>CM042688.1:400450869-401650869 GCA_023614405.1 Avena insularis | reverse complement strand
TGTGCACTTGTCCTTGGAAAGTGAGAGTGTGAGAGCAAATCCAAGAGTTAACATAGTACTATAGAAAGGGAGAAAAAGAATCAAAAAAAAGAGAGAGAGAAAAAAAAGAAAAATAGAAAGAAACGTAGTCTCCCAATACAAAGAGAGTCTCAAGCTTGTAAGCAAAGAGAGAAAAAGAGCGCGACCGAGGCAAGTGCACAAATACGTTGGTTATTTCTCTTTTGGCGAACGAGTTGTGGTCTCTCCTTGCATTGGCACGACACCGAGCGTAGTCTTCGTTAGGACCTTTTGTGCACATTTTCATAGTCGTGCTAACCACATCCGTCTCCACGTGTGTGTATCCTAGTGTTTTGTAGATCACCTCCTATTTTATTTTGATCTTTTGGTTCTCTACCAAGTTTGACAATAACCTTTTCTTTGGATCGTTTCGTTTGGTTTTCCACAACCCTAACCTTCCACCCACAGCTTTTGAGAGTTTTAGCTTTACTTCTTTAGGGAGAGTTTTCTTTGCGTTTTCATGTTGTAAGCCAATAGTTCTCACTTATGGTTTCTAGTTCGGTGCAATCCCCAAGGTGAGGTACAAGTCTAACACCACCATACTCAACTTCCATATACAATCCTTCCATATACCATACTCCACTTCAAGAACATCGACAACCGCCTCGATGGCCTCGAAAGACAAATGCACGCAATCCATCACAACTTTGGCCATCAAAATGAAGCGCTCCAATGCTCCGTCGCTAAAACGGAATGACAAGGCCACGCTCACGTGCATCAAGCTCTTCAAGTTCTTCGCGTCTTCATGTTCCTCTCTAAAAAGATCTCCATCCAAGTGCTCCAAGACGCAATGATGCCCCCGTGGTTGAAGATGGAAGTTCTTCCAACTACGTACCTTCTCCATGGCATGCTGCAACGTCAAGCTATGACACTGATTTCTCTTCAAGGCCACAAGCAAGGCAAGAAGCACACCGTCATCACGCAAGGGAATTGGTGGTAAAACAAGAGCAATCATGAGAAGAACCGCAAGTGCAACCGCAAGTCCACCAACATCAGCCGCGACACGTACTTGACACAACAAGTCATGCCTCCAATTTGGAAAATCAAACTCGTCATCGACGTGAAGCTCTCCAAGATCCTCCTCCTCGTCATCATCATCATGAACGTCCGCACCGACACCATGGTCATCACGAGGCGCCTCCTCCACCACGTCAAAACATGGAGCTCCAAGTGGTACAAGTTGAGCGATGCCCACCATGTCAAGACGCTCAAGACCATGATCTTCACCATGAGGCCCATGTGCCTAACCAATGTCACCAACCGAGGAACGAGCCTCCCCTTCGTCGTCAACCACGTCAAGAGGGTCCACACCCTCGCCACCATGAGGCCCAAGTGCCTCAACCACGTCAACAGCTGCGCCAAGAGCAAGAGGAAGCTCCACAACAACAACATCAAGAGCAAGATACGCAACAAGATTACGAGAACCAAGTTCCACCTCCTCAACCACAAGATCATCAACAAGGTCACCAAGCTCATCGCAATGACCGCAACGATGAAGAAACTTTCGGCAAGCTCAAGTTCACAATGCCCAAGTTCACCGGATGCAATGACCCCGAAGAATACCTCTCGTGGGCACTCAAAGTCGACAAGATCTTCCGCATGCACAACTATAGCAACGAGAAGATGGTCGACATGGCTTCCCTTGAGTTTGATGATTACGCCAACCTTTGGTGGGAACAAGTTCAAGTTGCTCGTGATGCACGACAAGAGCCACCAATCACAACTTGGCATGACATGAAGGCTCATATGAGATCCCGCTTTGTCCCCGTGCATTACACGCGCGACCTCTTCAAAAACCTTCAAGCGCTTCGTAAAGGGACAAATACCATGGAAGAGTACTTCAAGGAAATGGAACTCAACTTGATTCGCGCCAACATTGACGAGCGCATGAAACAAACTATGGCACGCTTCCTTATTAGGTTGAACCACCCAATCAAGCGCATCGTTGAGTTCCAAACGTACAACACCTTGGTTGAGCTTGTGCACATTGCAACAAAGGCCGAAATTCAAGTGCTACAAGCAAGCTTCAACCGCTACACCAACAACTTTCAATGGAAGCTCCTCAAGTACCCCCAAGCCTTCCTTCAAGCCCACAATTCCTCAAGGAAAACTGCCCCCAAGTGGCAAACAAGCAAAGAGTGACACACCTTTCAACGGTGAGTGCTACAAGTGTGGAGGCAAAGGACACAAGTCGGCCGAATGTGGAAACAAGAAAGTATTGTTCATTCACGACAATGGCGAAGAAGAGTACTTGAGTGAAGATGAATTCGATGCCCGAGTCAAGGAAGTAATGGCAAAGCAATGAGTGGAAGATGATCAAGAACTCCTCATGTGTGAACATGAGGCAAGTCCATCGCTTGTCGTCACAAGGATCTTGACCACTCAAGCACAAGAGCATGAAGACCAACGCTAAAATATCTTCCAAACATGGCAAATCTATCAAGGTGATCATCGATGGTGGGAGTTGCCACAACCTTGCTAGCACCGAGTTGTGTGAGAAGCTCAACCTCACCCTCCATCCGCACAAGCACCCCTACCACGTGCAACGGCTAAGTGACCAAGGGTCCGTAAAGATCAAGCATACCATATCGGTCTCCTTCGCCATTGGTTCTTACAAAGATACGGTGGAGTGCGATGTGGTTCCTATGACAGTTTGCCACATGCTTCTTGTGAAGGGTTTCGCAGTATAGTAAATCAAAATTTTCTACGGAAGCGAACAGAGGGAAAGCCAAGATCTAATCTAGGAGATGCAAAAAACGAGAGAGATTGGATTAGATCTTCATACCCTTGAAGATTCGCACAGCGGAACGATCGTAGTAACGTTGGTGATGTAGTCGTACTCGCTTCTCCTCCTCGCGATCCGATCCGATCTAGCACCACAAGTGGCGGTGCCTCCGTGAGATGCACACGTGTAGCACCTCGACGTCTCCTCCTTCCTCGGACCAGCGAGTATGGTGGAGAGATGGATTGGATCTACAGCACGACGGCGTGGTGTATATGGTGGAGAATTTCTGCCGCAGGGCTTCGCCTACAAACAGTCGGGA
This sequence comes from Avena insularis, assembly GCA_023614405.1. NCBI lineage: Eukaryota > Viridiplantae > Streptophyta > Magnoliopsida > Poales > Poaceae > Avena > Avena insularis. Next base: position 401,647,768 of record CM042688.1, on the reverse strand, counting down.
GGGAGAGTGGAAGGGCAGCAGGGCAACTAGGGTTGGAGGAAGGTGTGTGTGTAGGGAGGGGGGCGCACCAGCCCTCTATTTATAGAGGGGGGCGGCCAGCCCTAGCCTCTCCTCCAAGCCTATCTCTAGTTTAAACAATTTAAACTCTCCCTTATCTAGAAATCCTATCTTATCTTATCTCTAGTTTAAACGATTTAAACTTATCTAGGATCGGCTGGGCCCTATGGGGCCTTGTGCCCAATGCGTGCCAGGACACTCCCTCATAGGCCCATGCCCCTCCCGGAAGGTGGGACCACGTTGGCCCCTTCCGAAGGTTCTAGAAGCTTCCAGACAATACCGATTAACCCGGAACAATTCCGAACTCCAAAACTGCCGCCTTATATGAATCTTATTCTCCGAACCATTCCGAACCTCTCGTGATATCCCGGATCCCATCCGAGACTCAACAAAAACTCATAAACCAATTATCCAATCTATCCTAGCGTCGAGACACGTTAAGTGTGTGACCTGGTTCGAGAATATGCGTATGATCTTCTATCAATAATCAACAGCGGGGTCTAGGCACCCATATTGACTCCCACACATTCATCGATGATCATATCGAATGAACCACGATGCCAGGATTCAATCAATCCCATATATATATTCCCTTCGTCTCGCGATATTTTACTTGCCCGAGATTCGATCGTCGTATCGCCATACCTAGTTCAATCTCGTCACAAAGTACTTTACTCGTTCAGTAATCCGATATCACTTTGTGATTAACTCCTTAACCACATGCTTGCAAGCGGTGTTGATATCGACACCGAGTGGCCCAAGTATATCTCTCCGACTTGGGAGGGACAAATCCCATCTCGATACATACAACCCAACAGATACTTTCCGATCACCTGAGAGACACCTTTATGATCACCCTCTCATAGGATGACGTTTGATGACCTCAAAGCTTTCTTCCGATACCGTGGAGTTGTATTATCTCATGGTCTAAGGAATACAATATTTGACATAGGAAAAGCTTCGCAAAGATGAACACAAAGACACGATCTAATTGCTTCGCTTAGTTTGGGTCTGTCCACCACATCATTCTCCCAATGATATGATCTCATTATCAATTGACAACTCATGTCTATGGTTAGGAAACCTTAACCATCATTGATCAATGAGCTAGTCCATAGAGGCATACTAGGGACACGGTGTTGTTCACAAACCACACAAGTATTAAAGTTTCCGCTTAATACAATTCTAGCATGGAATATAAACTTTATCATGAACAAGAATTATAATAATAACATCTTTATTATTGCCTCTAGGGCATAATTCCAACAGTCTCCCACTTGCACTAGAGTCAATAATCTAGTTTACATTTGGCAACCATCTCACACCCATGGCACTGAGGTGCTGATCATGTTTTACACGTGGAAGAGGTTTAGTCAATGGATCTGCGACATTCAGATCTGTATGTACTTTGCTGATCTTCAGATCTCCATCTGCTATATAATCTCGGATTATATGAAACTTGCGGTTGAGATGCTTGGTCTTTGGATGATATCTTGGTTCCTTAGCGAGTGCTATGGCGCCTGTTGTCACACAATATCTCCAAGGTCCAATGCACTTGGAACCACGCTAAGCTCGATTATGAAGTTTCTGATCCAAACTCCTTCACTTGACGCTCTGCGGCAGCCATGTATTCCGCTTCTCATCAGATCCCGCGATCACGCTTTGCTTGCAGCTTCTCCAGCTCACAGCCTCCATTCAAAATATACACGTATCCCGTCGAGATTTAGAATCATCCTTGTCGATTGTCGAAACTAGCATCGACGTAACCTTTACGACGAGCTGTTCATCACCCCCATAGACTAAGAACATTTCTTTAGTCCTATTCAGGTACCTTAGGATGTTCTTCACGGCTGTCCAAAGGTTCCACTCGGATCACTTTGATATCTCGTCAAACTAAGAGCATTGGACACATCCGGTCTAGTACACATGGCATACATGATGGAACCTATGGCCGAGGCATAAGGCACTTTGCTCATAGCTTCCTATCATTTCATCAGAAGGACACTGAGCCTTGCTCAATATCTTACCTGACAACATAGGCACTGAACCTTTCAATGCCTTATCCATTCTGAACCTTTTCAGAACTTTGTCTAGGTATGTACTCTAGCTTAAAGCTATCAAGCGTCTTTGTCTATCTCTATAGATTTTCATGCCCAATATATAAGCAGCTTCACCTAGGTCTTTCATTGAAAAACACTTGTTCAAATAACTCTTCACATCGTTAAGCATGTTGATGTCATTTCCAATAATCAATATGTCATCCACATATAGTACCAGAAACGTCACCGAGCTCCCACTCACTTTCTTGTAGATGCAAGCTTCGTAGCAATTTGGAACAAATCCAAAGCTCTTGATCACTTGATCAAAACGAAGGTTCCAACTCCGAGATGCTTGCTTCAGTCCATAAATGGAACGCTGAAGTTTGCATACTTTATCAACATCCTTAGGATCGACAAAACCTTCGGGTTGCATCATATACAACTCTTCATCAATGTTGCCATTGAGGAAAGCAGTCTTGACATCCATTTGCCATATTTCATAATCATGAAACGCAACAATTGCTAATAAAATCCGAATGGACTTAAACATCGCTACGGGAGAGAAAGTCTCATCGTAGTCAACACCTTGAACTTGTCGAAAACCTTTCGCAACAAGCCGTGCTTTATAGACGGTAACATTACCATCCGCGTCCGTTTTCTTCTTGAAGATCCATTTGCACTCAACAGCCTTTCGGTCGCTAGGAGGGTCCACCAAAGTCCATACTTGGTTTTCGCTCATGGATCCCAATTCGGATTTCATGGCTTCTAGCCATTTCTCAGAGTCTGGGCTCATCATCGCTTCCTCATAGTTCGTAGGTTCACTGTCTTCTACTAACAAGACCAAGACAGGGTTGCCGTATTACCACTCGAGGGGCACGCGACCTTGTCGACTGCGACGTTCAAGAGCAAGATCGTCCAAGCTTCATGATCCTTGTCATTTGCTTCCTCTATTGTTGGTGCAAAGGCACCGAACAATTTCAGGTGCTGCGCTACTCTCCAATTCAAGAGAAGGTTCAATAACCTCGTCTAGCTCTACTTTCCTCCCACTCACTTCTTTCGAGAGAAACTCCTTCTCAAGAAAGGAACCGTTCTTTGCGACAAACACTTTGCCTTCGGTTCTGTGATAGAAGGTATACCCAATAGTTTCCTTAGGGTATCCTATGAAGACGCATTTCTCCGCTTTGGGTTCGAGCTTGTCCGGCATCAACTTCTTGACGTAAGCTTCACATCCCCAAACTTTAAGAAACGACAACTTAGGTTTAGCACCAAACCACAGTTCATACGGTGTCGTCTCAACGGATTTAGATGGAGCCCTATTTAAAGTGAATGCAGCGGTTTCTAATGCATAACCCCAAAATGATAACGGCAAATCAGTAAGAGACATCATCGATCGGACCATATCTAATAGGGTTCGATTCCTGCTCGTACACACCATTGCGCTGTGGTGTTCCGGGTGGCGTGAGTTGTGAAACGATTCCACTTGCTTTGAGATGCGTGAGAAAATCATAACTCAAATATTCGCCCCCACGATCGGATCGTAGAAACTTAATCTTTCTGTTACGATGGTTCTCCACTTCATTCTGAAATTCTTTGAACTTTTCAAACGTTTCAGATTTATGTTTCATTAAATAGATATACCCATATCTACTTAAGTCATCGGTAAAAGTGAGAAAATAGCGATATCCACCGCGTCGAAACACTCATCGGTCCACATACATCGGTATGTATGATTTCCAACAAGTCCGTTGCTCGCTCCATCATACCGGAGAACGGGGTTTTGATCATCTTGCCCATGAGGCATGGTTCGCATGTGTCAAATGATTCAAAATCAAGAGACTCCAAAAGTCCATCAGAATGGAGTTTCTTCATGCGCTTTACACCAATATGACCTAGACGACAGTGCCACAAATAAGTAGTATTATCACTATCTACTTTGCATCTCTTAGCCTCAATGTTATGGATGTGTGTTTCATCCCTTTCGAGATTTAGAAGAAATAAACCACTCACAAGAGGTGCATGACCATAAAAGATGTTACTCATATAAATAGAACAACCATTATTCTCCGATTTAAATGAATAACCGTCTTGCAATAAACACGATCCAGAAATAATGTTCATGCTCAACGCAGGCACATAATGACATTTATTAAGGTTTAAAACTAATCCCGAAGGTAAAACTAAGGAGAGCGTGCTGACGGCCATCACATCAACTCTTGATCCGTTGCCAACGCCAAGATCGTCACCTCATCCCTCGCAAGCCGCTCTATTCCGTAGCTCTGCTTTGAAAGTTACGGATATTAGCAATCAACCGTATCAAATACCTGCACTACAACGAGGGATAGTAAGGAAAACATCAATAACATGTATATCAAATATACCTTTGATGGTGCCAGCCTTCTTGTCCGCTAAGTACTTGGACAGTTGCTTCCAAAGGACCCTTGTCCTTGCAATAGAAGCACTGGTCCCGGCTTAGGACCAGACTTGAGCTTCTTCTCAGCAGGGCAACGCGCTTGCCGCCGCCTTTCTTGAAGGGCTTCTTTGCACCTTTACCTTTCTTGAAGGAGGGCTTGTTGACCATCAACACATGATTATCCTTCTTGATGTCCACCTCCGCAGCCTTCAGCTTTGCGAAGAGCTTTGATCGTGATCGATGGAACCAATCTGATTATGAGTCACTACAAAACTTTTGTAGCTGGGAGGGAGTGATTGCAGAACCTGTCAATCTTGAGCTCCTCTGGAATCTTGCATCCAGTTGCTCAAAGGCGTTGAGTGTAGCCCGACATCTTAATGGCGTGCTCACTAACGGAACTCCCTTCCTCCATCTTGCGCTTAAAGAACTTCTCAGAGATCTCATATCTCTCAGAACGGGCCTGAGTCTGAAACATGGTTTTCAGCTCCTCGAGAATCTCAAAGGGCCCGGGATAGTTTTCAAAACGATTTTGAAGTTCCGGATCCATAGCAAACAACATGGTGCTCTTAATCACACCATAATCATCTTTTGCGCCGATCGATAGACAGCTTTCTCATCAGCCATAGCGATTGAGTAGGGGTTACCTAACGCTTTCTCAAGGACATAGTCCTTTGTCCGCCGAGAATGATTCTTAGATTGCGGAACCAGTTGGTGAAGTTAGACCCATTGTTTCTAAGCTTTTCTTTCAGCAAAACGCGTTGAAGTTGAAGTTGGACTTGGCCATGTGATCTACAAGATTGCAAGTACAATTTAGACTATGTTCATGATAAATAGTTCTACTTAATCAAATTACTAGATGAACTCCCACTAAATTCAACATCCCTCAAGTTGTTTAGTGAACACGATCCAAATTCACCACACCTAATCCGATCATCACGAGAAGAGATGTGGTTTCAATGGTGGACAACGAAGTGTCGATCATATCATTCATATGACTCATGCTTAACCTTTCGGTTCTTGTGTTCCGAGGCCATGTCTATACATGCTAGGCTCGCAAGTTAGACCCAAGTATTTCCGGCAGTAAAAACCGGCTTGCACCCGTTGTATGTGAGCGTAGAGTCTATAGCACCCGATCATCACGTGATGCTTGGACACGTTAACTTTCTAACGTGCATACTTGGGGAGAACACAGTTTTATCTTGATCTTTATGAGGAATCATCTTATAATGCTACCGTCGCGATCTAAGCATAATAAGATACATAAAAGGATAAACATCACATGCATATAACTTTATGTGACATGGTATAGCCAATCTTTGCGCAATGATATCCATCTTGTGCGTTCCGGCATGATCTCCATCACTCCACCATGATTGCCTCCACCACGAATAGCAACTACAACTATTGCTAACTACTTAGCGATAAATTAAAGCTATTACATGGCGTATAAGAAGTTGACTACAGGTCATACACAATTATAAAGACAACCATATGGTTCTCCGGTTGTGTACTCATCGACATGCAAGTCGTGAAACATTACAAAACATGATCATCGCATACATTATACACATCACATCTTGGGCCATACCATATCACAGAACACTCCTGCAAAAACAAGTTAGACGCCTACTTTGTTGTTGCATGTTTTACGTGGCTTATGGGAGTAGATGCTAAGAACGATTCTTACCTACGGAAAGCCACAACGGTGATATTATGGTTGCCAAACTCCGGTGTTAATCCCATGACAACTATAGTGAGAGAAACTGACATCCACCAGCCGCATGTGTGGTACAAGCCACACGTCAAGTGCGGAGCCGGTCTCGCGAACGACGTCGCGTAAGGTTGGCCTGGACCGCTTCAATCTCACTATCCCGCGTCATAAGAAGAACACAAACAAGAGGCTTGCAACAGAAAACATCAACGCCCGCAACAACCATGTTGCGTTCTACTCGTGAATCACATCTACGCATAGATCTAGCTCTGATACCACTGAAGGGTTTCGCGGCATAGTAAATCAAAATTTTCTACGGAAGCAAACAGAGGGAAAGCCAAGATCTAATCTAGGAGATGCAAACAACGAGAGAGATTGGATTAGATCTTCATACCCTTGAAGATTCGCACAGCGGAACGCGTTAACGGAACGTGGGTGATGTAGTCGTACTCGCTTCTCCTCCTCGCGATCCGATCCGATCTAGCACCACAAGTGGCGGTGCCTCCATGAGATGCACACGTGCAGCACCTCGACGTCTCCTCCTTCCTCGGACCAGCGAGTATGGTGGAGAGATGGATTGGATCTACAGCACGACGGCGTGGTGTATATGGTGGAGAATTTCTGCCGCAGGGCTTCGCCTACAAACAGTCGGGAGGGAGAGTGGAAGGGCAGCAGGGCAACTAGGGTTGGAGGAAGGTGTGTGTAGGGAGGGGGCGCACCAGCCCTCTATTTATAGAGGGGGGCGGCCAGCCCTAGCCTCTCCTCCAAGCCTATCTCTAGTTTAAACAATTTAAACTCTCCCTTATCTAGAAATCCTATCTTATCTTATCTCTAGTTTAAATGATTTAAACTTATCTAGGATCGGCTGGGCCCTATGGGGCCTTGTGCCCCTGGCCCAATGCAGCCAGGACACTCCCTCATAGGCCCATGCCCCCTCCCAGAAGGTGGGACCACGTTGGCCCCCTTCCGGAAGGTTCTAGAAGCTTCCGGTACAATACCGATTAACCCGGAACAATTCCGAACTCCAAAAACTGCACTGCCTTATATGAATCTTATTATCCGGACAATTCCGGAACCTCTCATGATATCCCGGATCCCATCCGAGACCAACAAAACTCATAAACCAATTATCCAATCTATCCTAGCGTCGAGACACGTTAAGTGTGACCTCGGGTTCGAGAATATGCAGACATGATCTTCTATCAATAATCAACAGCGGGGTCTAGGCACCCATATTGACTCCCACACATTCATCGATGATCATATCGGATGAACCACGATGCCAGGATTCAATCAATCCCATATATATATTCCCTTCGTCTCGCGATATTTTACTTGCCCGAGATTCGATCGTCGGTATCGTCATACCTAGTTCAATCTCGTTCACAGCAAGTACTTTACTCGTTCCGTAATCCGATATCACTTTGTGATTAACTCCTTAACCACATGCTTGCAAGCGGTGTTGATATCGATTACCGAGTGGGCCCGAAGTATATCTCTCCGACTTGGGAGGGACAAATTCCATCTCGATACATACAACCCAACAGATACTTTCCGATCACCTGAGAGACACCTTTATGATCACCCTCTCATAGGATGACGTTTGATGACCTCAAAGCTTTCTTCCGATACCAGGGAGTTGTATTATCTCATGGTCTAAGGAATACAATATTTGACATAGGAAAAGCTTCGCAAAGATGAACACAAAGACACGATCTAATTGCTTCGCTTAGTTTGGGTCTGTCCACCACATCATTCTCCCAATGATATGATCTCATTATCAATTGACAACTCATGTCTATGGTTAGGAAACCTTAACCATCATTGATCAATGAGCTAGTCCATAGAGGCGTACTAGGGACACGGTGTTGTTCACAAACCACACAAGTATTAAAGTTTCCGCTTAATACAATTCTAGCATGGAATATAAACTTTATCATGAACAAGAATTATAATAATAACATCTTTATTATTGCCTCTAGGGCATAATTCCAACATCTTGGTCGTCCATGGAAATTTGACAAGGCTGCTCAAAATGATGGTCGCACCAATGTATACACCTTCGAATGGCTCAACAAAACATGTGTTTTGCAACCAATGACTCCAAGCCAAATAATTGCGGATAATGCAAAGGCTTTAGCGAGGGTGCAAAGCACAACATCTACTTGTGAGAAGAGCGGTGAGAGAGAGAACCACCTCATAGTGAGTGATAGCCACAAGCCAAACTCGAGTGGAAAAACTAAGAGTGTTCTCCTTGCCACCAAAAGTGAGATGAGAGAAGTGTGGAATAACCCATCCATCTTGCACTACGTCCTCATATGTACGGGACTAGCGCAAGGAACTAATGAATTAACCAATGTTCCTCCATCTTTGATGATTGTTTTGCAGAATTCAAGGATGTGTTTCCTGAAGAGTTTCACATGGACTACCTCTTCTTCGCGGCATCAAACATCGCATTGACCTCATCCTCGGCGCACCACTTCCCAATCGCGCCTCCTACTTCACGAACCCGGAGGAGACGAAGGAGATCAAACGTCAAATCAACCAACTCGTCTCCGTAGGTTTGATCCAAGTTAGCACTTGTCCAAGTGCGGTACCCGTGATTCTTGTCCCAAAAACGGATGATACATTACGGTTATGCATGGACTGCCGTCCAATCAATGCTATCACCGTGTGTTATCGACATCCTATACCACGTCTCGATGACATGCTTGATGAGTTATGTGGAGCCACTATTTTTTCAAAAAATGATCTTCGTAGTGGTTACCATCAAATACGCATGGTGGAAGGTGATGAGTGGAAAACCGCCTTCAAGACCAAACTAGGTCTCTATGAATGGTTGGCCATGCCCTTTGGCTTATCTAACACCCCATCCACCTTCATGCGCCTTATGAATAATATCTTGCGTTCTCTTATTGGAAAAAGTGTTGTTGTCTATTTTGATGATATACTTGTGTATAGCAAGTCACTTGAGGTCCATGTTACACATGTCAAGGAAGGTTTGCAAATCCTTCAACATGAAAAGCTTTATGCTAATCTTCCCAAGTGCACCTTTGCTAAAGACAAGTTGATTTTTCTTGGATTTGTCGTTTCTTTGAATGGAATTGAAGTTGATGTTTCCAAGGTCAAGGACATACAAGATTGGCCCATCCCAACAAATGTGAGTGAACTTCGAAGTTTTCATGGGTTAGCTGGTTTCTATCGTCGCTTTGTGAAAGACTTTTCGACCATTGCTTGTCCTCTCAACGAGTTGACGAAAAAGAATGTCACCTTTGTATGGGGTAAAGCACAACAAAAAGCTTTTGATGAACTCAAAAAGAGGCTCACCAAAGCACCTCTCCTTGCGTTACCGGATTTCACAAAAACTTTTGAGATAGAGTGTGCTGCTAGTGGTATTGGCATTGGAGGAGTCCTTATGGAAAATGGGCGTCCTATAGCCTACCATAGCGAGAAACTTGATGGTGCTCGCATTAACTATCCGATTTATGACAAAGAGTTTTTTGCCTTAGTTCGTGTTCTTCAAGTTTGGCAACACTACCTATGGCACAAAGAATTTATCATACATTCCGACCATGAGTCGTTTAAATATGTTAAAGGCCAAGCCAACTTGAGTAAGAGACACTCTAAGTGTGTTGAGTTCATGGAGTCTTTTCCGTACATTGTCAAGTATAAGAAGGGCAAAGATAATGTATTTGTGGACGATTTGTCTCGCAAGCACACAAGCCTTCTTACGAGACTTGAAATCAATGTGTTGGGTCTTGAGGAAATAAAATCTTTGTATGCTTCCGACCCGTTCTTTGAACCAATTTTCGCAAAGTGCTCCACTGAAAAAGGAGTTGATGATTTCTATTTGCATAAGGGCTTCCTCTTTAAACAAAACAAGCTTTGCATTCCGAAGTCATCCCTCCAACTCTTGCTTCTCCAAGAATCTCATGGTGGAGGCCTTATGGGTCACTTTGGTCATGACAAGACATTGGACATGCTCTCCACTCACTACTTTTGGCCCAAGATGAAGCGCGACATGGAGCGCTACGTTTAACGATGCACGACATGTGTTCAAGCTAAGTCGCAAGCTAACCCTTATGGTCTTTATATGCCATTGCCTATTCCTCATACACCTTGCTCCGACATTAGCATGGATTTTGTGTTTGGATTGCCTAGGTCTAAGAATGGTCATGATTCTATTTTTGTTGTCATGGATCGCTTTTCAAAAATGGCACACTTCATACCATGCCATAAGACCCATGATGCTTCACATGTTGCCAACTTGTTTTTCAGGGAAATCATCTGTCTCCATGGTGTGCCAAGGACAATCGTCTCCGACCGCGATATCAAATTCATGAGCTACTTATGGAAGACCCTCATGGCCAAGCTCGGCGTCAAGCTCCTCTTTTCATCTGTGTCGCATCCTCAAACTGATGGACAAACTTAGGTTGTCAACCGAAGCCTCGGAACTCTTCTATGTGTGTTGATCAAGAAGAACTTGAAGGATTTGGAGGAATGCATTCCCCACGCCTGAGTTTGCCTACAACCGTGCTAAGCACTCAACAACCAAGACGGGTCCATTCATGATCATCTATGGTTTTCCCCCTCACTGCGCTCGACATCCTACCGCTACCTCTACATGAGCGCACAAACATGGACATCGAGAAGCACGCACAAGCTATGAAGAAGCTTCATGAAGAAACAAGAGCTTCTATCGAGAAACAAGCCTTCACCAAGCTTCAAGGTTAAACAAGAACAAGAAGGAGATGATCTTTGAAGAAGGTGATCTCGTGTGGATTCACCTAAGCAAAGACCGCTTCCCGAAGGAACACGACTCCAAGCTCAAGCCAAGAGGAGATGGTCCCTTCAAGGTCCTCAAGAGAATCAAGAACAATGCCTACTTCATCGACATACCGGCATCCAAGTACCTCGCAAGAAATACGTCCAATGTCAAAGATCTCTCACCCTACCATGGAGATGTTCAAGATGACAACCATGAAGAGTCGAGGATGACTCTTTCCCAAGTGGGGGAGCTAATGCAGCCCGTCCAACGGACGATCCTACATCTACACCACCAAGTCCCCCAAGTGGACCAATGACCCGTGCCCGAGTCAAGCTCCTTCAACATAAGGTGAACTCACTACTTGTCTCATGTGATTTCATACATCCTTGGATGGCTTGCTACTTCATTCCAATACTCTATGCATCCTCAGGTATGAACCACATGAAGAAATGCCAAGAGAAGGAGCTAAGCTAACGCGAACCGGAGTCCCAGGCCAAACCGGCGCTAGGTCCGGCAGACCGGACGCCTCGCCGGAACTTCCGGCGCATGCCCCGGCAGACCGAACCACCGATCGGAACTTCCGGCGCACACCGAAACGGACCAGCACCAACCGAAACACGTCTCTACCTGCGGTTCCGATAGCCGACCAAAATTACCAGCACAGACCGGAATTTCCGGTGCCCAGTCCGGCGCGATCGGACTTATTGCCAGAATGCCCAGTCTCAAAGTCAACATGGGTTTTATGCCCGAGAATATTCCCATTTCTCCAGTTTTTACCCTTTTATGCCTAAAGTAACCCTGAACTAGTGGCTGGCCTATATATAGTCCCCCACCTCCATTGTAAACCCTAGGCATGATATTTGGAATTAGTGGAAACCCTTTGTGGATCTATAAATTCTTGCCTCATGCTCCTTTGACAAAGGAGCACCAAATATCACAAACCTCGTTGGAGTTTGCATCGTGCCTCCACATTGTACAAGGCCTAGGCATTGGAGTCCCTTTGCCTAGACGTCAAGATCTCACCGATTCTCCCATCTCGCTATGCTGGTTCGAGAGAGAGATCCCCGCCCAACGCCGATCCTAGGGATTACGCGGGACCGGTAGCCACCGGCATGAGCATTTGGCTTGTATCGTGTCTTTGTGGTGTGTGTGTGTGTGTTCATCGTGTTCTTCTTATGTGCGTTCACGGTTTCACTTTCTTCCTCATCCCCACACCTCCCCCGCCTCGATTTCAAGGGATTCCTGAAAGATCGGGCCACCCTCTAGGTTTGCCTCAACAGGATGGCTTGCTACTTCCTGCCAATACTTTATGCATCATCAAGTATGAACCCCATGAAGAAACGCCAAGAGAAGGAGCCAAGCCATCGCAAGACGAAGGTCCAGGACAAATCGGCGCCAGGCCCAGCAGACCAGAATTCCTGTCGGAATTTCCAGCGCACACTCTCGCGGACCAGACCAGCGACCGCAAATCCCGGCGCGCGTCAAAAACTAACCGGCGCCGACCGAATAGCGCCTTTGTGAGCCGTTCTGGTTTCGACCGGAATTTCTGGTGCCGATTCTGGCGCCGCCAGACTTATCGCCAGAATCGCTCCTCAAAGTCAACATGGGTTAGATGCTAGAGAATATTCCTATTTCATCAAGTTTTAACCCTTTTGTGCCCAAACTATCCCTGTTTTAGTGGTTGGCCTATATATAGGCCCCACACCTCCTTGTATTACTCAGACTTGAATAATTGAATTTAGAATACACTGTTGTAGATCTCCCTAATTTCTAGTCTCATTCTCCTTGAGAAAGGAGCACCAATTGTCCCCCACCTCGTTGGAGTTTGCATCGTGCCTCCCTAGGTGTACAAGGCCTTGGCATCGAAGCCCCTTGCCAAGATGTCAAGATCTTCCCGAGACTCCCTACTCGTTGTGCCAATTCGAGAGAGAGCACCCCGCCTGACGCTGATCCTAGGGATTGCACCAGACCGGTCACCGCCGGTGTGAGCTATAGGTGTGTATTGTGTCTTTGAGTATGCGTGGGTTCATCGTGTTCTTCGTGCGTGAGTCGATGGTTTTCGACCTATCCCTCACCCCCTCCTCAATTTCAAGGGATTCGTGAAAGATCAGGCCACCCTCGAGGTTTGCCCTCAACATATTGGTATCAGAGCTTTGTTGCTCACGAATTCCCCCATAAAATTTTCTTCTATCCACCAAAAATTCGAAAATCCCCCAAAAAAAGGCCCCAAATTGCCTTCAGATCAATCTTTGTATTTGGTGCATTTTTTGGTTTTGTTCCATAGATTTGTTGCTTTGGGTACCGATCTACCTTCCTAGAACCATTCCCCACCCCAACTTGGACATATTTCCAATTTTTTTGACAGATTTGACTTTCCCCAGCCCAATTCCACATGCGCTTAAGCTAAGTCTAAGTCTAACCCCTTTCTTCTTTATATGCCATTACCTATTCCTCATGCACCATGATTGGACATTAGCATGGATTTCGTGTTAGGATTGCCTCGGTCTAAACATGGTCATGATTCTATATTTGTTGTCGTGGATCGCTTTTCCAAAATGGCACACTTCATACCGTGCCATAAGACAGACAATGCTTCACATGTTGCAAATTTGTTTTTTAGGGAAATGATTTGTCTTCACGGTGTGCCAAGAACAATCATCTCTGACTGTGATGTCAAATTCATGAGCTACTTGTGGAAGACCCTCATGGCCAAGCTTGGCATCAAGCTACTCTTATCTTCCGCATTGCACCCGCAAACCGATGGCCAAATCAAGGTCATCAATCGAATCCTCGGGACTATCCTTTGTGTGTCGAGAACTTGAAGGATTGGGAGGAATGCATTCCCCACATCGAGTTCGCCTACAATCGAGCCAAGCACTCTACAACCATGATGAGTCCCTTCATGATCGTCTATGGTTTCAAGCCCCTCACCACGCTCGACATCCTACCTCTACCTCTCCATGAGTGTGCCAACATGGTCATCGACAAGCGCGTGGAAGCTATGAAGAAGCCTCACGAAGAAACAAGAGTTACAATCGAGCAACAAGTGCAATGGCAAGAAATACGGCTCAACAAGGATAAGAACGAGTTGATCTTCAAGGAAGGTGACCTCGTATGGATACACCTAAGAAAGGACCGCTTCCCCAAAGAACACGACTCCAAGCTCAAGCCCCGAGGAGATGGTCCATTCAAGGTCCTCAAGAGAATCAACAACAACACCTATATCATTGACATTTCAACCTCAAATTACCTTGTAAGAAATACGTTCAACATCAAGGACCTTTCACCATATCATGGAGATGTTCGATGATAACCATGAAGAGTCGAGGACTACTCTTTCCCAAGAGGTGGAGCTGATGCAGCCCATCCTTCGGACATCCCTACATCTACACCACCAAGTACCCCAAGTGGACGAATGACTCGTGCACGAGCCAAGATTCTTCAAGCTAAGGTGAATTTGCTCCTTTTCTCGTGTGATTTCGATACATCCTTTGATGGCTTGCTATTTCATGCCAATACTTTATGCATCATCAGGTATGAACCCCATGAAGAAATGCCAAGAGAAGGAGCCAAGTCATTGCAAGACGAAAGTCTAGGACAAACAGGCGCCAGGCCCATCGAATGGAATTCTAGCCGGAATTCCTGATGCACCTCGAAACCGGACAGATTTAAATCCCAGCGATTGAAACCAACCAGCGCCAACCAAACAACGCCTCAGTGGGCCATTCCGGTTTCGACCTGAACTTTCGGCGGCGACCGAAAATTCCGGCGCCGATTCCGGAGTCATGGGATTTATTGCCATAATCGCCCCTCAAAAGTAAAAATGGGTTTGATCTCGAGAATATTCCTATTTTGTCTAGTTTTTACCCTTTTGTGCCCAAAGTAACCCTATTTTAGTGGCTGGGCTATAAATATCCCCCACACCCCTTGTATTACTCAGACTGGGATAATTGAAATTAGAAGACACCATTGTGGATCTCCCTAATTTCTAGTGTCATGCTCCTTGAGAAAGGAGCACCAATTATCCCGCACTTCGTTGGAGTTTGCATCGTGCCTCCCTTGTTGTATAAGGCCTTGGCATCGGAGCCCCTTGCCAAGACGTCAAGATATCACCAAGACTCCCCACTCGACGTGGTAGTTCAAGAAAGAGCACTCCGCCCGATGTTGATCCTAGGGATTGCACCAGACCGGTCACAGCCAGCATGCGATATAGGTGTGTGTTGTGTCTTCGAGTGTGCATGTGTTCATCGTGTTCTACGTGCTTGAGTCCATGCATTTCGACCTCCCCCTCAGCCCGTCCTCGATTTCAAGGGATTTGTGAAAGATCGGGCCACCCTCGAGGTTTGCCCTCAACAGTAAGAATATGGGTGCTGATGATGCCATGATCCCACTAGTGGACATGATTACTTGTGAGGATTGGCATGCTATGGATGAGGTTTGTGATATCACATATGTTACATCGATATTTCCATGTGATACTTTGCCTTTGCATAATGTAGAGCATGTGAAATTATTTAATTGTGATGATGTTTCCATAGACATGCCATGCTCAAAACATTATGTTGATGATATCATTGCTTGCACTTTGTTGAACAATTGCTCTTTCCAACGTTTTTCTTGCAATGAATATGAAAATGATACCCCTCAGACAATGCCTTGTCATGGTTGTTTTACAATTTCTCCCGTTGCTAGCAATAATATGGTTGATTGCTCTTTCACTTGTTTTGCTTGCAACAATAATTTGCATATGGTTTCTCTTAAGATGGCCCCCATATCTTTCTCAACTTTGGTAGATTTTAATGATTGCCATCATAAGCACGTTCCCCAATTGCATACTCAACATGCACCTATTTTACAATTGATTGACATTAATGGTGATGTGCACAAGAAGAGATGTATCATGATGGATGATCTATTTCTCTACCATGCACACACGTTCTTCCTTTTGTGTTTGATGTGTGTAGGTACCCGAACTACAATGTCAACCTCGGTTGATCACGAGTTGACAAAAAGAGCTCTAGATAGCATCCAACAAGTGAGTTCAAGATCAAACCCAGCTATGATACCTTTTGCATGCTTTGCGTCTTTCATGGTTAAAAAATTGCTCTTTCCTATGGATATCTTGCAATTATGTTGATGGTATTCTTTCACCTTGTGATAATCATGTTTCGTTTCTATTGGATATTGATGATTTGTGTGTTGCAACAAAAATGTTGAACAATTTCTCTTTCCAATGTTTTGTGTGCAACCATAATGCCACTATGAGCATGTATTGTCATGAGAGCTTCCAAGTCTCTCGTATAGTTGTTGCAACAAACATAAGGACCACTTTCTCTTTCAAATGGTTTGTTTGCAAACATGTTATTTCTGCTTCCGCTTGTGATACTCCAATTCCCATGATATTTGCTTTGGATAATTTGTGTGTGGTATCCAACATATTGAACAATTTATCTTTCCAATGGTTGGTTTGCACACATAATTATGTTGTTTTGGATATTCTTCCGCATGTGTTTTTGCCAAATTCTCCTACTCTTGCATCAAAGATGTTGATCAATATCTTATTCGATTGCTTTGAGTGCCACACTAAGACGTTCTATGGAGTTTTAGAGTTCCCAGATTTGGATGATGTTCAAATGATTTCGATGCACTTTGACCTTGCATATGCATCCTGTTTGCTATACTTGAGTTGTGCTAATAGTGTTGTGAACAAGAATGGACATGCCACAAATGACATGCTCCTCTATCACACAAAAACATATTTTGCTTGGTCTTTGTTTGTGAAGGTACAATTGCTTACGCGTCAACCTCTATGGACAAAGAGTTGTCAGGACGAATCAAAGAGAGTTACCTATGGTTTCCCTTCAACGGGCCATCTCTACATCCTAAGGTGACTTCCTTCTACTTGAGGACTCATTTTATAATCTTCATGAATTGTTGTGCTTTGTGTGTTGCTTCTCTTTTATGGTGTGCTTTGTAGACTTCATGGAAGGTGAAGGAATATTGAAGTGTTGTCAAGTCAATCTTCTCAAGGATGACTATGGTGAACCCCAGGATCAAGAAGGTCTCTCGACATCCTCTTCTTACTGATGAGCCTGAAGAGTCAAGGATGACTCTTTTTGATATGGGGTGGCCCGATCTTCTCAGCAAGAACTTGTCTATGATGATGGTGGATGATAGATAACTAGTGCATAGCTATGATCTCTCCCGCTCGAACCCTGATACCAATGCAACAGCTCTCGAACCTTGTAGGATATTCACAACACCACACTCTTGCGCACGCAGCCGTCGACCATGAACGGTAGTTTGCAATCTACTAATTCCCAATGGAACAATATAGCGCACTCAATTGCAATTGGTAGAATTTGATAACAAGTAATTCCAGAGGTTCTATGAAAGAAACAACTCCAAAATAATTTTAATGTGGTCTAAACCCTAAAACTAGGGTGCCCCATCTATTTATGAGTCTAGGGGTGCAGCGGCTAAGGGGGTGACCGAGTTGGTCCTACCCAACTAGGGTACAAACCGACCCAAAATTTGGTTCGGCTCAGGTTTCTGCCGTGGCAGACTTTGGGACTGTTTCTCTACCGCGGCAGCCTACCGTGGCAGAAAAGGACTCTGTTTCTGTGTCACGACAACCTGGCATGGTAGGAAAACGCGTCGTTTCACTACCGCAGCAGAGATCCTGTGAGGTGTTGATCTTCTAATTGATAGCTCCTTGCGCTTCCTCCCTCTCCTCCCTCGTGCATTCTTCATTGATCAACACACCATGCTCCATATGCTTCAACTGCTCGCTCTGTGCTACGCCTTATTCCCCCATGTACCTGATCGTACAATAGCACAAAGACTTAGGCAGTATAAAGTTCCTATAAATGAAAGCATCATGGTCAACTAGGAATGAATTCACCTAATAGTTATTATCGATTTGACTCAATATTTCCTTCTAGTTCAATTAGTCAGAATCATCATAATCCCTGTATAGATCCTCCTCATCCTCTCTTTCTTCATGAAAAGCCGTCCATGGCTTTAGGTAAGCTGAAATTGGGAGAAACAAAAAGAACAACATGTACGCAAAGTATATGTATATATAACATGTTGTATTATTGTTGTTCACATAAAAAGTATGTCTAGTATACATCATGCAACTTAAATTGTAGGTATAAGTGAAGTACAAAGAATCATGATCATGGTGAAAAACAACTAAACAGATAGTCTTGTTCTTCAATATTAAATTCAGTTTTCTCAAAGAAGACCTATGATCAAATTTGTGAACAAGATCAAACCAATTCAATATGTGTGAAAACCAATTTGATTCATGCCATGCTTCAACGGCGCTACTCTGATTATTATTAGAATGATCATGTTGTCTAGTATGTAAGATGCAACTCAATTTGCAAATATCAAGGAAGTCTAAAGTAGTAACATAACTAGACAAAGACTTCTGGGACAAACACAATGAATATGAAAAGATGGGTTCTATCCTAGAAAGATTAAAACAATCCAACATACGTAAACTTGTGTTGGTTGCAATATATCAACTAGACGAGAATGTATTTCCATAATATCTCGAACATGAACTATTGTCCCATAGCAAACATTTTGTGACACATTGCATATATGGCTAAAAACAGCTTGTTTCAGTTCAGCGATTCTATCACAAGTAATGCATATGTGATTCACAAGAAACTTTTCATCCATGCTATATTCACCAATTAGATTGAAAGTGAAACAAGGAGAATATGTGCTAGAATTTAGACATGAAATTTCAGAAATCTTATCCATAGCACAACTCATACTCATAGGTTCATTTAGCATCATGTAATACACAATATCAGTAGGTGGTATTCTAGCAATTATTTATTTACGTGGAATCAATACCACATGATCAAAATTAAAATTGGGTAAACTATCACATGGTGTTGAAACATTAGTGCAAGGCAAATCATAAGGAGGCATCACAATATGTTGTGCTTATTAACTGTAGCTCCAAATAAGTACCTATATCAATAGTGTTCTCTTCACATCTAGTAGATATTGTTACATCCTCCACAAGTGACAATGCACAATCCAACGATGCAGGTTGCAAAATAGATGGCTCCCTTTCTTCAAAAGCAACCTGCATAGCACAAAAAACAATACCAAGAGTAGATATGATTACATTAGTAGGTTTGGCCGATGGTGAAGGGTGGCTAGGAGCCGCTGCAGGTGGTGCCATAGGAGGTGTTGTAGATCTGGTCGCAAAACGGCTGGTTGATGCAAAACGTGCATGTGACTTAGCCTCCTCAGCTAGCTATGACTCGACCTCTCTAGCATGGTACAACAGTTCGTTCATAGTCTCGTACTTGTGATGACGAACAATGCTCTTGATTTGAAGCTTCAAATTGTTGCGTAAATGCTGCATTGTTATCTCAGGAGATTCACGAACTGTAGCACATTGCATACGCATCTCCATCTCCATGTAGTACTCATCAATTGACATGGTTCCTTGCCTCAACTGTGTGAGCTTGTCAAAAACTGATCGCAAGTACCTTGGCTAAATCACCGCTGTAAGGGCCTCAATCGAACGCTGCAAGGTGGCCACATTTACATTGACTGATGTCACTTGAGTTTGAATATTATTGACTGTGCCAGTATTTTGATCCATTGCCTCTTGCATGTCCTTGATATTCCCATCAATAGACTCGCGCCAATTAACAAGCTCCTCAACCTGCTTTTTCTGTGACACAACTTCATCATCACTCAAAGAGATGATTAGTAGGTTAGTGCAAACATCAAAATATGTATGGTGGAAAACTCTCATAACTCACTCACAGCTGATAAGAAAGCAGATCTTACCATTCCAAAGTGAATAGAGATGCTTTAGCAAACGCAATCAAAGACTTATGCACTGATGTGATGAAGTGAATATCAAAGGTATAGAGAACGATCGTAAGGAACACATGTTATTTATGGTGGAGCTCTAGGTATAGTATCCTAACTACACCGCAAACAAGTCCTACTGCTGATCGTACAACAACCGAAGAAACACACACATGGAGATAAACGTGGCAATGCAACTATGAAGGGTGTTGCACTATGTTGGAGAGACACTAGCAAAGCTCAAAGGAAACAGGCACAAGATTGCTCAATCTACCAGTGCACAAAGATATCACTAGGCCTCTTGCTCAATTTCTCCTTTTATTTTTCTTTTGTTTAGCTTCTTTCTCTTTCTGCTTTTTGCTTTTTGTTTTGCTATATGCTTTTTATCTTTTTTTTGAATATATGTCACGCACGGCTAAATTACAAAGCATAGCACCAAAACCCTACGAGCAGCCTCTAAGAGTGGAAACTAGACTCGATGGGAAAGTTCCTACACTTATGAAATAGAATGGTTGTAGCTAAGGTTTGGAAAATTGCAAATTTTCACAATTTGTCAAAATTTCTGCCATGGCAGAAAAACCGATCAAAATCGTGTCGTGGTAGAAAAATTCCCTACCGCGGTAGAAAAATGGCCGAAAATGTGCCATGGTAGGAAACCAAGTCATGGCATAGAAGGACTCGTGACAAAGAAACAGTCTGATTCTGTGCCACAACAGAAGTCGGAAGAATTTTTTTTAATTCCGACTTGCCAAGTAGTACACAATGAGGAGTCGTGTATGGATCGGATCTATCTTTGTGGCGGCGGAAAATAATGGTGGAAACAACTAGAAAGAAGAAACTACGAAGAACACATCTAGATCTAAACTAATAGAGGAACACAACCAACAACTATTACTCGAATACGATGTAATCAGGCTATGACAACTCTTTTTGTGGGGCTTTTTCTGTAAAGGACGAAAAACAAGATCTAATCTACGGATGGATTGTGGATTGCTTACCGAGGAAATGAGGAAATCTGATACCAAGATGATATGGGGTGGCCTGATCTTCTCAGAAAGCACTTGTCGATGATAATGGTGGATGATAGATAACTAGTGCATAGCTATGATCTTGTGAGTTCTACATTCTGCATGTCTTCATCGTGTTCTTCATGGGATGTATGTTCGCTTCCACTACCTTCTCCCTTTCCCATCGATTTGACCATGATATCTGTGAAGATTGGGACACCCTTGAGGTTACCCCTTATCAGGGGGATTACGAACCATACCCACGCCTCGACATTAGTAGATAGGCCATTGTTAGGGGTAGAAAAGGAATTTCGTATGGCTAAAACTTGGGGCATGTGACCACTGGAAATATTTTGGTGGAGGTGAGGCAGGAGAATTTTCCTCTCTGGGATTTTGAATTTGGTCTACAGTTTAAAAGATATAGAATAATAATATCCTATCCTAGGAGTAGCTATGGTTCAATGACTAGAAAAAATAGTTTACTATAATGTTCTAGCCTTTGTAGGTACAAAGTATTTCTGGAGCCATTTCTGCAAAAATAGGGTCTCTGCCTTCGGCTTAATTACATACACACATGAAGGTAGTAACATGAACTAGTATGTTATTAGTACCCACTAAGAGCATCTTTAGTGGCTAGTGTATCTGGTAGTGTAAGCCAAATATAGACCACCACGGACCAAAAAATGTCTCTAGTGGCTTGTGTATCCCGTGGTCTAAAATTTAGGCATCCTCCAAACTAGCTACTCATTATTCATATCTGGACAACCGAACCACCATGTCTAAAGCAAAGTTGGTCGCTCGCGAGCTCACTCCCGCGCCAAATCAGAGCATTTGTTGTACTAAATTGCTGTGTATATTGACTATTTGTGTGCAGATGGACATATAGACTATCCACTAGAAAACTAAAGTCGTGTAAAAAGGAATATTTTTACACCATTATTTATGTAAAGATGTAGACTACCAAATTTAGACAAGCCACTAGAGATGCTCTAAGAGACTAGCAGATTTAGACAAGACACTAGAGATCAAGGAAAAAATACTAGCGTGCTAACTAATTTAGCGTGGATTTTCTCCAGACGATGTGAAAGTTATAGCATGCTAATAACGCGCTATCTTACAAAAATGTGTTTTGTAAAAAATAAAAAATATAATAGGTATATCATGAATATAAAGGATTTCAGCCTCTGATGAATTTCCTAGAGTAATACTTACATGCATAATCAATATCGGCACTATCCAAGTTGTAGGAGAATCGGCAGGGCCGAATCTAGGTATAGCGTCGGGTGCTGCAGGAGGAGGCGGTGGCTTGAAGCGATCACTTAAGTTTAGCAATCAAAATTTTCATCGTATGTCTGCTTACTCGACACATTCATTATATGCTATCTTACTCCACACCCACCAACACCAAAATAATGTCCTATACTTGAAATAGCGCTAACGCTATGATGTTTTAATGCGATATAGCAAGCTATTTAAAAAATAGCGCCATAGCGAGTAAAATCTAAAAAATAGAGTGGACTCTCTCCAAATATGCTATATCACGCTAAATAGCGTGAAATAGCGCGCTATTTTTTCCATGATAGAGATGCTCTAAGGTTGGTAAGAGTAGTAAGTAACTTGGAGTAGTAATATGCATACATTGTGCTAAAGACTATCAAAAGTAGTATCTTTTAGATGCTAAAATGGAAAAGAAGATCCAACGGCTGGCAATGTTGGGATTCGAGAGTCTTGATCCAACGCTCAATATTCTGAGCTATTCGTACACTATATATATCTAGTAAGTTGCACGTAGCCTGCATGTGAGACTAAGATAATAGACGTCTGACATATCATCACTATATAAAATTATATTAGGTAAAGCAGAAAAAATATAAATTTGATCGACGCCTATAAAGTATGGGTGTATATTTCGTTCTTTTACTTTGTATATGATGTAGAAGCCAATGATTATTAGCTATCTAAAACTTGAAATTTTTGGTAACATGGTCTAGAGAAACGAGGGAGAAGATTCTAGAATGATGGAGAAGTGTGTTTTGAGTTTTGTGCATAGCATTCATTGTGATGAAGACTATCAATATAATATTCTCTATGCTAGATTGGAAAAGAAGATCTAACGGCTAGAAATTTTGGGATTCACGAGCCTTGATCCAACGGTCAAAATTCAAAGTTATTCGTACACTATATAGTGGTAAGATAAGAAATAACTAGTGAGTTGCAAGTGCTTTGCACATGAGAATCAGATAATAGAAGTATGACATATCCATTTTTAAATAAAATTATAATAGGTGAAACTCAAAAAATATTTATAATTTCAAGCCACATTCATAAAGTATCACGTGTGTTTGGTTCTTGTACTTTTGTATCATCTAGAAATCAAGCTATAGCTACCAAAATAATACATGTCTGTAAAACTGATCTATAAATAAATTCTATTCTATATGAGTACATGGGCAGGGCTGGAGGGAACCGCATGCCCTTTCATCTCCACAACCGCTCATGCATGCATCTCCTGATCTTCCTAGCGGTTCCTTTCATCTTCTCGATTCCATTCCTTTTCTGTCACCCGGCTAGACCTCTGCAAAACAAAAAAAGGCACCAATCACCGTCCATGGCGCCGCCGTTCGACAAGATGTACTCCTTCCTAGACCCTAGCAACAACACCATACTACAGGTGGTGTATACGAACACTGCGTCGGTGGTGAACGATTACATCGAGAAAATCCAAAAGCTCCTGGAGGAAGCGGACGACAAGATTGTTGTCCTCGACATTGAGTACACCAACGAGCAATCATCAACGCAGAAGGATGATGTCGTCCAGCTATGTGTGGGCATGGATTGCCTGGTCTACCAGATCTACTAGGATGACCAGCCATGCTCCAAAATAGCAGAGTTCCTCGCCAACCCTAACATTTCCTTTGTAGGCGTCGACATCGGCAATGACGGTATTAGGCGTTAGCGTTCTCTAGTGCCAGTGACGAACTTCGTGGACATCTAGAAGAGGTGGAAGCATGCCGGCTCCACGAATGAGAAGGATTCTTTGGCTGACTATGTGGTGGCTCTCATAGACATCCGTTACAAAGCCATGAAGAAGAAGAAGGATGTGGACTATAAGCAGTGGGGGAACATGTCCCTGACCGAATAGCAGATCCAATATGCAAGCCTTGATGCCTACATGACCTATGAGGTATGCAGGAGGATAGTGAACTTCGAGAGGGGTCAACAAACTCTCGAAATGTTCAACAAAAAAAGAAATAAAAAAGAAGAGCAAGGCCAAGCGCAAGCAGACCAAAGAAGAAGAATAAGATGAAGACTCAGAATGGTACACCATTTGAACTATGAGTATATATTTGTGTTTCGGTCTATCCTTGCTTGATACTACTTGTAATACTACTCGCAGAAGTTAATGCATATATATACGATAGGCATGCAAGGGGCAGAGGTCAGAAGTAATGCAAGGAATCATAGTTGTTTCTTTTATTTTCACTGCAGAGTGCTAGTACGAGTGTAGGTTTAGGCATCATAGCACGCCACCAGCCCACCACCCCCCTAATGAATTGTCTTATCAATCAATAGCCATGGTAGATTAATTTTATAGTGGTAGAGACTTTCTTTGAGTAATTCCATTTATACCACTGAAGGGTGGAGTACTACTGAAAGATAGAGGATGAATCCGCACCTAAAAAACTGATAGTAGCACTGTAGCTATAGAACCGCAACATGAACTTTTGTCGATTGCCCGAATGTATGTTGAATAGTACAGTATAAACATGTATAGTACTACTTGCTATGTACTATCACTACTACGAGCAAAAAAACACCATCCCTACTGCAGAAAGAATATGATTTCTTCCAACCAAACTACTACTCCAAAAATGGCTATATTTACTTGTCACCAAACTGGATGTATCTAGACATGTTTTAGTGCTAGATAGGAGTATATCCAATATAGTGAAAATTAATTTGAATAGGAGAGGATTACTACTACTACCGTACTCCACTATTGTACTACTACTACGTACTACTCCCGAATGTATGTTCTGTAGTACTCCTACCTATGTTTGGGATTATTAGGCTAAAGATCTTTTTAAAATTGTTTGAAATTGTAAGACCTATCTTCTTTATTTTCTTAATTCCAGTGACTCATTAATTTAGATATCTCTCTTTTCTCTCAATATCCCAATGCATGTTGTTTCATCTCTCATCACGTACCCTAATTTTTATCTAGCATCTCATGCATGTAAAACTAGTGGTGCATGCATAAATAATTCATCTACTTGGTAGTATTAGCGAATTGGCCCTCTGGACATATAATCCTAAACAGAGGACTCAACAGAGTACATCCACCGAACAGCTCAGAAGTTAAGGGTGTGCTCGGTTCTAGAACCAGGGGGAATGGAATGGAACGGTTCCGACCCCATGTTCCGTTCATAAACAATCGAGGAATGAAACAGTTCTATTTTTTGTTTGGTTGGTGGAATCAAAGAACATAACCTAGAACCAAAACACTGCTAAATATTTTGTTGATTTGAGATTAAACTTAATCCTCTTACCAAATCATAATTAATAGAGACAAAGAATCTTGTAAAATTGGAGGTCAATTAGAGGATAGAGGTCAAAATCAGAGCCAAATTCGGAGGTCAAAATCGGCCAAAATCATTGCTATTGGACACGTGTAATTGGAAGTACCCGGTCGCGTGCACCGCCTGCCCCTGTAGAGCCTGCTACATGCACCACCTACCGCTGTCAGGCCTGCTTCTTTTGCTGTTCTGCTGCGTGCACCGCCTACCGCCGTCGGTCCTCCTTCCTGCACTATTCCGCAGCGTCCGCCACCTGCCGCCGCTGCATGCGTCGCGTGCGCTGAAGGTTAGCAAGAGAGAGGGTCTAATTGCACAAATTAGTGAGCCGTTCCATGCGATCCAGCCGATTCGGTCGCACGACATCGTTCCGCATGTTAGAGGAATACTAGTAAGTTACACCTGCGTTGCACACGTGGATGAGAATCAAATAATAGAAGTATGACATATAATTTAATTTTTTTTGGTAAAGCTAAAAAAATAATTATAATTTTGAGCCACGTCCATAAAGTATCGGGTGCATATTATGTTCTTGTACTTTGTATCATGTACTCCCTCCGTTTTAAAATATAAGATGTTTTAGCTTTGTGAAAGGAGTGTATGAAAATATAAGATGGTTTTAGTATGTTCATCCAGGTTTGGAGTGAACCTACACATTAAAAGGGTCTAGATATACTCCTTTTACAAACCTAAGACATCTTATATATTTTGAAATGGAGAGAGTAGAAGTCGACCTATTAACTACCTAATACTCAACATGTTCTAGAGAAATGATGAAGAATATTCTAGAATTATTGAGAAGTTTGTTTTGAGATTTGTGCATAATGTTAATTGTAGCATCCCAATTGTCTAACAATTGCAATGCTACTAGCCTAGTCTATATAATGGCTACTTCAAATATATAATTGTTTCATCATCATTATATCATGCTCATGTCATCATACCTCCTTGCATTTGAGCATCATATAAAACCCTTTTTGTTTTGGTTCTTCTCTCATATGCATTGTAAATTGTTTTTGCCTCTTGATATTGTATTTGGGTCTTGATATATTGTTTAAATGCCCAAGTTGAGTTGGGGGCATATCTTTTATTAACTCCACCACCTTTCTTTGTCACCACCCCATATATTCCACCATCCAACTAAATATGAGCTTTGCACTTTATTGGGTTTACCTCTAGCTCATGTGGGTTGGGATGGATCCAATTCTATCTCCACATGCTCTCATATTTGCACCATATTGTTTCCACATTATTGGTTTATGAGAGCCACATGGCCACCTTTGCATGCCTTGTGAGTGGAACCTTTTCCTAGCTTCCATATGGGTTGTTTTGGGGTTATTGTCATGTTGGAATATTCTTGGGCTTATTAAATACCTAGTGGCACATACACACTAGCAAGTCCCATTTCTATTCAAATGTGGTCATCTCCAACTACTCCACATGGGGCATCCTTCCACTTCTTCTAGTTTGGCTTATTCCATATTTTTGGAATGCATAGGTATAAATGCCATGGATATTTATGTTGTTTTCACAAGATGAAACCTAGCATTAATATTATGCATGGGCCATGCAACCCTCTCCATATTTTTGCCCTCCTTGGTTTTTATTTGGTCTTTTGAATGGATCATCTTCCACCCTACCTCATCTTCATCTACCTCTCTCTAATCCTCATCTTCCCCTCCCTTTTCACTTCCATTTAAGCATGGTCAAGTGGATCTTTTCTAAAACCCAAACCCTACACTTTTCCCACCTATTCTTGCTTGATCTAGTTTGGAGCATGCAATCATCTAAAAACCTAAGCCCTCTACTCCCTCTACCTCTCTCTCTAATCCTCTATCTAAGACCCTCCCTAATCACCTACACCCCTACCACCATCTTACACCTAAGCTAAACCCTAAACCTACCTCACCCTCTCCTCTTCACCTTATGCCGAGCCTCCCCAGGCCGGACCCACCTGGCCACCCTCTCTCCCTGGCCACACCCCAGCTACCTACCCCTCCCCAACCCTAGTACCAAACCCTAACCGAGGCTCCCCAACCTAGCCCGAGCCTCCCCTCCCCTCTCTCTCTCTCCTCTCTCTGCCTGGCGTGCCCCACACCGAGCCTACCTCCTTGGCCTCACCCTGCCCCACCTGGAAGCCCCTGCCCGTGCCTGCCCTGGCCTTCCAGCTCGAGCACGTGAAGGAGAGGGAAAGGTGGCACCCGAGCCACCTTTTTCCCTTCACCACCTCCCCACGGCACCCACGCCTCTCCCTCACCTTTCCCTACTCCCACACGCCTCCTCTGGCCTCTCCAGATCCGCCCAAGCCGGCCCCTCTCCTCCCTTCTTCTCCATCGCCACCAGCTACCCCATAGCCGGCCACCGTCGGCATCACCCTACCACCACCGTAGCAGAAGGAGAGCGAGGTGTCTGGACGTTGGGGAAGACCAAGCCGAGCACCAGCGTCGCCCCTGTACACGGAGCCGAGAAGGAGGAGCCCCAGAAGCGCTGAACCACCGCCGCCCCGACGCGAAACCCTAGCCCGCGTTCGTCTGCCTCGCCGACGATCGAGCGCTCCGCTGCCCGAACCACCACCGTCAACAGCCCCGCGGTGAGCCTCCCTCTCGCCCTGACATGCTCCACCACGCCATCGTCGCCTAGGTCCGCCGGTCCTTTCGTCGAACGGCCTCTGCACGCCGGTGTGCGCTGACGTCTGCACGCTCCCGCGCCGCGCCAGCCTATCTAGCCGTGCAGCCCTTCCCCACCAGCATCCCCGCAGCCACCATAGTGGTCTGAGCCTCTGCGCGCACGCCCAGATCCTGGGTTCGATCTCCCGCCTCGCGCCGCACACTGATCGGTCGCCAGCGACAACGAGAAGAGGAACAGTACGGGCGCCCTTTTGCGCATACCCCCTGCGTCTTTTTGATGCTCAACCCGCGGTCCAGCCCAGGCCCACTAGTCAGTGTCTGTTACCGCTTTACAAAAAGGTACCTGCACTCTGTTTTCATCAACCAGCAGTCCCCCGCCGTGCCGCGTGGCAGCCCCGCACTCGCCCACTGGCGTATGGGTCCGCAGCGCCTCGGACCCCACCTGTCATCCTCTGCGGCTAGGCATGCTCATGGTGTGAAGGTTTTCATGCCATGTGGCGATCAGCCTGGCCCCACCTGTAATTGACTGTGGCTGGATCTGAGTGAGTGAGAAAAGTATTTCTGTATTTCTGTTTTAATTTAAACATTTCCCAAATTAATTCAAATTCAAATTTAAATCTGTTTTCAAATAACTTTTAAAATATAAATCCAAATAATACAAATAATATATGTTTTGAGATCAGAAAAATGTGAGGAATTCAAATATGCCCTTCAAAATACATTTTGAACATTTAAAATTGCAAGTTGATTAAAATTACAATAAAATGCCCTTTTTCCTTAATTAATTAATAACTTTTGATTTATAACTCCAAATTTAACAAATGATATGTCTAAAATGATTAGCTCGACGAGACCTTTCTGTTTATGCATTCCATTATCTGTTTTGCAGCATGCATCATATAAATATAAAGATTACAGCAACTTATTTGAGGTTAAAACATGATTAAAACTCAACAAAATGATTTATACTTGTATTCCACACCTCACCCATGACATGCTACATTATTGCCATGCAAATTGTGCATCATTCATCATGGCATGATTGTTTGCTTGATGCATTTTTATTCATATGCTTGTGCACTTTATTTATGTTGGCCCTTGTTTGTTTGGTTCTTCTTCGAATAGACGCTGAGCAGGGGATATATCAAGAAACCGAGCACTACCCATCCTTCTCTCGCTTCCACTGAGCTGCCAGGCAAGCACTACCACATGCTTGCATACATATAGTACCTATTGCCTCTATCTTATTCTTGCATCATTGAGTCGCGATTGCATTAAACTGAATCCCAAGTACTGCATAGCCTTTACTTTTAAACCAAGCTTGTTCCTCCATCCCATGAGCCATTACTACAGGAGTTGTTTGAGCCATGCGAGTCGTAGAACAGCATGTGTAGGGTATGTGAGTGTCTGATGGATAACGAGGTACCTATACAACTTAATCTGAGTAGTAATGGGATAACTAATGAAAGTGGCATCGGTGAGCCATATTTGCTATTTGGTTTTTCAGGCTCACTTGTGTCCCGTAGGACCCGAGTACTTGATTCCTGTTCCTTGAATATTCGCGCTATCCACATCCGGGAGGCTTATGAACCCCCCTGAGCCAGAGCTTGATTCATTCTTATTTCTTGGGGCCACAAACTAGTTTGAGGTTTTATTTACTATCATGTACTTATGCCATGCTTTACTGCTTTATTTAAAATTGTGCAGTCTTGCTTAGGTAAGCGGAGTGTTTTCATGTATCGACAAGCCCACCACATTTTCGGGTTCCCAGTCGTTACAGCCATTGACGCAAACCTTGAGTCCGTTTGAGTCGCCAACTTCGTCATGGTAGCTTAATAGGTGCCCCTGAAATATTTCTGAATCCTGTGATCGCTTTGTCGTGACTGCCTCGTTGGTTTTGATTTGGTTTTTCCGAGGTTGATCGAGTGTGTGTTGCTATTTGTGCACCCCTGCAGGGTAAAACTTTCTGAAAGCCGTGTCCGCGGTTATGGACGACTTGGAGCACAGTTTCTCGATCATAGACAAGTATAACTAAAGTACCGCTTTTAATTTGACTAAGTACCTGACTAGTAAATAGTGCAACACTCATGGAATGGATAATAAAACTACCAACGGATGGGGGGGTTGTTCGTCCGCTTCCTCGCTTGGTGGCGAGGAGGAGGATGGATCTGTTAATATTACCGTTATAACTGTTGTTATTAATTCACGGACAACCGTCTATCTTTGGTTAGGCGGATGGTTAGCGAGTATCTATAGAATTGTTAGGGTTTATCTTTTGCTGCAATTGTGTCACCCCAGGTTGTGTTCCCTTTAGAGGCATAAAGACTTGCTGAGTACCCCTAGGGTCTCACACGATAAATTGTTTGATTCAGATGAACAGGTAAAATCGCAAGATGGATACTGGGTGGAGGAGACGGACGATGTGGGCAACGATCATTCGGTGTAGAGATTCCGGGAATGGGGATCCGTGAGATCTGTGGGCGGGATGTGTTTATTTATGGGGCATCTTATGCCGATTTGCTTCTTATCCGTACTCGGATCTTGTTTTCCGCTACCGCTTGATACTCTGATGTTTGATGTATGAGGAGATATCCTAAACTATTATATCTATCTAGGATATTTGGATCTTGCCGTATGGCGTAATATTTCCTTTCTTTAGATGGAATGACTGAG
Source organism: Avena insularis (assembly GCA_023614405.1). Taxonomy (NCBI): domain Eukaryota; kingdom Viridiplantae; phylum Streptophyta; class Magnoliopsida; order Poales; family Poaceae; genus Avena; species Avena insularis. The sequence goes on along the minus strand of CM042688.1, from coordinate 401,617,046 downwards.
AACCATTGTATGGTGGCTTGCATACATACCCATTTGTGTATGTAGTTGATCCTTCCTTCGATTACGCCGCCTGTTCTTGTCCCGATGTTCGAAATGGTTAGGACGGCGAAAGGTCTACCTGTGAGCGCATTTGGGCCCCACCGCACTATTTTAACCATTTCCGCTCATCCAGGCTTGTAACTAGGAGCGTAATTCACCGAGGTAGTTACAATTGGTATCGAGCCATCCCGCCTTCGTGGTCTCACCAAATGGTCGTTGTCAGTCTAGCAAATATTTTTGGTAGCTATGTATACTAGGGAAAAACAAAACGCGAGAGTAGGACTGCTTCCACTTTTCTTCTTACCCAACCACCCACCCTTTTCTGGTAATGAAGTGTAACATTTTCAATTCTCTTCTTAAAAATTCAAACTAGGATTCACGTGTTCTGGGTTTTCGTAGTACCATAGAAAGTGTGTGTGTGTGTGTGTGTAATTCCTTGTCTATCTGTTGCATCCAATTTGTTATCACAACCTGCCTTTGGTTATCAACTGTTGGTACATTCCATACTGACAGGCTTTTGAAAACCGGCGCGATCTATCTGACTCCTTGTTAACCGGTGCCATCTTCTTAAGGGTGTCCTTCCTTCTAGCAACTCCACATTCTGTGAAACCATCAGTTGCTAATCTCTACCTGATAAGTGATTTTGCGCATCTATTGGTATTTTAATGCCGAAAATGCGGAAATTTTTTCTTTGATACATCTGTGCTTCCACACTCCTTTTCAGTCGTGTGTGAAACATTATCTATCTCCCTTTTATCAGCATGTCCATGCTAACTCATTCTTTTTGTCACCGGCGCTTAATCCTAGAGTTTCATTTCATCTTCAATTCTCTTGGGCTAATTACATAACATGTGTCGATCCGATGCTGGTGATTGTAATTTGGTTCTCGGCATAGCTATAGGACACTTATCATGAGTGGAATATGGAAAATGCTATCAACACTATCCTCCGAATGGTGACGGTTATCTCCTGTGATTTTGAGTACACCGTGATCATATCTATGCATATTCAAGCAACTTTGGCAATCCGGAGTTTCTCAAGGCACTACGGCTCATCATCCATCCATCATGCTGCACATCTTTTTGAACTCCATATCTACAAAATTCTCTTTGAGACGAGGGAATTGCATCTTTTCGTCTCTGGTAGCTTTGCTTGAGGTATGAGCTGTCATCGTTTCTTTATCCAAGATTTCTTTATCTTTGTAACCGGTGATCCAATCGACAATGTGAACCAGGTGACATCTCTTTTTCTTCTGAAGGACCAGATAATCTATTCTTCCAGTGCATCTTCTTCAACACGAACCCGTGCTCTTAATATTGATCTTTCTAAGAGCGTTGAGCTCAGGAAGTGTTCGAGCATGTGTTCGTTTCTCTCGCCTTTTGAACTTGATATTCTGGGCATATCCTGTTAATCCATGGTGGTATATGTTGTTAACATGCTTGCCTATTTGATATCTATGGGAGGACATGGAAGATCATCTGTGTCTCTTTATCTCAAGCTTTGTTAACACTGCCGTGTGCAAAGTTCCCAAAGTGGAAATTCTGGCTTCTTGAAGTCACCTATCTCGACCATGTCCTTCTGCTAAATACATTGCTTCAATTCTGGAATTGGCAATCCATTGTTAATTCCATCCTCCATCTTCAACCAATCCGGAGTTGTTCCTTGTTGGCAAGTTATCATCGTCATTCCGCCGAAGATTTCCTCAAGACTGCTAAATCTCCCTCAATCATTTCAAGAAGAACATGGAGTTCTTTCACCTCAGTCTCGTCAAGTAATCTCTTGAAACCTTCTCGCTCTATCGTCTATGCTCAATCCACCGGAGGCCATGAAGACTTTTCAGATATATCGTAACCCTTCTGTTCAAGTTGGTGTTATCTTTTTCTTTATCTGTGGAATCTTGCAGTTGATCTCCGTAATCTTCCTTCATATCTTTCCGGTGGCTTGGTACTTCCGACTTGACGACAACATCATCATCCTTATCTATCTATGAATCCGGCGAATCGTTTGCATCTATCCTTGTTTTCTAACGAAGTTCCATGAGTTATTGTCAATACCTTCAGTCTGTTTCGGTAGTTCGGTTGCATGGTTTTCTTATTCATGTGCGGAGTAATGCTTTGAGTGCGGGATGGAATAGCTACCATACCACTACTCTTATCATTCGCTCTTGTACATTGAATTGGTAAATTAATGTGATTTCACTCATTCCACGGAAGTTAGAAGTGGCCTTTATCCCTCGATACTTTTACTTCCGTCCTTGTTTTTCCGGAGTGCTCTCTCGAAGAAAGTAATCAATAATCTCTTGTTGGTGGTCTGTCTATTCTAGCTGGAGCAAAATCATCAATTATCTGGTGGAAACAAACGAAAACTCTTTTCTGTCCTCGTCATTCTACCGATGCTCGACATCCCCAAACAAGATGAAAGGAAACTATATCTCTCTTTGTTTCATCAATTCTTTTTCTGTGGTAAAGCCAATTATGGTTGAGGCCATCAGCCGCAAATCTATTGCGTTAGCCTCAAGGCTAAAGAAAGCAATAAGTATCTCTACAATCAACTCCAGGTCCTCTATATTCTTTTTCCTCTCGGGATTCCACCATCATCTGGCTTCATATCCATCTCTGGAAGTTATATCCGCGCACCTCAATTGCGTGATCCTTGGTTCTTACCGTTGCAACAAGAATCTAATCCGACGATGTCTAACTAAATCTTTCTGTTCATATCAAGGGACTCTATTGTTTGAAGGCAATATTGTTTCCGTACTTCATTTCTCAAATCCGAGAGAAGATACGATGCTATTGTCATAGTGGTTCAAACCTCTCCAACCTAGCTCTTTTCTTCCGGCGAGATAAAGATTCATCCTCTCTCGTATCAGTAAATCTTTAATCTTAATGGTGTGTTTTTCTTTATTCATGATACATCATCTTGTCCTTTCTTTCACAAGTGGTTCTATTCTTTTATCATGTTTCTCGAGAAAACCGGAGCTATGTCCATCCTATCCTTCTTGTCTCACGATAATCCTTCAATTCTTCTAACCCTTGGTGTCTCAAGCAAAACGCAAGACTCGCAACAAGTCTAGCAAGTTTTGCAAGGTGTAGTGGTCGCACCATTCCGTTGTTCATCAACTTGGGAACGTGAGGGTCACCTTCGCTCAACACCGCCTCTCCTTGTGTTGTTTTTTCCTAGGAATCTCGTAGATTCTTGTTTAGTGGGGGAGAGTTGTAGCATCCCAATTGTCTAACAATTGCAATGCTACTAGCCTAGTCTATATAATGGCTACTTCAAATATATAATTGTTGCATCATCATTATATCATGCTCATGTCATCATGCCTCCTTGCATTTGAGCATCATATAAAACCCTTTTTGTTTTGGTTCTTCTCTCATATGCATTGTAAATTGTTTTTGCCTCTTGATATTGTATTTGGGTCTTGATATATTGTTTAAATGCCCAAGTTGAGTTGGGGGCATATCTTTTATTAACTCCACCACCTTTCTTTGTCACCACCCCATATATTCCACCATCCAACTAAATATGAGCTTTGCACTTTATTGGGTTTACCTCTAGCTCATGTGGGTTGGGATGGATCAATTCTATCTCCACATGCTCTCATATTTGCACCATATTGTTTCCACATTATTGGTTTATGAGAGCCACATGGCCACCTTTGCATGCCTTGTGAGTGGAACCTTTTCCTAGCTTCCATATGGGTTGTTTTGGGGTTATTGTCATGTTGGAATATTCTTGGGCTTATTAAATACCTAGTGGCACATACACACTAGCAAGTCCCATTTCTATTCAAATGTGGTCATCTCCAACTACTCCACATGGGGCATCCTTCCACTTCTTCTAGTTTGGCTTATTCCATATTTTTGGAATGCATAGGTATAAATGCCATGGATATTTATGTTGTTTTCACAAGATGAAACCTAGCATTAATATTATGCATGGGCCATGCAACCCTCTCCATATTTTTGCCCTCCTTGGTTTTTATTTGGTCTTTTGAATGGATCATCTTCCACCCTGCCGCCGCTTCTGCGACGTCGCTCTACTCCTCTTCTTCGCCTCCCTTTTCACTTCCATTTAAGCATGGTCAAGTGGATCTTTTCTAAAACCCAAACCCTACACTTTTCCCACCTATTCTTGCTTGATCTAGTTTGGAGCATGCAATCATCTAAAAACCTAAGCCCTCTACTCCCTCTACCTCTCTCTCTAATCCTCTATCTAAGACCCTCCCTAATCACCTACACCCCTACCACCATCTTACACCTAAGCTAAACCCTAAACCTACCTCACCCTCTCCTCTTCACCTTATGCCGAGCCTCCCCAGGCCGGACCCACCTGGCCACCCTCTCTCCCTGGCCACACCCCAGCTACCTACCCCTCCCCAACCCTAGTACCAAACCCTAACCGAGGCTCCCCAACCTAGCCCGAGCCTCCCCTCTCCTCTCTCTCTCTCCTCTCTCTGCCTGGCGTGCCCCACACCGAGCCTACCTCCTTGGCCTCACCCTGCCCCACCTGGAAGCCCCTGCCCGTGCCTGCCCTGGCCTTCCAGCTCGAGCACGTGAAGGAGAGGGAAAGGTGGCACCCGAGCCACCTTTTTCCCTTCACCACCTCCCCACGGCACCCACGCCTCTCCCTCACCTTTCCCTCCTCCCACACGCCTCCTCTGGCCTCTCCAGATCCGCCCAAGCCGGCCCCTCTCCTCCCTTCTTCTCCATCGCCACCAGCTACCCCATAGCCGGCCACCGTCGGCATCACCCTACCACCACCGTAGCAGAAGGAGAGCGAGGTGTCTGGACGTTGGGGAAGACCAAGCCGAGCACCAGCGTCGCCCCTGTACACGGAGCCGAGAAGGAGGAGCCCCAGAAGCGCTGAACCACCGCCGCCCCGACGCGAAACCCTAGCCCGCGTTCGCGTCGCCGCTGACGATCGAGCGCTCACGCCCGAACCACCACCGTCAACAGCCCCGCGGTGAGCCTCCCTCTCGCCCTGACATGCTCCACCATGACATCGTCGCCTAGGTCCGCCGGTCCTTTCGTCGAACGGCCTCTGCACGCCGGTGTGCGCTGACGTCTGCACGCTCCCGCGCCGCGCCAGCCTATCTAGCCGTGCAGCCCTTCCCCACCAGCATCCCCGCAGCCACCGTAGTGGTCTGAGCCTCTGCGCGCACGCCCAGATCCTGGGTTCGATCCCCCGCCTCGCGCCGCGCACCGATCGGTCGCCAGCGACGCCGAGAAGAGGAACAGTACGGGCGCCCTTTTGCGCATACCCCCTGCGTCTTTTTGATGCTCAACCCGCGGTCCAGCCCAGGCCCACTAGTCAGTGTCTGTTACCTTTTTACAAAAAGGTACCTGCACTCTATTTTCATCAACCCGTAGTCCCCAGGGCAAGGCTTTTCGCCCACCGGCGTATGGGTCCATGAGCCTCGGACCCCACTGCCATCCTCTGCGGTGGGCATGCTCAAGGTGATGTAGGTTTTCTACTGCTGTGCCCGATCAGCCTGGAGCCACCTGTAATTGACTGTGGCTGGATCTGAGTGAGTGAGAAAAGTATTTCTGTATTTCTGTTTTAATTTAAACTTTTCCCAAATTAATTCAAATTCAAATTTAAATCTGTTTTCAAATAACTTTTAAAATATAAATCCAAATAATACAAATAATATATGTTTTGAGATCAGAAAAATGTGAGGAATTCAAATATGCCCTTCAAAATACATTTTGAACATTTAAAATTGCAAGTTGATTAAAATTACAATAAAATGCCCTTTTTCCTTAATTAATTAATAACTTTTGATTTATAACTCCAAATTTAACAAATGATAAGTCTAAAATGATTAGCTCGACGAGACCTTTCTGTTTGTGCATTCCATTATCTGTTTTGCAGCATGCATCATATAAATATAAAGATTACAGCAACTTATTTGAGGTTAAAACATGATTAAAACTCAACAAAATGATTTATACTTGTATTCCACACCTCACCCATGCCATGCTACATTATTGCCATGCAAATTGTGCATCATTCATCATGGCATGATTGTTTGCTTGATGCATTTTTATTCATATGCTTGTGCACTTTATTTATGTTGGCCCTTGTTTGTTTGGTTCTTCTTCGAATAGACGCTGAGCAGGGGATATATCAAGAAACCCCGGAGCACTACCCAGATCCTTCTCTCGCTTCCACTGAGCTGCCAGGCAAGCACTACCACATGCTTGCATACATATAGTACCTATTGCCTCTATCTTATTCTTGCATCATTGAGTCGCGATTGCATTAAACTGAATCCCAAGTACTGCATAGCCTTTACTTTTAAACCCCACCGAAGCTTGTTCCTCCATCCCATGAGCCATTACTACAGGAGTTGTTTGAGCCATGCGAGTCGTAGAACAGCATGTGTAGGGTATGTGAGTGTCTGATGGAAAACGAGGTACCTATACAACTTAATCTGAGTAGTAATGGGATAACTAATGAAAGTGGCATCGGTGAGCCATATTTGCTATTTGGTTTTTCAGGCTCACTTGTGTCCCGTAGGACCCCGAGTACTTGATTCCTGTTCCTTGAATATTCATTATCCACATCCGTGAGGCTTATGAACCCCCCTGAGCCAGAGCTTGATTCATTCTTATTTCTTGGGGCCACAAACTAGTTTGAGGTTTTATTTACTATCATGTACTTATGCCATGCTTTACTGCTTTATTTAAAATTGTGCGAGGTACTGCACCTGTACTATTTAGGTAAGCGGAGTGTTTTCACGGTATCGACAAGCCCAGTCACATTTTCGGGTTCCCGATCGTTCTGCCATTGACGCAAACCTTGAGTCCGCTTTGAGTCGGCCAACTTCGCTGGTAGCTTAATGGGGTGGCCTGAAATATTTCTGAATCCTGTGATCGCTTTGTCGTGATCGCCTCGTTGGGTTTTGATTTGGTTTTTCCGAGGTTGATCGAGTGTGTGCTGCTATTTGTGCACCCTCGCAGGTAAAACTTTCGAAAGCCGTGTCCATGGTTATGGATGACTTGGAGCACAGTTTCTCGATTATAGACAAGTATAACTAAAGTACCGCTTTTAACTTGACTAAGTAACTGACTATTAAATATTGCAACACTCATGGAATGGATAATAAAACTGCCAACGGATGGGGGTTGGTTCGTCCGCTTCCTCGCTTGCGAGGAGGAGGATGGATCTGTTAATATTACCGTTATAACTATTGTTATTAATTCATGGACATCCGTCTATCTTTGGTTAGGCGGATGGTTAGCGAGTATCTATAGAATTGTTATGGTTTATCTTTTGCTGCAATTGCGTCACCCCAGGTTGTGTCCCCTTTAGAGGCATAAAGACTTGCTGAGTACCCCTAGGGTCTCACACGATAAATTGTTTGATTCAGATGAACAGGTAAACTCGCAAGATGGATACTGGGTGGAGGAGACGGACGATGTGGGCAACGATCATTCGGTGTAGAGATTCCGGGAACGGGGATCCGTGAGATCTGTGGGCGGGATGTGTTTATTTATGGGGCATCTTATGCCGATTTGCTTCTTATCCGTACTCAGATCTTGTTTTCTGCTTCCGCTTGATACTCTGATGTTTGATGTATGAGGAGATATCCTAAACTATTATATCTATCTAGGATATTTGGATCTTGCCGTATGGCGTTGCAATATTTCCTTTCTTTTTAGATGGAATGACTCTGAGAACCATTGTATGGTGGCTTGCATACATACCCATTTGTGTATGTAGTTGATCCCTTCGCCTGCCGATTACGCCGCCCGTTCTTGTCCCGATGTTCGGAAATGGTTAGGACGGCCGAAAGGTCTACCTGTGAGCGGCATTTGGGCCCCACCGTACTATTTTAACCATTTCCGCTCATCCAGGCTTGTAACTAGGAGCGTAATTCACCGAGGTAGTTACAATAATTGTGCTAAAGACTATCACTAGAATTTTCTAGATGCTAGAATGGATATACAAGATCCAATGGTTTGGAATGTTAGGATTTGCCAGTCTTGATCCAACTATCAAATTTCAAATTATTTGTACACTATATAGTGGTTAGATTATTATATAATAGGTAAAGCTCAAAAATTATCAATTTCATCGACATCTATGAAGTATGGGTGTATATTTGGTTCTTGTACTTTGTATCACATAGAAGTTAACATTTATTAGCTATTCCTAATACTTGAAAATTTTGGTAACATGCTCTAGAGAAATGATGAAGAAGATTCTGGAATGATGGAGAAGTGTATTTTGACATTTGTGCATAGCGTTCACTGTGCTAAAGACTATCATTAGTATCTTCTAGATGCTAGAGTGGAAAATAAGATCCAATGGCTGGTAATGTTCGAATTCGTGAGTCTCGATCCAGCGGTCCATATTCAAAGATATTCGTACACTATATAGTGGTAAGATTCTGTTCCGAGGGACTACCTAGTTCCGTTGCTTTGATCCAACCGAACACCCGAATGTACGCTAGGCGTGAAACAAACCGGTTCTGTTCCACCAAATTTCATAACCGAACACACCCTAAGACTTCATGAAAAATAGTTAGGAGAGTACATCCACCGAACTCATCTACCTCCGTTTCAAGGAATAAGGCGCACGCGCATTCCAAAGTAAAGTTTGACCGAATAAATAGAGCAACTAAAATTTACTTATATTGTGTAAAATTTGTATCATTGAATTCATATTGACATACACTTTCCAATGATGCTAATTTTGTATAGTACCAACATTCTTTATATATATTTAGAGTAAATCTTGCTCAAACAAAAAACACGAAAACAAGGGAGCCTTATTTCTTGGAATGGAAGTAGAGTACTAATACTACAAAATCCACCATTCTTGGTATGCAAATGATCTTTCTGCAATTAAACCAAATTAACAGCAGCTTACATCCCCACTAAAATTCGACATGAATGAAGAAATGCAGATGCTTTGACGTAGCACGACCGACCAGGTAATGCGGCAGCACCGCCAGGTAAGACATAAGGTCCTCAAACGCGACGTCGCCCGTCTTAGCCGAGCTCGACGCATCGAGCTCTGCCATCACGGTGCCGGTCCTCCTCCTACCGTCCATCCAAGAGAGCAGCGGCAGGCATTCCACCCACATCCTCACCCTGTACACCGGCAAGTCGCATATCGTAGCCCTAACACAGACCACATACATGAGCGAACTATGCCTACCGTGCCAATTGTCAGGACGAACACGGCGCCGTCCTACTCCCCAACAAGGATGAGCCGGCGGGATGCCTCGCCCAGCAACGGCACTAGCTCCTAGAATGCTTTGGTGGTGGCATACTGGATCTTGTGCACTTGGATCGAGTGGACCGCTTCGAGGTGGGCGACGAGCGCTGGCGGCAGGGCAGTGAAGTCACAGTTGGTTTCTGTGCAAGTGCAAGGAGCATACCGACATGTGATTTCGTGCTCGTGGAGTTTGTAGTAGGGCAGCAAACTACTAAAGCCTTTGTCGGCGCACTCGACCATAGCCGCTGATAGGATGACATCCATGGAGGGCTCATAGGTGAATTCGCCGCTAGGGTGCTTGCACTTCTAGAAGGAGGTGATCTTGCGGACGCATCGGTGGCAGACTAGATGAATATCCACGCACTATAGCAATGGAAGTTCGAAAAATAAAATAGTTGCACGGACGAACCGACAAAAGAGAAATCAATGGATTGTGAGGGAGAAACGGAGAGACCTTGTAGACCCGCCAGGGCTTGAGGGGCTAGGAGAAGGACAAATAGTTGAGAATGGTGGCTTCCATCTTTAGAGTGACCGTCCCAAGCATTGCGATTTTGGTTAGGGGAAATGAGGACTCTCTGATCCGGCCTCGAGATGTGTCGTTCTTTTATACCACTGCTGATAATTAATGAAGCTCTACTTGATTGCACCTTTCCTTTCTGTACTAGGGTCCTTTCTGCATATTTTGAGGCCTTATCTACAAATTCTAGGTTTAGTTGGACAAGATTATCGGCCTCTTTTTATTTGTGCACCATCCTTTTATTAGTAAGTTGCACATGCCTTGCACGTGAGACCCACAAAATAATAAAGTATGACATATCATCACTATATAAAATTATGCTCTATAATAGGTAAAGCTCAAAAAAATATGAAAGAGCCACATCTATAGAGTAACATGTATATTTGGTTCTTGTACTTTATATCATGCAGAAATAAATGTTTATTAGCTACCTAATACTTGAAAAAATTATGGGACCATGGTATAGAGAAATGATGGAGGATATTCTAGAATGATGGAGAAGTGTGTTCTTAGATTTAGTCATTCTGCTAAACACTATCAATAGAATTTTCTAGACCCTAGACTGGAAAATAAGATCCAACGGTTGGCAATATTGGGATTTGCGAGTTTTGATCCAACGTTGAATATTTCAACATTATGCGTACATTATATTATGGTAAGGTTTGATGCAGCTCCACAGCTAAAAACTAAATGTTCGCGTGTTGCTCTATGTGATCCTATTTTGAAAAAAATCAAATATGAGGATAGGGAGATAAATTTTCGGATCATGCTAAATTTTATCTCATAGAAAAAACATGGCTCACATGATGTGGGTCTGCTTTCTCTCTACCGCTAGGCTTCATATGTAGTAGTACCACAAGAATAGTACTCTTCAAACTATAATCATGTCCGAAAGCAGTATGCTACCTGATGGGTGCTACGAAGCTTTATTGATGAGGACATCCCTATAATTACACATGCCCCAATTACTATTGATGATGTTCCAATTGCTGCTAAGAAGGATCAGTCCAATGAGATTAGAATTGTACCTATTACAAGAGCTTGTGCTAAGCTACTAGAACAATAGGTGAACTTGTTTCTTAATGAGCCTGATATTTTATTTAATGAGAATTTTATACTGCCTAAGTCTTTGCATTATTTTATGATTAGGTATATGGGAAAATGAGGCATAGCACGGAGCAAGGAGCTCAAGCATATGGAGCATGGTGTGTTGATCAATGAAGCATGCGCGAGGGAGGAGAGGGAGGAAGCGCAAGGAGCTGAAGGGGAGAAGATCAACACACAATAGAGGGTCTCTGCCACGATAGAGAAACCACTCTATTTTCTACCACGGCAGACTATGGTGGCGTAGAAACGGACACTTATTCTGCCACGACAGGCTGCCGCGGCACAAAACCTGCTGCTTTCTCTGCCACGGCAGGACAGGCCTGCGTGCCTTGGGTCGAACCCATCTTGGGTCAATTTGTATCTAGTTGAGTCGTTTGCGTTAAGAACTCTTAGGCTGGCCGCCGCCCCTAGTCCTTCAATAGATGGGGCACCACACCAAGTTAGGGTCAAGACCACGTTAAAATATTTTGGAGTTGATTCTTATTAGAACCTCTGGAATTACTTGTGATCGAATTACCTACTGCAATTGCGTGTGATATGTTGTTCTATTGGGAATCAGTAGATTGCAAACTACCGTTCATGGTCAATGGCTACGTGCGCAACAACGTGGTGTTGTGAATATCACATAGGGTTTGAGAGCTGTTGCACTGGCATCAGGGTTCAAGCGGGAGAGTTCATAGCTACAGGCTAGTTATCAATCACCCACCATCATCATCGACAAGAGCTTACTGAGAAGATCGGGCCACCCCTTATAATCTGTGATACCTAGATGATAAAATGTTAGGCTCATTAAGAAACAAATTCACCTATTATTCTAGTAGCTTAGCACGAGCTCTTGTAATAGGTCCAATTCTAATATCATTGGACTGAGCCTTCTTAGCAGCAGTTGGAACATCATCAGTAGTAATTGGGGCAGGTGTAACTATAGGGATGTCCTCATCATCTCCACCCCTTCAAAAGGCGTCGACCTCGACGCTCCAAGGTCTTCTCCATCATATGGTGACAAATCAGCATCGTTGAAGCTTTTGCTAAATCCACCAAACTCAGTAATAGGAAGATCAATCGAGTAGACGTTATCATTAATCTTGGCTAACACCTTGTAAGGACCAGCACCACAGGGCTTCAATTAAGATTTCCGCAGCTGAGGAAACCTATCCTTGTGCAGATGCACCCAAACCATGTCACCAGGCTTGAACAAAACCTCATTTCTTGCTTGATTCCTTGTTGTAGCAATGTTCTGGACTTTCTTCTCAATATCCTCTCGAGTCTTCTCAGAATTTTCTTCACATATTCAGCATGTTTTGATGCCTCCATATCAACTCTCTCATGTAATGGTAGAGGCAACAAATCAAGTGGCGTCAATAGCTTGAACCCATACACCACCTCAAATGGACAAAGCTGAGTAGTGGAATGCACAACCATGTTGTATGCAAACTCAACATGTGGCAAACACTCTTCCCACTCCTGCAGATTCTTCTTGATCATAGTCCTCCACAATTGTGACAATCATCTTGGGTAATCCATGTAGTCTCACGATGTCCCTGGAAAATAGGTTAGCAACATGCGACGCATCATCGCTTTTGTGGAAGGCAATAAAATGAGCCATCTTAGAGAATCTATCCACTACCACAAATATAGAATCATGACCTCTCTGAGTTTTATGTAAACCTAGCACAAAATCCATGCTAATGTCTTCCCAAGGTGTAGTAGGTGCAGAGAGAGAGGTGTATATAAACCATGAGGCTTGAACTATGATTTGGACTTGTTGCATGTAATGTAGGGGCTCACAAATCTGTATACATCACGCCTCATCTTGGGCCAATAAAATGATCAGCAAGCATGAGCAATGTCTTCTCACGCCCAAAGTGACCCATCAAACATCCAGCATGTCATTCCTGCACTAAAAACAAACAGAATGACGATTTTGGGATGCATAGTTTGTTAGCTCTAAACAAATAGCAAGCTTGAATATGATACTGATCGTTTCAATTGGAGAGAATATGAAGCATTACGTTCTCATTTGACACGTGTTTTTACTAGCACCACAGATGCGATTGACAAAAATATCAAGGACGTGCACGTCATATTGGGAGAAAATGAGGAGGCAGTCACTAACATTCAGACACAACTGATGGCTATCAACACCAATATAGCAGTTTTGCAATGTTCTATTGATGCTTTGTTGCTAGCACTTGAGCAACAACCACATGATGATGCCATTGAAAAAGAGGAAGGAAATAATTTCGGTGATGTTCAGCATCCGAACCATGTTGGCCGGGGACGTGCTCCTCCTTCTGTTCATGCACGTGGTTGGGATCCAATTGGGTGTGCTTAGCGTATTCTGCCCCAAATCCCCGAGGATGGTTTGAGTAAGCCAAAATTTTCAATTCCCAAGTTTGATGGCTCACTTGATCCTGAAGATTACCTCACTTGGGAGCTGAAGATTGAGAAGTTGTGGCGTTTGCATGAATATATAGAAGATAAGTAAATCTTGCAATGTCAGAATTTGATGGATATGCATTACGTTGGTGGGATGCCATTGTGCAAAATAGAAGAGACGATAATGAACTTCCTGTGCTCATAGGGAGAAAGATGAAGCACACTATGAAGGATCGTTTTGTGCCCACTAACTATTTGCGTTCAGTTTTTGACAAGTTGACACAATTGAGGCAAGGAACCATGTCGGTTGATGAGTACTACATGGAGATGGAGATACGTATGCAGCATGCCAGAGTCCATGAATCAGTTGAGATGACTATGAAGTGATTTTATAACAATTTGAAGCTGCCCATAAAGAGCATTGTTCGTCATCACAAGTATGAGACTATGAATGAGTTGTTGCATCATGCAAGAGAGGCGGAATCCCAGCTCGTTGAAGAGGCAAAGGAACATGCACGGTACCCTTCCACCAAACACTTTTCAGCAAGATCTACATCGCCGCCTCCTGCGCCTGCACCTAATGTTGCTGTTGTCCGTGTCTCTACATCGTCTCCAAGCCTGCACCTTCGACTTCCTATGGTTCTCAAGAAAAACAAATGGTTGCTCCTGCTGCTAGCACTAGTTCCATTATGTCCATCAGCAAGAGGATGGCGATGATGATGGTGGATGATATAACTAGCCTATAGCTATGAACTCTCCCGCTCGAACCTTGATGCCAATGCAAAAGCTCTCGAACCCTGTGGGATATTCACAACACCATGCTCTTGCGCACGTAGCTGTCGACCACGAACGGTAGTTTGCAATCTACTAATTCCCAATGGAACAACAGATCACACTCAATTGTAGTAGATAATTCGATCACAAGGAATTCCACAGGTTCTCGTAAGAAACAACTCCAAAATAGTTTTAACATGGTCTAACCTAATCTAGAGGGTGTTCCAGGGCTTGTATGGCAGCCGTAACATCGGAAAAACGTGAAACGAAAATGTTTTTCATATAGTCAGATCTGTCCGGATCTGATGGAAACTTTTCCCAGATTATCTGCCCCAAGTAGGGCTAGATTATATGACCCCCATACAGTGCGACATGCCCGAAGTCCTCAGCAAAATTCTGAAACTAGGCCGTATTATCCGGGGTGTGGGGGTCGGATTATCCGGGGTCTAGAGACATGCGAGTACCCATTGGAAAGCTCCCGGAATTATCTTTCCAGCAAGTACATATTTGCTTGATTCAGAGTTCCTATTAGGAATCCACTCCCGTTTCAATTTTGGAGCTTCTGTCTATCCGAACCGAACCTTCCTTCTTGGTCGCCTTCCATCTCTTTATGATCTTCCTCACTTGTAGTGCGCCTTCCTCCTTCTCCTCCCTCGCGCCTGCATGGATGATCATCACGTCTAGCTCCTCTTGACGCAGCCCTTGTCCTCCTCGTGCCATGCTTACCTCCTTAGTGAACCTGAGCATACATATATGCATAGACGTAGGTAATATAAAGTTCTCATTATTATAAACATCATATTCATTTAAGAGTGAATTCACCTATTGTTCAAGTAGCTTTGCACGAGCGCTAGTAATTGGTCCAATCCTAATTTCATTGGACTTACTCTTGACATCAACATCAACATATTTATTAGGAGTTGGAGATAGCAAGTCGGTAGGGATGTCCCCATCATCTCCCCCTTCAAAAGGCGTCGACCCTGATGCTCCAATGTCTTCTCCATCATATGTTGTCAAATCAGCAACATTGAAACTAGCACTGATACCAACAAATACATCTTGAGGAATATCTATCTTGTAGGCATTATCATTGATGTTGGCAAGCTCTTTATAAGGACGAGCACCACGCGGAAGCAACTTGGATTTACTTAACTATGGAAATCTGTCCTTGCGAAAGTGTACCCAAACCATATATCCTAGCTGAAACAACACCTCCTTGCGCTTCTTGTGAGCTCTGTTAGCATTGTTCTTGCCCCTCTTTTCAATAGCCTCTTTTTTCTTCACATGTATCTTCCTCACAAAATCTCCTCCCTTCGATGCTTCCATGTTGACTCTCTCTTGATATAGGAAGAGGCAGCAAATCAAGTGGCATAATTAGTTTGAAACCATAGACCACCTCAAAAGGACAAAGCTATGTGGTAGAGTGAACTGCTCGGTTATATGCAAACTCCACATGCAACAAACACTCCTCCCATTCAGTAAGATTCTTCTTGATCATAGATCGCAGCAATGTCGACAGTGTAAGGTTCACCACCTCTGTTTGACCACCAGTTTGGGGATCACAGTGCTGAATAGTAACTTCATTCCCAGCTTTCTCCAAAGTGTCTTCCAGAAGTAGCTCATGAACTTTACACCATGGTCAGAAACAATCGTCTTTGGTACTCCATGTAAATGCATGATGTCCTTGAAAAACAGGTTAGCAATATGCGACGCATCGTCGCTTTTGTGGCAGGCAATAAAGTGTGACATCTTAGAGAATCTATCAACTACCACAAAAAATGAATCATGGCCTCTTTTAGTTCTAGGCAAACCTAATACAAAATCCATGCTTATATCTTCCCATGCTGTAGTAGGTGCAGGTAATGGCGTATACAAACCGTGAGGCTTCACCTTGGACTTCGACTTGTTACAAGTAATACATCGCTTGACAAACCTGTCCACATCACACCTCATCTTAGGCCAGTAAAAGTGATCAGCGAGCATGAGTAGCGTCTTCTCACGCCCAAAGTAACCCATCAATCCTCCAGCATGTGATTCTTGTAGCAACAACAAACGCATAGATGACTCCGGAACACATACTTTGTTAGCATGAAACAAATACCCATTATGAATGTGAAATTTATCACATGCCTTCCCAATAGAACACAAATGATATGATTCAGCAAAATCATGTTCAGTTGCATACAAATCACATAAACTCTCTGAACTAGGAACTTTGATATCCAATTGTGTGAATAACATGTTCTTCCTAGATAGAGCGTTAACAACAACATTATCTTTTCCCTTCTTATGTTTAATAATGTATGGAAAATACTCAATGAACTCAACCCACTTAGAAAGACGCCTATGCAATTTAGATTGAGCTTTCAGATATTTTAAAGCTTCATGATCAGAATGTATGATAAATTATTTTGGCCACAAATAATGTTAACAAACCTCAAGAACTCTAACAAGCACATACAATTATTTATCATAGATAAGATAATTTAAATTTGCACTAGAAAGTTTCTCAGAAAAATATGCAATGGGACTACCCTCTTGCATCAACACACCACCAATTACTATGCCACTAGCATCACATTCAATTTCAAATTGCTTAGAAAAATCTGGTAGTGCAAGCAAAGGTGCAGAAGTTAATAATCATTTCAGATCATCAAAACTATGATCTTGGGCTATACCCCACACAAAAGGTACACCTTTCTTAGTTAGTTCATTCAAAGGTGCAGCAATAGTACTAAAGTATTTCACAAAACATCTATAGAACCCAGCTAGACCGTGAAAACTTCGTACTTGACTCATGATCATGGGAGTAGGCCAATTTTGAATTGCTTCAATTTTAGATTTATCTTCCTCTACTCCATGTTGAGAGACAACATATCCTAGAAATATGACCTTATTTTTGCAAAATGTACACTTTTCAGGATTACCATATAGCTTAGCATCTCGTAACACTTGCAAAACTTTTCTAATATGATCACTATGTTCATATCCATTGCGGCTGTAGATTAATATGTCATCAAAATATACAACCACAAACTTGCCAATAAAATTCCTTAAGACATGGTTCATTAATCTCATGAAAGTACTAGGTGCATTAGTTAAACCAAAAGGCATCACTAAACACTCATATAAACCGAACTTAGTCTTAAAGGCGGTTTTCCATTCATCCCCTTCCTTCATCCTAATTTGATGATAACCACTATGCAAATCAATTTTAGAGAACATAGCAGCAGCACTGAATTCATCTAACATATCCTCTAACGTGGAATAGGATGACGATATCGAATAGTAATGTTGTTTATATCTCTATAATCTATGCACATGCACCAAGTACCATCTTTCTTAGGAACTAAGATAACAGGAACAGAAAGGCTTAAGCTCACACGAATATAACCTTTGTCGAGACGCTCTTGCACTTGTTTCTAAATTTCCTTCGTCTCTTCAGGATTTGTGCGATATGGTGCATGGTTGGGTAGCGATGCTCCTGGAATCAAGTCAATTTGATGATCTATACCTCGCAATGGTTGCAAACCTGCAGGTACCTCCTCCGGAAACACAATGCTGAATTCCTGTAACACATTAGAAACACCAAGAGAAAGAGGGGTTATGTCGTTAGAAACTAAAACATCACCCTTGTACATGTGCACAAGAGGCACGACTGTAGGATCCTCACTAAATTCTCTCATGTCTTCTTTGGTGGCTAAGTTCAAAAGATTAGGAACTCTCTCACTTTTCATTATATCATTCTTTTTGGGTCCAATTCAATCACTCATAGTTGCAACATTCTCTCGCTTAGCTAGAGATGCATCCTACAAACTCACTTCAATCTTTTGACGATAGTCATTCATAATCTGATGTTGGGTCATAGGCTGCAAATTAATTTTCTTACCCTTGAACTCCAAATGATATGTATTGGCTTAGCCATTGTGTTTCACATGGCGGTCACAGAGCCACGGCCGACCCAAAAATAAGTGGCAAATAGTCATAGGAACCACATCAAAATCAATAGAATCAATATGATTAACCTTCATCTCACCATTGTCACTCAACCACTGTATGTAATATGGCTTAGGATGAGGTAAGTAAGTCAGATTCAACTTGGCACATAACTCTTTGCTTGCAATATTTCTGCAGCTACCTCCATCAATGATCACTTTGCAAGCTTTGTTTAGGCCAACTAGTGCTTTTGTTTGAAATAAATTGCAGCGCTAAGAATCAACATTAGGCTGCACACTAAGAATACATGGAGAAACCACAATGGTTGGCGCATGCTCAGGAAAAGCATCCATGCCCTCCTCACTTGCAGAACTGTCGTCTGCAGAACTATTAAGATCAACTTCATCTCCACTTTCGTACTCACCATGTTCATTGACAAACATTACCTTGCGGTTGGGATAATCTCTCTTGAAGTGTCCTCTTCCTCCACAAGTATGGCATTCCACATCTCTCGTACGTGTTGTTGACATATTGGAACCGATGCTAGCAGCAGGAGAAGCATATCTCTTTGCTTGGGAACCATAGGAGGTCAAAGGCGCAGGCTTTAAAGACGATGTGGAAGGTGCAGGCTTTAAAGACGATGTGGAAGGGCGGACGATGTGGAAGGTGCAGGCATAGTAAAGGGCAACGTCGACCGTGCTAAAAAATGGTTGTTGGAAGTGTACCTTGTACGCATCTTGGCTTCTTCAGCTAACTGGGATTCAGCCTCTCTTGCATAATGCAACAACTCATTCATAGTCTCATACTTGTGATGGCGAACAATGATCTTTATGGGCAAACTCAAATTGTTAAGAAAATGCTGCATAGTCATCTCAAGTGATTCACGAAATCTAGCATGCTGCATTAGCATCTCAATCTCCATGTAGTACTCATCAACCGACATGGTCTCTTGCCTCAATTGTGTCAACTTACCAAAATTGGACGCAAATAGTTAGTGGGCACAAAATATTCCTTCATGGTGGTTTTCATCTCTCTCCATGTTAGAACATGAAGTTCATTGTCATCTAGCCTATTCTACACAATAGCATCCCACCAACACAATGCATAGCCATCAAACTCCGAAGCAGCAAGTTTTACCTTCTTGTCTTCCGGAAAATCTTGCAAAACGCCATAATTTCTCAATTTTCAGCTCCCATGTAAGGTAATCTTCATGATCAATGGAGCCATTAAACTTGGGTATGGCCAATTTGGGTTTTCCCAAGCTATCATCAAGAGCTTGGATAGGTACATGCTGAGCACGCCCAATAGGAGCCCAGCCTCGTGCAGGACCAGGGGGATTAGCACGTCCCCTGCCAACATTGTTTGGATTCGGAGCGGCACCAGCAACACTTTCCTTCCTCCTCTTCAATGACATCATCATATTGTTGCTATTTTCGTTGATCAAGTGAAATTCTCAAAGCATCAATTCACTATTGTAAAGTGTTGACACTGGTGTTTATAGCAGTCACTTGTGTATGAATATCTTTGACTACGTTCTCATTTTCTCCCAAGGCGACTTGCACATCCTGGATATTTTTGTCAATCACATTTGTGGTTCTAGTAAAGACACGTGTAAAATAAGAACGTAATGCCTCATATTCTCGCCAGTTAACATGATCAGTATCACCCTTTTTCTGCATCACAACATCATCACTAAGAGACATGATTAGTAGGTTAGTGCACAAATCAAAATATGGTGGTGGAACTCTCATAACTCACTCAAAACTGACAAGAAAGCAGATTTTACCGTTTCAAAGTGAATAGTGATGCTTAACCAATTAGAAATCAACTACTTATGCATTGATGTGATGAAGTGAATATCGAGGGTATAGAGAAAGATCACAGGACACATAGGTTATTTATGGTGGATCTGTAGGTATGGTATGCTAACTACACCAAAGCAAGTCCTAGTGTTGATCATGTGACAAACACCCAAAGAAACACACACGTGGAGATAAACGTGGAAAAGCAACTTATGAATAGGAATATTGCAATGCATAAGTGAGATGCTAGTAATATCTCTAAATAAACAGGCACAAGATTGCTCAATCTACTAGTGCTATTATGAAACTAGGCCTCCAAGCAATTTTGATATATCTCTTTTTTCACTTTTGTATCTTTTTTTTTGTTTTTTTACTACTTTTTCTCATTTATCTTTTTTTTATTTTTCAACTATCTAACACAATGCAATACGGATGCAACAAATATGGAGAAATAAGGGCCGGATAATCCGGTTTTTTGAAGCCCGGATAATCCGGTCTACCTGGACGAAAATTTGCACTTCAAAACCCTAATGAGCATCCTATTCAGAGCAAAGCAACTAGTCTTGTACGTACATTCTTAGGCACGGATGCTGTAGAAAGGTTGTATCTACGTTAAACACAAAGCTACGCTATGTGGACTCGGATATGTAGAGGGAAACTAGCGGAAAACAATGATGAACGACTCGAAAACAATGAACAACGAAAGTAACAAAGACAACCTAGAAACTAGGACACGAACTGGAAGAGATCGGATCAAAGACATGACAATGACCAGCAACTAAGTCTCAACGCTGATGCAATCTTGGCTATGGAAAAAACTAACCCTAATCTTTTTGTATGCCTTTATCTATATAGGACGAAAAACAAACTAATCTATGGATGGATATCCTGGATGCTTACCGAGGCAACGCTAGAAATCTGTAACTAAGATGATATGGGGTGGCTCGATCTTCTCAACAAGCGGATGGCGATGATGATGGTAGATGATAGATAACTATCTTGTAGCTATGAATTCTCCCGCTTGAACCCTGAAGCCAATGCAAAAGCTCTCAAACCCTGTGGGTTATTCACAACACCACACTCTTGCGCACGTAGCCGCGACCACGAACGGTAGTTTGCAATCTACTAATTCTCAATGGAACAACAGATCACACTCAATTGCAGTAGATAATTCGATCACAAGGAATTCTAGAGGTTCTCGTAAGAAACAACTCCAAAATAGTTTTAACATGGTCTAACCTAATCTAGAGGGCATTCCAGGGCTTATATGGTAGCCAGAACGTCGTAAAAATGTGAAACGAAAACATGTCTGATATAGTCAAATCCATCCGGATCTGATGGAAACTTTTAGGGCCGGATTATCCGCCCCCACCCCATACAGAGCGACGCGCCCGAAGTCCTCAGCAGAATTCTGAAATTGGGCTGGATTATCCGGGGTTTTTGGACGAATTATCTTGGGTATGGAGACGTGCAAGTACTCGTTGGAAAGCTCTTGGAATTATCTTTCCAACAAGTACTTATTTGCTTGATTCGGAGTTCATATGAGGAATCCACGCTCGTTTCAATTTCAGAGCTTCTGTCTATCCAAACTGAACCTTCCTTCTTGGTCTCCTTCCATCTCTTAACAATCTTCCTTGCTTGTAGTGCGCCTGCCTCCCTCTCCTCCCTAGTGCCTTCATGGATGATCATCATGTCTGACTCCTCTTGACGCGACCCTTCTCCTCCTCGTGTCATGCTTGTCTCCTTAGTGAAACTGAGCATACATATATGCATAGACTTAGGTAGTATAAAATTCTCATTATTATAAACATCAGATTCATTTGCACGAGATCTAGTAATTGTTCCAATCCTAATTTCATTGGACTTATCCTTGACATCAACATCAACATCTTTATTAGGAGTTGGAGATAGCAAGTCAGTAGGGATGTCCTCATCAGCATGTACAAGAGATGTGGAATGCCACACTTGAGGAGGAAGATGTCACTTCAAGAGAGATTGTCCCAACCGCAAGGTCATGTTTGTCAATGAACATGGTTAGTACGAAAGTGGAGATGAAGTTGATCCTAATAGTGCTGATGAAAATGGTTATGATAGCGAAGAAGGCATGGACGCTTTCCCTGAGCATGCGCCAACCATTGTGGGATGATGAGGTCATCGCTATAATTACACCTGCCCCAATTACTACTGATGATGTTTCGACTGCTGCTAAGAAGGATCAGTCCAATGAGATTAGAATTGGACCTATTACAAGAGCTCGTGTTAAGCTACTAGAACAATAGGTGAACTTGTTTCTTAATGAGCCTGATATTTTATATTGCCTGTCTTTGCATTATTGTATGATCAGGTATATGGGAAAGAAGGCATAACACGGAGCGAGGAGCTGAAGCATATGGAGCATGGCATGTTGATCAATGAAGCATGTGCGAGGAAGGAGAGGGAGGAAGCACAAGGAGCTGAAGGGGAGAAGATCAACACACGGTAGAGGGTCCCTGCCGCGGTAGAGAAACCACTCTGTTTTCTACCACGGCAGGGTACCGTAGCACAGAAACAGCCACTTATTCTGCCATGGAAGGCTATCACGGCACAAAAGCTGCTGCTTTCTCTGCCATGATAGGACAGGCCTGCGTGCCTTGGGCCGAACCCATCTTGCTTCGGTTTGTATCTAGTTGAGTCATTTGCGTTAAGAACTCTTAGGCTGGCTGCCGCCCTAGTCCTTAAAAAGATGGGGCACCACACCAAGTTAGGGTTAAGACCACATTAAAATATTTTGGAGTTGATCCTTATTAGAACCTCTGAAATTACTTGTGATCGAATTACCTACTGCAACTGACTGTGATCTGTTGTTCCATAGGGAATCAGTAGATTGCAAGCTACCGTTCGTGGTTCACGACTGCGTGCGCAAGAGCATGGTGTGGTGAATATCCCACATGGTTCGAGTGCTGTTGCACTAGAATTAGGGTTCACGCGGGAGAGTTCATAGCTACAGGCTAGTTATCAATCACCCACCATCATCATCGACAAGTGCTTGCTGAGAAGATCGGGCCACCCCTTATCATCTTCGTATCAGATTTCCTTGTTTACTCGGTGAGCAATCCACAATCCATCCATAGATTAGTTTACTCTTCGCCCTATATAGAAAAAGGCCCTCAAAAATATTTGCCATAGCCTAGATTGCATTGTTTTCATGTTTTAGTTGTTGATCGTCTATCTTGTAGAACTGATCTATAGCAATCCATAGGAGTCTAGGTTTCCTTCTTGTTTCGGTTTAGAGTTTGCATTAGATCGCGTTTTCTTTCCAACCGAGTCCACCACACCTTTGTTTTCCGCCGCCACAAGTCGAACCCGAGTCAAGCTAAAGAAGTCCTGGTTGCATACTCTTCGCCGAGTCGGAATAAAAAAAATTCATTGCCAACTCTGCGGTGGTAGGATTTTCTATCAAATCTCTGCCGCCGATCAAGTTGTGTCGCGTGCCAGATTTCCTACCGCGGCACATTTTACAGCTATTTCTCTGCCGCGGCACAAGTTTCTTCCACGAGTGCTTCCTCTACCGCGACACATTTTTGTCCCATTTTTCTGCCTTGGAACAAATACCAAAGTTGTGACCTTTTGTAAATTCCAAAACATAGCTACAACCAATCTATTCAAAGGTGTTAGGAACTTTCCTATTGAGACTAGTTTCTGCTCTTATAGGCTGCTCTTAGATTTTTGGTGATGTGCTTTATAAGTTGTCCATGATCAAAGTGTTATACATATTAAAAAAAGGATATAGCAAAAGAAAAATCAAAAAGAGAAAGATTCAATACAAAAGAAAATATAAAGAAAAAGGAGAATTGTGCAAGAGGCCTAGTGATATATTTGTGCACCGGTAGATTGAGTAGTCTTGTGGCTGTTTACTTTGAGCATTGCTAGTGTCTCTCCAGTGCAGTGCAACACCCTTCATAGTTGCATTGCCATGTTTATCTCCACGTGTGTGTTTCTGGGTTATCATCAGATTAGCACTAGGACTTGTTTGCGGTGTAGTTAGGATACCATACCTACCACTCCACCGTAAATAACCCGTGTGCCATGTGATCGTACTCTATAACCTTGATATGCACTTCATAATGTATAAGTGGTTGATTTTGAATTGGTTAAGCATCACTATTCATTTTGGAATGGCAAGATCTCCTTCTTGTCAGTTTTGAGTGAGTTGTGAGAGTTCCACCACTAGATTTTGATTTGTGCACTAACCTACTAATCAAGTCTCTTAGTGATGATGTTGTGATGCAGAAAAAGGGTGATACTGATCTTGTCAATTGGAGAGAATATGAAGCATTACGTTCTCGTTTGACATGTGTTTTTACTAGCACCATATATGCGATTGACAAAAATATCCAGGAAGTGGAAGTCGCATTGGGAGAAAATGAGGAGGCATTCACTAACATTCAGACACAAGTGACGGCTATCAACACCAATGTAGCAGCTTTGCAACGTTCTATTGATGCTTTGACGCTAGCACATGAGCAACGGCAGCAACAACCACATGATTGATGCCATTGAAGAAGACGAAGGAAGAAATGTCGGTGATGTTCAGCATCCGAACCATGTTGTCCGGGGACGTGCTCCTCCTCCTGTTCATGCATGTGGATGGGCTCCAATTGGGTGTGTTCAGTGTATTCTGCCCCAAATCCCCGAGGATAGTTTGGGTAAGCAAAAAATTTCAATTCCCAAGTTTGATGGTTCACTTGATCCTAAAGTTTACCTCACAAGGGAGCTGAAGATTGAGAAGCTGTGGCGTTTGCATGAGTATATAGAAGATAAAGAAGTAAACCTTGCAGCATCAGAATTTTGTGGATATGCATTACATTGGTGGGATGTCATTGTGCAAAATAGAGGAGACGGTAATGAACTTCATGTGCTCACATGGAGAGAGATGAAGCGCATCATGAAGGATCGTTTTGTGCCCACTAACTATTTGCGTTCAATTTTTCACAAGTTGACACAATTGATGCAAGGAACCATGTCGGTTGATGACTACTACATGGAGATGGAGATGCTTATGCAGCGTGCCAGAGTCCGTGAATCAGTTCAGATAACTATGTAGTGATTTCTTAACAATTTGAAGCTGCCCATAAAGAGCATTGTTTGTCATCACAAGTATGAGACTATGAATGAGTTGTTGCATCATGCAAGAGAGGCGGAATCCCAGCTCGCTGAAGAGGCAAAGGCACGTGCACGGTACCCTTCCACCAACCACTTTTCAGCAAGATCTACATGGCCGCCTCCTGTGCCTACACCTGATGTTGCTGTTGTCTGCCCCTCTACATTGTCTTCCAAGCCTGCACCTTCGACTTCCTATGGTTCTCAAGCAAAACAACATGCTGCTCCTTCTGCTAGAACCGGTTCCAATATGTCCACCACACGTACAAGAGATGTGGAATGCCATACTTGCGGAGGAAGAGGTCACTTCAAGAGAGATTGTCCAAACCGCAAGGTCATGTTTGTCAATGAACATGGTGAGTACGAAAGTGGAGATGAAGTTGATCCTAATAGTGCTGATGACAATGGTTATGACAACGAAGAAGGCATGGATGCTCTCCCTGAGCATGCGCCAACCATTGTGGTTTCTCCACGTATACTTAGTGTGCAACCTACTATTGATTCTCAGTGCTGTAACTTGTTCCAAATAACAGCACTTGTTGGCCGAAACAAAGCATGCAAAGTAATCATTGATGGAGGTAGCTGCAGAAATCTTGCAAGCAAGGAGTTATGTGCCAAGTTGAATCTGACTTATTTACCTCATCACAAGCCATATTACATACAATGGTTGAGTGACAATAGTGAGATGAAGGTAAACCATATGGTACGTGTGAATTTTGAGATAGGACCATGCAAGGATTCTATTGATTTTGATGTGGTTCCTATGACTGTGTGCCATCTACTATTGGGTCGGAATTGGTTTTATGATCGCCATGTGCAACACAATGGCTGCGCCAATACATATCATTTGGAGTTCCATGGCAAGAAAATTAATTTGCAGCCTATGACACCACAATAGATTGTGAATGAATCTCGTCAGAAGATTGAAGTGAACTTACAAGAAGCACCTATAGCTAGGCGAGATAGTGTGGCAGCTATGAATAATGTAAATGAGCCCCAAACGAATGATACAACAAAAAGTGAGAGAGTGCCTAATTTGTTAATCTTAGCCACCAAAGAAGACATGAGAGAGAGTTTCGTGAGGATCCTACAACCATGCCTCTTGTGCTCATGTATAAAGGCGAGGTTTTGGTTTCTAATGACATGAACCCTGTTTCTCTTGGTGTATCTATTGTTTTGCAGGATTTTAGAGATGTGTTTCCAGAAGATGTGCCAACTGGATTGCTTCCATTGCGTGGCATTGAGCATCATATAGATTTGATCCCTAGCGCCACACTTCCAAACCGGGCACCATAAAGAACCAACCCCGAAGAAACAAAGGAGATACAGAAACAAGTATATGCGTTGCTGGACAAAAGGTACATTCGTGCTTCTCTTAGCCCTTGTGTTGTTCCTATTATTTTAGTGCCTAAGAAAGATGGTACCTGGCACATGTGTGTAGATTGTAGAGCTATAAATAATATCACTATTTGATATCGTCATCCTATTCCATGCTTAGGGATATGTTAGATGAATTGAGTGGTGCTACTATTTCCTCTAAGATTGATTTGCATAGTGGATATCATCAAATTAGAATGAAAGAAGGGGATGAATAGAAAACTGCTTTCAAAACAAAATTTGGTTTGTTTGAATGGTTAGTTATGACATTTGGTCTTACTAATGCACCTAGTACATTCATGCGATTAATGAATGATGTTTTGAGAGAATTTATTGGTCGCTTTGTGGTTGTTTATTTCGATGATATACTTATATACATCCACAATGAAACTAAACATTGTAATCATATTTGACAAGTTTTGCAAGTGTTGCGTGATAACAAATTGTATGCTAAGCTTGAGAAGTGCACATTTGCAAAAGATAAGGTTATATTTCTAGGAAATGTTGCATCTAAGCATGGGGTAGAAGTAGATCAATCTAAAATTGAATCAATTCAGAATTGGCCTATTCCCATGAATGTGAGTCAAGTGCGTAGTTTCCATGGTTTAGCTGGTTTCTATAGGCGCTTTGTGAAATATTTTAGCACTATTGCTGCACCATTGAATGAATTGAGTAAGAAAGGTGTGACATTTGTATGGGGCGCAGCCCAAGATATTGCATTTGATACTTTGAAACGTTTGCTTACTTCTGCACCATTACTTGCATTGCTTGATTTTTCAAAGCAATTTGAAGTTGAATGTGATGCTAGTGGTATAGGAATTGGTGGCGTTTTGATGCAAGAGGGTCGTCCTATAGAATATTTTTTCTGAGAAACTTATTGGTGCTAGACTGAATTATCCTGTTTATGATAAAGAATTGTATGCACTTGTTAGAGTTCTTGAAGTTTGGCAACATTATTTGTGGCCAAAAGAATTTATCATACAATCTGATCATGAAGCATTAAAGTATTTGAAAGCTCAATCAAACTTGCATATAATATTAGATAAATGGGTTGAGTTTATTGAATCATTTCCTTATATTATTAAGTATAAGAAAGGAAAAGAGAATGTGGTTGCTGATGCTTTGTCTAGGAAGAACATGTTATTGACACATCTTGATGTTAAACTTCCTGGTTTAGAAAGCATTTGTGCACTCTATGAAACTGATCATGATTTTGCTGAACCATATCGTTTGTGTGCTCTCAAAAACGCATGGGATAAGTATCATATTCATGTTGCTATTTGTTTAGAGCTAACAAACTATACATTCCAGAATCGTCGTTGCGTTTGTTTTTAGTGTAGGAATCACATGCTAGACGTTTAATGGGTCACTTTGGGTATGAGAAGACATTACTCATGCTTGCTGATCACTTTTATTGGCCCAAGATGAGGCGTGATGTATATAGATTTGTGAGCCGCTGCATTACATCCAACAAGTCCAAATCAAAGTAGAAGCCTCATGGTTTGTATACACCTCTGTCTTCACCTACTACACCTTGGGAATACATTAGCATAGATTTTGTGCTAGGTTTACCTAAAACTCAGAGAGGTCATGATTCTATATTTGTGGTAGTGGATAGAATCTCTAAGATGGCTCGTTTTATTGCCTGCCACAAAAGCGACGATGCGTCGCATGTTGCTAACCTGTTTTTCAGGGACATTGTGAGACTACTTGGTGTATCCAAGACGATTGTTTCTGACCGTGATGTGAAGTTCATGAGCTACTTTTGGAAGACCTTATGGGGGAAGCTGGGAATGAAGTTATTGTTCGGTACTACATGCCATCCCCAAATAGATGGTCAAACGGAGGTGGTGAATAGAACATTATCACAATTGTTGAGGACTATGATCAAGAAGAATCTGCGGGAGTGGGAAGAGTGTTGGCCACATGTTGAGTTTGCATACAACAGGGTTATGCATTCAACTACTCAGCTTTGTCCTTTTGAGGTGGTGTATGGGTTCAATCCATTGACGCCACTTGATTTGTTGCCTCTACCATTATATGAGAGAGTTCATATGGAGGCATCAAAATGTCCTGAATATGTGAAGAAAATTCATGAGAAGACTCGATAGGCTATTGAGAAGAAAGGGAAGAACATTGGTACAACAAGGATTCAAGCAAGAAAGGAGGTTTTGTTCAAGCCTGGCGACATGGTTTGGGTGCATCTACGCAAGGATAGGTTTCCTCAGCTCCAGAAATCTAAATTGAAGCCCCATGGTGCTGGTCCTTTCATGTAGCCCGACCTACGGTCATTACCACATCAAAGTCTCCAACTTATGCCAAGTCGTCATGGACTGCAAAGGTGAATCCATTCCTCTATGCGAGCCAAATTCCTACCCTATTGAATGTTATGCTACTTCATACTCTGTCACATATTCATGATAGGTTCATACCGATGAGTACGGAGGCAAGGGAGGAAGCCCGGAGTAAGAAGCCTGACAAGACGGAGGCTTGGACGGGAAGACGGAGGAGGCAGAGCCAAACTGGCGGTAGAACCGGCGAACCGGTCTCCACGCCGGAATTCCCGGTGCTAGCTCCAGCGGACCGGACCCCCGACCGGAATTACCGGGGCGCACCAAAGACAACCGGCACCGACCGAAGACGTTTTTACATGTTGTTCCAGTGCAGACCGGAAGAACCGGTGACGACGAGAAAGTCTGGCACCAACCTCGGCGTCGCCGGACTTATCGCCGGAATCCCCTGACGAGAGTCGACTATGGGTTTGATGCCCTAGAATATTCCCTTTACTTACCCCTTTTCCTAAACTACCCCCATTCTAGTGGCTGGCCTATAAATAGAGCCCCCACCCCTCATGTATCCCTTAGGCATAGATGGTAGACTAAATATAACCCTCTTTGTGGAATCTCTAGTATTGCCTCATCCCCTTCTACCAAAGGGGATCGACTATCATCACCACCTCGTTGGAGTTTGCATCGTGCCTCCCTCGTTGTACAAGGCCTTGGCATCGGTGTCCCTTTGCCAAGACGTCAAGACCCTCTCCAAGGTGTTCTTCCCTCTCTGCGTGGGATCGAGGGAGCATGTTGACCGATCTTTCCTTGCGAGGATTCTATCGGACCGGTGGCCACTGGCGAGAGCAATTGGCCTTGTATCGTGTGAGTTTTACATGTGTTCATCGTGTTCTTCGCGAGGTGTGCGTCTGCTTCCGCTACCTTCTCCCTTTCCCCTCGCTTTCCCATCGATTTGACCACGAGATCCGTGAAGATCGGGCCACCCACGGGGTTACCCCTTATCATCCTTACAAGGTGTTAGCCAAGATTAATGATAACGCCTACTCAATTGATCTTCCTATTGCTGAGTTTGGTGGAGTTAGCAACACCTTCAACGTTGTTGACTTGTCACCATATGATGGAGAAGACCTTGGAGCGTCGAGGTAGATGCCTTTTGAAGGGGGGGAGATGATGAGGACATCCCTATAATTACACTTTCCCCAATTACTACTAATGATGTTCCGCTGCTGCTATGAAGGATTAGTCCAATGTGATTAGAATTGGACCCATTACAAGAGCTCGTGCTAAGCTACTAAGACAACATGTGAACTTGTTTCTTAATGAGTGTGATATTTTATTTAATGAGAATTTTATACTGCCTAAGTCTTTGCATTATTGTATGATCAGGTATATGGGAAAAGAAGGCATATCACGGAGCGAGGAGTTGAAGCATATGGAGCATGGCGTGTTGATCAATGAAGCATGTGCGCGGGAGGAGAGGGAGGAAGCGCAAGGAGCTGGACGGGAGAAGATCAACACACGGTAGAGGGTCTCTGCCGCGGCAGAGAAACCACTCTGTTTTCTGCCACTACAGGCTACCGCGGCACAGAAACATCCACTTATTTTGCCATGGCGGGCTGCCGTGGCACAAAAGCTGCTGCTTTCTCTGCCATGGCAGGACGGGCTTGCGTGCCTTGGGCTGAACCCATCTTGGGTCGGTTTGTATCTAGTTGAGTTGTTTGCGTTACGAACGCTTAGGCTGGCCGCCGCCCTAGTCCTTAAATAGATGGGGCGCCACATAAAGTTAGGGTCAAGACCACGTTAAAATATTTTGGAGTTGATTCTTATTATAACCTCTAGAATTACTTGTGATTGAATTACCTACTACAATTAAGTGTGATATGTTGTTCCACTAGGAATCAGTAGAAAGCAAACTACCGTTCATGGTCGACGGCTACATGCGCAAGAGCGTGGTGGTGTGAATATCCCACATGGTTCGAGAGTTGTTGCACTGGCATCAGGGTTCAAGCTGGAGAGTTATCAATCACCCACCATCATCATCAAAAAGTGCTTGCTGAGAAGATCAGGCCACCCTTTATCATCTAGGTATCAGATTTCCTCATTTACTCGTTGAGCAATCGACAATCCATCCATACATTAGTTTAATTTTCACCCTATACAGAAAAAGCCCCACAAATATATTTTCCATAGCCCAGATTGCATTGTTTTCAAGTTTTAGTTGCTGACCATCTATCTCGTAGATTCGATCTATAGTAATCCATAGGAGTCTAGGTTTCCTTCTTGTTTCGGTTTAGAGTTTGCATTAGATCTTGCTTTCTTTCCAACCAAATCCACCACACCTTTGTTTTCCACCGCCACAAGTCGAATCTGAGTCAAGCTAAAGAAGTCATGGTTACATACTCTTGGCCAAGTCAGAATTAAAAAAACTTTTGTCACCGACTGTACCGCGGTAGGATGTTCTATCAAATCTCTACCGCCGATTGAGTTCTGTCGTGCCCTAGGTTTCCTGCTGTGGCACCTTTTACAGCTAGTTCTCTGCCGTGGCACAAGTTTCTGCCGTGAGTGCTACCTCTACTGCGGCACGCTGTCCACCCATTTTTAATGAATAATGGTTGAGTGACAATGGTGAGATAGTGTGGCAGCTGTGAATAATGTAAATGATCCCCAAATGAATGATATAATGAAAAGTGAGAGAGTCATGTACAGGTGCAACACTATCTCGCCTATCTATAGATTCATCCTTCAAGTTCACTTTAATCTTTTGACGAGACTCATTCACAATCTGATATGGTGTCATTGGCTGCAAATTAATCTTCTTGCCCTTGAACTCCAAGTGATATGTATTGGCACGACCATTGTGTTGCATATGGCGATCATAAAGCCAAGGCTGACACAATAATAGATGGCAAACAGTCATAGGAACCACATCAAAATCAATAAAATCCTTGTATGGCCCTATTTTAAAATTCACACGTACCGTATGGTTTACCTTCATCTCACCATTGTCACTCAACCATTGTATGTAGTATTGCTTGGGATGAGGTAAATAAGTCAAATTCGTCTTGGCACATAACTCCTTACTTGCAAGATTTCTGCAGCTACCTTCATCAATGATTACCTTGCAAGCTTTGTTAGGTCCAACGAGTGCTTTGGTTTGAAATAAGTTGCAGCGCTGAGAGTCAACAATAGGCTGCACGCTAAGTATACGTGGAGATACCACTATGGTAGGCGCATGCTTAGGGAAGGCATCCATACCATCCTCGCTGTCATAACCATCATCGCCATGAGAATCAACATCATCTCCACTCTCATACTTTCCTTGTTCATTGACAAACATCACCTTGCGGTTTGGACAATATCTCTTGTAGTGTCATCTACCTCCACAAGTATGGCACTCCACATCATGAGTATGCGCGGATGACATATTGGAACCCAAGCTAGCAGCAGGAGCAGCGGGCTTTCGAGCATTGGAACCATAAGAAGACGTGGGAGTAGGCTTGGCCGATGGTGAAGGGTGGCTATGTAGCACCCCGAAATTTTCCCAAATTAGAAATTTCTTGTTATTTAATTTTTGCATCATCATGACATCATCGTTGCATCATCATAATATCATGCTCATGTCATCATGCCATATTGCATTTAAGTGTCATATTGAAATTATTGCATTAGGTTCTCCGCCTTATATTGCATTGAGTTTTTGCCTCTTATTATTTGTAGTTGATTTTTAATATATTGTAGTTGGTTCTTGATATGTTGTTACATGACCAATATGAGTTGAGGGCATCTCTCTTGAAATCCTTCCACCAACTAAC
This sequence comes from Avena insularis, assembly GCA_023614405.1. Lineage (NCBI taxonomy): Eukaryota > Viridiplantae > Streptophyta > Magnoliopsida > Poales > Poaceae > Avena > Avena insularis. The sequence continues at coordinate 401,584,639 of CM042688.1, read as the reverse complement.
ATGACAATATCATATTTCGTGGATACCATCTATCTCCACTTCAACCCTACTTGTATATGTGAGTTTCGCATATTTTTTCCTTTTGGTATTTTAAATCTAGCACATATATATATGACATGGATCTCTTCAATCCTTTTCTACTTGCTTCATATGGTTTTGACACAAACCATATTAATATTACCATGTACTACCTCTAGTGCATGTGTCTCTTATCTTATCTTTCCTGCATATTAATATGGATGTTACCACTTATAGAGCACATGCAATATACCCCATATTTTCTAGTCACATAAAACAACAGCAACACTATGTATCTTTGCCTCTTGATTTAATTTCTTCTGATTTGTTCATTACATTTGAATTTTGTCCAAATCTGAACTAAACATCTATCCTCCACCTAATCTATCTACTTCTACCCGTGGTGTAAACATACACACACCACTCCCTCTCTCTCACCCAGTAACCCCTGGTGTCACTCTTCGGATCAAAAACACTGAGCCGAGCAGTGGACACCACCCTGGCCCCTGTTTCTCTTCTCGCCATGCCATGCACGTGATCATCCCTAGTTGTGCCCATGCCAAGTGCGTGCATCGCCATCCTGTAGTGCTTTTACTCCCTAGCCATAAAGCAGCTACAAGCTCCCACCTGCCCCAAATCCAACCTCCATCTCTCCATTCTTCTCCCCCAAAAAGCTATACCGCCACGCACCCATGTCCCGAAGCTTCCCTTACGATGCTTAACCTGCTCGGCCACCTCGACACGAGGAGGAGACGCCCCGCTCGGCGCAGCCACCGTGAACACCGTTGTACTGATGCCTCGACCACCTCTGTCTCGCTGCTGCCATTATCGTCTCTAGTCCCGGCCAGCAATCTCGGTGAGCCTTTGCCTCGCCTCATCCCTCTCTGGTTCTCCTACATCCTCGTACGCGCGCGTAGCCGCCTCTCCGCTCTCCGCGCACGCGAGACAACCGCACACCTATTGCAGTTCGCGCACACACCAGACCACTCGTGCGCCCCTGTTTCCGGTGTTTTCTCATCGGTCTACACCTCCTTCGGTGGAATCACCAACACATGAGTTATTCCTGGTACTTCAATCAACATGTCAGCGAATACCCCATCTTGAACCATCGACCATGGTCCTCAAAATCTTCCGCTGGAAACCGATGTTTAAATCTGTCTCGTTTGTCCGTCTTCACAACCATCTGAAAACTCCATGTTCGTAGAAAGCTCCCGAACGCTACCAACGTCCTCCGGCGAAAATTCCTTGACTAAAGTTGTACTCCTATGCCCCTTCTTCTCTATGTTGCAACCCAATCTCGTTTTCATACCCCGAGCTGATCGGAATGCTCCTCCGAAGCTGGAGAAGTCTCGTTGTAACACTGACCCCACGGTGTAGTTCGTCAATTCGTGCACATACTTGTGTTCTCCTCTCTATTCCCGCCAAGTGCCATCCCCCACCGTGGAGCTCAGATTCAGAGCTTAAGCCATCGATTATCTTGGTATCTTAATGTCCCACGAGCATCAAATGTCATTCAAAACAGCGACTCCTATCTCTTGAAATCATCCTCGAAAATCAGACGATCTCATAGTAAATCTCTGACAGAAAATTCAGCCACACCGTGATGAGGACATCCCTACCATTACACCTACTGAAGATGCTCCAACTATTGCAAGGAAGGATCAGTCCAATGAGATTAGAATTGGACCCATTACAAGAGCTCGTGCTAAGATACTTGAACAACAGGTGAATTTGCTCCTAAACGAATCTGGTACTTTAATTGATGAGAACTTTATACTGCCTAAGTCTATGTATTTATGTATGATCAGGTTCATTGGAGAAACAAGCATGACGTGAGGAGGAGAAGGGTTACAAGAGGAGCCCATCATGATGATCGCCCAAGGATGCGCGAGGGAGGAGCGGGAGGAAGGTGCAAGAGAAGATCATCAAGAAGGAGGCCAAAGGATCTGCACCGACCGAAGTGTCCGGTCGATACCACCAGGAGTGTCCGACCGATACCACCCAGAGTGTCCGGCCTGCTCGAGAGAAGTTTTGGTGCGGACAATCATTACATCATATCGGATACTGCCAGGATGCCGCCCAGAAACATTGAAGTTTCTGGCTAGACTGGACTGTCCGGCGCACTCCACCCGGAGTGTCCGGCCTGACCGGACTGTCCAGCCCATTTCCACCGGACTGTTCGAACGCTGACCGAATCTGGTCCGAGTCGGCTTGTATCAGTTGAGTTATTTGTGTTTAGTTTCGGTTTCTGGCCACCCCAGTCACCCTTATAAGCCCTAGTATGAACCCTAGTTAAAATTATTTTGGAGTTGTTTCTTTCATAGAACCTCTGGAATTACTTGTGATCGATTTCTATCAACTGCAATTGAGTTTGAACTATGGTTCCACTGTGAATTAGTAGATTGTAAACTACAGTTCATGATCGACGGCTGCGTGCGCAAGAGTGTGGTGTTGTGAATATCCTACAAGGTTCGAGAGCTGTTGCATTGGCATCAGGGTTCAAGCGGGAGAGATCATAGCTACACACTAGTTATCTATCATCCACCATCATCATCAACAAGTGCTTGCTGAGAAGATCGGGCCACCCCATATCATCTTGGTATTAGATCCTTGTTGCCTCGTTAAGCATCCACAAATCCATCCATAGATTAGATCTTGTTTTTTGTCCTATACAGAAAAAGCCCCACAAAAAGAGTTGCCAAAGCCTAGATTACATCGTATTCAAGTAATAGTTGTTGGTCGTGTTCCTCTTTTAGGTTAGATCTAGATCTGTTCTTCGTAGAATTTTTTTCTAGTTGTTCTAGTTGTTTCCACCATTATTTTTCCACCGCCACAAAGCTAGATCCGATCGATACAAGAGTCCTCATTGTGTACTACTTGGCAAGTCGGAATTAAAAAAATAAAAAATTATGTCGACTCTGCCACGGCATAGAAACGGACTATTTCTCTGCCGCGAGTCCTTCTCTGCCACGACTCGGTTTCCTGCCGCGAGTTCTGCCGCGGCACAGTTTTGCACTGTTTTTCTGCCACGGCAGGAAATTTTTCTGCCACGGCACGTTTTTGTGCTGTTTTTCTGCCACGGTAGCCAGACTTACAAAGTGTAAAAATTGCACTTTTCCTTAACTTTAGCCACGACCATTCTACTTCATAGGTGTAGGAACTTGCCCATTGAGACTAGTTTCCACTCCTATAGGTTGCTCCTAGGATTTTGGTGCTGTGCTTTGTAATTTGGCCTTGTGTGATATATATTCAAAAAAAAGAGAAAAAGCATATAGCAAAAGTAAAAGCAAAAAAAAAGAGAAAGAAGCTATACTAAATAAAAAGAAAAGGAGAAATTGAACAAGAGGCCTAGTGATATATTTGTGCACCAGTATATTGAGCAATCTTGTGCCTGTTTACTTTGAGCTTTGCTAGTGTCTCTCCAGCGTAGTGCAACACCCTTCATAGTTGCATTGCCGCGTTTATCTCCACGTGTGTGTTTCTTGGGTTTTTGTACGATCAGCACTAGGACTTGTTTGCAGTGTACTTAGGATACCATATCTAAAGCTCCACCATAAATAACCCGTGTGTCTGTGATCGTTCTCTATACCTTTGATAGTCACTTCATCACATTAGTGCATAAGTCTTTGGTTACGTTTGGTAAAGCATCTCTATTAAAATTTGGAACGGTAAGATCTACTTTCTTGGCAGTTGTGAGTGAGTTGTGAGAGTTTTCCACCAATAGATTTTGATTTTTGCACTAACCTACTAATTATGTCTACTAGTGATGATGATGTTGTGTCACAGAAAAAGCAGGTCGAGGAGCTTGTTAATTGGCGCGAGTCTATTGATGGGAATATCATGGACATGCAAGAGGCAGTGGATCAGAATACTTGTGCAATCAATAATATTCAAACTCAAGTGACAGCAATCAATGTCAATGTTGCCACCTTGCACAGTTTGATTGAGACTCTTACGGCTGCAATTCAGCAAGGACACAAACACCAACCTGATGATGTGGTTGAGGATCTTGATGAGGGTAGTGCAGATGATCCTGCCCCACATAGTGGTAGGGGACGTGCCAATCCCCCTGCACCTGCTGCTTCTCCTCTTTATGGACGTGGATATGCCCCTTTGGGACGTGCTCAGCGTGTTCTGAACCAAGCTGATGATGGTTTGGGCAAACCAAAGTTTTCAATTCCCTCTTTCAATGGTTCACTTGATCCTGAGGATTATCTTACTTGGGAGTTGAAGATTGAGAAGCTTTGGCGTTTGTTTGATTATTCAGAAGACAAGAAGGTCAAGCTTGCAGCTTCAGAATTTGATGGATACGCTTTGTGTTGGTGGGATGCTATTGTGCTGAATAGAAGGAACGACAATCAACTTCCTGTGATGGATTGGCGCGAAATGAAGAGGGTTATGAAGGCTCGTTTTGTACCCACCAACTACTTGTGGTCAGTTTTTGACAAGCTCACACAGTTGAGGCAACGAACCATGTCAGTTGATGAGTACTACATGGAGATGGAGATGCTTATGCAACGTGATAACGTTTGTGAATCACTGGAGATGACAATGCAGCATTTTCTCAACAATTTGAAGCTTCAAATCAAGAGCATTGTTCGTTATCACAAGTACGAGATGATGAATGAGCTGCTGCACCATGCTAGAGAGGCTGAATCACAGCTAGCTGAGGAGGCTAAGTCACATGAACAGTTTACATCTATCAGCTGTTTTTTGGCTAGATCTACGCCCCCTACTGTGGCACCACCTGCTGCTAGCCATCATACACCATCGGCCAAACCAGCACCTACATCTTCGTTTGGTTCCAATGCTCGAAAGCCCGCTGCTCCTGCTACTAGCTCGGGTTCCAATACGTCAACTGCGCTTACTCGCGATGTGGTGTGCCATACATGTGGAGGAAGAGGACACTACAAGAAAGATTGTCCAAATAGCAAGGTGATGTATGCCAATGAACAACGTGAATTAGAAAGTGGAGATGAAGTTGATGACAATGATGCTTCTGATGGTGAGGATGGTGCAGATGCTTATCCTGAGCGTGCATCAAATATTGTTGTATCTTCATGTATACTTAGTGTGCAACCTATTGATGAATCTTAGCATTGCAACTTGTTCCAAACAAAAGCTCTAGTTGGACTTAACATAGCTTGCAAGGTAATTATGGATGGAGGTAGATGCAGAAATCTTGCAAGTAAGGAGTTATGTGCCAAGCTAAATTTGACTTATTTGCCTCATCCCATGCCATACTACATACAATTGTTGAGCAATAATGGTGAGATGAAGGTAAATCATATGGTACGTTTGAATTTTCAAATAGGGCCATAAAAGGATTCTATTGACTTTGATGTGGTTCCTATGACTGTTTGCCATCTTCTATTGGGTCGGCCTTGGCTTTATGATCGCCATGTGCAACACAATGGCCGTGCCAATACATATCACTTGGAATTTAAAAGAAAGAAGATTATTGTACAGCCAATGACACCACAAGACATTGTGAATGATTCTCATTAGAAGATAGAAGTGAATTTGAAGGAAGATCCTATAGATCGGCGAGATTGTGTGACAACTGTTCCTGATGTAATTGAGCCTAAATCGAGTGATATAACGAAAAGTGAGAGAGTGCCTAATTTACTGTTATTAGCCACCAAAGAGGATATGAGAGAATTTCATGAGGATCCTACAGCCATGCCACTTGTGCTCATGTATAAGGGCGGGGTATTGGTTTCTAACGACATGACCCCTATTTCTCTTGGTGTCTCTTCTGTTTTGCGGGATTTTGGGGATGTGTTTCCAGAAGATATACCCGCAGGATTGCCTCCATTGCGTGGCATTGAGCACCAAATTGACTTGATCCCTAGCGCCACATTTCCCAATCGTGCACCCTACAGGACCAATCCCGAAGAAATGAAGGAGATACAGAAACAAGTGCAAGCATTGCTGGATAAAGGGTACATTCGTGTCTCTCTTAGCCCTTGTGTTGTTCATGTTATTTTAGTCCCTAAGAAAGATGGTACATGGCGCATGTGTGTAGATTGTAGAGCTATTAATAACATCACTATTCGATATCATCATCCTATTCCACGCTTAGAGGATATGCTAGATGAATTGAGTGGTGCTGCTATTTTCTCTAAGATTGATTTGCATAGTGGTTATCATCAAATTAGGTTGAAAGAAGGGGATGAGTGGAAAACTGATTTCAAAACAAAATTTGGTTTGTATGAGTGGTTAGTTATGTCGTTTGGTCTTACTAATGCACCTAGTACATTCATGAGATTAATGAATCATGTTTTGAGAGATTTTATTGGTCGTTTTGTAGCTATTTATTTTGATGATATACTTATCTATATCCACAACGAAACTGAACATTGTAATCATATACAACAAGTTTTGCAAGTGTTGCATGATAATAAACTGTATGCTAATCTTGAGAAGTGCACATTTGGAAAAGATAAGGTCATATTTCTGGGATTTGTTGTATCTAAGAATGGGGTAGAGGTAGATCAATCTAAAATTGAATCAATTCAGAATTGGCCTACTCCCATGAATGTAAGTCAAGTGCGTTGTTTCCACGGTGTAGCTAGTTTCTATAGGCGCTTTGTGAAAGATTTTAGCACCATTGCTGCCCCATTGAATGATTGGACAAAGAAAGGTGTTCCTTTTGTATGGGGCACGGCCCAAGATATTGCTTTTGATACATTGAAATGTTTGCTTACTTCTACACCATTACTTGCATTACCTGATTTTTTTAAGCAATTTGAAGTTGAATGTGATGCTAGTGGTATAGGCATTGGTGGCGTTTTGTTGCAAGAGGATCGCCCTATAGCATGTTTTTCTAAAAAACTTACTAGTGATCGCTTGAACTAGCCTATTTATGATAAAGAATTGTATGCACTTGTTACAGTACTTGAAGTTTAGCAACATTATTTGTGGACAAAAGAATTTATCATACATTCTGATCATGAAGCATTGAAATATTTGAAAGCTCAATCAAACTTGCATAGACGATTAGCTAAATGGGTTGAGTTTATTGAATCTTTTCCTTACACCATTAAGTATAATAAGGGAAAAGAGAATGTTGTTGCTGATGCTTTGTGTAGGAAGAACATGCTATTAACCAATCTTGATGTTAAAATTCTTGGATTAGAAGATATTTGTGCACTTTATGCAACTGTCGATGATTTTGCCGAACCATATCGTTTGTGTGCTCTTAGAAACGCATGGGATAAGTATCATATACATGATGGATATTTGTTTCGAGCTAACAAACTATGTATCCAAGACTTGTCGTTGCGTTTGTTCTTAGTGCAGGAATCACATGCTGGTGGTTTGATGGGTCACTTTTGGCGTGAGAAGACGTTGCTCATGCTTGCTGATCATTTTCATTCGCCCAAGATGAGGCGTGATGTGTACAGATTTTGAGCCGATGTATTACATGCCACAAGTCGAAATCCAAGTTGAAGCCTCACGGTTTGTATACACCTCTCTCTGCACCTACTACACCATGGGAATACATTAGTATGGATTTTGTGCTAGGTCTACCTAATACTCAGAGAGGTCATGATTCTATATTTGTGGTTGTGGATAGGTTCTCTAAGATGGCTCATTTTATTGCCTGCCACAAAAGCGACAATGCGTCGCATGTTGCTAACTTGTTTTTCAGGGACATCGTGAGATTACATGGAGTACCTAAGACGATTGTTTCTAATCATGATGTGAAGTTCATGAGCTAATTTTGGAAGACCTTATGAGGGAAGCTGGGAACGAAGCTGCTATTCAGTACTATGATAAAGAAGAACCTGATTTGTCAAACAGATGGTCAAACGGAGGTGGTGAATCGAACATTATCACAGCTGCTAAGGACTATGATAAAGAAGAACCTGCGTGAGTGGGAAGAGTGTTTGCCACATGTTGAGTTTGCATACAACAGAGTTGTGCATTCGACTACTCTGCTTTGTCCTTTTGAGGTGGTGTATGGCTTCAAGCCATTGACGCCACTTGATTTTTTGCCTTTGCCATTACATGAGATAGTTGATATGGAGGCATCAAACCGTGCTGAATATGTGAAAAAGATTCATGAGAAGACTCGCGAGGCTATTGAGAAGAAAGGCAAGAACATTGCTGCTGCAAGGAATCAAGCAAGGAAGGAATTGTTGTTCAAGCCTCGAAACATTGTATGGGTGCATCTACGCAAGGATAGGTTTCCACTACTTTGCAAGTCCAAGTTGAAGCCACGTGGTGCTGGTCCTTACAAGGTGTTAGCCAAAATTAATGATAATGGCTACTCGGTTGATATACCTATTGAGGAGTTTGGTGGAACTAGCGATAGTTTCAGCGTTGTTGATTTATCACCATATGCTGGAGAAGACCTTGGAGCGTCGGGGTCGACGCCTTTTGAAGGGGGGAGATGATGAGGACATCCCTACAGTTACACCTACCCCAATTGCAACTGATGATGTTCCAGCTGCTGCAAAGAAAGATCAATCCAATGAGATAAGGATTGGACCAATTACAAGAGCTCATGCTAAGCTACTAGAACAATAGGTGAACTTGTTTCTTAATGAGCCTGATGTTTTAGTTAATGAGAATTTTATACTACCTAAGTCTTTAAATTATTGTATGATCAGGTACTTGGGAGAAGAAGGCATAGCACAGAACGAGTAGCTAATGGAACAAGGCGTGTTGATCAACGAAGAATGTGCGAGGGAGGAGAGGGGGAAGTGCAAGGAGCTACCAAGAAGAAGATCAACACATGGCAGGATCTCTACCGCGGTAGAGAAACGATGCGTTTTCCTGCCACGGAAGGTTGTCGCGGCACAGAAGCAGAGTTCTTTTCTGCCGCGGCAGAGAAATAGGCCCAAACTCTGGCACGGCAGAACCCTGAGCTGAACCCAACTTAGGGTCGGTTTGTATCTTTTAGTTGGGTGGGACCAACTCGGATCCCACCTAGGCCACCGGCCCCAGACTCTTAAATAGATGGGGCGCCACACCAAGTTAGGGTTAGACCACGTTAAAATTATTTTGGAGTTGTTTCTTTCATAGAACCTCTAGAATTACTTATGGTCGATTTCTACCAACTGCAATTGAGTGTGATCTGTTGTTCCATTGGGAATTAGTAGATTACAAACTACCGTTTGTGGTCGACGGCTGCATGCACAAGAGTGTGGTCTTGTGAATATCCTATAAGGTTCGAGAGTTGTTGCATTGGCATCAGGGTTCGAGCGGGAGAGATCATAACTACGCACTAGTTATCTATCATCCACCATCATCATCGACAAGTTCTTGCTGAGAAGATCAGGCCACCACATATCACATCTTTGGTGGCACACTCACAACTGACAAGAAAGCGGATCTTACCATTCCAAAGTGAAGAGAGATGCTTGACCAAAACAAAATCAAAGACTTATGCACTGATGTGATGAAGTGAATATCAAGGGTATAGAGAACGATCACGTGGCACACAGGTTATTTATTGTGGAGCTGTAGGTATGGTATCCTAACTACACTTCAAACAAGTCCTAGTGTTGATCGTACAACAAGCCCAAGAAACACACATGGTGGAGATATACGTGGCAAAGCAACTTATGAAAAGGAATATTGCAATGCACAAGAGAGACGCTAGTAGAATCTCAAAGTAAATAGGCACAAGATTGCTCAATCTACAAGTGCTATGATCAAGTAGGCCTCCAATAATGCACACTTTGATATCTCTTTTGTCACGCTTTTAGGTCTTTTCTCTCTTTTTTTATACTGATTCTCCTTTCTTTTCTCTAATTTTTTTGATTTTTCAACTATATGAGACAATCCAAACACGAGTGCAGCAACTTTTAACAAAATTGGGACGGATAGTCCAGATGATGTGCGCCAGATACTCCGGTTGGACCGGATAGTCCGATGTATGTAGGCCGGATAGTACGGTTTTGCCTGTCGAAAATTTCTGCACTTCGAAACCCTAATGAGAAGCTTGTCGGAGCAAAGCAACTAGTCTCGTGGGCATGTTCCTAGGCATGGATGCTTTAGATAGGCTATGTCTCTGGTATTCAAACAAATGTACACTATGTGGACCCGGACAAACGTTGAAAACTTGTGGAAAGCGGTGATGGCGGACACAACAGAAAACAAGATCAAAACCTAAACCTAGACACAAACGAAAGATTGACTTCGACGAGAAAGACCTGCAAATCAGATCTACGAGAAGACATGATCAGCAACTAAAACTTGAAAACCATGCAATCTAGTCTTATGGCAAATCTTTTTGTAAGGCTTTTTCTATATAGGACTGAAGAAAAACTAATCTATGGATGGATTTGTGGATGCTCACCAAGTAAACGAGGAAATACGATACCAAGATGATATGGGGTGGCCCAATCTTCTCAACAAGCACTTGTCGATGGTGATGGTGGCTAATAGATAACTAGCCTATAGCTCTGAACTCTCCCGCTCGAACCCTGATGCCAATGCAATAGCTCTCGAACCCTGTGGGATATTCGCAACACCATGCTCTTGCACACGCAGCCGTCGACCACGAATGGTAGTTTGCAATCTACTAACTCCCAATGGAACAACATATCACACTCAATTGCAGTAGTATAATTTGATCACAGGGTAATTCCAGAGGTTCTTTGAAAGAAACAACTCCAAAATAGTTTAAACGTGGTCTCAACCCTAACTATGGGTCGTCCTAGGGCTTATAAGGGCGGCTAGGGAAGCCTGAAACCGAAACTAAACACGTACGACAAACTGTTACAAGACAACTCGGACCAGATTCGGTAGGCGGCCGGACATTCCGGTGTAATCGGGCCGGACAGTCTGGTCCGGCCGTACACTCCGGGTGGAGTGTGCCGGACAGTCCGGTCTGGCCGGAAACTTCAGAGTTTCCGGGTGGTTTCTGGGTGGTGTCCGATTTGGGGCACATATTGTTTGCACCAGTTCCTCTCTTGGCTAGGCTAGACAGTCCGGGTGAACTTGGATAGACACTCCGGTCGTGGTAGAGCTTCTTGCCTCCATCTTTATGATCTTCTCTTGCGCCTTCCTCCCGCTCCTCCCTCGCGCATCGTTGGGCGATCATCATGTTGGGCTTCTCTTGTAGCCCTTCTCCTCCTCGCGCCATGCTTATTTCTCCAATGAACCTGATCCTGTTGTTCAAGTAGCTTAGCATGAGCTCTTGTAATGGGTCCAATTCTAAGCTCAATGGACTAATCTTTCCTTGCAACATCTAGAGCATCTTCAGTAGTAATTGGGGTAGGTGTAATTGTAGGGATGTCCTCATCAGTAGATGGTCTCTATCGCGGCAGAGAAACCACTTTGGTTTCTGCGACGGAAGGCTACTGCAGCATAGGAACAGCCACTTATTATGCCACGACACAAAAGGTGCTACTTTCTCTGCCATCGCAGGACAGGCCTACATGCCTTGGGCCAAACCCATCTTGGGTCAGTTTGTATCTAGTTGAGTCATTTGCGTTAAGAACTCTTAGGCTGGCCACCACCCCTAGTCCTTAAATAGATGGGGCACCACACCAAGTTAGGGTTAAGACCATGTTAAAATATTTTGGAGTTGATTCTTATTAGAACTTCTAGAATTAGTTGTGATGGAATTACCTAATGTAATTGAGTGTGATATGTTGTTCCACTGGGAATCAGTAGATTGCAAACTACCGTTCGTGGTCGACGGCTACGTGCGCAAGAGAGTGGTGTTGTGAATATCCCATAGGGTTCAAGAGTTGTTGCACTGGCATTAGGGTTCGAGCGGGAGATTTCATTGCTACAGGATAGTTATCAATCATCGACCATCATCATCGACAAGTGCTTGCCGAGAAGATCGGGCTACCCCTTAGCGTCAAAGCATCAATAGAACATTGCAAAGATGCTACATTGGTGTTGATAGCCATCACTTGTGTCTGAATGTTAGTGACTCCCTCCTCATTTTCTCTCAATGCGACTTGCATGTCCTAGATATTTTTGTCAATCGCATCTATGGTTCTAGTAAAAACACGTGTCAAATGAGAACGTAATACTCCATATTCTCTCCAATTGACAGGATCAGTATCACCCTTTTTCTGGATCACAACATCATCACTAAGAGACATGATTAGTAGGTTAGTGCACAAATCAAATCTAGTGGTGGAACTCTCACAACTCACTCAAAACTAACAAGAAAGAGATCTTACCGTTCCAAAGTGAATACTTATGCTTAACCAATTCGAAATCAACCACTTATGCACTAAGGTGATGAAGTGAATATCAAGGGTATAGAGAACAATCATAGGGCACAAAGGTTATTTATCGTGGAGCTGTAGGTATGGTGTTATGGGGTAACCCCATGGGTGGACCGATCTTCACGGATCTCGTGGTCAAATTGATGGGAAAGGGAGAAGGTAGCGGAATCAGATGCACACCTCACGAAGAACACAATGAACACACAGAAAACACACACGATACAAGGCCAATTGCTCTTGCCGGTGGACACCAGTCCAATAGAATCCTCGCAAGGAAATATCCATCAATGTGCTCCCTCGATTCCACACAGAGAGGGAAGAACACCTTGGAGAGGGTATTGACGTCTTGGCAAAGGGACACCAATGCCAAGGCCTTGTACAATGAGGGAGGCGTGATGCAAACTCCAACGAGGTGGTTACGATAGTCGATTCCCTTTGGTAGAAGGGGATGAGGCAAAACTAGAGATTCCACAGAGGGGGTTGTCTTTAGTCTATCATCTATGCCTAGGGTTACATGAGGGGGTGGTGGAACTATATAGAGGACAACCACTAGTTCAAGAGTACTTTAGGAATAAAAGGGGTAAGTCAGGGCGGACTAAGGGGTACATGGGCCAAAGGCCCAGCTGGCGACGCGCAGGCCCATAAGCTCAAGCCAGAGACTCCGGTGTGGAGGTCCGGCGACTCCGGTCTAGGCCAGAGATTCTGGTCGGTCTGCGGTCCATCTCCGGAGTGGCCTTTTGTCTTACCTCGAGATTGATCTGGGGGTCAGTTTGGAGATGGGCCGGAGACTCGGGGGTATGCAGGCCAGAGACTCCGGTGTCTTCAGGCCGGAGTCTCCGGTGTGGCCGGAGACTCCGGTGCTCCAGCTGCTGCTTGTTCCATCTTCTCTTCCAAGCCTCCGTCTTGTCAGGCTTGGTCCTCTAGGCTTCCTCCCATGCCTCCGTACTTGTTGGTGTGAACCTATCATCGATATGGGACGGAGTATGAAGTAGTATACCATTCAATGGGGTAGGAAGTGGGCTCGTATAGAGGAACAGATTCACCTTTGGAGTCCATGACGACTTGGCATAAGTTGGAGACCATGATTTGGTAACATTCCAAGGTCGGGCTACATCATCTCCCCTGCCTTCAAAAAGAGTCATCCTCGACTCTACACGCTCATCACAAAGTAGAAGATGACGAGAGACCTTCTTGATCCTAGGGTTCACCATATAGTCGTCCTCGGGAAGATTGAATTGACAACACTTCAATGTTCCTTCACGTTCTATGAAGCCCACAAAGCTCACCACAAAAGCGAAGAAACACTCAAAGCGTAGCAAATTCGTGAAGATTATAGCATGAGTCCTCAAGTAGAAGGAAGTCACCTTAGGATGTAGAGATGGCTCGTTGAAGGGCAGCCATAGGTAACTCTCTTCGATTCGCCTGGTCAACTCTTTGTCGATAGAGGTTGACGCGTACGCAATTGTACCTTCACACAACAAATACCAAGAAAAATATGTTTGTGTGTGATAGAGGAGCATGTCATTTGTGGCATGGGCATTCTTGTTCACAACACTACTAGCACAACTCAAGTATAGCAAACGGAATGCATACGCAAGGTCGAAGTGCATGGAAATTGTTTGAATACCATCCAAATGTGGGAACTCAAAATCTCCATATAACATCTTAGTGTGGCGCTCAAAGCAATTGACTAAAGTATTGATCAACGTCTTTGATGCAAGAATAGGAGAATTTGGCAAAAACACATGCGGAAGAAGATCCAAAACAACATCATTATGTATGCAAACCAACCATTGGAAAGAGAAATTGTTCGATATGTTGGATGCCACAGACAAATCATCAAACTCAAAGCTCATGGGCATATGTGTATCGCAAGTGGAAACACAAGAAACATGTTTGCAAACAAACCAAATGAAAGAACAAGTGGTCCTAATGTTTGTTGCAACAAAAATACGAGAGACTTGGAAGCTCTCATGATAATACATGCTCATAATGGCATTATGGTTGCACACAAAACATCGGAAGAGAAATTGTTCAACATTTTTGTGGAAACACACAAAGCATCAATATCCAACAGCAACGAGACATGTTTGTCACAAGGTGAAAGAATACCATCAACATGCTTGCAATCAAACCATAGGAAAGAGCAATTTGTGAACATGAAAGATGCGAAGCATGCGAAAGGTATAGTGTTGAGGCAAACCTCTAGGGTGGCCTGATCTTTCACGAATCCCACTCAAATCAAGGATGGAGTGCGGGGGAAGGAGGGGAGGATAAACACGATGAACTCATGCACAAAGAACACGATGAACACACACACGCAAAACCACGATACAGACCAATAGCTCACGTCGGCGGTGACCGGTCTAGCGCAATCCCTAGGATCAGCGACGGACGGAGGACTCTCTCTTGAACCGGCACCGCGAGATGGGAGACTCAGTGAGGTCTTGACGTCTAGGAAAAGGGACTCCGATGCAAACTGCAATGAGGTTTGGGATATTTGGTGCTCCTTTGTCAAAGGAGCATGAGGCAAGAACTAGATAGATCCACAAAGGGGTTTCCACTAATTCCAAATATCATGCCTAGGGTTTACAATGGAGATAGGGGACTATATATAGGCCAACCACAAGTTCAGGGGTAATTCAGGCATTAAAGTAGAGTTATGGGCGAAGTAGAGGGGTACATGGGCCACAGGCCCCAACTAAGGCTCGCAGGCCCATCTTCAGGATGGACAGTCTGGGTCGAGTTGACCGGATAGTCCGGGGTGGCCGGACACTCCGGGTAGTGTCCGAACTGGCCTTCAGAATGTCCACACCAGGTTGGGGCTAGGGCAGGCCAGACACTCTGGCTGAGTCATGCAGAAACACTGCACGGCTGCTCCGGCTCAGTACTCCGAGTGGCTCGTGTGGCCGGTGGGGGTTCGTACCCGATGACGCACAGAGTAGTGGTATGAAGTAGCAAGCCATCCAAGTGTATGTCAAAGTCACATGATGAGAGGAGCGAATTCACCTTAGCTTGAAGGAGCTTGGCTCAGGCACGAGTCATCGGTCCACTTGTGTTATGGGGTGACCCTGTGGGTGGCCTGATCTTCATGGATCTCATGGTTAAATCGATGGGAAAGCGAGGGGAAAGAGAGAAGGTAGCGGAAGTGGATGCACACCTTGCAAAGAACACGATGAACACATGCAAAACTCACACGATACAAGGCTGATTTCTCCCGCCGGTGGCCACCAGTCCGATAGAATCCTCGCAAGGAAAGATCGTTCAACGTGCTCCCTCGATCCCACGCAGAGAGGGAATAACACCTTGGATAGGGTCTTGACATCTTGGCAAAGGGACATTGATGCCAAGGCCTTGTACAACAAGGGAGGCGCGATGCAAACTCCAACAAGGTGGTGACGATAGTCAATCCCCTTTGGTAGAAGGGGATGAGGCAAAACTAGAGATTCCACAAAGGGGTTGTCTTTAGTCTATCATTTATGCCTAAGGGATACATGAGGGGTGGGAGCTCTATTTATAGGCCAGCCACTTACATAGGGGTAGTTTGGGCATAATACTAGGGTTGCAACATAATAAGGGGGTACATGGGCTGTGGCCCAGCTGTTGAGGCGCGCAGGCCCAGTCTTGACCGGTAGTACCGGTCCTCGGGTATGGTAGTACCGGACTGAAGTGGTAGCGGCTTCAGGGAGCGGTAGCTCCGGGCTTCAGCTGTTGTCGAGCTCCAGGTACGATAGTACCGGTTGGGTAACCGGTAGTACCGCTTGGGGGCGGTAGTATCGCAAGCCGATACCAGGGCGTCCAGAGGCGAGGTCGTGGGCTTCAGTCATGGCCGATAGTACTGCTGAGGCTGAGAGGTAGTACCGGGGCATGATAGGACCGCTGTTGGGAGCGGTAGTACCGCTCGCGTCTGTCTTCTTGGGTGACTTGGGGACGAGCTTGGACTTGGCAGTGTAGATGTAGTAGCATCCGTAGGACGGGCTGCATCAACTTGGGCCACTCGATGGTGTAGATGTAGGAGCGTCCGTAGGACGGGCTGCATCAGCTCCCCCCCTTGGGAAAGATTTGTCCTCGACTCTTCATGGTTGTCATCTTGAACATCTCCATGGTAGGGCGAGAGATCCTTGACGTTGAATGTATTGCTTGCAAGGTACTTGGATGTCGGTATGTCGATGATGTAGGCGTTGTTGTTGATTCGTTTGAGGACCTTGAAGGGACCATCTCCTCTTGGCTTGAGCTTGGAGTCGCATTCCTTGGGGAAGCGGTCTTTGCTTAGGTGTATCCACACGATATCACCTTCTTCAAATATCATCTCATTCTTGTCCTTGTTTAACCTTGAAGCTTGGCGAAGGACTTGTTGCTCGATAGTAGCTCTTGTTTCTTCATGCAGTTTGTTCATAGCTTGTGCGCGCTTCTCGATGTCCATGTTGGTTAGGCACATGGGCCTCACGGCGAAGGTCATGGTCGTGAGCCTCTTGACATGGTGGGTGTCGCTCAACTTGTACCACTTGACGCTCCATGTTTTGGTGTGGTGGAGGAGGCGCCTTGTGATGACCATGTTGTCGGTATGGACGTTCATGACGTTGATGACGAGGAGGAGGATCTTGGAGAGCTTCACATTGATGACGTGCTTGATTCTCCAAATTGGAGTCATCACTTGTTGTGTCAAGTATGTGTCGCCAGCGATGGTGGTAGACTTGCGGTTGCACTTGCGGTTCTTCTTGTGGTTGCTCTTGTTGGATCACTAATGCCCTTGCGGGATGACGGTGTGCTTCTTGCCTTGGTCGTGGCCTTGAATAGAAATCACCATCATAGCTTGACGTTGCGGCGTGTCGTGCGGAAGGTAGATAGTTCGAAGAACTTCCATCTTCAACCACGGGGGCATCATTGCATCTTGGAGCACTTGGATGTAGATCTTGTTGAAGAGGTGCATGACGACGCGAAGAACTTGAAGAGCTTGAAGCACCTGAACACGGTCTTGCCATTCCGTCGATGAGGCATCGCAGATTGTCATTTGTTTCAGTGACAGAGCGTTGAAGCGCTTCATTTTGGTGGCCGAAGTTGTGATGCATTGCATGCATTTGTCATTCGAGGCCGTCGAAGCAGTTGTCGATGTTCCTAAACATGGCTTGCATCTCGCCAAATTGTTCATCTTGTTGCATCTCAAGGGCTTGGCAACATTCACGGAACTCTTGTCGAACAATGAAGTGACTT
Source organism: Avena insularis (assembly GCA_023614405.1). NCBI lineage: Eukaryota > Viridiplantae > Streptophyta > Magnoliopsida > Poales > Poaceae > Avena > Avena insularis. The sequence goes on along the minus strand of CM042688.1, from coordinate 401,567,201 downwards.
GCGCGCATCATGTACGGTCCTTGATCTTCTTCTTGGGGAGGTGGTTGGCTCGACTCACCGTGCCTATCCATCATGCAAAACACACAAGTATTGTATATGGAAGGGGAATATGGTGGTGTTAGCCTTGTACCTCACCTTGGGGATTGCACCAAACTAGAAACCACAAGTGAGAGCTATAAGCGTGCAAAGTGGAATTGCAAAGAAAACTCACACTAAAGAAAGAACTAACTCTCAAAAGCTTGGTGGTGGTAGGTTAGGATTATGGTATTCCAAAGAACCAACCAAAAGAACATGGATAGTCAAAAGTGGGTAAAATCCAACAAAACTCAAGTCAAAGGCAAAGGTCAACAACTCAAAGGGGTGACGGGAACCTACGACTATATACACACACGTGGAGATTGTTGGGATTGACACGACTATGAAAATGAGCACACAAAATGTCCTAACAAAGACTAAGCTTGTTGTCGTGTCAATGCAAGGAGAGACCGTGGCTCTTTTGCAAAGAAGAAGAAAATGAGCAACGGATTTGTGCACTTTCCTTGGGCGCTCTTCTTTCTCTCTTGCTTACAAGCTTTGAGACTCTCTTTTGCAAGGGGAGACTATTTTTCTTTTTCTTTTGCTTTGTATCTTTTTTTTGCTCTCCCTTGATGCTACCTAGTCACACTTGATATTGTTCTAGCACTCTCACTATCCAAGGACAAATGCACAATGCTCAAGCAAACACGAGATGAGCCACTCTCATGGGATAGGTACACACAAAGGAAGATAGGGGTTAACAAGGTGACACAAGTTATACCTTCGTGAGTGATGATGAACTTGTTGTCGGTGTTGCGGGATGATGTTCGTGGGTCGTAGTGTCAATGAGCGTGGGGATTGTTGATGTGGAAGCTTGCTGTTAGTTGTTGACATGCACACGGGACACGAGCAAACAAAGGAAATTAGCCAATGTGAAAAATGAGGCAAAACTGTCAAAGTTGGCGTTACAGCCGGACACTCCAGTATGTCTGTGTCGGACACTCCGGTCAGGCCGGACACTCCGGTCGGGTTCGGTCGGACACTTCGGTCGGGCCGGACACTCCAGTGGAATCGGTCCAGACACTCTGGCGCGGGGTTCCTGCTCGTGTTCTTGAGCAGAAATCCTCGGCTTAAGGCCTCAAATCCGTGAAAAACTGGCCAAATCAGGCTGGGAAAACGCAGGATAAAGTTGGACCAACTCCTAAGACAAGGTTTGGTCGGATCAAAACCACAAATAACACTCCAAATCAAGAGATCGATCCAAAGGGAAATATGGGGCTCTTTTTTGGGGATTTTCGAATTTTTGGTGGATAGAAGAAAATTTTGTGGGGGAATTCATGAGCAACGAAGCTCTTGATACCAATATGTTGAGGGCAAACCTCTAGGGTGGCCCGATCTTTCACGAATCCCACTCAAATCCAGGATGGAGTGCGGGGGAAGGAGGGGAGGATGAACACGACAAACTCACACACGAAGAACGCGATGAACACACACACGCAAAACCATGATACACACCAATAGCTCACCACGGTGGTGACCGGTTCTGCACAATCCCTAGGATCGGCGACGGGTGGAGGACTCTCTCTCTCGAATCGGCACGGCGAGATGGGAGACTCGGTGAGTTCTTGATGTCTAGGCAAAGAGACTCCGATGCTTAGGCCTTGTACAACACGGAGGCACGATGCAAACTCCAACAAGGTTTGGGATATTTGGTGCTCCTTTGTCAAAGGAGCATGAGGCAATAACTAGATAGATCCACAAAGGGGTTTCAACTAATTCCAAATATCATGCCTAGGGTTTACAAAGGAGGTGGGGGACTATATATAGGCCAACCACAAGTTCAGGGGTAATTCAGGCATTAAAGTAGAGTTCTGGGCGAAGTAGAGGGGTACATGGGCCACGGGCCCAGCTAAGGCTCGCATGCCCATCTTCAGGCCGGACAGTCTGGGTCGAGTTGATCGGACAGTCCGGGGTGGCCGGACACTCCGGGTAGTCGCTGAACTAGCCTTCTGAATGTCCACGCCATGTTGGGGCTAGGGTAGGCCAGATACTCCGGTTGAGTCATGTCGGACACTCCAGCTCAGGCAGCTCCAATGCTTGTGGGTCGATGCGGCGGGGGTTCGTACCTGATGATGCACAGCGTAGTGGTATGAAGTAGCAAGCCATCCAAGTGTATGTCAAAGTCACATGATGATAGGAGTGAATTAACCTTAGCTTGAAGGAGCTTGGCTCGGGCACGGGTCATCGGTCCACTTGGGGGACTCGGTGGTGTAGATGTAGGAGCGTTCATAGGACGGGCTGCATCATATAGAGCTAGGTTCAATCTTGAACTCACTTGGGGGATGCTCTCTAGAGCTCTTTTTGTCAACTCGTGCTCAACTGAGGTTGACATTATCGTGCGGGTACCTACACACATCAAACACAAAAGGAAGAACGTGTGTGCGTGGTAGAGAAACACATCATCCATCATAACGTATCTCTTCTTGTGCACATCACCATTAGTGTCAATCCAGTGTAACATAGGTGCATGGTGAGTATGCAAGTGGGGAACATGCTTATCATGGCGATCATCGAAATCTCCAAATTTTGAGAAACCTATGGGGTCCATATCAATATAAACCATATTAGAATTATTGTTGCAAGGAAAACAAGTGAAAGAGCAATTATTCAACTTATTGTAAGCAACATGAGAGATTGTAAAACATTCATGATAAAGCATGGTTCGAGGGGTACCATTGGTAACATCATTACAAGCAAAACATTGGAAAGAGCAATTGTGCAATAAAGTGCAAGCAATGATATCATCAACGTAATGTTTAGATCATATCATGTATATGGCAATATCATGACAATAAAAGTAATCCACATGGTCATCCTGATCCATAGCAACATCAATGCATGGAAATAAGAGTGGAACATATGTCATGTCACAAGTATCATCCATAGCATGCAAGTCATCACAAATCATCATGTCCACTAGTGGGATCATGGCATCATCAACACCCTTATTTTTACCTTGTTCATACCTCTCATATGAAGCGGGTGTTGTGGTAGCATTGACCTCCATGTGGGCGACTTCTTCATCATGTATGGGGTTGGCATCATCTTCATCCACCATGTACATCTTCTTGGTTGGAGGCATCATCATCTCCAAGCTTGGCGCTTCTTGATCCATGGAACCTATCACATCATGAGAAAACACACTAGAGGTAGAGGGTAAGTCGTTAGAAATCAAAGTGGTCTCACGTGACCTATCAATTACCACTCTCATCTCACTCAATGTATCATGCATGCCCTCAGCGTGGAATCACTCAATGCTACATAAGGTTGAGTCACTCATCTCACTCTTTTTCTCACTCAAGTGGGCTAAGTGGCTCTCATACTCACATGGGATTGGTACCACATCATCACTCAAGCATATGGGCATAGGCTCGGTTCTCTCAACTCCATGCGCCTCCTTTGGTGAAGGGAAAGTCCCATGCTCACCATTCTTGACCTTGTCGTCGTCTTGTACATTGGGTGCCATTGTGGTGGTGGCACTCAAATTGGAAGTATTGGTCCTTGACGCCATTTGCGCTCTGGCATCCACTTGTTGGTAAAGCAACTTGTTTTCTTCTATCTCTTGGGGGTCATGTTTTTTATGGCCTCGTCCAACTTGGCGAAGTAGAGGTCTTCGTCTTCCTCATCCATGAAGTTGCATGCATCATCTAGGACGTCAAGTTTGGGCATTGAAGCTTGATGGCGTGGAGGGGAGCTTGCTCTTGGTGCCATTTTGGTGGTGGCACGAGTAGTTGAAGGTGCCTTATGATGGTGTCGATGGAGATCATTGGCGTGCCTTGCCAAAGGTTGATGTAGATGGCGCACTTGGTCATCCATATGATGCTCACGATGATGCTCCTTGTCCTTGGCACTCTTTTTGGTGAGGCGTTGTAATGAGCGTAAAGCATCATTAGTCTTGGCCATCATGCTCATGGTTTTGGCGAAGTCATTGTCCATGTCGTGCTTGAAGTTGTCCATTTGATGGTGGACCTTGCTGCTCTTGAGGTGGAGGCTCCGTCTTGGTCGATGCGACTTGAGGAGCTTGTCATTGTCATTCTCGAAGTCTTCCATGCTTGGGAGTTATTGTTGTTGTAGAACTCCATATCACCCAAGCACGTGGAGCCATTGTCGGTGTAGTGCTCCATCATGTCATCCATGCTTGTGGAGGCATATTCATGGTGTCTCATCGTGGATTCTTTATAAAAATCATCCTCGGTTCCGGAGTCCCTAGACATGTTTCACAAGACCAAGTGGTGTATATGGAAGTGGTAAGGGGTTAGTGTTGCAACGTTAAACCTTACTTTACCTTGGAAGATAGTATCGTGCAAGTGGAAACACTTGAGATAAATCAAAACCAAGTAAAGTGAAATTTACGCGGAACACCAAAACCAACTAACCACTAAAACACACACAGACAAAGCTTATGGTGGATAGGTATGGAAGGTGGCATGTCCAAGAACAATCTGAAATCAAGATATTGTAATGGCAAGTAAAGAACCACGATGATCACAAAGCAAAACAAGTCAATCCACAAGATAGGATTTATGTACAAGGAAACACACACGGTGGGATAAATGAGACTTGTGCACCGGAAAAAGTGAGCTAAGAACCAAATGATTACCTAGCAAAGACTATAAGCTTGTGTCGCACAAGTGCAAGGAGAGATGCTAGTTCGATTGCAATAAATTGGTGGGCTACAAGATATGCACAATAAGTACCAACTATTTGATGTTCATCGAGCTTGCGCTTCCTATTCTATGAGGCACTTGTTTTTATTTCTTTTTATTTTTCTATTTTTTCTTTCCTCTTTCACTTGCCCCTTCCTTGTGCCAACAACTATACAAGATAACTATATGAGATAGCGCGCTCAAAACTTTTGCTCGGAATTCTACAAGTATAAAATATGCATAGCCCAAGCAATCATAGGAGGAACTAGTCTCAATAGGTGTTTGTTGAATGCAAAGATAGTGTAGATCACAAAGGAAAGCAAGTGGGGAGAAGTTGCGGAATTTTTATACGTTTCGTTGCCGATCTTCACCCTTTATTGGTGGATTCCTCCTTTCTCACAGAATTTTGTTGAAGTAGATAGCATGAACTACGGATATTATGATGTAGAGCTCCTTCTCCTCTTCAAAAGGAGGTAAAGAACACCAAAATCCGAGTTCGTATGCAAAAGTTATGCTCAAAACCGTGAAGCAGATTTTTCTGTCAGTAGGGGGCGGAAACTCCGGTATGGAGGTCCGGAAACTCCTATCTGGGCCGGAATCTCTGGTCTGGGGGCTGGAATCTCAGGTCTGGGGACCAAATCTCCGGTTCGGAGGTTCCAGGACATGTAGAACTCGACCGGGACGCGATTTTGGCGGAAAAACTCGAACGAAAACACCAAATTGGTGGGGGAAATCAAGGAATTAGGCCATGGGAACGCATGGGAAGGTAGATCAACAAGTTTAGCAAGTAATCCATGGACCAAAACCTACCAAAATGTACTCAAATCACAGATTGATCGAAAACACGAATTGGGGCTGTTTTAGGTGGAATTTTCGAATTTATGGGGAAAAAGACCAAATCGAGGAGAAATCCGTGGCAACCAAAAGCTGCTGATACCAGATGTTATGGGGTAACCCCGTGGGTGGCCCGCTCTTCACGGATCTCATGGTCAAATCGATGGGAAAGCGAGGGGAAAGGGAGAAGGTAGCGGAAGCAGATGCACACCTCGCAAAGAACACGATGAACACACGCAAAACTCACACGATACAAGGCCGATTGCTCTTGCCGGTGGCCACCGGTCTGATAGAATCCTCGCAAGGAAAGATCAGTCAACGTGCTCCCTCGATCCCACGCGGGGAGGGAAGGACACCTTGGAGAGGGTCTTGACGTCTTGGCAAAGGGACACTAATGCCAAGGCCTTGTACAATGAGGGAGGCGCCATGCAAACTTCAACGAGGTGGTGACGATAGTCGATCCCCTTTGGTAGAAGGGGATGAGGAAAAACTAGAGATTCCACAAATGAGGTTGTCTTTAGTCTATCATCTATGCCTAGGGTTACATGAGGGGGTGGGGGCACTATATATAGGCCAGCCACTAGTTCAAGGGTACTTTAGGAATAAAAGGGGTAAGTCAGGGCGGACTAAGGGGTACATGGGCCAAAGGCCCAACTGGCAGCGCGCAGGCCCATACGCTCAGGCCGGAGACTCCGGTGTGGTGGTCCGGAGACTCTAGTCCGGGCTGGAGATTCTGGTCGGTCTCCGGTCCGTCTCCGGAGTGGCCTTCTGTCTGTCCTCGAGCTCGATCTAGGGGTCAGTCCAGAGATGGGCTAGAGACTCTAGGGTATGCAGGCCAATGACTCCGGTGTCTTTAGGCCGGAGACTCCAGTGTGTGTAGGTCGGAGACTCCGGTGCTCCATCTGCTGCTTCTTCCGTCTTCTCTTCCAAGCCTCCATCTTATCGGGCTTGGTGCTCCAGACTTCCTCCCATGCCTCTGTACTTGTTGGTGTGAACCTATCATCGATATGGGACGGAGTATGAAGTAGTATACCATTCAATGGGGTAGGAAGTGGGCTCGCATAGAGGAACAGATTCACCTTTAGAGTCCATGACGACTTGGCATAAGTTGGAGACCATGATGTGGTAACGATCGAAGGTCGGGCTACATCATATGGTATCCTAACTACATCGCAAACTAGTCCTAGTGTTGATCGTATGATAACCCAGAAACACACACATGGACATAAACATGGCAATGCAACTATCAAGGATGTTGCACTGTGTTGGAGAGACACTAGCAAAGCTCAAAGTAAATAGGCACAAGATTTCTCAATCTACTGGTGCACAAAGATATCACTATGCCTATTGCACAATTCTCCTTTTTCTTTATATTTTCTTTTTTACTGATTCTTTCCCTTTTTCTTTTTCTTTTGCTATATCCTTTTTTTTGAATATGTATAACACTCTGATCACGCCCAACTTATAAAGCATAACACCAAATACCTAAGAGCACCCTATAAGAGTGGAAACTAGTCTCAATAGGCAAATTCCTAACACCTTTGAATAGATTGGATGTAGCTAAGTTTTGGAATTTACAAAAATCACAACTTTGGTATCTGTACGGTGGAAGACAAACGGGTCGTAAACATGTCGCGGCAGAGGCAGCACTCATGGTAGAAACTTGTGCTGCGGCAGAGAAACAATTGTAAAAGGTGATGCGGTAGGAAACCTGGAGCGCGGTAGAACTCGATCGGCGACAGAGATTTGATAGGAAATCCTGCCGCAAAAGAGTCAGCGACGGATTTTTTTTAATTCCGACTCAGCCAAGAGTATGCAACCAGGACTTCTTTAGCTTGACTCGCATTCGACTTGTGGCGGCAGAAAACAAAGGTGTGATGGACTTAGATGGAAATAAAACAAGATCTAATGCAAACTCTAAACCGAAACAAGAAGGGAACCTAGCCTCCTACAGATTACTATAGATCGGATCTACGAGATAGACGGTCAGCAACTAAAACTTGAAAACAATGCAATCTAGGCTATGGCAAATATTTTTGTGGGGCTTTTTCTATATAAGGCGAAAAGTAAACTAATCTATGGATGGTTTGTGGATTGCTCAACGAGTGAACAAGGAAATCTGATACCAAGATGATAAGGCGTGGCCCGATCTTCTCAGCAAGAACTTGTCGATGATGATGGTGGGGGATTGATAACTAGCCTGTAGCTATGATCTCTCCCGATTGAACCCTGATGCTATTGCAACAGCTCTCAAACCCTGTGGGATATTCACAACACCATGCTCTTACGCACGTAGTCGTCGACCATGAATGGTAGTTTGCAATCTAATGATTCCCAATGGAACAATAGATCGCACTTAATTGCAGTAGGAAATTCGATCACAAGTAATTCCAGAGGTTATAATAAGAATCAACTCCAAAATATATCAATGTGGTCTTGACCCTAACTTTGTGTGGCGCCCCATCTATTTAAGGACTAGGGCGGCGGCCAGCCTAAGAGTTCGTAACGCAAACGACTCAACTAGATACAAACGGACCCTAGATGGGTTCAACCCAAGGCACGTAGGCCCGTCCTACCGTGGCAGAGAAAGCAGCAGCTTTTGTGCCACGGCAACCTGCCGTGGCAGAATAAGTGGCCATTTCTATGCCACGATAGCCTGCCGTGGCAGAAAACATAGTGGGTTTCTCAGCCGCGGCAGAGACCCTCTACCGTGTGTTGATCTTCTCCCCTTCAGCTCCTTGCACTTCCTCCCTCTCCTCCCTCGTGCATGCTTCATTGATCAACACGCCATGCTCCATATGCTTCAGCTCCTTGCTCCGTGCTATGCCTTCTTTTCCCATATACCCGATCATACAATAATGCAAAGACTTAGGCAGTATAGAATTCTCATTAAATAAAATATCAGGCTCATTAAGAAATAAGTTCACCTGTTGTTCTATTAGCTTAGCACGAGATCTTGTAATAGGTCCAATTCTAATATCATTGGACTGATCCTTCTTAGCAGCAGTTGGAACAACATCACCAGTAGTAATTGGAACATCATTAGTTTCTAATAGGGGATAGGTAGAGAAGAGAGGGAAGAGCAGGGATCTATGATGATTTTTCTTCAAGTTCGGTAGCAAGGACAACTCTAATATCATTGGACAAATTAGGATGAATTTTGTGTGCATAGACATTGCAACAAGTTGAATTTTTCAAACCTGATGGTGGTTTTTATATATTCAAATCTTGGGCACCTTTAACGATTTCTAAAACCTATAACGTACTTCTCATGCAAATTTGATATATATAATTTTGGTAGATCGACATGTAGTAGTTCCAATCAAAGAAAATAGCTACTAGACAAATTAGAAATTCATGTTATTACTTAAAAATAGCCCATAAACATGGTCTGCTATGTGCGAATAATGGGGTATTACCATTCTAGGCCTTATTCTTCGTGTACTAACTTAACATATATCACTTACAAAATTAAAAACTATTTTTTGTTCGTGAAAGTTAGAAACTACGATTGTAAACACATTCTCCCATACCAACATGCGCTCTAAATATGGGCACACTATTCGTCTACTACAATGTAGATATAGCCATGACCGTGGTCATTTGATTTGGAAGCTAAGCATCTACACACCATGGTAGGCCATATTGCAAAGCAAGGTTTTCGAAAGTAATCAAAACTCATACTTATCGCAACTAGTACGCTTAGGAGAACACGAAGCCCAAGTTAAACATTATTTTGATTTTTATTTATTTTTCTTGAAACAAATAATAACTAGTTCAAGTGATACCGATCAAGCCAATAATCCTTGAGTTTTGTCCCGATCTTTCACAGCGAGTCAACCAGATAGATGATCTCCCAATAACGCGATGAACCTCACCTGAAGAAGAGGAACGAATCTAGCAAGTAACATGATGAAGATCACCACGCCTCAAACCTGAGCATGATAATCCTTGATGAACACAAGAACCTCCACAGCAATCTCTATAAAAATATGATAAATGGGGATGATAAATGGTGGAGCACAATATAGTTTTTAGACTAAACAACTGAACTCCCCTAAACCCTAGGCGTCTGGCTCCTTTATATATGAGGCATGCAACTAGTCAGTTGGATATACCCAAACCGAATACACAAACAGACTCGAACCTAACCTGGACTCGGACTCAATAACATAGAAACAATATTTGACACAACCTTAGACTTATCATTACATATCATAGGTCGTCCTGGTGTGCCAATCATCAATGGGATGCGCCCGCATCACCTAGCTTGGTGGAGTCCTGAAATTAGGCTTCACCTCCTACTTCATGCCCATATCATCACCCCCTTTCAAGAAGCGTTGTCCCCAACGCGTGCGGGTCAGGTCAGAAAGGTGGCGTGATATGAAAAATCACTTCACACGTCTTCGCCATCTTCAAGACCTGCTTGCCTTCCACTCCGCATCCTCCCTCTCGGCTTGATTGACTTGGAACATCCCTTGGCGCCTACACCTCCTTGCGTCTCCATACGAGCTTGGACCTAGGCGCCACCATCTTCTTCTTCTCAACTCTTGTTGGAACCCGTGGTTGCTGAACATGGACCTTCTTTGCACACCCCTTCATAAGGTGAGTAACGCCTAGACCACACAACTAACGAACATGTCCATCCTTGCCTCTATGCATCTACACTGTCCCAACAAAACGCCTCACAGGTGCTAACAAAACTGCCCTTGTTACCCCGCTGCACCTCATGCTCTAGAACATCAGGAGCACAAATATCATCCATCTGAACACTTGTGTCAATACAAACAACCTTTTGAACACATGATGCAACATCCTTCCTATCAGCAATAAGAGGATGCACTTCAACTGGCTTGTGACTAACAAGTTCCACTGGCTTATCGTCTATAAGCATAGATGAAGCAATATCAACATTGTCGCACTGTATATCATGCTCTCCATCCTGCACCTTCGCTAGCCCAGATTTTGGCTTAGCCTTGCGCACCTTCTCTATTAAGGGCAAACCTCGAGGGTGGCGTGATCTTTCATGAATCCCATTCAAATCGAGGATGGAGTGCGGGGGAAGGCGAGGCGGATGAACATGACAAACACATGCACAAAGAACATGATGAACACACTCACGAAAAACCACGATAGACACCAATATCTCACGCCAGCGGTGACCGATCCGGCGCAATCCCTAGGATCAGCATCGGGCGGAGGACTCTCTCTCGAACCGGCACGGTGAGTAGGGAGACTCGGTGAGATCTTGACATCTAGGCAAAGGGACTCCGATGCCTAGGCCTTTTACAACGCGGAGGCATGATGCAAACTCCTACGAGGTTTGGGATATTTGGTGCTCCTTTGTCAAAGGAGCATGAGGCAAGAACTAGATAGATCCACAAGGGGTTTCCACTAATTCCAAATATCATGCCTAGGGTTTATGATATGGGCAAGATATGCGCGAGGGAGGAGCAGGAGGAAGGCGCAAGAGAAGATCATCAAAACGACGGCGACCGAGAGATGGAAGGCGACCAAGAAGGAAGGTTCAATTCGGACAGACAGAAGTTCTGAAATTGAAATGGACGTGGTTTCCACATACCAACTCCAAATTAAGCAAATAAAAGATAATTCCGAGATCTTTCCAACGGGTACTCGCACGTCTCCCGATTCGTTACGAGCTGTGCGCGGCAACGTAAACAAGTCGACGGACGTTTTCTGTCAGTTTACAAATAGAGTCCTTTTAAGTTAGGAAAGTTAGAGATATGTTTGGTTTTGACCCCAACTCTATGCTAGACGTCCAGCAGCCTTTATATAGGCCTGTAAATCATGGTTTTTAGTGTTAGCTTGAAATTGAGTCTAAAACTATTGTGTGAGTTGCTTGGTGAGCATCCCTCCGGGGACAGCGATGCCGTGTTATCTATCGTATTGATATTGTCGCGGAGGTTCTTGTGTTCATCAAGGATTGCCGTGTTTTGGATTATGGCGTGGTGATCTTCTCCATGTTTCTTGCTGGATTCGTTCCTCTTCTTCAGGTGACGTTCATCACGTAATTGGGAGATTACCTACCTGGTTGCCTCGTTGTGAAAGATTGGGACAAAACTCAAGGATCACCGGTGTGATCCGTATCATGTGGTATCAGAGCACCAGGTTGCTCACGGCGAGATTGTGTCGATTGATCGGCTGAGTGTGTACTTGGTGGAGATCAGAGAGTTGAGGCGGAGCGGATTGGATCTCGACGTCCGCGCACCGGAGTGTCCAACGGTTTCCTCCCGGAGTATCCATCCGACATGGACAGTCCATCCCTCCAACACCGGACAATCCGGCCCTGGATTTTTTTTTCTGTTATGCAGTCATGCTAGGAAGCATGCCATCATGCCAGGGTGATTTTTTGGCAATCGGTGCACTTTTGGGAAGATATATGGTGATGTGTACAATGATTATCTTGACATCTTGAGCGGTGTGGTATGTGATGATTCTCAAATCAGGTGGAGACTAGTCCATATGGCGACATATGATGAATATGAGTCGTGGGAATGCCATATGCAAGATGGTTTTTATAGATGTGATACATATGAGTATTCGGATAATCCTACACGTATGCGTCTTGCATTACGACGTGTGGATGAGGAGATAGCTCGTTGGTGGGATAAAGAGGTGCGTGAGAAGGATATTATTGATGGAACTTGGAAGTACTTCAGTAAATTTTTGCGTGGTTGTTTTATGTCTCCTCGTCGTAAGGTATTTTGTACCAAGCCCGTGAAGGCAGTCCAGCAATCGCCCAAAGTTGCAGTTATGTCTATTCCATCTCATATAAAGGAGGCTCTATCAGTTGTTCCAGTGCAACCGGTCAGCGTGGCAGTGCCAAAATTTTCTGAAGAGAAGCAGTCTGATGTTGACATGGTTGTTGTGTGCGCTGCAACTACAGTGGAGGATATTGTACCATTGAGGGCTGAATTTGCAACTCAAGAAGGTACAAGGCGATGCTTGTATGATAGTTGATAAGGGTCAGTGTTGGAATTTATTTCAGGCACAGTGTATGATCAAAGGCAAAGCATGCAAGTTGATTATTAATGGAGGAAGTTGTACTAATGGCATTAGCAAGGCAATGGAGGCAGCCTTGGGGTTGTCCACATGGCGTATTCCTGAACCTAAGCATCTATAATGGTTAAATAGCTGCGGTATGGTGAAGGTAACTTATAAGGTGCATGTGCCATTTACAGTTGGTGATTATGTTGATGAGATTGAGTGCGATGTATTGCCATTGGAGGTATGTGGGCTGTTACTTGGTCATCCATGGCAGTATGATCGCAACACTACACATGATGGACGAGCAAATACATATTCTTGTGTGCATGGTGGCAAACAACAGACTTTGAAGCCTATGCAGGATGATCACATAAAGTCTGATGTAGAGCTGGTGGTACATAAGGAGAAGGTGCGCAAGGCTAAGCCAAAATCTAGGCTAGCTAAGGTGCAGGATGGAGAGCATGATGCACAGTGCGACAATGTTGATATTGCTTCAGCTATGCCTGTTGATGACAAGCTAGTGGAACTTGTTAGTGACAAGCTAGTTGAAGTGCATCCTCTTATTGCTGAGAGGACGGATGTTGCAACATGTGTTTGGAAGGGTTTTTTGTGTTGACACAGGTGTTCAGACAAATGATAGTTGTGCTACTGATGTTCCAGTGCATGAGGTGCAGTGGGGTAACAAGAGCAGTTTTATTAGCACACATGTGAGGCATTTTGTTGGGTAAGTTGTGCGGATGCATAGAGGCAAGGATGGACATGTTTATCATTTATGTGGTCTAGCCATTACTCATGTTATGCTAGGTCGTGCAAAGAAGGTCCATGTTCAGCAACCACGAGTTCCAACAAGAGTTGAGAAGAAGAAGATGGTGGCGCGTAGGTCAAAGCTCATATGGAGACGCAAGGAGGTTCAGGCGCCAAGGGATGTTTCAAGTCAAGCACGCGGAGAGGGAGGTTGCGGAGTGGAAGGAAGGCAAGACTTGAAGATGGCGAAGACGCGTGAAGCGATTGTTCATATCACGCCACCTTTCAGACCCAAGATGGGCCCGATAGGCCCAATTTACTGTAGCCCAAGATGGGGTGACGGGAATCCGAGAAGCTATATAAAGGGAGGAAACCTAATTCGTGGGAGAACAGCCTCCAGCCACGAAAAGTTCCGCAGCGCCGCCGCCACCTAAGGGGAGATTCGGGGGATAGAAAGTAGCACCCTGCCGGGACGGGGAACTGCCCCCGGAGCCATCTCCATTGATCTCCACCACCATCTCCATCGCTGTTGCTGATTCCCATGATGATGAGGGAGTAGTTCTTCCTCGAGGCTCAGGGTTCTACCAGTAGCTATGTGTTCATCTCTCTCTATGCATGATCATATTGTGATCATGAGCTTTGTAATCAAGTAGATCTACCTTGCTACTCAAGTGCTTTGATAGATCTCTGCTCTCCCCATGTGTGTGAAAGTGACAGCGTGCACACCATGGTGGCACTTAGGCTAGAGATTACAATTATTTGTTATGAGTTATATTTGGAGTTGGATGTTTCAATGAAATTGTGGTGTTTGTTGGAACCATCTAGAGCTCAAGGTGACAGTGTGGGGTTATCTAGATGGGGAAAGTAGACTTTGAGGAGTGTTGTTATAGCCTTACCATGGATTAGAGTGTCCGACCGGAGAGTACTATCATGAAGAGAAGATATTTATATGAGAGTGTTCACTATGATCCCTATGCCTTGTTTCTAAGCATTGAAACACCGTTTTCAACTAGATCTGTTACATGTTTGCTTGCTTCCATCTTTATTTCAGATTGCCTTTAGTCTCTTCCACACCATCAAGCTATTTTCTGGTACCGTTACCACTTATAATTATCCATACCACTTGTATTTCACTATATCTTCGCCGAACTAGTGCACCTATAGACCTGACAAGTGTATTGGGTGTGTTGGGGACACAAGAGACTTCTTGTATCTTGATTGCAGGGTTTCTTGAGAGGGGATACCTTTGACCACTTCCTCCCTAAGTTCGATAAACCTTGGGTAATCCACTTATGGGAAAACTTGCTGCTGTTCTACAAACCTCTGCACTTGGAGGCCCAACAACTATCTACAAGAATAGAAGGCGTCGACATCAAGCTATTTTCTGGCGCCGTTGCCGGGGAGGTAAGGTAAAAGGTACTCACATCCTCCGGTGTGAGTGGTTGAAGTTATTTCCTTTAGATTCTACAATTTTGTCTTTTTGTTTCCTGTTTTCACTAGTTAGGCTTAATGGAAAACATCAAACAAAATTAAAGAGCTTTATAGTATTTATCTTGAGTTAGGACATGAAGTGTTTGAAGAGAAAATTAAAAAACCTATGGAACTTTATTTGCATGCTAATAGCAATGTTTTTAGTATGAATTCTTTGGACACCATTATTGATAATGCTATGGAAAAGTCTAAGCTTGGAGAAGCTAGTTTTTATGAAAATGATCTTTTTAGTTCCCCAGCTTTGGAAGATAGCTATTCTATTGCTTATGATGATACTATACCTCCAATATATGATGATTACAATTATGAATATGATATTTTCAGTCCATCTACTATTGAGGAGAAAATTAATTATGATTACAATATGCCTCCTATATTTGATGATTATGGAGATCAGAATAATAATGATAGCTATTTTGTTGAATTTGCTCCCACTACAATTAATAAGAATGACTATGCTTATGTGGAGAGTAATAATTATATGAATGTGACTCATGATAAGATTGTTTTATGTGATAGTTATATTGTTAATTTTATTCATGATGCTACTGAAATTTATTATGAGAGAAGGAAACATGGTTTTATGCATCTCAATAATATTAAGTTTCCCCTCTTTATGTTGAAGTCTTGAAGTTGCACTTGTTTTGCTTTCCCATTCTTGTTACTATGTGCTTCTTTGATTTATTTTCTTACAAGATTCCTATGCATAGGAAGTGGGCTAGACTTAAATGTTCTTTGAATTTGATTCTTGATGCTCTCTTTTACTTCAATTCATATTTCCTATGTGAGCATCATCTCAAACTATCATGCCTAACTTAAAGGCGTTAAAGAAAAGTACTTATTGGCAGATAAACCAAATTTTTTGTTGAGTCTTGGAAGTTATTGTTTCAGTAATAACCTCTCCTTATCATTTTTGTGTGGTTTTTGTGCCAAGAGTAACCTCTAATGAGAGAGAAGTAATGCTTGGAAAAGTTGTTGTCCCGAAACAGATTTTTGTGCTTCGCTGTAGAAATTTTTGAAAAATCTCTGTTTATCGGTTTGAGCTGTAATTTTTTGTGCTTCTGCCCCAGGTTGTTATCCAACTTTCGTGAGTTCATCACTTTTCGATTTGAGCAACAAAATGTCTTCATAAAAAATGGTTTTTACCTGCTAGTCTGTTTTAACAGATTTTGCCATTATTTGCATTTGCCTCTTAATCTCTTTCTCTTTGATCACTTGAACTTTTTAAAGGAAGTGCTACAGTAGCTTATGTTTTAGTGGAAGTTTTACTTGTGTTGAAGCTGAACCAAAAAACTTATTATCTTGAATGCACTAATGTTGCTAATGAAGATTGTGTGAAGTTTTGTATGAAGGAAATTTTAAAGTGTAGGGAAGAGTAATGTGATAAGATGAAGTATGGAAAAAAGCTCAAGCTTGGGGATGACACCCATGTCACCCCAAGAAATATCCAAGAAGTACAAGCGTCAAACTTGGGGATGCCCAAGGTATCCCCTTCTTCATCAATAAAAATCTCAGGTTTATTCCAAACACTTCATTTTTATTGTTTCATGCACAGTTGTGTTGTTCTTGGAGCTTCTTTGTTTTTGTTTTTGGTTTTTATTTGCTTAGTTTGCTTGAATGAATTGGTTGGACCCCCTCATTCATGCATTAGTTTTCAAATAAGTTGGTTTGGATTGGAAAAGAGTAGGAAAAGTTCATGCTTAAGTGGTAAAAGGGAACTTGTTTTTGACTGTGGCCCATGCTTTGTCAGGTCATGCTTGATATTGTTTTGGATTTATTCTTAGTGATTTTTGCTGTAGCATGACATGTTATAAACAATTGAGATTGCTTAATGTGCCTTGAAAGAATCATGCGTTGTTTTAGCATATTAAAGCATAGTATTGTGGTATTCTCCTTTGATGCTTTATTTGGGTTGACTTGGCACATGGTCACACCATGTTAAGACTATCCCAAGTCACCATAGCCTCTATGATCCTTTAGTTTTTGACTTGAAATATCACTTTATGCTTTGATTAATGATGTTTTGTCGCTTTGCATGATTATGGCCATTATTGCTCTCTTAGCTGGTCGCTCCTAGTCTTTTGCTAGCCTCCATAACCAAGTATGAGGTCCACTCATGCATCCAACTCCAAATAAAACCAAGTTATTCCAAAGAGTCCACCATACCTACCTATTAGCATTTTCTATTCCAAGTATATTCATTTTTTTATCTACCTTCCGAATTAAACTTGTTATGAGAAAACTAGTGATTAAAGCTCTCACGAACTTGATGGCACACTTTACTTTTCTTGCCCCTTATAAACTTGAACCATTATGTCATCTATGTTGTATATGCTTGCACTTACATGTTGGGGATTAGCAGAACCATGCTGTCATGGGGAACGCTTTCAACATTGCACTTGTACATTGTACCCAGTTGATATCATGCTCTTTTGTCTATGGATGTCGTTGGTGTCAAATGAAAGGGGATCTCGTAAGTCCATGGAGTTATGTATGTGTGTTAGAGAAACGGCTCGGTCGCTGGTCGAATCCATGCCTAATCATGGTGGAAACCTGCAGCGTAACCATAATGAGCAATCTATGAAGCATTCTTCTTATAAAAAAAAGATAGAGATTGAGAAAAAGAAAAAAAAGATGATAAAAAGGAAAGAGAGAAAAAAGCACCATTTTCCCATGGTAAATAAGAAGATTGCTGAGATGCTTGTTGTCTCCTTGCCTTGTCATTTTGATATGGGGATTCTTCCGTATCATCGGGCAAGGGGTACCCCATTGGCGGTTCTCTATGATACACATGTACTTACTATCACAAGAACTTACCGGTAACTAAACTTAAGTAGCATGAGGAGCGGCCCTCGTATTCGAGGGACATGATATTTCCAACTTATACTTTGTCAAGCATATACTCCATAGTTTGTTCACTTTAACCTTAATCACTTCAATATGCTTATGTTACGGGCAATGAGAGCTGAAAGCTAATAAGTACCATAATTTTTGGAAGCTCTTTATGAGACATGAATCCCTGCTTCATTCTATGAAGGCCTTTCTTCCACTTTTATATTGAGTCTCCACCTTCTATCTTTATGCACCAATTAATAGATCATAGTTGTCATTCTTAGTTCTATGTGCATTGTCCCAAGACTTGTTGATTGATGCATAACTTTGATATTGCTTGTTCCTAAACTATTTGTATCTAGTCACCCTTATGAACTTTGAAGGTGTCCTATGCATTTATGTTTTGCTACTCTATGAGGGACAAGCTAAATACAATTCTCATTATGCTTTCTTTATGTGAAACAAACAAACTTCTTGCAAAGCATTGTTATTCATGAATCTTTTGTTTGTGCCTTTTCATGTTATAACATAGTTGCTATGTCTTATTGTTAGAACTCTATCTTTCATGATTCATATTTAGAGTACCTTAATCCCAGCTATCAATGCTTTTACAATGATGGTGATGAAGATTGTGTTGTCTACGTGTCACCTCAAAAATTATATTGTTTTTATCGTTTACCTACTCGAGGACGAACAGGAACTAAGCTTGGGGATGTTGATACGTCCATAACGTATCTATAATTTTTGATGGTTTTATGCTAATAATATGCTTTTGATACTCCTTTTTATATAAAGTTTATGATTTATTTGGACTAACCTACTAATAGTTGCAAAAGTGCACAGTGTTCTTCTTTTACACTATAATGTGTAGGAATTACCAAGAATACAAGTGGAAACCTTGTTGGAGTCAAATTGGGATTTTCAACGTGATAGTATCAGTTTACAATAGAGGTGGGCGACTATATATAGGCCAGCCACAAAGTCAGGGGTACTTTAGGGATAATATATAAGTTCTGGATGGACTAAGGGGTACATGGGCCGAAGGCCCAAAGGCCTTTTACATTCCTAGTGACGCTCAGTCCGGAGACTCCAGTGTGGTGGACCGGAGACTTCGGTCTGGGCCGGAGATTCTGGTCAGTCTCCGGTCCATCTCTAGAGTGGCCATCTGCCTATCCTTCGGCTCGACTCGGGGGGTCAGACCGGAGGTGGGCTGGAGTCTCCGGGGTCTTCAGGCCGAAGACTTTGGTGGACCAGAGACTCCGGTATGCGCAGCTCCAGCGGCTCCTGCTCCTTGTCCTCCATTCTTGGGTGTTGTGTTGGAGCTTCGTACCTAATGATGCATAGAGTAGTTGCATGAAGTAGCACACCATCTGACATGGGTATACCCTACAGTACTCAAGCTTGGTATATACGGTCCAAATACGAACAGGCCCACGGTGTCGCCAAGGCCCAAGCAAAGGACTCGAGTAACCTACGAACTCTCGATTGCTTGAAGAACAAGAAGAAATTAAAGATAGAAAGTTTGAAGGGGAAAAACCCTAAACTTGTAACCGACTCGACCTGCTACCCTAGACTTAGCCTATCTATATAAAGGCTAGGAGGGGGCGGCGAGGAGGACACACGCAACCCTAGTTTCCACAACCCTTGCCAGATTGCATTTGCGCACCATTATAACTTTCGATTCCTTCAATAATTCCACGAGCAGTCAAGCAGGAGTAGGGACCTCTACGAGGCCTGAACCTGGGTAAATCTTTGTCCCCTGTGTGCTTGTCTGTTAGCCGATAGATGTCTCTAGCGCTCCCTCCTTCTCCAAAACCCAAGTCCATAACAATGGGCATTGATGAGTTAAACCCTCATCAATTGGCGCCGTCTGTGGGAATTGGGAGTGCTGATGTTGCGGCTTCTTCGGCCCCATCAAGTGCGATCTACAACTCCGCAACAGCGGAGATTCGCCAGCTCTTCGGCGCATTCGACTTCACCGTCCACACGCCAGCCACCCGCCCGGCCTTCGAGTTCGTGGGCGACAGAATCAGCCTGGCGATTGGGAGCTTCCGCTGCCAAGTCGGTCAGATGGGCACGCTTCGCCTGCCCGATCAGCCGACAACACCGGTGATTGCCTCGGCATCGTGGTTCCCTCCATCAATCGGCACCCTCAGCAAGCTCAACGCCCCGGTGGCAGTCGAAAACACGGTCAGCGACAGCAGTCGCGATTCCGATCTGAGCGATCTGGCCACTGAAGATGGAACCTACGGTTTTGGATCTGAGAGTTGCGGAAGCAACAGCTTCCCCAATCACTTGATGTGCGCCGTCATCAACACAGGCGACACCTCTGCCAATCACGACAACGGTGGCAACCCTGGTAACGGCACCGATCCACCCAATGCCGACAACGGTGGCAATGGCAGCAACGGCAGTAACGGTGGCAATCGCGCCCCCGTCAACAATGGAGGAGCAGTCGAACCTCCCAGCATAATCAATGAGCAAACCAGCGAACGCGTCGTAATCAAGCTCAACGAGCAAGAGTGGGATCGCCGTCGCGAGGCCTTACGAGGCACACCTCTACCCTTCGGGTCCCTGCACGAACTGCTGATGGGCTATCACTGGCTCCTGAAGGAGGAATTCAAGCGCCAACTACAAACAATCGCAACTTGAAGCACGTAAAAAGGCAGCGGACGAATCGAGCCTTCGTCGCGCTGGGCTGTCCTCCTACGGAGAATCCTCCTCAAGAGGCAACGAGTACCTCACAAAGAAGAGGCAATCACGGATGGCTCATCTTATCAAACAAGAACGCATAGAAGCCGCGAAAGTCCTCGATTTCGGCTCTATGACAGTCGACACGAGAGGCAACATGGTCCCCAGGATGCCGCAGGCTGCGGTGACAGCAGCCACCTTGTACCTCCTCAATAACCAGCCGCCAGCTGGAGATCCCTGACCTGCCATGCACCAATCTACGATCGCGGGTTTGGGATTAATCGAGGCCACCCTCGACAAGGAGCCAACACCAGACCCAAAAATGGGCAAAGCGCTAGCAAAGCGCCACTCCTCGCCTCATCCAGCGATGACAGTCATGACCTGTCTCGGGCGCCGCCGCTCACGGCGACACGACCGTGACATCTATGCGCGCGACGACCTCACACAGCGCAAGATCGACAAATCAAGGGCACGACGTGCTCGGTCGACTGACACAGAAGAAGATGGGGAGCTCTGCAGCGCCAGATGCTTCAGCAGATCAATTAGGCAGAAGCAAATGCCTAAAGGGTTTAAACTCCCATCGGAGAACCCGAAATTTGACGGTCTACAGGACCCCAAGATCTGGCTGGAAGACCACATCTCCTCCGTCAGACTCCATGGAGGCAGTCGAAGCACTACCATGCAATGCTTGCAGCTACAGTTGCATGGCGTCGCCCGAGCATTGCTCAATAACCTCCCACGCGGATCCATTCGTAGTTGGGATGAGCTGGTTTACAGCTTCATGCGCAACTTTAAAGGCACGTACAAACGGCCTGCATCAATCGAAGAACTGAGATGCTACCAGCAAAGATCTGGCGAATCGCTGCGCTCCTACATCCAAAGGTGGTCCATCATCAAGAACTCCACGGAGAACATCTCGGAAGACCGTGCGATTGATGCGTTCAACGGTGGTGTCCGTCGCATAGAACTCAGGGAGGAGCTGGGCCGCTCAAATCCCCAAACCATCGACCACCTGATGGACATCGCGAATCAATGGGCCGATGGAGAAGACTCGGTAAAGAATCGTGCTCACTCCGACGAGGAGGCAGAACTCGAACGCAGACGTGACCGCCGAGGCAAGCGTCGCATGCGCATGTACGATGACCGCGACGATGTCAACATGGTCGTGGTTGGCTACACCGATAGACGCGACGATAACCGCAATATCGGATACCATAGCGGTGGATACCGCGACTCCGGGAAAACCACGCAAGTATGGCAACGCCGTACTCGCGATGAGGCACCCGGGACCTCCATCGAGGACAAACTGTCCGGGCCATGCACAGTACACTTCTACATCGACAAGCATGATGGCAAGAGAAAGTCCAGCCACCTCCTCAAGGACTGCCACGAGTTCCTCAAGCTACACGAGGGATTGGTTCGGATGAACCACAATGCAGTCGAAAGAGGCTACGGAGCCGCTCCAGGTGCCGTGGCACATGGCGCACCGCCACCACCACTTAGGCCACCCCCGAACGGAGCCGCACCGGACCAGCACCACGGAGGCGAACCGTACCCACGGGACATGGGCACCATGATGATCCAAAAGGGACGCCCCTCCAACAGGGTGCAGAAGGCCATCACTCGCCAAGTCAACTTGGCCATGCACTCGCCACCATCCACCACCGAGTACGTCAGTGGAAGCGAGTCATGCATCACCTTCGACAAACGCGACCACCCGCCTCAGATACCCCATCCAGGTCATTGCCCCCTCGTACTCGAGGCGCAAATTGGAGGCTTCGACATGAGTCGCGTCTTCATGGATGGCGGAAGCGGCATCAACCTCATATTCCCGAGTACCTTGCAAGCAATGAGAATCCCTCTAACCTGCCTGGAGGTATCAGACACAACGTTCCACGGCATTGCCTAGGGAAAGGTGTATACCCCCTGGGAAAAATCAACCTCGACGTCATCTTCGGCACGCCGAAGAACTTCCGGCGCGAGCGCATCGACTTTGAGGTCGTCGACTGGCCCTCGCAATACCACTGCGTCCTCGGGCGCATCGCGTTCGCTAGGTTCATGGCAGTGCCCCACTACGCCTATCTGCAGATGAAAATGCCAGGTCCCAATGGCGTCATCACGGTCAACGGGAACTTTGAACGATCTGATAGTTGCGATAGGGAATTCAACAGAATCTCCCAGTCCTTCGGCATGCAGGAGGAGCTCGCGAGATTGAAGGAGACGACAGACAACAGCCTGCCTCCCTTGAGCCGGCCAAGCTCACCTGACCTCTCCTTCGACTCATCTGTGCACACAAAGAAGGTGCAGGTCTATCCATCGGATCCCGCCAAGACGGCCCTCATCGCCAACAACTAGAGTCCCGCATAGGAACTCACGCTCGTCGAATTCCTGCGTGAGCACTGGGAAATTTTTTCCTGGTGTCCTGCGGACATGCCAGGAGTTCCGAGGGAATTCACCGAGCACGCACTCAACGTCAACCCTGACGCAAGCCCAGTCAAGCAAACAATCAGGCGACTACCTGAGCCACGAGCGTAGGCAGTTGGAATGGAGATCAACAGACTCCTCGAGGCCAAGTTCATACGCGAGATCAAGGAAAGCACTTGGCTCGCCAACACGGTGCTGGTACCAAAAAAGGACACGGATATCCTGCGGATGTGCGTGGACTTCACTTCTCTGAACAAGCACTGCCCAAAGGATCACTTCCCGCTGCCATGGATCGACCAGATCATCGACTCCACCGCGGGATGCGAGTGCCTCTGCTTCCTCGACGCCTACTCAGGCTATAATCAAATTCGAATGAAGGAGGAAGATCAAGAGAAAAAAGTGTTTATAATGCCCTTTGGTGTGTTTTGCTACAATACAATGCCCTTCGGGCTAAAAAACGCGGGAGGCACCTACCAGCGGTGCATGAAGGCTTGCCTCAAGGAACAACTGGGTCGCAACATCCAAGTCTATGTCGACGACATAGTAATCAAGACCAAGGAGGAAGCCTCTCTAATCGACGATTTGCACGAAACCTTCACCAACCTCGACCGCTACCGGGTCAAACTCAATCTGGACAAATGCGCCTTCGGCGTACCATCTGGGCAGCTACTCGGGTATCTCATCTCTGCGAGGGGAATCAAGGCGAACCCGAAGAAGATAAAAGCCATAGTGGCCATGGAGAAGCCGAAGAACATAAGAGGCGTCTAGCAACTGGCTGGACGAATCGCGACCCTCAGTCGATTTATCTGTCGGATGGGTGAAAAGGCACTGCCCTTCTACCAGCTCCTCCGCAAAGCTGAAAAATTCGAGTGGACCAATGAAGCACAAGAAGCATTCGAAGATCTCAAGCGCCTGCTATCCACTTCGCTAGTGCTGGTGACTCCACGAGAAAGGGAACCACTGTTGCTATACATCTCCGCCACCAACCAGGTGGTCAGCACAGTGCTCGTCATCGAGCAAGCTGAGGAAAACAAGGTCCACGCCGTACAACGCCTAGTATACTACCTCAGCGAGGTCCTCACGCCAACAAAACAGCGGTACCCGCACTACCAGAAGCTGGCGTACGGCGTCTTTATGACCGTCCGACGACTGCGCCACTACTTCTAGGAACACCCAATCGTGGTAGTCAACGACGCCCCGTTGGGACATATCCTCAATAACCCCGACGCCACGGGGCGAGTCATGCTCTTGGAATAGAGTTGTCTCCATGAGACATCACATACGAAAAGCACGACGCAATCAAGTCGCAAGTTCTCCCTGACTTCCTCGTGCACTGGATGGAGAACCAACTCCCGGACAAGCCAGATATGTCCTACCTCTAGACAATACACTTCGATGGGTCCAAGCGGAAAGACGGAGCAGGCGCAGGTGTCATACTGACAACACCTCAAGGGGACAAGCTGAAGTATATCCTGCGAATGCAGTTCATAGCCTCAAACAACGAGGCTGAATACGAGGCCCTGTTGCACAGAATGAGGATGGCAAAAGCCTGCGGCGCCAAGAGGCTCATCATATACGGCGACTCCAAGTTGTTCATCAACCAAACAATGCATGAGTGCGACGCACTGAATGATAACATGATCGCGTACCGTGACCTCTACGACACACTCGAAGGAGACTTCGACGGTTGCGAGCTACGACATGTAGGTCGCGAAAGCAACGAGGAAGCGGACGCACTCGCCAACATAGGCTCTACCTGCACCCCCATACCGCTTGGGGTATTTCTCGAGCGCATCTGCGAACGCTCCATCAAGCCAAAGGCCGCAGAGAAGAAAACAAGCGCAGCAACGGACTCGGGGGCTACGCCACCCAATGAGCCAATGGCACTTGATAACTTGGAGCTGGACACAGGACTCAAGGGACCAATGAGCGTCATGATGATCGAGCAATCCTGGACGCAGCCATACATCACGTACCTCCTCAGCAAGAGGCTACCAGACGATCCGACAGATGCAAGGCACATCGCGCGGTGATCCAAGGCATTCGCTGTTATCAATGGCGAACTGTATAAACGCAGCATCACAGGAGTACTCCAACGATGCGTTTCCATCGCCGATGGAAAAGCAGTTCTCCTAGACATCCACGAAGGGACCTGCGGGCACCATGCCGGCAGTCGCACCCTTGTTGCCAAAGCTCTATGAGCTAGATTTTACTAGCCTACGGCCATGCGCGACGCCAAGGACATAGTCCAAAAATGCAACGCTTGCCAGCGATTCGCGGACAAACACATGCACTAGGTGCAGAGCTACGGCCAATCCCACTAGCCTGGACCTTCGCACAATGGGGGCTCGACTTGGTCGGCAAACTTCCAAGGTCCTCGCGAGGAGGCTACGTCTACCTCTTGGTCGCAGTCGACAAATTCACCAAGTGGATTGAAGCCATGCCAATGACCAACCAATCAGGGACCAGTGCAGTCAAGTTCTTCGAGTCCATCGTCTACAACTTCGGGCTGCCGCACAGCATCATCACCGACAATGGGACGAACTTCACATCCAAGGAATTCCAAGAATTCTGCGAGAACTTGGGGATCAACATCAGCTATGCCTCAGTAGCGCATCCACATACCAATGGTCAGGTAGAAAAAGCAAACGGGCTCGTCTGCAGCGGCATCAAGAAGCGACTCCTCCGGCCACTCGAACAAGCCGTGGATTGCTGGCCGGACGAGCTGCAATCCGTATTCTGGAGCCTGCGTACAACTCCAAACAGCGCCACGGGCTACACGCCATTCTTTATGGTGCACGGAGCTGAAGCAGTGCTACTCGCCGAGGTATGGTATAAGGCGCCGCGTGTGGTCGCTTACAGCGAGCAAGAGTCATCCCTCGCACTCGAAGACTCCGTCGACCTCCTTGACGAGGCAAGGGAAATCGCCGCAGAAAGATCCATGATCTACCAGCAGAACCTGCGCAACTACCACAATAGGAGGCTTCGCCCCAGATCCTTCGTCGAAGGTGACCTGGTCTTGCGACTAAAGCAGCAGGGGCATCTCAAGTTCGAGTCCCCCTGGGAAGGACCGTACGTGATTACAGAAATCCTAGGCGGCGCTTATCGCCTTCAAGATTTAGAGACAGGAGTCGCGTACTCCAACCCTTGGAACGTCGCACAACTGCGACGCTTCTACCCTTAGTCGTTTTTTCCCATTCATTACAAATAAGGTTACTCAGCCAAGGCTACTTAGCCACACATTGTACCTTGCACTGTTCTTCGAATAAATAAAAGCTAAGTGCCCCAAAACTCTATGTTCTCCTTTCCTTTTTCAATTTACCTACTCGGGGGCTGCGCCACCCTATACACATTTGTTCTTCGAACCAAAACGCGATATCCTGGGTAGCTGGTACATCAATCGAAACCCTTACGCACAACCTCAATCCAGCTGCAGCGCACCTGTCAGGTTGACAAGGGACTGAGACAAAACATGGCCAGGCTAACGAAAAGGACTCACATAGTGCAACGCACTTTATGCTAACAAAGCTATCCCTACACATTCGACAATCAATTATTTACAAGACCTATACGAACTTTACAACACAAGTATACTTATGTGCAGGATAACAACTAGGCTACTATTGCAGTAGAAGAACGTTGGTTTGTTCCTCGAAGAAGTCGACGATCTCTTCTGTTGGGCGGTCCACCGCCTGGTAGTGCGGCACCATATTCCAAGCAGAACCTGCTGGTGGCGTAGGCGGCACGGACGCAATGGCGACAACATCTACGTCAGGCCTGTGCAATCGCACCATTGACAGAGCAGCCTTGGCACCAGCCACCAACTGTTGTCTCACGCATTCGCGAACCGCGGACAGATCTTGAAACTTGGCAAGGAGGTCCAGAAAGCTTGAGGGAGTATCATCCAGCGGGAACATGGCCCGATAAATGTTCTTCAAGCATGACTGCGACTTCTTCAGAAAGAGCAGCACTCGCGATGCACGATCCTGCAGGGTTGCCAGCGTAGTCGCACGATCATGATCTACCCAGAAGTATACACTCTTTTGAAGTTGCTCCTGGGTGAGGTCATGTAGGCGAATGACAATTCTATCCTTCTCCTCCTGCGGATGACGCGCGCTAACAACTACACGAAGCAGCACCAGCAGCATGAGTACAACGTACCACTGTGAATGACTACAAGGAAAAGATGAGAACAAGCAAACTAACACTTGAATTGGTCGCCCAGCTGCGTCACCTCGCCAAGTAGATACTGCTCTCGGGCGGCGGCTTTTTCCGCCTTCGACTTCCACACGTCTGCGTTACCGCGAAGCACGGACAACTCATGCTCCAGCTGCTTCACGCGATCACACAATCGCGAAAGCAAGGACAGCTCATCTACCCTGGAGCGCGACGGTGCCACGGTATCATCAAGAGTTGTCGAGTCCTGGGTCCCCCTCACAAGATCACTTAATGTACCCTACCACAAGTCAAGATAGAAGCAAATAAGACGACCAAATCAACACAACGACAAAAGGGTTAGATGCATTCAAGACCAGCATAAGTATCAGCAGATACACTCGCCAGCAGGCATGTTCTTAAACAAAAGGACATAAACTAATCAACTATTACAAAGCTAACTAAGGAGCAGCTGGCTTCTTTGACTTCGACGGCTTCGGGGGCTTCATCAAGTCCATGGTAGTATCAGACGCCACTGACTTTCCGCCAGCCCCTGAGGCCGAAGCTTTCGCCGCCTTCTTGGCACGTTGGAGCTCCTCAGAGTACTTCGCAATAGTATTTATCATGTGATGCCCATATTTTCCACAGGCAGTCGCGAAGGGAGCGAAGACTACCTGCTGACCGTCCGCGCCAAAAGGCATCGCCTTCGACACCGCGGAAGGATCGATCTCGACTCCGTGGGCCTGCACCATGGCGAGTGACATGGACGCGCCAGCCGTGCACAGTGAGTTCTTGTAGCTGGAAGGCACACCCCCGGCGAGTGACTCCACCAGCCCGTCCATATTATCGATCAGCACTGCCTTAGGCATCAACTCCTCCCGGAGGCGACTGAGGGCGCCCTTGGCCTTGGAAAGTGTACCCTGGATGGCGGAGCTACGGTCCTCGACTGCAGACAGCGCACCTGCCAGAACGTCATCACGATGACGAGCCTGCGGGTCAAAGCTCAAATCGCCAGGGTCTGCACATAAACCAACACATGGACAAAACATCAGTGCCATCAGCAAAAAACTTAAGAAGTAGAGAAGGATAACAATATCCACAAGCAAAAGTACCCGAGAGAGACTTGGCGATAGAGAACAGTTGTTCTTCGAACAACTTTTCCCTGGCCGCGAAAGAGGCACGCAGATCCTCTTCACGCTTCCGTGCCTCGTCACGTGCTGCGATTGCCTCGTCGTGACCCTTCACAGCCGTGGCAAGCGTCTTCTCCATGGTGGCGGCGTTACACAATAAGGCATTATGTTCAGCTACACGACAAGCAAAAATTGATCATCAGTCGACTATATCAAAATGAGAAGACGAAAAAGAGTAAGTGTAGAACACGCACTTTCAACCACGCGATGACGCGTCTCCAGCATAGCATGCTGGCGGCCCATCGCCATCACTTGTTCCGCCAAGAGCGCGGCTTCCTTCATAAGGAGCTGTAACACAAACAAGGAATCAGTAGAGGCAACAGATAATGTTGACTACAACACTAAAGTGAAGAAAAGCTACACTTACATGGTCCTCCAGTGACTCCGAAGATGTCTGTTGTACCGTCATCCGGGCAACCATTCGATGATCCCCTGCATGGGGAGAACTGGAAGAGTTGTGCCTGGAGTGGGCCGCCACCGGAGGGGAAGGAGCACGCTCGACCTCTTCCTTGGCCTTCGAGGTCACGACTCCTGATTCCTTTAAAAATTGGACATTGCCAGAAGATGACGACGCCTCTTGACTGCAAGATAACGACCACATCAACAAATGGCAAACCCAGAGACAAGCCAACAGGAAGAAAACAGAGAAGAACAAATGAACTAGAAAACTTACCAGTCAAATTTGTCAAAGTCAAATGTGGCCTCCACCGACTCCGACGAAGACTCCTTGGGCAATCGCATCTTCTTGCGAGAAGATGGTGCCACAGCCCTCACAGGAACGGCAGGAATTGGCAACTCCGCACCAACGCTCGTACCTTCTGGAGTCGAAGGAGACGACGAGTCGGAATCCTCGTTGCGCGAACGCTTGCGATTATCCGGACTATCGGACTCGGGGGCTTCCTCCTCCACATCAGAAGGGATAGTTGACTCAGACTCATCCTCTTCCAAGGCTTCACGAGGAATAATCCCCTCAGGGAGAGGGGGCATACAAGGCGACACCGCCCAATCCTGCATACAGACAACAAAAATCAGCAAAAAGAGAGTAAGCAACAGAAGAGCAATCGACAAAATAAGCTACTGCGTAGCACAACTATACCTCAGGAGGAGGATTCGAAGCATCAAAGGGAGGAACAACTGGCTCACTGGAAAGCACATCCTTGCCGGTGTACTTCGTGACCAGTCGAACCCTCTTGTCCACCTCACTCGCGGACATGCCATCGGCAGACACGTGAGTGGCATGATCAGCGCCAGCCCATTTAAACATGGGTTAGACTCTGGCTTGCAGGGGCTGGACGTGACGGCATAGCCAAGTTCGGATGAGAGCGCAGCCTCCCTCCTCTTTACCTATGCGACTCTCGAGGTCGTAGACGCGTTGATACAACACATCTGTCTCTGCGAGCTCGCCATGCATAACTACGTTCTTCCAGGAGCGCATCTTCTTGCACGGTGTCGCGGGATCGAAGGGCGTGAGTCCAAAGTGCTCATCTTTGGCCTTCTAATCACGGACGTAGAACCACTTATCCCTCCATCCTTGGACGGACTTTGTCAGCTTGTCGAAGTAGTTGGCGGATGGGTCGAAGTGGATTCCGCAACCACCTACATCGTAAACTAAAGAGCCAGATGCAGACTGACACTTCAATTTGAATATGCGCTTGAAAAGGCCGAAGTGTGGCTCGATTCCGAGCCAACACTCGCAAAGTGTGATGAAGCAAGAGATGTGGAGGATCGAATTTGGGGACAGCTGATGGAGCTGGAGCCCGTAGAAACAAAGAAGACCCCTAAAAAAGGGGTGAAGAGGCAAGGAGAGACCAGGAATGATGAATGCAAGAAACATCACTCGAAAACCAGCGGGAGGAGCAGGAATGGTCTCACCGCTGGGGACGCGCACATCAGCGACTGCCGCGGATAACACTCCGTCTTGGCGAATAAGACGGAGATCAGACGCCTTGATGATGGAAGGGCGCCACACACCATTCGTGACGCGGGTGCCCGCGACCTTCTTCTTCCCACCGGCAGCGATGCTGGTGCCCGCAGCGGCGGAGCCGCCCTTCTTCTTCGCCATGGCAACAGTGGCCGTGGAATTAGTGGTAGTGCCTCCCTTCTTCTTCCCCATTGCACGACGGCGATGTGAGCGAAGAAAGTAGCTCGGGAATGAGCGGAGCTGGTCCAGCGTCGTGGAGGAAACAGGCGCAGGAAAAGCAGAGAAGTAGCAGCAATGGCGATGGCAGCAAGGAAGAATGAGCACAGATGGGAAAATTACCGCCATAGCGCCGCTACTTAACCCCTAGAAGATGCAATCCAACAGCTCAGAAAAACCCTATTGGGCGCGTGGCACACATCGTGTTAGACACGTGGAGAAGGGGAAGCGTGAACCGTCCCTCCACTACTCCCATTACGCACGGAAATCGAGGAGGCGCAGTTAAAATAAAGATTACACATGCCCAGTCAAATCAAAGTCAGGAAGTAGGACCCACTGCTCCTCACGTCCCGTCAAACTCGCTCACGCGGGCAACTGAGTTCATACAAGCGTTAGCACTGACGTCATCAAATCTATGGAGCGAAAAACTTCGACTACTTTAGTCCTTGCTGGAGTCTTCGACTCCACTAAGCACTCGGGGGCTACTCCCATAGGGAGCGCTGGCCGCGCACCCTACGATTTTCTTTTCTTTCTGCAGGAATAAGGACAATCAAAAGGCTAACCCAACCACTCGGAATACGATTCGATTATGGACATGGGTTACTCACATAGGGAGCGCCAGAAACAAATTCGACTGAAACAAGCAAAAGACGACAGCAGTCGCAAAATGATTCTTTAGTCCATGCCTGAGTCATCGACTCAACTAAGCACAGCAGTCGCAAAATGATTCTTTAGTCTCTGCCTGATTCTTCGACTCAACCAAGCACAGCAGTCGCAAAATGATTCTTTAGTCCCTGCCTGAGTCTTCGACTCAACCAGGCACTCGGGGGCTACTCCCATAGGGAGCGCTGGTCGTGCACCCTATGATTATTTATGCAAAAACTGTGTGTCGATAACATCCACACTCGAAACTCATGGCGACACCGCCTCATAATTTTCCCTACAAAGAGATTGCGTCTCCTGGGTTACCCGAATCGTCTCCGCGATGATAAAATTCGGATGCCGTGCTTACAGCGTGAAGGTAAGACCTGAATAAGGCCTGGCAATGCATTTAGCTGCGCACTACCAGAAATGTATCTGTGCCTACAGGTTGGATGAACATGCCTTGACGGACGCGTCGAGTGCTCACACCCATATAACTGGAATTCGACTCCTGTAAGACCTCCGCGGCCTGAGTCGAATTATGCTAGCACTTTTCCGGATTCGAGTCCGGGGACTCGAGTACAAGTAGATTGCGTTGTTTCACCCTAAGGTGGTTAACTGATACCGATACTTCGCTTATATCACGCACGTATATCAACAATCCCTATGACACAAATAAAAGCAGTCGAAATGCACTTGTTCACGCACTTGAAGACTTCAAAAAAGTCCCTAGTCGAATCTGCGATTCCACTGGACACTCGGGAGCTACTGACATGGGTATACCCTACAGGTACTCAAGCTTGGTATATACGGTCCAAATACGTACAGGCCCACGGTGTCGCCAAGGCCCAAGCAAAGGACTCGAGTAACCTACGAACTCTCGATTGCTTGAAGAACAAGAAGAAATTAAAGATAGAAAGTTTGAAGGGGAAAAACCCTAAACTTGTAACCGACTCGACCTGCTACCCGAGACCTAGCCTATATATATAAAGGCTAGGAGGGGGCGGCGAGGAGGACACACGCAACCCTAGTTTCCACAACCATTGTAACTTTCGATTCCTTCAATAATTCCACGAGTAGACAAGCAGGAGTAGGGACCTCTACGAGGCCTGAACCTAGGTAAATCTTTGTCCCCTGTGTGCTTGTCTGTTAGCCGATAGATGTCTCTAGAGCTCCCTCCTTCTCCAAAACCCAAGTCCATAACAATGGGCATTGATGAGTTAAACCCTCGTCACCATCCAAGGATGTATGAAATTGGCATGTGGAGAGGAGTGAGTTCACCTTATCTTGTAGGAGTTTGTCTTGGGCACGAGTCATGGGTCCACTTGGGGAACTTGGTGGTGTAGATGTAGGAGCATCCGTAGGACAGGCTGCATCAGCTCCCCCCCTTGGGAAAGAGTCGTCCTCGACTCTTCATGGGTATCATCTTGGACATCTCCATGGTAGGGTGAGAGGTCCTTGACATTGAATGTATAGCTTGCAAGGTACTTGGAGGTCGGTATGTTGATGATGTAGGCATTGTTGTTGATTCTTTTGAGGACCTTGAAGGGACCATCTCCTCTTGGTTTGATCTTGGAATCACGTTCTTTGGGGAAATGGTCCTTGCTCAAGTGTATCCATACAAGATCACATTCTTCAAAGATCATCTCCTTCTTGTCCTTGTTTAACCTTGAAGCTTGGCGAAGAACTTGTCTTTCAATGGTAGCTCTAGTTTCTTCATGGAGCTTCTTCATAGCTTGTGCGCGCTTCTCAACGTCCATGTTGGTGTGCTCATGGAGAGGTAGTGGTAGGATGTCGAGCGCGGTGAGGGGCTCGAAACCATAGACGATCATGAAGGGACTCATCTTGGTTGTTGAGTGCTTGGCACGGTTGTAGGAGAACTCGGCGTGAGGAATACATTCCTCCCAATCCTTAAGGGTTTTCTTGATCAACACACGAAGGAGGGTCCCGAGGCTTCGGTTGACAACTTTGGTTTAGCCATCAGTATGGGGATGCGATGCGGATGAAAAGAGTAGCTTGAGGCCGAGCTTGGCCATGAGGGTTTTCCATAAGTAGCTCATGAATTTGATGTCGCGGTCAGAGACGATTGTTCTTGGAACACCGTGAAGACGTACGATTTCCCTGGAAATAGATTTGCAACATGTGAAGCATCGTCGGTCTTATGGCACAGAATGAAGTGTGCCATTTTGGAAAAACGATCCACGACAACAAATATAGAATCATGACCATGCTTAGATCTAGGCAATCCTAACACAAAATCCATGCTAATGTCGGACCAAGGTGAATGAGAATAGGCAATGGCATATAAAGACCATAAGGGTTAGCTTGCGACTTAGCTTGAACACATGTCGTGCATCGTTGAATGTAGCGCTCCACGTCACGCTTCATCTTGGGCCAAAAGTAGGGAGTGGAGAGCATATCCAATGTCTTCTCATGGCCAAAGTGACCCATTAGGCCTCCACCATGAGATTCTTGGAGAAGCAAGAGTTGGAGGGATGAATTCAGAATGCAAAGCTAGTTTTGTTTAAAGAGAAAGCCCTTATGCAAATAGAAATCATCAACTCCTTTTTCAATGGAGCACTTTGTGAAAATTGTTTCAAATAACAGGTCGGAAGCATACAAAGTTTTTATTTCCTCAAGACCCAACAAGTTAATTTCAAGTATCGTAAGAAGGCTTGTGTGCTTCTGAGACAAAGCGTCCGCAACTACATTATCTTTGCCCTTCTTATACTTGACAATTTATGGAAAAGACTCCATAAACTCAACCTACTTAGCGTGTCTCTTGCTCAAGTTAGCTTGGCCTTTGAGATATTTCAACGACTCATGGTCAGAATGTATGCTAAATTCTTTGGGCCATAGGTAGTGTTGCCAAACTTGAAGAACACGAACTAAGGCAAAATGCTCTTTATCATAAATTGGATAATTAAGGTGAGCACCATCAAGTTTCTCGCTATGGTAGGCTATAGGACGTCCGTTTTGCATAAGAATTGCTCTAATGCCAATCCACTAGCATCACACTCTATCTCAAAAGTTTTTGTGAAATCCGGTAACACAAGGAGAGGTGCTTCGCTGAGCCCCTTTTTAAGTTCATCAAAAGCTTTTTGTTTAGCTTTGCCCCACACGAAGGTGACATTCTTTTTCGTTAACTCGTTGAGAGGACAAGCAATGGTTGAAAAGTCTTTCATAAAGCGACGATAGAAACCGGCCAACCCATGAAAACTTCAAAGTTCACTCACATTTGTTGGGATGGGCCAATCTCGTGTGTCCTTTACCTTGGACACATCAACTTCAATGCCCTTCGAAGAAACGACAAATCCAAGAAAAATCAACTTGTCTTTAGCAGAAGTGCACTTGGGAAGATTAGCATAATGATTTTCATGTCGAAGGATTTTCATGACTTCCTTGACATGTTTAATATGGTTCTCAAGTGACTTGCTATAAACAAGTATATCATTGAAATAGAAAACAACACTTTTTCCAATGAGAGAACACAAGATATGATTCATAAGGTGCATGAAGGTGGATGGGACATTAGATAAACCAAAGGGCATAACCAACCAATCATAGAGATCAAGTTTGGTCTTGAAGGCGGTTTTCCACTCATCACCTTCAGCCATGCTTGATGGTAACCACTACGAAGATCAATTTTCAAAAAAATAGTGGCTCCACACAACTCATCAAGCATGTCATCGAGACATGGTATGGGATGTTGATAATGCATGGTGATAGCATTGATTGGATGGTAGTCCATGAATAACTGTAATGTATCATCCGTTTTTGGAACAAGAATCACGTGTACAGCACTTGGACTAGTGCTAACTTGGATCAAACCTTTGGAGACGAGTTGGTTGATTTGATGTTCAATCTCCTTTGTCTTCTCCGGGTTCGTGTGGTAAGCGGCACGGTTTGGAAGGGGTGCGTCGGGGATGAGGTTAATGCGATGCTCAATTCTATGAAGAGGAGGTAGTCCATGTGGAAGTTCTTCGGGGAACACATCCTTGAATTCCTGCAAAACAATCACCAAAGATGGAGGAACATCGGTTAATTAATTAGTGCCTTGTTGTAGTCCCTTGCAAATGAGGACATAGTGCAAGATGGTTTTTTCCACTCGGGTTTGGCTTGTGGCTCTCACTCACTATGAGGTGGTTCTCTCGCTCACCGCTCTTCTCACAAGTAGGTGTGATGGTTTGCGCCCTCGCTAAATCCTTTGCATTGTCTGCAATTATTTGGCTAGGAGTCATTTGTTGCTAAACACATGTTTTGTTGAGCCATTTGAAGGTGTATACATTGGTTTGACCATCATGTACAGAAGCCTTGTCGAATTGCCATGGTCAACCAAGGAGCATGTGGCAAACTGTCATAGGAACCACATCGCACTCCACCGTGTCTTTGTAAGGACCAATGGCGAAGGAGACCGATATGCTTGATCTTCACATTGGTATGCTTGATCTTCACGAACCCTTGGTCACTTAGCCATTGCACGTCGTAGGGGTGCTTGTGCGGATGGAGGGTGAGGTTGAGCTTCTCACACAACTTGGTGCTAGCAAGGTTGTGGCAACTCCCTCCATCGATGATCACTTTGATAGATTTGCCATTGATGCAGGATCATGTTTGGAAGATATTTGAGCATTGGTCTTCATGCTCTTGTGCTTGAGTGGTCAAGATCCTTGTGAAGACAAGCGATGTACTTGCGTCATGTTCACACATGAGGAGTTCTTGGTCATCTTCCACTCGTTGCCTTGCCAGTGCTTCCTTGACTCGGGCATCAAATTCATCTTCACTCAAGTACTCTTCATCGCCATTGTCATGGATGAATAACACTTTATTGTTTCCACACTCGGCCTACTTGTGTCCCTTGCCTCCACACTTGTAGCATTCATCGTTGAAAGGTGTATCACTCTTTGCTTCTTTGCCACTTGAGGGCAGTTTTCCTTGAGGAAGTGTGGGCTTGAAGGAAGGCTTCGAGGTACTTGAGGAGCTTCCATTGAATGTTGTTGGCATAGCGGTTGAAGCTTTCTTGTAGGTCAAATATATCTTGGGCTTGTTTTACTTGATGTCCTCTTGCACTTGATGTTCGGCCTTTGTTACGATGTGCACAAGCTCAACCATGTTGTTGTGTGTTTGGAACTCGACGATGCTCTTGATTGGTTGATTCAAGCCAATAAGGAAACATGCCATAGTTTTCTCTGTGCGCTCTTCAATGTTGGCACGGATCAAATTGAGTTACATTTCCTTGAAGTACTCTTCCACGGTCTTTGTCCCTTGACAAAGCGATTGAAGGTTGTTGAAAAGGTCATGCGTGTAGGGCGCGGGGACAAAACGGGATATCATGTGAGCCTTCATGTCATGCCAAGTTGTGATTGGTGGCTCTTGCCTTGCGTCACGAGCAACTTGAACTTGTTCCCACCAAAGGTTGGAGTAATCATCAAACTCAAGCAAAGCCATGGCAACCATCTTCTCGTTGCTATAATTGTGCATGCGGAAGATCTTGTCGACTTTGAGTGCCCATGAGAGGTATTATTCGCGGTCATTGGATCCGGTAAACTTGGGCATTGGGAACTTGAGCTTGCCGAAAGTTTCTTCATCATTGCGGTCATTGCGACAAGCTTGGTGACCTTGTTGATGATCTTGTGGTTGGGGAGGTGGAACTTGATTGTCGCGACCTTGTTGAGTAGCTTTCTCTTGATATTGTTGTTGTGGAGCTTGCTCTTTCTCTTGACGCGGTTGTTGACGACGTTGGGGCACTTGGGCCTCATGAGGGTGTCGAGGATGTGGAGCCTCATGACGCGGTTGATGACGAAGAGGAGCCTTGTTCCTCGGTTGGTGATGATAATAGGCACATGGTCTTGAGCCTCATGACATGGTGGGCGTCGCTCAACTTGTACCACTTGGCACTCCAAGTTTTGGTGGTGTGTAGGGGGCGCCTCGTGATGACCATGGTGTCGCTGTGGATGTTCGTGACGGTGATGACGAGGAGGACGTGACAGTGATGACGAGGAGGAGGATCTTGGAGAGCTTCACATCAATGACGAGCTTGATTCTCCAAATTGGAGGCATCACTTGTTGTGTCAAGTATGTGTCGCGGGCGATGGTGGTGGACTTGCAGTTGCACTCGCGGTTCTTCTTGTGGTTGCCCTTGTTGGATCACTAGTGCCCTTGCGTGATGACGGTGTGCTTCTTGTATTTCTTGGGGCCTTGAAGAGAAATCACCATCATAGCTTGACGTTGCAGCATGCCGTGGGGAAGGTACATAGTCGAAGAACTTCCATCTTCAAACACGGGGTCATCATTGCGTCTTGGAGCACTTGGATGTAGATCTTGTTGAAGAGGTGCATGATGACACAAAGAACTTGAAGATATTGATGCACGTGAACATGGTCTTGCCATTCCATCGATGAGGACATGAAGCTTGTCATTTGTTTCGGCGACAGAGCGTTGGAGCGCTTCATTTTGGTGGCCAAAGTTGTTATGCATTGCATGCATTTGTCGTTCGAGGCCATTGAAGTGGTTGTCAATGTTCTTGAACTCGGCTTGCGTCTCGCCAAATTTTTCATGTTGATGCGTCTCAAGGGCTTGGCAACGTTCACGGAACTCTTGTCGAGCGATGAAGTGACTTGCGCGCGTCATATACGGTCCTTGTTCTTCTTATTGGGGAGGTGGTTGGCTCGACTCACCGTGCCTATCCATCATGCAAAACACACAAATATTGTATATGGAGGTGGAATATGGTGGTGTTAGCCTTGTACCTCACCTTGGGGATTGCACCAAACTAGAAACCACAAGTGAGAGCTATAAGCGTGCAAAGTGGAATTGCAAAGAAAACTCACACTAAAGAAAGAACTAACTCTCAAAAGCTTGGTGGTGGTAGGTTAGGATTGTGGAATGCCAAAGAACCAACCAAAAGAAAAGGGATAGTCAAAAGTGGGTAAATCCATCAAAACTCAAGTCAAAGGCGAAGGTCAACAACTCAAAAGGGTGACGAAAACCTACGACTATATACACACACGTGGAGATTGTTGGGATTGACACGACTATGAAAATGAGCAAACAAAATGTCCTAACGAAGACTACGCTCATTGTCGTGCCAATGCAAGGAGAGACCATTGCTCGTTTGCAAGGAAGAAAAATGAGCAACGGATTTGTGCACTTTCCTTGGGTGCTCTTCTTTCTCTCTTGCTTACAAGCTTTGAGACTCTCTTTTGCTATGGGAGACTAGTTTTCTTTTTATTTTGCTTTGTATCTATTTTTTGCTCTCCCTTGATGCTACCAAGTCACTCTTGCTATTGCTTTTACGCTCTCACTATCCAAGGACAAGTGCAGAATGCTCAAGCAAACACGAGATGAGCCACTCTCGTGGGATAGGTACACACAAAGGAAGATAGGGGTTAACAAGGTGACGCAAGTTTTACCTTTGTTGGTGATGATGAACTTGACGTTGGTGGTGCGGGATGATGTTCGTGGGCCATGGTGTCGATGAGCGCAAGAATTGTCGATGCGTAAGCTTGTTGTTAGTTGACTACACGCACACGGGCACAAACAAACAAGTGGAAATTAGCCAATGCAAGATAATAGGCAAAATTGTCAAAATCAGGCGTCAGGGCCGGAGACTCTAGGGTCTCAGGCCGGAAACTCCGGTCCAGGCCAGAGACTCCGGTGTGGATAGGCCGGAAACTCCGGTGTGGGCCGGAGACTCCGGTCTGCAGGTCCGGAAACTCCGATCTGGAGTCAGATCGCGAACTACTCGTGTTCTTGAGTAGAAATGCACGCCTTGGGTCCTCAAATCCGCGAAAAATTGGCTAAATTGGGCTGCGAAAACACAGGATTAAGCTGGACCAACACCTTAGACAAGATTTGGTTGGATCAAAACCACAAATGTCACTCCAAATCAAGAGATCGATCCGAAGGCAAATTTGGGCTATTTTTTGGGGGATTTTCGAATTTTTGGTGGATAGAAGAAAATTTTGTGGGGGAATTTGTGAGTAACGAAGATCTTGATACCAATATGTTGAGGGCAAACCTCGAGGGTGGACCGATCTTTCATGAATCCTGTTCAAATCAAGGATGGAGTGCGGGGGAAGGCGAGGCGGATGAACACACTACTAGGAAACACCTCTTCTGTGGCGCATGTAAATCTACCTTCTGTGGCGCATATCTCTGTCGCCCCTGTTACCCCGCCACTGATATCTGCTTCCTCTGGCACATATAGAAATGCTCCAGAGAAGTCTCCGACTTTTGTGGCGCATTCCTGCATATGCGCCATAGGAAGAAGTTCAGTGGCGCATATAATCCAATGCGCCATAGAATCTATATGCGCCACAGATACCTTTTCTATATGCGCCACTGAATATATTACATGTATTCAAAATAAAATACATTCCTGGTGTATAATTAGGTATTTATATAGGATTTATATAGTATTTATCCAGATCAGTATAAACAGTAGATTGCACATGTAGTAGATGAAAACCGACACATAATACAAACACAAGTATAATGTCATCACACTTAGAGCCTAATCGAGGTACATATATAGTGTCATGTGCCGAATTTTTACACAAGTGTCGAATACAAAGTTCATATCATCTCACATTACAAATATGAAGTGGCCACCGCCGCCTACACTAGGATCAAATAGAATACAACTGTGATAATGGTGAGCAAGAGCATTAGCCCAACCAATATCTTCATCCGGTTCTTCTTCCACGGGTGGTTCCTCCACTTGGCTACCGCCTCCTCTCTAGTCGCGTATCCTTTGTAGATGTTGCCGCTGAACTTGTTCACTTGTTTGTGACAATCCTCCCACTCCTCGTAGACTCCTGGAACCCTACCCATGTACACCACATACCACCTCGTCGCCATCTCTATAGACGACAAGGCATATTAGTAAAAATACAATGAAAAGAATTAATAAAGGGTTCACATCCATATATATATATATATGTTCACAGAATATAAAACAAAGGATCCATAAACCTAAAAGATAGATCATCATAGAAGCAACAAGTTCAACGACAACACGACCACAAGGTAGTTTAAGTCTTTCGACCACAAGATAGTAAAGTTTATCACACACACACTAATACAGCAGGCGTCCATCAAGAATATACACACACTGGATCATGCTAGAGGCACACATCGATCATGAAGACTTCCCCTTCTCGCTCGGCTTCGAGGACGGTAGATAGCCCTCTTTCTTCACCCACGTCCTTGTGTCACCCTGCTTAGGGAGGCGTTCTTCGATCTCCCTCTTACTCAACCCTCTGCTTGTTGTAGGGCACCCCCCCTTGTGTTGACATCTTCAATGATGATTTGTGACAACTTCATCTGAATGCGATGGAAGTCTTGTCTAAGATCATCATCGTCGATTCGCGCCAAAGTTTCGGCCCATCCTCGGAGACTAGATGGCAGCGTTAGGTTCTGGCAATCCCGAACATAGCCTTTAAGGTGATGGAGGACATAGAAGACCTCCTTGGCACCAGTAGTCGACTTCTTGATGCAGGGG
The DNA here is from genome assembly GCA_023614405.1 of Avena insularis. Taxonomy (NCBI): domain Eukaryota; kingdom Viridiplantae; phylum Streptophyta; class Magnoliopsida; order Poales; family Poaceae; genus Avena; species Avena insularis. The sequence goes on along the minus strand of CM042688.1, from coordinate 401,526,830 downwards.
AACTCGAGCACGTGCTTGAACACGTGTTTGCCATCCTTGATACATTCCCCCTTATCTACGAAGGTGTATCCCTTCTTGGTGTAGCCCTCGACAGCCTCATTGAGAACACCCCTTATTCTGGTGTAGTCTTTCTTCTTCGTCAAACTCTCCGAGTCGAAATACGTGGCTAGCGAATACCTCGGGGCAAGGACGATAAGTGTGCAGTATTTGTCTCTGCGCAAAACAATTGGAACAGAATGTTGGAAAAAGAGCAAAGGAAGAAATATATAAGAAATGCATATGTTACGGTAGCGATGAGCTAGTGTGTGTACTTACTCGGGAAAGAAAGGCAAAAGAAGTGAAAACCGGGTAATTTGGATCTTTGTCTTTAAGAAGGAGGCCCTCTAGTGTCTTGACACCCTCGTGCAAAGTTAACATGGTTCCAACCGCAATGTGCATCATATCAGGAGTCAATATTGGATCACCAGCTACATGCACTCGGGGCAAGCCATATTGTGTGGTTGGTACAACGACGGCGTCCTGACCCTGGATCCTCTTCGGAAGAGGCTGGCTCGCACCCTTCTTATTATTATTACCTCTCTTCATGTAGTGCTTCTTCTTCACAACAGTGTCAGCCACTGCCATGTGCTCATCAGCCGCCTTTCGGAGTGTGTTGGGGCTGAAAACTAATCCCAGTTTCTCTTGTGGTGGATCGACAGCCGGAGGCGTCTCTTGAGAAAGACCATGGAAGACCAGGCGCTGCATGCATGTATTGGGCCGACCAGCTTGATGGTCGCCGCGAGCTGTGAAGGGTTCTTCATCCACAGAAGGCATATACAATCCTTTGGCGGCGCTAGTGTTGATGAAGTCGTCAAAACGGTGACCAATTCATCATCATCTTCATGGGTGCCATCAGGTGGTGGTGGTAGCGGGGGCGACGACGGTTGCGGCACAACGTCTTTGCCATGTGGCGGTGCACAAGCTGCCAAGAGTTGCTGGTGACGACTGGTGGTGGCGACGATGGTGGCCGCTGGCTTCCGAGGTGGTGGCCGGGCGATCGGTTGAGAGGTGGCGCCGGTGCTCCCCTCGCAAGACGAATCTGGGTCTTCGGCCATGTCAAGGGCCAGTTGTAGCATTCTCCAAAGGTCTTGTGTTCGTCGGCTCCCTGAGGTTGAAAGGGGGGTCCATGTCGTCGCACCCTAGCAACACCCGAGCCAACCTGACACTCATCACGTCATCATCCATTGGATTGTTGAGCATCGTGCGGCTCGCCGGTTGTATGAGAGTGCCCTTGGCAACATCCTTCAACTCACCGCCGACATCTTTAAGCAGGAGTACGCAAGAAGTGTCCTGAGGCAAAACATGTTGTTGGGCGTCATGAGATGGCAGCAGTCATGCATCAAAGGCATAAAGGAGATGACGTGCACTAACTAATTAGTTACCTTGGTGATGGCATGGAGCTCAGCTAATGTAGAGACACAGCCGATGCCGGCGGCCGGCCTATCATCATCTGCAATCTCCCGCTCAGGTGCCTCACAAAGCACCACCGGTTGCGCCTTATTGGTATCTTTGGCGGGAGGGGGCGGGAGGCGTCCCGACATTGACGGCCGGCGGGGTCACCGGGTCCGGCGACAGGGTAACATTGATGCCCGAGTTGTTGTCTCTTAAGCTGGGCAGATGTATCGGCCCCTGTCGACCGCCCGCATTCCAAGCAGTAAGCCCCTCGAAAAACTCAGGGGGGGTCATTGATCGGAGCTTCTCTTCCACTAACTTGTCCACCGTTTTCTCATCCACCGTCTTCTCCTCCAGTGTCCGCACCTTCATCTTCAGCTCTTCAATAGCGGCTTTATCTTTAGCCGCCAACTGGTTCTTCCTCTCCCTTCTTTTCTTGGCGTCCTCTTTGTAGTACTCCTTGAACTTCATGCTCGTACAGAAGCCGGACACACGGACAGCTGAGGATGGAGGCAACCCCTTGTCCCTCTTCTTGTAAGCATTGGTCGCCCTGTTGAAAACCGTGTCCCACGGCTCCGTCGAATCCTGGGACGACTCTATTGAAGTAGCATTCAGTTCCTCCTCCTGTAGAGACAAGGAAAGGTGAACCCATTTAGATTCTTGGCTTCATTATTTTAATTAGAATGCAATAGACTTGAGATCAGCGATAAATTCCTTACCAGATTCTTCTCGAAGTCCTTCACCTTCGGATCGTCGGTGATGAACTCCCCTGTTTCCTTGTCCAGGTAGTAGCAGGCCCGAACAAATTTCCTAAGCTGCAAGTCCGTGATTTTAAGCCAAGGGTTGTCTTTACCAAGGCGTTCAAGCTCGGCGTCCTCCTTGTCCCAAATGGCATGTTTCCCCTGTAACCGCTGCTTCCAAGATGGTGGTTACCTATGTTCTATTCCCACATACTCCTTCCCCATTTAGTCCATTTTATAGCGTCAGCGGTAGCTATATCCGCCTAGAATATCTTAAACTCCTCTTCGTCGAGCATCGGATTTTTCTTACTAATAACCTCCCAGCTTTCACCTTTGTCAATGCTAGTCTTCACCTGGGTTTTCCAGCTGCTCAAGGCGTTGCTCGTCTTCGTGAGGGCTAGTTTGTTCACCGGGTTCTTTCTATTGAGGTTTCTAAACCGCTCTGGGAATCTATATCGCTTGTGAAGCTTCTTAAGGAGGTTATCGACCAAAGCTGCATCGTCAGCATGTCTGATGTACTTCGTGTTGATCAGAGGTGCTTCTTTGTGGGTATTCCAACATCCTCATTCTCGGTGGTTAGATAATTCTAGAAGAAGGAGATGCACTCGTAGATCAGAAAGCCCTTGGCAATGCTTCCATCTGGACGAGACCTGTTGCGAACGAATCCTTTGATGACACCGTTTAGACTTTCAAACACATCATATTGTGCAGGAATGTCGGCCCAAGATGGATGATGTCGTCCACGACATGTACAAGTAGATGCACCATGATGTCGAAGAATGCGGGCGGGAAGTAAATCTCAACTCGCATAGTATCATCACGATCTCTTACTGTAGCATGTTGAGCTGCTTCACACCGATCGACTTCCTAGATATGATGTCGAAAAAGTTACAGAGGCCAAACAACGTCTCACGGATATGCTCATCCATTATCCCACGGATCGCAACAGGGAGTATCTGCATCATCAACACATGACACTCGTGAGACTTCATACCGCTGAACCTCTTCTTCGCCACGTCCAAATATCTGCTTATCTTCCCCGAGTAACCGTGAGGAACTTTCACTCCTAAGAGGCACCTGAAAAACTGCTCGAGCTCCTCCAGACTCAAAGTGAAGCAGGCAGCACAAAGCACCGCCTCATTCTTCTTAACTCTTTTGCGGCGACCTTGAGTCCCTTCTGTCTGATCATCATCATCATCATCATCATCATCATCATCATCATCACTATCAGGGTACTGAAGATCTTTCTTGATTCCAAGCAATTTAAGGTCCTTTCTTGCTTTTGGCCCATCCTTGGTCCTCTCCGGCATGTTCAGTAGAGTGCCAACCAGACTCTCGGTAATATTCTTCGTGATGTGCATTACATCGAGGCTATGGGGAGTGTGAAGGACCTTCCATGTCGGGTCCCGAGAAACAGACCTTGCTTTCCATACACCCAGCAGCGGCTTTGTCCTCAGTCGTTTTTTCCAAGCGCAGGGCAATCTACCCAATTATTCAAAAGATCCTCGATTTCTTCACCGCTCCTCGGACGTGGGGCTCTTTCGAGCTCATCCTTACCATTGAACAGGTCACCACGTTTTCTCCACGGGTGATCCATGCGGAGCCACTTACGAGTACCTTGGAACACGGTTTTTGAAGACCCTGGATCCCTTGGTATCTGGAGATGCGGTGTCTCATCCATGCACGTGACGCATGCATTGTGTCCGTGGTTCACCTGGGCCGATACCTATGCGTAACCAGGATAGTCCTGCACGATCGTGAGCAACGCGGCTCTCAGATGGAAATATTCTTTAGTATAGGCGTCCCACGTACGGGCCGGCGTCTCCCACAAGCTGGCTAACTCCTCTCTCAATAGCCCGAGATACAGATGCATATCGATACCTGGTTGTTTCGGCCCCTGAATAAGAATGCTCATGTGTACATACCTTTGCTTCATGCATAGCCACAGGGGGAGGTTGTACGGCCATACAAACATGGACCAGGTGCTATGTGTGCTACTCTGGTTTCCAAAAGGATTGAGTCCATCGGTGCTCATACCCAGCCTGACGTTCCTTGCATCGCCCCCGAACTCTTCGAACTCGATGTCTAATGCATTTCTCTGGATCATCTTCGGGTTTCTCTCTTTCCGCGTGCCATTGCATGAGCTTTGCTTCCTATCTTGTACCGTACCACTTTTCGAGGGGTGATAGGAAAGTACCATACCACTTTTCGAGGAACTTTCTTGTTCCCTCTCTTGTACCGTCCTTGGCCACACGCCGGACATGTGGTTCTATACGCATACTCGTTCCGATAAAGTGCGCAATCATTGATGCATGCATGGTATTTAATGTGTGGTAGGTCGAGAGGGAACACGATTTTCTTGGCCTCCTCGATACTTGTTGGCAATGTGTTCCCATTAGGAAGTCGGTCGTGCCAGTATTCCATGTTCGCGTTGAAGCTCACATCGGTCCATTTGTGTTCGGCCTTCATCTCCAGAGCCTTGAGCGTTACACTCAAAGGTGTATCCTTGGGGCGACACCTAGGATACAATGGAGTCATCCCGTCTACCTCCATTTGGGCCAGCTTGGCTTTCTCTCTGGCTGCAGCTTTGTCATTGCTCATCTCCTTGAGGAGCAGTTCTTGAGCATGAGGGTCCTACAAGACCAAAGTTAGCAGCATCTGTGCAGTGTTCACGTCTTCTCCTTCTTCATGATGATCATGCCCTTCGCCATCTCCTTCTCCATGCTGATAATGCCCGCCGGCATCTCCTTCGTCATGATGATCATGCCCGCCGGGATCTCCTTCATCATGATGATCATGCCCGGTAGACTCTTCGTCTTCTCGCCCGCCCATGTCTTCGTGACCACCATGTCCTGCCGGCGCCTCATTGAGGTTGCGCATGAAACCGCGCCTGAGCATGTGATGCTCCAATTGTCCAGATTCAGGGTCGATCCATCGCTGCAGTTTGCATGTTCGACATGGACATCTTATCATGGTCTTGTTGTTCAGAATCATGTCCTTCTTCGCGTCTTTCTTGTACCTAGCAATTCGACCTTCGCTCATCGTGAGGACCATGGTTGCCTGAGCGGTCAAAACAGAGAGTATAGGTGAGAACCACACCATATGAACACACACATGCATGCATGAATGCTAGCAATAAAAAAATCGGCATGACCTTTCCTAAAATTAGGACATATGGGTAGTGCAAAAATTTGCCGAAATGGAAATGAATCAACATTTCGGCAAACATCCATGCAACCACACCGGCCGGGACAACAACAAGCAAGCAACAAAAAACTTCCTCCCATTGCAAACATTCATGCACCACACAAGCATCATCTCGCCATGGATCGCACACACAGACCGCCCGTGCGACAAGCTTCACCTACATGTTCATGGCGAAGTACTCACCTAGTAGACACAATAATAGCGAGACGAGACCGCGCGATGAGAGAGTGTGGACAAATAGATCTACAAGTTGGTGGAGAGGAAATTAGTAAACAAATAGAGATGTGAGAGAGAAAAGTAAGGAACTTTGAGATCTACAAGTTGGAGGGAAGCTTCCACTTACCAATCTATGGACTAAAGTAGGTTTAGTTACAAGAAAATGGAGAAACTATGGGCAAAATGGGGTGTGAGGGAGGAGGAAGACGAGTTGGGAGGTAGAAAGGAAGAGATGTGAAATGGGTGGTGGTGGATAGATAAGGTGGGAGCTTTGTCACCTTTTTAACATGGATCTGGACGCCCTCATCTATGGCGCATATGGAGGAAATGCGCCACAGATGCTCAAACTTCTGTGGCGCATAAGTCCATATGCGCCACAGAAGTGGGTGAATTAGATTCCGTGTGGTGGGGCCCTCCTCCATGTTCGGTGGCGTATAGTGGAATATGCGCCACAGAAGAGGCAACTTCTGTGGCGCATATCTCATTATGCGCCACATAACTTGGATCAACCCACCCCGCCTGGCGGGTCCGACCAATCTTCTATGGCGCATATTGCACAAAATGTGCCACAGAACTTCCAGGTTTCTGTGGCGCATGCTTCCTAGTGCGCCACTGATAAGTCTCTGTGGCGCATGTATTTACATATGCGCCACAGATTAACTTGTCTACCTATAGGTTGTTTCCTAGTAGTGACACGATGAACACATGCATGAAGAACACGATGAACACACTCACGCAAAACCACGATAGACACCAATAGATCACGCCAGCGGTGACCGGTCCGGCGTAATCCCTAGGATCGGCGTCAGGTGGAGGACTCTCTCTCGAACCGGCACGGTGAGTAGGGAGCCTCAGTGAGATCATGATGTCTAGGCAAAGGTACTCTGATGCCTAGGCCTTCTACAACACGGAGGAATGATGCAAACTCCAACGAGGTTTGGGATATTTGGTGATCCTTTGCCAAAGGAGCATGAGGCAAGAACTAGATATATCCACAAGGGGTTTCCACTAATTCCAAATATCATGCCTAGGGTTTACAATAGAGGTGGGGGACTATATATAGGCCAGCCACAAAGTCAGGAGTACTTTAGGGATAATAGATAAGTTCTAGATGGACTAATGGGTACATGGGCCGAAGGCCCAAAGGCCTGTTACATGCCTGGCGATGCTCGGTCAGAAAACTCCGGTGTGGTGGACCAGAGACTCCGGTCTGGGCTGGAGATTCCAGTCGGTCTCTGGTCCATCTCCGGAGTGGCCATCTGGCTATCCTTGGGCTCGACTCGGGGGTCAGACCGGAGGTGGGCTGGAGTCTCCGTGGTATTCAGGACGGAGACTTTGGTGGACCAGAGACTCCGGTCTGAGCAGCTCCAGCGGCTCCTGCTCCTTGTCCTCCATCCTTGGGTGCTGTGTTGGAGCTTCGTACCTGATGATGCATAGAGTAGTTGCATGAAGTAGCACACCATCCAAGGATGTATCAAATTAGCACGAGGAGAGGAGCGAGTGCACCTTAGCTTGTAGGAGTTTGGCTCGGGCACGAGTCATGGGTCCACTTGGGGAACTTGTTGGTGTAGATGTAGGAGCATCCGTAGGACGGGCTGCATTAGCTCTACATCAAACTTTATGTGATCATCCTACATAGGCTTCAAAGTATGCTGTTAGCCACCATGCACAAAAGAATATGTATTTGTTCTTCCAGCGTGTGTAATGTTGCGATCATACTGCCATGGACGACCAAGTAACAGCCCACATACCTCCAATGGCAACACATCACACTCAATCTCATCAACATAATCACCAACTGTAAATGGCACACGCACCTTATGAGTTACCTTCACCATACCGCAGCTATTTAACCACTTTAGATGCTTAGGTTCAGGAATACACCATGTAGACAACCCCAACGCTGCTACCAATGCCTTGCTAATGCCATTAGTATAGCTTCCTCCATCAACAATCAACATGCATGCTTTTCCTTTGATCATACACTGCGCCTGAAATAAATTCCAACGCTGGCCCTTGTCAACTATCATGCAAGCATCTCCTTGTACTTTCTTGAGTTGCAAATTCAGCCCACTCAATGGTACAACCTCATTCGAAATAACCACCTTGTCCTCTATCTCTAATGGTGCCAAAAATTTAGCACGTAATTTTTTGTGTAGTCCTCCCAAACAGTATTCATTGAGACACCTCGCATATGCGTGTCCACATTCCACGACCGGAAAATTCGCGCATCCTCACCCCTTTTTGCAAGACGAAAAGCGATAGTGTCATCAAACTGCAGATCTGGAGAAAGATCAACACATAAGCGAAAACCATCTTGCATTGTCTCTTCCCATAACTTGTATTTTGTCGGTGTTGCAGTATGTAAGAGCTTCCACTTCAATTTACTAGAATCCCAGCGCACACAATTTTTCAGGTCTAGATAATTATTATAGACGTCACGTGCTGAAAAATCACTAACATCACCCTCAAGATCCATCTCTGAATTTTAGCAGAACTCTGATAAAAAAATCGCGGCAGACACAACAGCGGTCTTACGCGCATGCGATCCTTGATTGCTAGCACGCATAAGGTACGCCCACGGATGCGGGGTTCAGTCCAGAGACGTACGAGTGGTGGCCTCCTTCCATTTTTTTAACTGGAACCGATCGGGTCTCTAGACGCCAACGCACGGGAGGATGCGATTCTTGATCGCTAGCGCAGGGACAGAGCACGTCTGTCGTGCGGCGCGTGGGTGCAGATGTTTGGTAGCTAATGGGCCGGCCCACCAGGCGACACCGAGCGCAGCTCGCGTTGCTTCACGCAGGACGTGCGATCCCAATCGCGAGTGCGCCAGGGGACGCTGTCGTGAAACATACGACTGGACTTCTTCCCTCGATCGCGATCGCCTAAACTCATGAGGCATACGACGGCCGAACTCCTTCTTTTGTTTTTTTAATTATGATCGAATCTGGTACGGCGGCAGGAGACTCACGCATGGAATACCCTCGATCGCGAGCGGATCGGCACCGAGAAACTCGGCCGTGACTCGCACTAGCAAGGACCGTGCGGGAGATTGATTGCCACGATGCCTTCTTCTCCTGAATATCGATTCTTCTTGGCGACTGCAGCACGCGACACTTCGCCGAAAATGATCTTTTTCTTTCTTCCTTCCAATCTCTTCTCCACAACCAATCTGTAAACTGCTTGTAGAAAACTAGTCTACAGATGATCCAAAAACACGTTGTGATTAACGAGAGCTCTAATACCACATGATACGGATCAAGCCGATGATCCTTGAGTTTTGTCCCGATCTTTCACAGCAGGTCAACCAGATAGATGATCTCCCAATAACGCGATGAACGTCACCTGAAGAAGAGGAACGAATCCAGCAAGTTATGTGATAAAGATCACCATGCCTCAAATCTGAGCATGACAATCCTTGATGAACACAAGAACCTCCACATTAATCTCTATAAGAATCTTATAAACAGTATCGCCGTCCCCGGAGGGATTGATATGGGGTGGCTCGATCATCTCAACAAGCACTTGTCGATGATGATGGTGGATGTAGATAACTAGTGTGTAGCTATGATCTCTCCTGCTCAAAAATTGATGCCAATGCAACAACTCTCGAACCTTGTAGGATATTCACAACACCACACTCTTGCGCACGTAGCCGTCGACCATGAACGGTAGTTTACAATCTACTAATTCCCACTGGAACAACAGATCACACTCAATTGCAGTTGGTAGAAATCGATCACAAGTAATTCCAGAGGTTCTATGAAAGAAACAACTCCAAAATAATTTTAACGTGGTCTAACCTTAACTTGGTGTGGCGCCCCATCTATTCAAGAGTCTGGGGCGGCGGCCTAGGTGGGATCCGAGTTGGTCCCACCCAACTAAAAGATACAAATCAACCAATAAAGGGTTCGCCCTCAGGTCTCTGCCGTGGCAGAGTTTGACTCAGTTTCTCTATCACGGTAGCCTGCCATGGAAGAGTTTGGGCCGGTTTTCCTACCGCGGTAGCCTGCCGTGGCATAAAACTGGGGCTTTTCTCTTCCGTGGCAGAGAACTTCCTCCACTTATTGATCTACATATTTGGCAGCTCCTTGCGCTTCCTCCCTCTCGTCCCTCGTGCATTCTTCATTGATCAACACGCCATGTTCCATTAGCTCATTGCTCTGTGCTATGCCTTCTTCTCCCAAGTACCTGATCAAGCAATAATTCAAAGACTTAGGTAGTATAAAATTCTCACTGACTAAAACATCAGGTTCATTAAGAAACAAGTTCACCTGTTGTTCAAGTAGCTTAGCACGAGCTCTTGTCATTGGTCCAATCCTTATCTCATTGGATTGATCTTTCTTTACAGCAGCTGGAATATCATCAATAGCAATTGGGCTAGGTGTAACTATAGGGATGTCCTCATCAGGGATGAACACGATGGAGCACAATATAGTTTTTAAACTAAACAATTGAACTCCCCTAAACCCTAGGTGACAGGCTCCTTTATATATGAGGCCTGCAACTAGTCGGTTGGATAGACCCAAACCGAACACACAAACGGACTCGAACCTAACCTGGACTTGGACTCAATAACATAGCAACAATATTTGACACAACCTCAGACTTATCATTACATATCGTAGGTCGTCCTGGCATGCCAATCATCAATGGGATGCGCCCGCACCACCTAGCTTGGTGGAGTCCTGAAATTAGACTTCACCTCCTCCTTCATGCCCATATCATCAGGCATATCAGCCATTGTGTAATTCTTCGAAAGAACTTGATGGTGTCAAACCTCTAGTTGTTTTTTATAGATTGACTACTCTAGTACCTTAAAGCGATTTTACGTGAAATTAGAGAGCTAGCAACCTATCATGCAGTCATAGTTAAAATTTGATCTGATTTTGATAAATCAACAACAAGTAGTTTAAGTGGTTGAAATTAGCTAGAAAAGTCAATAATTGGAGAATTTCCCATAAAACATGGTTCGCTTTTGTGTAAAAATGGAAGGCTAGTAGCTAGCTTTATGAGACTTAATTATTCACTATGTACGTTGCTAAATAATCTACAATTGTAAACATTGTTTACCCTATCATGCCCACATGCGCAGTTACCGAATACGGGCATTATTATCACATAAGCATGGCCATTTGTTTTGAAACCCAAGCATCTTTGTACATGGTATGCCATATTGCAAAGAAATACTCTCAAGAGTTATCCAAACTAAATCTTGCAATTATTTTGCATGGTACGTGGGGATTCGTGCAAGATGAAGTCATGCGCACGTACTATATTTTTTTTGTTATTTTCTTATTTTTTAAAACACACTGGAAGTTGTTGGCCAACATGTAAATTCTTTGCAAGTTGAATCTTTCAAACCTCCTAGTGCTTGTAGATATTGTATTGACTAACTTGGGTCTCTTAAAACGATTTCACGGATCTAGCTCAACATGTGAGGGCAGTCCAAAAGGGCAATTTTTCATTTAATGATGTTTTTATTTTTTATGTATAATATTAGGCTATTTAGAAATCTTAAGGTGGTCCATTCGCCTCCCTAGCCACCATTTGGATCCTCTACTTTGTACGTGAAGCTTAGGAGCGAGCAGCCTATCATGCGATCGTAGTTCAAGTTTGACATAATTTTGGTAAATCGGAAGAGGGAGTTAAGTGGGAAAATTAGCTTGCTCGTAAATTCAAGTAACTTGAGAAATACCCATAAAATTGTGTGCACTATGTGTGAAAAAATGGGGTTGTCATATGCACTTTCACGTGTTCTTTCTTACAAAAATAGTTACTTAAAAATTGTAAGTGATTTTCTAGTCATAAATGTTGGAAAATTAAAATTGTAATAAACATTGTTTACCATGCCAATATGCGCCCATATATCGAATAAGGGGACCTTATCATAAAGTACGATGTAAATATGGCCATACCTTGGTTGTTTGGCTTCAAACCAAGGTATGTTCCTACATGGTAGGCCACTATGCCATATAGCGAAGGATTGTTTTCTAGAAGTTACCAAAATCGTGTTTATCATTCCTCGTGGCAACCAAGGTAGTATGTTTCTACTACATGGTGGGCCATATTGCTCATAGGCACTTTGTGAGTATGTGAGGTGGGCTATTTACACATAAAGTAGTCATGTGTAAATACAGTAAACCTTTAGAGGTAACTAGCGTATTGTACAAGCAAGTTGTTTACTATACTATTGGAATTGCTCTAACGAGTAGTCAACATGCTATAAGTAAAATAGTAGGGCGTGTGCACCGTGTATTTAGGGTTCGTACGATTCAAAGGATTTGTAAAACATAGGAATAGGAGAAGTGCAGGAATAGAATGACATGACACTTATAAAAAAGGAGGAACTAGACACTTTTTTGATATAGTAGAAGCGGGTCAGCGTGAGAATTCCGGAAATTCGTCCCTGACACGGATTGAACTCCAGTTGTTGGGATGCGCCAACTATGACCCAACCACTAGGCCATTTCCTTGATCTCACTTATAATCCTATAGAAATGAAAAATGCAGGAATCGATAAGATAAGGTGTTTGATTGCAGCGCAAGAAAAATACAGGAAATTTTATACGATTTACGTACATGTCATAGTTTTCATAGACACATAGGAATTTTTCCAAGAGGTCTCACTTCTTGTTAGAAATCCTAAAGGATTGTAGTGTAGGGCAGCTATGCATAGTAGTTTTGTAGGATTTATTCCTTTGAAACAAACACATTCTCTTGAAAAAATTCCTGTGGATTGGAATCTTATAGGATTCCTTTGGAAATCCCTTGAATCCTATAGTTGTGGTGGATTCAAGTCAACAAAACCAAGTTCCATATGAGCTACTCCTACATCCTAATTAATTAGGCCTTGCATGACACTAGATACATGTTATTACCCAATACTGTCAAGGTAGTAACATGTGAAAGTTTTACTAGTCTAAGTTATTTAGCACTTGAGCAGCTTAAAATATGGAAGAGAAAGAAGACATCTAACCAGAGCTCATTTTTGGGTGGAAGCACAAGCCAAACAGAAGGAAAGTTTGGCTGGACCACCAAGGGCTCCAACTTCTGCACTACTGCGCCTACACGGTTGTACTCCGTACTCCATGGGAAGGAAGAGGTGACTGTGATTCGCAAAAAAAGGAAGAGGTGACTGCTATGATGCTACCCACATAAACAAGTCCCATTAAAGTCATTGAGACACCGATGCATGAGCAGAGCATCCAATGCTGCATTGAAGAGGAGAGAGGGAGGGTGATTCTCTTTCATCCAGGAGATATGAGCTAATCCTACAAGTAGGCCTAATTAATTAGGCCTTGCTTGACACTAGACACATGTTATTACCCAATACACTTTGAAGGTATTGTAGTAACATGTGAAAGTTTTACTAGCCAAAGTTATTTAGCACTATGAGCAGCCTAATATGGAAGAGAAAGAACACATCTAGCCAGAGCTCATTTTTGGGTGGAAGCACGAGGCAAACAGAAGGAAAGTTGGGCTAGACTACCACGGGTCCCAACTTTCTCTGCACTGCTGCGCCTGCACGATTGTATTCCATTACACGGAAGCTTACATGGGAAGGAAGAGGTGACTGTGATTCACAAAAAAAAGGAAGAGGTGACTGTTGTGATGCTTCTCACCTGAACAAGTGCCAGACATAGATGCATGAGTGGAGCATAGCAACCAATGACGCATTCAAGAGGAGAGAGGGAGGATGATTCTCCTTCATCCAGGAGCCTTTTATCTCATGAAATGCAGCGACGAGACAAAATTTTGGGTGGAGGAGCCTTTTTTGAAACAAGGCAAAAGATTTGCAGTGGAAGGAGCCCTTGCTCGCCTTGCCAGCAGCACGAGATCGACTAGGAAGCAAAATCTGAGTACTAATAATACAAACAGGATTAATACTTGAGTACTACTAGTACTAATTGCTATAAGTTCCATAGTTCCATCTAGGAGCAATAGTGGCTAGTAGTATAAGTATAGTACCTTGTTAGGATCCTTTTTGCTTCCTCGAATGCCTCCTGGTCACATTAAGACTTGAATACAAGTTCGATGATATTCATATCAACTTCCAATGAAGCGAGATACTGCTGAACATGTTGAGATGAAGTCCATGTGCATGTTCCTTGAACCAGAAGATAGCCATTTCGTGTTCTAAGAGCTCCGCGTCCCTGACAACATTTCGCCAGCTCGTACCAGTAGTTATCACCGCACGCCCATCATCGCCCATGGCAATCATGACTACATGATAACCTTTGTACAACTCGTTGGTCACACACATATTTCTTTTTTCATGCAGATGATTCTTCAAGACATTCTGACAAGAAGCACTAAAAGCAGAAGAAAACAACTATCAGAAGTTTTCAATTTGTTGAATGGTGAAATAGTAGTAAAATAAATGCATGCTTTATTCATATGATAGAGAAAATAAATGTAGGATTGCAATGTCATGCCCACTCTAATCCTACGGGAATTCCATATGAACCAAAGTTTGTTTGACTCTATCATAGTAGGACAAACAGAGGATTCTGAAAAAGACGTGTGAGTGGATGTTTGATTTCCTACAAAATCTAGTGCAAAGGAATACTTCCTATGGGAATCAATCCTACAAATGTATCAACCATCTTGGGAAAATTTCCTATATATTTAATCCTACTAATTTATTTGTTGGATTAAATCTTTTGAATCAGATAGCTACTAAATTTTATAACCTTTTCGAGAGAAAAAACTAAATTTCTTACCATCCTGCCTCCTCCTTTGCCGAGTAAAGAAAAGGTGAGCTCGCATACATAGAGAGATATGCCAGGTTCGATCTGGGAGACTTTATTATCGAGAAAATCCCACCTTCTGTATGATAAAACGCACATTATTGCCGTAAAAGATGTACCTTTCGAACCAATTTTTTCGCTCATCAGAAGGACCTACATGAAAGAAAAATAAATCTTAGAGAGTAGTATATTTTTGTGTAGTCTAATTCGATTTTCATAATCCAAGTAAAACTTTACCCCTTATAGCCACAATTTCTTCCTCATCACTATCAGTTACATAACAGTCAGTGTAGCAGATCCCATCATCGCTCAAAATGTCCATGATTTTCTACCTTGCTTGGAATTGGAACCTATAAATGGAATTGCAAGATACTTATTATAGCACTAAAATGCATGGAATTATAACCAGCTCAAGTGAAAAAAAATGTTATCCCCAACAACAAGCAACATGTTTTGCCAATGTTTAACTTTAAAAAAGTACATCAATCTCAATATATTTGTATTTATGCAGATTAAAACTATGAGGAACGAAATAGAGGGGAATGAAAGAGATCTGAAAAATCGGTTAAGAGACAGATAATGGAATCAATACAAAAAGAGAAACTGTGAATGTTTTCTACAAGGCAGTGATGACGATTATACCTTGCTGTTTTGGGTCGCGGTTCGCGTAGTAGTGATAGGCAGATTGATCTGCGCAGTGCTAGAGATGACGACAATGGCGAGAGGATAAGTGTGTTTTTTGGATGATGGTAGACATATTGGGAAATGCGGAGGTGGGCAGAGTAGAAAAAGCTGATTTATAGGGGTGCATGGTCCATGTATGTAGCTGTGCTTCCTCAGTGCAGGGTGAGAAATGGAATATATTGAGTAATAAAGTAAAATATAGGAAGGCTGGCTAGGTCCTGATGAAGTGCATCGAATGCGATGGTGGTAGTAGGACAGTATTATTAAAAAAATGTATTTTATTAAAAACTAGTAAGTTACATGTGTCCTGGACGTGAGACTGAGATAATAGACGTCTAACATATCATCACTATATAAAATTATAATAAGTAAAGCAGAAAAAATGTAAATTCAACATCTATAAAGTATGAGTGTATATTTCGTTCTTGTACTTTGTATATCATGTAAAACTCAACGATTATTAGCTATATAAAACTTGAAAATTTTGGTAACACTGTCTAGAGAAACGAGGGAGAAGATTCTAAAATGATAGGGAAGTGTGTTTTGAGTTTTGTGCATAGCATTCATTATGATAAAGACTATCAATAGAATCTTCTAGATGCTAGATTGGAAAAGAATATCCAAGGGCTAAAAATGTTGGGATCTCACGGTCAATATTTAAAGTTATTCATACACTATATAGTGCTTAAATAAAATAAGATATACGATAGTTCTAAATTCAAAGGTATCTATACACTAAAATACGTCTAGATACATTCGAATCTAGGCAAAACCAAGTCAGTTATTTCTAGACGGAGGTAGTACTTCCTCTATCCCAAATTAGGACGCATATAGTTTTTGGTCAAAGATAATAAACTTAAAGTTTGACAGACTAAGTATAGAAATTTTTCAACATCTACAATATCTAATGCAGACTATATGAAGATATATGTCATAATGGTTCTAAAAATACTAATTAGAGATTATAAGTATCAATACATTTTTGTATTTAGTTTGTCAAATTTTGGAAAGTTTGACTTTGACCCAAAAACTATATGCATCCTATTTTGGGATAGAGAGAGTAAGTTGGAATATTTAAAGCATATAAGATTATAGAATGATGGATAAGTGTGTTTTGAGATTAGACATGAGTCTTACTGCTGCTGAGTCTAGTACAAGCTCAAGTCTAAGAACATAAATTATTAAAAGGGCCCCCAGTCGGTCTCTAGATCCTTTCTATAATGGCATCTCATGCAAATAGAAAAGCAAGATTGACTAGTACGTTTTCTAAGTAGTGGGTCCTATGAAAAAATAGTTCTGCTACCCGACAACCTTTTTCGGACACTTTTTGACAATATTTCTTAGACTCAAGTCAAAACGGTGTACATGCTCTAATATTCTAGACACAAGAATAGAAAAGAATATCAACGCTTACCAATGTTGGGATTTGCCAGACTTGGTCCAACTGTGAGTATTCAAATTTATCCATACACTATATATCTAAGTTGCACATGCCTTGCACACGTGAGAGTCGAATAATAGAAGTATGACATATCATTTTTTGTATAAAATTATAATAGGTGAATCTCATTAACTAATTATAATTTCGAGCCACGTCCATAAAATATCGGGTATATATTTGGTTCTTGTACTTTGTATCATGTAGATCAATCTATTAGCTACCTAATACTCGACATGCTCTAGAGAATTGGTGAAGAAGATTCTAGAATTATTGAGAAGTGTGTTTTGAGGTTTATACATAACGTTCATAATGCTAAAGACTATCAGTAAAGTCTTCTATATGCATGCTAGAGTGGATACAAGATCCACGATTTGCAATGGTGGGATTTGCCAGTCATGATCCAAAGGTCAAAGTTCAAAGTTATTCGTACACTATATAGTACAAGTAAGATTATATAATAGGTAAATCTCAAAAAATTATAAATTTTATTGTATCCATAAAGTATGGGTATATATTTGGTTCTTTTACTTTGTATCAGGTAGAGGTCAACGATTATTAGCTATCTGACACATGAAAATTTTGGTAACATGGTCTAGAGAAACAAGGGAGAAGATAATAGAATGATGAAGAAGTGTGTTATGAGGTTTGTGCACAACATTCATTGTGATGAAGACTATCAATAGAATCTTCTAGATGCTAGAATGGAAAAGAAGATCCAAGAGCTAGAAATGTTGGGATTCACTAGTCTTGATCCTATGGTCAATATTCAAAGTTATTTGTACAGTATATATAGTGGTAAGATAAGATCAGAAATACTATCAATAGTATCTTCAAGATGCTAGAATCGAAATGAAGATCCAACGGTTGTCAATGTTGGGATTCGGAAATCTTGATTGATCCAACGGTCAACATTCAAAGTTATTCATAAACTATATAGTGGTAAGATGAGATAAGAAAGACTAACAATAATAGATGCTAGAATGGAAAAGAATATCCAACGGGTAGCAATGTTGGGATTCACGAGTCTTGGTCGAACGGTCAATATTTAAAGTTATTCATACATTATATAGTTCTAAGTTCTAAGATAAGATAACAAAGACTATCAATAGTATCTTCTAGATGATGGAATAGAAAAGAGGATCCAACAGCTAGCAGCAATGTTGGGATTCACGTATCATGATTGAACGGTCAATATTCAAAGTTATATGTACACTATATATATTACTAAGTTGCACGTGCCCTGCACATGAGACTCAGATAATAGACGTTCGATATATCAAGGACCTAAAAAGGGGAAAAATACATTGAGGTCCATACATTTAGCACAAATGACCCTAAAATTGAGCAAATAAAATAGTCGAGTTCGGCTCCTTCTTGAGAGAGCAGCTGATCGAGCCATACGTTTTATAGCACTTCCTCTTCAATTGTTTTAAAATTTTGCTCGAATCTGTCGCCATGCAAATTTTTGGATATGGGATCATCAGCATAAAGTATGATGCAGTGATATGGCCTTGACCTTGTGGTCGTTCGACTTGAAATCCAATAATTTCTCATACTCGTTGCAACTATTCTTAAATTCATTTAAATTTCACCACTTACTTTTAGGTTAGCATTGTACACGGTCGGTAGGAGTACATTCTACATCGAGGACCTAAAAAGGGAAAATTACATCGAGGTTCATACATTTAACACAAAGGACCCTAAAATTGAGCAAAGAAAAAAGTTGGGTTCGTCTTCTTCTTGAGAAAGCAGCTGATTGAGCCATACTCTTCATATTACTTCATCTTTGATTGTTTTCAGATTTTAGCCAAATCAGTTGCTATGCAAATTCTTGGATATGGGGGATCATCGGCATAAAGTATGATGTAGAGATATGGCATTGACCTTGTGGTTGTTCGGCTTGAAATCCAAGAATGTTCATACTCATTAGCAACTAAGCATAAATTCGTTTGAATTTCACCACTTACTTTTAGGTTAGAATTTTATACGATTGGCTAGAGTACATTTTACATCAAGGACCTCAAAAGGGGGAAATTGCATCGAGGTCCATACATTTAGCACAATAGACCCTAAAATTAAGCAAGGAAAAATAGTCGGGTTTGGCTCTTTCTCGAGAGAGTAGCTGATCGAGCCATACTCTTTATACTAAATCATCTTCTATTGTTTTCAAAATATGGCCAAATTTGTTGGAATGCAAATTCTTGTATATGGGATCATGAGCGTAAAGTATGATGTAGAGATATTGGCTTGACCTTGTTCATTCATCTTGAAATCCCATAATGGTTCATACTTGTTGACAACTAAGCCTAAATTCGTTTAAATTTCATCACTTAATTTTAGGTTACAATTTTACATGGTTAGTCGGAGTACATTTTACATCAGGGACCTAAAAAAGCAAAAATTACATCGAGGTCCATACATTTATCATAAAGTACCCTAAAAGGAAAATTTTCTAGTTCGGCTCCTTCTCGAGAGATCAGCTGATCTGAGCCAAACTCTTCATACTACTTCCTCTTCGATTGTTTTCATAATATGGCCAAATTTATCGCCATGCAAATTCTCTCATATGGGATCATCAGCATAAAGTATGATGTTTATATGGCCTTGACCTTGGTCGTTCAGGTTCAAATCCAATAATGGTCATACTCGTTGACAAGTAAGCTTAAAATCGTCTAAATTTCACCACTTACACTTTTAGGTTAGAATTTACATGGTGGTGGAAGTACATTTTACATCAAGAACCTAAAAAATGGAAAATTACATCGAGGTCCATACATTTAGGACAAAGGACCCTAAAATTAAACAAGGAAAATAGTCAGGTTCGGCTCCTTCTCTAGAGAGAAGCTGGTCGAGCCATACTCTTCATACTACTTCATCTTCGATCATTTTCAAAATATGGCCAAATTTGTCAGCATGCAAATTTTTGGATATGGGATCATATGCATAAAGTATGATGTAGATATGGCCTTGACCTTGGTCGTTCATCTTGAAATCCAAGAATGGTTCATACTCATTGACAACTAATCTTAAATTCATTTAAATTTCACCACTTACTTTTAGGTTAGAATTTTACACGGTCGGTTGGAGTACATTTTATATCAAGGACCTAAAAAGGAAAATTACATCGAGATCCATACATTTCGCACAAAGGAACCTAAAAGGAAAAGTTTCTGGTTTGGCTCCTTCTCGAGAGATCAGCTGATCTGAGCCAAACTCTTCATACTACTTTCTCTTCGATTGTTTTCGAAATATGGCCAAATCTGTTGCCTTGCAAATTCTCTAATATGGGATCATCAGCATAAAGTATGATGTTGATATGTCCTTAACCTTGGTCCTTCGGCTTGAAATCTAAGAATGTTCATACTCATTGACAAGTAATCTTAAAATCGTCTAAATTTCACCACTTACACTTTTACGTTAGAATTTTACACGGGCGGTGGAAGTACATTATACATCAAGGAACTAAAAAGGGTAAATTACATCGAGGTCCATACATTTAGCACCCCCCCTAAAATTAAGGAAATAGTCGTGTATGGCTCCTTCTCGAGAGAGCAGCTAACCGAGCCATACTATTCATACTACTTCCTCTCCGATTGTCTACAAAATATGTCCAAATCTATTGGCATGCGAATTTCTTGGACATGGTATCGTCACCATAAAGTATAATGTTGATATGGCCTTGACCTTGGTCATTTGGCTTGAAAACCAAGAATGTTCATACTCGTTGACAACTAAGCTTAAATTCATTTATATTTCACCACTTACACTTTTTGGTTAGAATTTTACGCAGATGGTGGGAGTACAATTTATTTCAACGACCTAAAAAGGGAAAATTACATCGAGGTCCATACATTTAGCATAAAGGACCATAAAATTGAGCAAAGAAAACAGTCGGGTTTGGCTCCTTCTCGAGAGAGCAGATGATTGGACCCTACTCTTCATACTACTTCCTCTTCGATTGGTTTCTAAATATGGCCAAATTTGTCGCCATGCTAATTCTTGGATAGGGGATCTTCGGCATAAAGTATGATGTAGATATGGTCTTGACCTTGGTCATTCGGCTTGGAAGTTTATGAAAATTTTCCCATATTTTGTAGATGGGTTCATCATGGAATGGTAAACAATGTGTCCATTGTATGGTTGGATCCTTTATGTACAAAAATAGCATATTAAATTCCCAGGTCCAAAAAATGTGTTGTTTTGTGAAGTAAGTATTAGTACTAATAAAACACATCGGAATCGCACTACATATTTTGTTTTGTCCGTATATATGGAAATCTTTCTTATAAATTGGCATGGCCATAAATTTGCCTAGAAATTACACAAGAGTTTTTTTGTTGGAAACTAGTACCACAAAAGAGCTTGAGAATAGGATAAATTATTATTACAGGTGGATCGCTACTCCTCGGTAGTACTTTGTCTTCATTTTACAAGAAAGATCTATTGTGGAGGGAACTGGAGAAGAGTAGTACTATTCTAAAGGGAACTGGAGCAGAGGAACATGCGTCTATTTTCATTTTATTCAACCTCTCCTATATGCTCTATTCCCAGTTCCCCATTACCCTACCTCTATGTCAAGCGCCGCCGTTCTTCTCCTCCACAATGCTGCATTCTGATTCTATTCACCGCATAGTATGAGAGTGTTTGTTCTTCTCCCTGTTTCGCATGCCGCCATCGATCTTTCCTCTTTTCCAGAAAACCAAACAAGCCACCGTCCCAACTTCCATTAGCTCCATTGCGATGGCAGGACCAAGCAAGGACAGTGATGATTCTGAGCAGTTCCAGGATGTTTTTACCAAAGGCCCGCTTGACGAACTCATAACCTGGTGCGATGTCATCATAACCGTGAACCTCACCGGTTCGTCCAAACATCTTCTGGAATCAGCAAAATATAGTGCAACTTTACATGCTTCTCAGCCGTTTGGCCTCCCCCATGTTCTTCATTCTCACCCGACTAAGGAACCATGGGAATGCAACGAGTATGATATGGGGTGGCCTGATCTTCTCAACAAGCACTTGTCGATGATGATGGTGGATGATAGATAACTAGCGTGTAGCTATGATCTCTCCCGCTCGAACCCTGATGCCAATGCAACAGCTCTCGAACCCTGTGGGATATTCACAATACCACGCTCTTACGCACGTAGCCATCCACCACGAACGGTAGTTTGCAATCTACTAATTCCTAGTGGAACAACAAATCACACTCAATTATAGGTTCTATGAAAGAAACAACTCCAAAATATTTTAACATGGTCTCCACCCTAACTAGGGGCCGTCCTAGGGCTTATAAGGGCGGCTGGGGCGGCCAGAAACCGAAACTAAATGCGTACGACTCAAACTGATACAAACCGACTTGGACCACATTTCGGTCGGCGGGCGAACAGTCCGGTTGATATCGGCCGGACAGTCCGGTGGGGCGGACACTCTTGGTGAATTCGGCCGGATAGTCCGGTCCGGTCAGAAACTTCAAAGTTTTCGGGTGGTGTCTGGGCAGTGTCCGATCTGGTGTACTGATTGTCCGTGCCAGAGCTTCTCTTGGGCAGGCCGGACAGTCTGGGTGGACTCGGCCGGACACTCCGGTCGATGCAGAGCTTTTGGTCTCCTTCTTGATGATCTTCTCTTGCGCCTTCCTCCCACTCTTCCCTCGCGCATCCTTGGGCGATCATCATGTTGGGTTCCTCTTGTAGCCCATCTCCTCCTTGCGCTATAATTGTTTCTCCAACAACCTGATCTTAAATAAATGCATAGACTTAGGAAGTATAAAGTTCTCATCAACTAAAGTACCAGATTCATTTGGGAGTAAATTCACCTGTTGTTCAAGTAGCTTAGCACGAGCTCTTGTAATGGGTCCAATTCTAATCTCATTGGACTAATCCTTCCTTGCCACAATTGGAGCATATTCAATATTCATTGGGGTAGGTGTAATTGTAGGGATGTCCTCATCATCTCCCCCCCTTCAAAAGGCGTCGACCTCGACGCTCCAAGGTCTTCTCCTTCATATGGTGATAAATCAGCAACGTTGAAGCTGTTGCTAACTCCACCAAACTGCTCAATAGGTATATCAATCGAGCAGGCATTATCATTAATCTTGGCTAACACCTTGTAAGGACCAGCACCACGTGGCTTCAATTTTGACTTCCGAAGTCACCAGGCTGGAACAACACTTTTTTCTTTGCTTGATTCCTTGCAGTAGCAATGTTCTTGCCTTTCTTCTTAATAGCCTATTGAGTCTTCTCATGAATCTTCTTCACATATTCAGCATGTTTTGATGCCTCCATATCAACACTCTCATGTAATGATAAAGGCAACAAATCAAGTGGCGTTAATGGCTTGAAGCCATACACCACCTCAAAAGGACAAAGCTGAGTAGTCAAGTGCACAACCCTGTTGTATGCAAACTCAACATGTGGCAAACACTCTTCCCACTCCCACAGATTCTTTTTTATCATAGTCCTCAGCAGCTGTGACAATGTTCGATTCACCACCTCCGTTTACCATCTATTTGGGGATGACATGTAGTACTAAATAGCAGCTTCATTCCCAGCTTCCCCCATTAGGTCTTCCAAAAGTAGCCCATGAACAACACATCACGGTTAGAAACAATCTTCTTGGGTACTCCATGTAATCTCACGATGTCTCTGAAAAAAGGTTAGCAACATGCGACGCATCGTCGCTTTTGTGGCAGGCAATAAAATGAGCCATCTTAGAGAACCTATCCACTACCACAAATATAGAATCATGACCTCTCTGAGTTTTAGGTAGACCTAGCACAAAATCCATACTAGTGTCTTCCCATGGTGTAGTAGGTGTAGAGAGAGGTGTATAAAAACCATGAGGCTGCAACTTGGATTTTGACTTGTGGCATGTAATACAACGACTCACAAATCTGTAGGCATCATGCCTCATCTTGGGCCAATAAAAATGATCAGCGGGCATGAGCAATGTCTTCTCACAGCCAAAGTGACCCATCAAACCACCAGCATGTGATTCCTGCACTAAAAACAAACGCAACGACGATTTTGGAATGCATAGTTTGTTATCTCTAATCAAATATCTATCATGTATATGGTACTTATCCCATGCATTTTTGAGAGCACACAAACGATATGGTTCAGCAAAATCATGGTCAGTTGCATAAAGTGCACAAATACTCTCTAATCCAGGAATTTTCATATCAAGATTGGTTAATAGCATGTTCTTCCTAGATAAAGCATTAGAAACTACATTTTCCTTTCCCTTTTTGTACTTAATGATGTAAGGAAAAGATTCAATAAACTTAACCCATTTAGCTAATCTTCTATGCAAGTTCGATTGAGCTTTCAAATACTTCAATGCTTCATGATCAGAATGTATGATAAATTCTTTTGGCCACAAATAATGTTGCCAAACTTCAAGTACTCTAACAAGTGCATACAATTCTTTATCATAAATAGGATAGTTAAATCTAGCACTAGTAAGTTTCTTAGAAAAATATGCTATAGGGCGACCCTCTTGCATCCAAACGCCACCAATACCAATGCCACTAGCATCACATTCCACTTCAAATTGCTTCGAAAAATCAGGTAATGCAAGTAATGGTGCAGAAGTAAGCAAACGTTTCAATGTATCAAAAGCAATATCTTGGGCTGCACCCCACACAAATGGCACACCTTTCTTAGTCAAATCATTCAATGGTGCAGCAATAGTGCTAAAATCATTCACAAAGTGCCTATAGAAACCAGCTAATCTATGGAAACTACGCACTTGACTAACATTCATGGGAATAGGCCAATTCTGAATAGATTTAATTTTAGATTGATCTACCTCTACCCCATGCTTAAATACAACAAATCCCAGAAATATGACCTTATCTTTTGCAAATGTGCACTTCTCAAGATTACCATACAATTTATTATCACGCAACACTTGCAAAACTTATCGGATATGAGTACAATGTTTAGTTTTGTTGTGTTTATAGATAAGTATATCATCAAAATAAACAACCACAAAACGACCAATAAATTCTCTCAAAACATGATTCATCAATCTCATGAAAGTACTAGGTAAATTAGTAACACCAAACTGCATAAATAACCACTCATACAAACCAAAGTTTGTTTTGAAAGCAGATTTCCATTCACCCCCTTCTTTCATCCTAATTTGATGATAACCACTACGCAAATCAACTTTAGAGAAAATAGCAGCACCACTCAATTCATCTAGCATATCCTCTAAGCATGGAATCGGATGACGATATCGAATAGTGATGTTATTAATATCTGTACAATCTATGCACATGCGCCATCTACCATCTTTCTTAGGCACTAAAATAACAGGAACAACACAAGGACTAAGAGAAACACGAATGTACCCTTTATCCAGCAATGCCTGTACTTGTTTTTGTATCTCCTTTGTTTCTTTGGGGTTGGTCCTGTAGGGTGCACAGTTTGGTAATGTGGCGCCAGGGATCAAGTCAATTTGATGCTCGGTGCCACGCAATGGAGGCAATCCCGTGGGTACATCTTCTAGAAACACGTTGCCAAAATCCTGCAAAACAGTAGATGCACCAAGAGAAATAGGGGCATGTCGTTAGAAACCAATACCTCACCCTTATACATGAGTACAAGTGGCATGGCTATAGGATCCTCACAAAACTCTCTCATATCTTCCTTGGTGGGTAATATCAGTAGACCAGGCACTCTCTCACTTTTTGATATATCACTCTTTTTGGGCTCTATTACATCATGTACAGCTGCAACACTCTCTCGCCTAGCTATAGATTCTTCCTTCAAGTTCACTTCTATCTTCTGACGAGACTCATTCACAATCTGTTGTGGTGTCATTGGTTGTAAATTAATCTTCTTGCCCTTAAACTCCAGGTGATATGTATTGGTACGACCATTGTGTTGCACATGGCGATCATAAAGCCAAGGCCGACCCAATAATAGATGGCAAACAGTCATAGGAACCACATCAAAATCAATAGAATCCTTGTATGGTCCTATTTCAAAATTCACATGTACCATATGGTTTACCTTCATCTCACCATTGTCACTCAACCATTGTATGTCGTAGGTCTTGAGATGAGGTAAATAAGTCAAATTCAGCTTGGCACATAACTCCTTACTTGCAAGATTTTTGCAGCTACCTCCATCAATGATTACCTTCCAAGCTTTATTAGGGCCAACGAGTGCTTTGGTTTGGAAAAGTTGCAGCGCTGAGTGAGTGTACGTGGAATGACCACTATGGTAGGCGCATGCTCAGGGAAGGCATCCATACCGTCCTTGTTGTCATATCCATTGTCGCCATGAGTATCAACATCATTTCCACTCTCATACTCTCCTTGTTCATTGACAAACATCACCTTGCAGTTTGGACAATCTTTCTTGTTGTGTCCTCTTCCTCCACA
Source organism: Avena insularis (assembly GCA_023614405.1). NCBI lineage: Eukaryota > Viridiplantae > Streptophyta > Magnoliopsida > Poales > Poaceae > Avena > Avena insularis. Next base: position 401,500,964 of record CM042688.1, on the reverse strand, counting down.
AGTATGGCACTCTACATCGCGCGTTCGTGCAGTTGACATATTGGAACCCAAGCTAGCAGCAGGCTTCCTAGCATTGTAACCATAAGAAGACGTGGGAGCTGACTTGGCCGATGGTGAAGGGTGGCTAGCAACCGCTGCAGGTGGCGCCGAAGGTGGTGGCAGGATAGACCTGGCCGCAAAATGACTCGTAGATGGAAACCTCGTACGTGACTTAGCTTCTTCAGCTAACTGTGATTCGTCCTCTCTAGCATGGTGCAATAGCTCATTCATAGTCTCATACTTGTGATGATGAACAATGCTCTTGATTGGTAACTTCAAATTGTTGAGGAATCGCTGCATGGTCATCTCAAGGGATTCACGAACTCTAGCACGCTACATAAGGATCTCCATCTCCATGTAGTACTCATCAATGACATGGTTCCTTGCCTCAATTGTGTCAACTTATCAAAAACTGACCGCAAGTAGTTGGTGGATACAAAACGAGCCTTCATAATGGTCTTCATCTCATGCCAATCCATCATAGGAAGTTGATTGTCGTCCCTTCGATTCTGCACTATAGCATCCCACCAGCGCAAAGCATATCCATCAAATTCTAACGCTGCAAGCTTGACCTTCTTGTCTTTTGGATAGTCAAACAAATGCTAGAGCTTCTCAATCTTCAACTCCCATGTGAGGTAATCTTCAACATCAATTGATCCATCAAACTTGGGAATTGAGAATTTTGGCTTGCCCAAACCATCATCAACAGCTTGGTTCTAAACGCATTAAGCACGCCCAGTAGGAGCAAAACCGCGACCATAAGCATGTGCAGCAGCAGGCGTAGGTGCAGGGGAATTGGCACGTCCCCTGCCAAGATGTGGGGCAACATCAGCCGCACTACCCTCATCATAGTCATCAAAAGCATCATCATGTGGATGTTCCTGCTGTTGCTGTAATGCTACTATTAAGGCATCAATAGAACGCTGCAAAGTTGCGACATTGACATTGATTGATGTCACTTGAGTTTGAATAGTAGTGACTGCGCCAACATTCTGATCCAATGTCATTTGCATATCTTGGATATTCTTGTCAATGGCATCGGTTGAGTGGGTAAACACATGCGTCAAGTGGGACTTCAATGCCTCATATTCGTGCCAATTAACAAGTTCCTCATCCTTCTTTTTCTGCGACACAACATCATCATCACTACAATATATGGTTAGTAGGTTAGTGCAAAAATCAAAATCTGTTTGGTGGAAACTCTCACACCTCACTCACAACTGACGAGAAAGGAGATCTTACCGTTCCAAAGTGAATAGAGATGCTTTACCAAAACGAAATCAAAGACTAATGCACTAATGTGATGAAGTGAATATCGAGGGTATAGAGAACGATCACAGGGCACATAGGTTATTTAAGGTGGAGATGTAGGTACGGTATCCTAACTACACCGCAAACAAGTCCTAGTGCTGATCGTATAAAACCCAAGAAACACACGGTGGAGATAAATGTGGCAAAGCAACTTATGAAAAGGAATATTGCAATGCACAAGAGAGACGCTAGTAAAAGCTCAAAGTAAATAGGCACAAGATTGCTCAAACTACAAGTGATATGATCAACTAGGCCTCCAATAATGCACACTTTGTTATCTCTTTTTGTCACGCTTGTAGCTCTTTTCTTCTTTTTTTTATACTGATTCTCTTTTCTTTTCTCTTTTTTTTGATTTTTCAACTGTATGACTCAATGCAAACTAGTAAAACAACTTAGAACAAAACTACGGCAGATAGTCCGGTGGAAACGCATTGGATACTCCGATCGGGCCAGATAGTCCGGTGTGTGTCGGCCGGATAGTCCGGTTTTGCGTGTCGAAAAGTTCTGCACTTTTAAAAACCTAATGAGTAGCCTGTCAGAGCAAAGCAACTAGTCTCGTGGGTACGTTCCTAGGCACGAATGCTGTAGATAAGCTGTGTCTATGGTATACAAACAAAGGTACGCTATGTGGACTAAAAAACGATGAGAACTTGCCGAAACGATGATGGTGAACATGGTGGAAACAAGATCAAACCCTAAACCTAGACACAAATGAAAACTATACTCCTATGAGGAAAACCTGCAGATCGGATTTACGAGAAGATACAATCAGCAACTAGACCTCGAAAATGATGCAATCTAGTTTATGGCAAATCTTTTTGTAAGGCTTTTTCTGTATAGGACTGAAACAAAAACTGATCTATGGATGGATTTGTGGATGCTCACTGAGTAAATAAGGAAATATGATACCAAGATGATATGGGGTAGCCCGATCTTCTCAACAATCACTTGTCGATGATGATGGTGGATGATAGATAACTAGCGTGTAGCTATGATCTCTCCCGCTTGAAGTCTGCTGCCAATGCAATAGCTCTCGAACCCTATGGGATATTCACAACACCACGCTCTTGCGCACGTAGCTGTCAACGGTAGTTTGCAATCTACTAATTCCCAGTGGAACAACAGATCACACTCAATTATAGTTGGTAAAATCGATCACAGGGTAATTCCAGAGGTTCTATGAAAGAAACAACTCAAAAATATTTTAAGGTGGTCCCCACCCTAACTAGAGGTCGTCCCAAGGCTTATAAGGGCGGCTGGGGCGGGCAGAAACCAAAACTAAACGCGTACGACTCAAACTGATACAAACCGACTCGAACTAGATTTCAGTCGGCGAGCGGACAGTCCGGTTTATATCGGTCGGACAGTCCGGTGGGGCAGACACTCCGGATGAATTCGGCCGGACAGTTCGGTCCGGCCAAAAACTTCAAAGTTTCCGGGTGGTGTCCGGGAAGTGTCCGATCTGGTGTACTGATTATCCGTGCCAAAGCTTCTCTCGGACAGGTCGGATAGTCTTGGTGGACTCGGCCAGACACTCTGGTCGATGCAGAGCTTTTGGCCTCCGCCTTGATGATCTTCTCTTGCGCCTTCCTCCTTCTCCTCCCTCGCGCATCCTTGGGCGATCATCATGTTGGGCTCCTCTTGTAGCCCTTCTCCTCCTCGCGCTATACTTGTTTCTCAAACGAACCCGATCATACATAAATGCATAGACTTAGGCAGTATAAAATTCTCATCAACTAAAGTACCAGATTCACTTAGGAGTAAATTCACGTGTTGTTCAAGTAGCTTAGCACGAGCTCTTGTAATGGGTCCAATTCTAATCTCATTGGACTTATCCTTCCATGCAACAATTGGAGCATCTTCAATAGTCATTGGGGTAGGTGTAATTGTAGGAATGTCCTCATCAGATTACTTCGAGGGAAAGGGCACGACATGCAATCTGACACCACTGGACAGGTTCTCCTCTGATGCTGTGTTCCTGAATCGTATGGGTAAGTAGTGGGTAGGTGCCAATGGATATTAGATCGCCACTGTTGGATCCGAGTGCAAGTGGGGGCTTGTAAATGCGTACACTAAGCAACGCATTCCTCTCCCACAAGTCAATGAGTTTGTGCCACCAACGATTCGTTTACATTCATGGATAATGATCGCCCTATTCTCCTCCGAAAGATTGCTATTTGCTGAGCTCCCACAACTGCAGTAGATTATTTAGATTTCTCTCTTGTCGCTATCTTCGACTACTCAATTGCTACCCTTGATGGCGATGCGTATGCATGGACAGTTCTTGAGAACCAGTTCCACTTCTATTTCAGATACATCGATGCACTTATCCACAAGGGTCTGGTGTTTGCAGCCACTAAGAGTGGTAGTATTTATGTTTGGAATCATCTCTATTTTGGTAAGTGTCATCCATTCCTGTTCTAAACACTTGCTTCAGTTTTAATGGATGTAAACTAGTGTTGGCTGATTTGGCCGTCATTTCTTTTTCAAGGTCCTATCTTGTCCCGTCACCACCTGGCGCGCATCTTGAGGAGGGCAACCTTGATGCCATAGATGATGAAGAGCATGAACCTAGTTTATGGTTCTTAGAAATATTTGCAGATGATTCTCGCCTTCTTATCCATACCGAGGGAGTTACTGATGAGGAGTTTTATGGCGGTACTTATTATGGTCATGGCAATCCTATTGCTGATCAGAGTGTTGATTGCTGCGGTCGCACTTATGGCACCTATGCTACTAGGTTTGGCTGCAAGGTGTACTCAAAGGACACTTCTTACTTGTATCCACGTAAGCCATGGATAGCGAATGCTGACTGTAGCACCCCGCTAAAACCACTACTAGAAAATCTCTGTGTTTTTGTGCATTGCATCATCATGACCGCATGATCATGTCATCATGCCACATTGCATTTGAGCATCATCGTCATCATGCACCTGTTCGTCTAAAACTATTTTCTAAAAGCCTACTTTGATTTCTAAATATTCCCCCGTCTTTATTTCAAATCAAAACCCCTGTCTCTCGCCCGGGTCTTTTATTTGCCTAAAAATTATTTGCAAAAGTATTTTTAAAATAAAAGTTAAATAAAAATGTTTTACCGGGGAGGCCGCCAGCCTGCCAGGACAAAAGCCCAGCAAGCCAGCAGCCTATTACCCGGTCCAAACAAAACCAAATCCTATCCTACCCCAACCAGCTAACCCTAACACCCCACCTACCCTAATCCCACTCCCTCTCCCCATCCACCAGCCGCCACACACATCAAGACGACGCACTTGCCATGCAGCCGCGACCACAGCACCCTCCACCTCACCCCAACCAACCACCGATCGCCACCTGCAGTCCCTCGCCGCCCTGGTCCCACCCCGCCAGCCTGGGCGCGCCCCCACGCTGCCTGCACGCGTGAACCGCCCCCCTCGTGGTCAACCACCACCCTGCTCCCCCTTGCCGCCTGGCACTTCTTTCCACGGGCGGGCCCACTCCATCGACCTCGCCTCTCTCCTCCCGCGTCGCTCGCCAGCCCCACCTACCCCGTGCCGACAACTCCCTCCTCGGGATCTCCGCTAGCCCCTGGCCCACCACTCCTGCTTGTCCCGCACCTCTCTCCCCGCGCGTGACCCGCCCTCCCCATCGACCGAGCACCGCCGCCTGGACCTCACCCCTCCTTCCCGCGGCCATGCTGGCCCTCTGCCGAAGCCCGGCCGCACGTCGCTGCCGTCGGCTTCGCCACTGTCTCCCATGCAGCAAGTCCTGCCGCCAGCGGGCCCTCTCCTCACCGAATGCCGCCTCGTTGCTGCCTCTCCTGTTGACCACCGCTGCAAGCTCGCCAACCCTCCCTCGTCTCTCTGTTGCACAGCGCCGCCGGACCCTCCTCGCGCGAGCCACCTCACGGAAACCCGACTCCCTCGCCTCCATCCGCTCCGTGCCTGCCTCCGGCCGACCACGCCTCTGCCCGACGCAGCGTCGCCACTGCGCCGTTCTCGAGTCCCGCGCCCTGGGCCACCGTCGTGAGGCGTGACCCGCTCCGCTGAGGTTCCCACCGCCCGAGCCGCTCCGCGCTGGCCTCCGCCTCGAGTGCTGATGCACGCCTCGTCGCCCCAACCAAGCTCCGCCACCACGACCACCCCTGCAGCGCGGTCGCACGCCTCCTATGTCCCAGCAGCGGCAGATGCCTCCCCGACGCGCGGTCTGCCTCCTTGATGGCGTCGACGCCCCTATCTCGCCATGTTCTGCTCCGGGACCCATCTCCAGTAAGCCACGCGTCTGCACTAACATCCTCAGCTCCTCGTCTCGGGTGTACGCGTGTATGTAGCATTGTGTCCTCATGTTTGAAGATGTTTGTACGATGTGGCAATGATGACTGTGAAGATGGATTGGTGGTGACATTGCTATGCTAGTGCTCAGATACAAGACCAGAAGATGGATAGTACCCTCCCCAAGTTCGACCGATGCCAAGATCCCCAGCGGACAAGATCGTCACCAAGACCGGCCCATGTCGAGATCCGAAGACCGAACCCTGGTGCGCCAAGTTCTTCGACCCCGAAGACCGATCCAGCGGAACACCAAGACCGACCCGATTCAAGGAACCGACAAGATCTTCACGGAACCCGAACCCCTCAGAGCGACATGATCTTCTTCATCGCCCCCAAGACCTGTTCCCGGAGGCGAAGTCCGATCTCGGTGATCCGAAGGCCACGCCAAGACACGAATCCAAAGACCGCCAAGATCGCCACCGGACCGACAAGTACTTCACCGCGGAACACCGAGTTTGCCGTCACGGGCATAAAGTACCCCGACACGAGCCCGAAGACCACCGGGACCCGATCCATTCAAGTTCGCCATCGACGGCAAGATCGATCGCTGGAACCCAAGTTCTCCTTCTCGGCACGACAAGTTCTCCGTCGCGAATCCGAACCCCGTCGAACCCTGAGACTGATCCCCAGACCCCCGGAACCCAAGATCGCCGAACCCAGATGTGTGCCCCTAAGCCCCTATTTTTATAATATGACATTATCAACTGTCGCATATTAATTGTTCATCTCGCATGCAGATCATGTGGGTTGGGGGCATTATGCCGATTCACCTCATAATTAAATATGGAGTGCATATGCGGGCTATACTTGTATTATACCGCCTCAATTTAAATTTGAGTAGCGAACCGATGCCATGTTTTGCCTGGTTAAGTCAACATTTAATTTGCGGGGTTTCTAAATAACTTGAACCTATTAATTAATTGTTGGTACCCCGGTTCCGCTGAATACTGCCTAATTGCACCGCATCTGCATCATATCATAATTATGCTAGATCTTCTTCCGTAGTATTAAATATTGCATCCGGTGTTTCTTCTAGTGTTTGCTTCTTCGCGGATTAGGCCGATGAGTTGATGCGAGTATCGACAAGTTCTCCGGATATGAACCTTCGGCAGTGTTTCCCAGGCGAGCATTCTCCCCCTTTCTACCTATTTTGCATTTATAGTCTTTACTTCCTCATGTTGATCTATTGTTACCCGTATTGCGATGCTTTAGTTTCCGTGCACCATTTATATTCCTTCCAGCCCCTATATTGCCTTGGACACATCCTATTGCCTGTTGTTTGATAGATAGTCGGCCTTGCAAGTCGTACTTGCTTGCTTATGTGCTGGTTCACGTCGTTGTCATTCCACCGTTAACGGAAGGTTGGCTTATGCTTAATGGTGGAGATGCTTAACGGTGGAGATGATCATGACTTTAAATGCAAGTGTTAAAATGCTGGAAATAGATATAACTAATGCAGAGGCATCGGTGGGCAATAGATGTTATTTGGTTCTTCCACGCTCACTTGTGTCCCGTAGGACCCCGAGTACTTGATACCTATTCCTTGACTATTTGCACTATCCACATACGGGAGACTCTATGAATCCCCCTTAGCCAGAGCTTGATTCATTTCTTATTTCTTGGGGCCACAAACTAGTTTGGGGCTTTATTACTATCCTGTACTTATGTCATGCTTACTGCTTTATTTATGATTGTGCGTGGAGAACCTGTACTGTTTTGGATCGCGGCACAATTTCACGGTATCGACAAGCCCAGTCACACTTTTGGGTTCCCAGTCGTTTACAGCCATTCTCGCAAACCCTGGGTCTGTTCCGGAGCCGGCCAACTTCGTTGCGGGTAGCTTAGTAGGGTGGAAGCCTGTGATTGCTTTGTCGTGAAAGCCTCGTTGGGTTTTGATTTGGTTTTTCCGAGGTTGATCGTGTGTGTGTTGCTATTTGTGCACCCCTGCAGGGTAAATCTTTCTGAAAGCCGTGTCCGTGGTTATGGACGACTTGGAGCACAGTATCTCGATCATAGACAAGCATAACTAAAGTAGTGCTATAAACTTGACTTAATATATGACTAGTAATCAGATTCAACTAACACGGAATGGATATTAAAATGCCAACAACTGGTGGATCTGGCGTTGTTTTGTGACATGCTATACCTGCCTAGTAAGTATTGCAACTCCAATGGAATGTGATAAAAGTGCCAAAAACTGTTGGGTTTTGGGATTCCTCAGGACAATTATATCTGACTAGTAAATGTTCCAACTATAACGGAATGGTAATTAAAATTGCCCACTACTTATGCTATCAGGATGACTCATGAAATCTATATCTGATTAGTAAGTGCTTCAACTATAATGGAATAAGTAAAACTGCCAACTGTGCGAGTTCCTCGGCTTGACTTCCTCGTTTGGTCTCGAGGGGGAAATACCAGGATGGGTATGATTGGTGTTAGTATAAGGTTGGCCCCGAATAGGTCTCTCTTATCCCTCCCTAATAGCCGACAGTTGTATCGAGTCTCTATAGGATGTTTAGTGATTGCTTCGCTGCCGCTTCAGTCCACCATACCTATGTAGGCGAGAGCTGCCGAATTCTAGCCTCGCCGTGTACTGGCCTCAGTACTGACCCTCCTCTTTTTCCTTCGCCCTTTGTCGGCACCCCCTTTTGTTTTAGCAGGTTTGCGATCGACGTCGTTAGCAGGGTTACCCTTTCGGCTTGGCCTGGGCAGGGTTATGGACGCCATTGGTTATTCTTCAGGGCTCTTAGCTCCATTTGATTCTTATCCGTACTCGAATACTGTATCATTTTCAAGGTGATTTGGATCTTTATACTGTATATCTGTATTCTTGACTCATGGAGTCATGTTGTATATATATCTGTTATGTGGGTCCCATCGAGGACTGTTGTGTAATGGTATTACTTCGTTTTCCACCCGCACAAAAGTGCCTGGTGGGCGTCCTTGAATCGTTTCTATGCAGGTTTGGCAAAAAAGGCTAAAACTTGCATAGGGCCGATTCGAGGGTATTACAGAGGCTGACCTAGGAGCATATTTCCTTTTCCTTGGGTTGAAGTATCTGATTAACATTGTAGTAGGCGGTGCAGATGTTGCCCCAGGATATCTGACGAAAAGCAACTGTGTCTACACCTCCCACAATGCAATAGGACTTGAATCTACGATGTTTCCTGAAATATGCTGCTTCAGTCTAAATACCAAAGAAGTAGTTTTTGGTTTCTCAACCAACGTTGCATGGAAATCTCCAGAGACTCCATTATGGTTCATCCCGAGCTTCACCAATGCCCACGATTGGAACCAAACTACCGTAAGTAATCGTAATACTATGTAATAGGATAGCCCAGTTGGTATCGGCCTTGTTGAACTATTTTGGCTGCAAAGTAGTACTAGTATAGTAGTAGTTCTTGTATTTCAGAATATTTTGTACTGTATACTGATACTTTTTTAGATCAAGGGCAGGAGATGGTACTGCTTTGCCTTTGTTCGGTCATTGCTAGTAACTAAGTATTTATAGAACTAATACGGATGTACTGGTACCTGTTTAGATCAAGTGCAGTAGATGGTCTTGCTTTTCTTTTGTAACTTGGCCTTGTCATAAACACATAATATAGACGAGGCTTTGGGCATTTGAGTTGCCTATGGAGGTCACACACAAGCATTGATGTGAGAATGAGGCATGCACACAAAAGCAGACTTGATCGTCGGTTTTGTTTCTTCCAATGACGAATGTTCGAAGAAAAGGTCAAACTGAATCTGTCACTTTGAAATGCTACTGAATATGTCCAAGTGCCGTTGAATGTAAACTGGGAATCTATCAATATATTTATTTCTTATTATGTACTGCTGAATCTTTCCAATGCTATTGAACCTATCAAAAGTTTTATCTTGTACTTGTTCAGATCGACCGGCCAAGTGCAGAATATGGTCTCGCTTTCCTTTTGAATGAGGCCCTGCTACATCTATTGAATTTTAATGTCCACATTGCTGAATCAGTCAATTCTTTTGGCCACTGTCTGTATACTGCCAACCGACCACATTGAAATGATGTGCTGAATCTGTCAAGTTGATACGGATCAACGTGATCCAAAAGGGTTTAGGCCCGATCTTTCACGACGATCGATAGAATTCAGCAAGATAGAAAGAGAACCCAATATGAAATAGATCAGACTAATCTCTCTTCAATTCCCCATGTTGGAACTGATCAAAATCAACTCCGATGCATAGCACAACATCAGACCTTGAAGATCAGCAAGCAAACACAACGATATGTGCCCCCAAACATTGGGACTTTTCTGGTGTCTCTTTTAGCTCGAAAATAACAAGTCTAAGATACATTGGCGGCTGCCAGGAACCCTTTATAGGGTGACTCCAACGATACTTGGGTGGGACATGCCCCACGCCACAACTAAAGCCCAAATGGATGAATTAAAAGGTTTTTTGGACAGGGCCAAATACCATCACACAAAATAAAACATAAACACTTCGGACTTAAATAAAATAGGAAATAAAAAGACTCAAACGTCTCAAAACCTAAACAGAAGTAAACTCAACTTTCAATTGAGTATGGCCATGCCTTGCCCAAAACATTTCAGAACTAGAGGTGTTCTCAAATTGGGCTTCACCTCATCCATAGGAGGAATTGCAATGCAGAAAAGTCCAATCTTCATGATAGAAGGAGGCGGTGAAATAATAGGACTAGTAGCTATCCTCCCATCATCATCCCCCCAACTTTAATTGAAACCGTCCTCGGTTTCGCCTTAATGTGTTGGACTTTCTTCTTCTCAACAAGCACCTCCACTTTGATATCCTTGTCAAGCATAGGCTGCAGCACATGAAGCTTTCCTTCATGCCACAAGGAATAAACATCGGATCTTCCCTCATGAGTGGAACGCTTATCAAATTGCCACGGTCGTCCTAGCAGCAGATGATAGGCTTCCATAGGCAACACATCACAGACCATCGTGTCTTCATAATTACCTACTGAAAATTTCAGGCGCATCTTATGTGTTACTTTTAGCTTTCCTGAATTATACAACCTCTCAACAAAATGTGGCTGCGGGTGTTTCCATGAAGGTAATGAAAGAGAATCCACCAAGCTCTTGCTAACAATATTGTTGTAGCTACCACCATCAATAATCAGCTTGCAAGTGGTGTTCTTGACTATGCATTGAGTCTGAAAAATATTCCAGCATTGTCCTTGCCCTTCTATGCGATCTTCTAGCATACGTTGCACCATCAAGTTAGTGCAATTAGGAGCAGCATCCTCAAGATACACATTAATGCTATCATGTTCCTTAGACTCATCACTAGATGGAGCAGCAACCTTGTCATCTTCACTAGTAGAAACATAGCCATCTTGTGTGAGCAGCACCTTTTTTTTATTAGGGCAATCACGCCTCATATGTCCTCGACCTCCACAAGTAAAACACTCAATGTGCGCCATCGCCTCTCCAGATTTTGGCACCTCGGTATGGGAAACATGGTGGGAACATGTAGAAGGTCTCAGCTTAGCACTAGAACCACGCCATGAATTTGCAGGGGTTGTGGCTTGGCGTCGTTTGAGCTCTTGATCCGCACGCTCAGCCTAGTGCACAATATCATGAAGATCATAGTAGGTAACCATCTCGACACAATCCTGCACTTCAAGATTGAGCCCATTAAAAAACCGAGACATTGTGGCCTCCGGGTCCTCCCTTGTTTCTGTACGTATCATCAACAACTCCATCTCTTTATAATACTCATCCATGGATTTAGTACCTTCAGTGAGCCTCTGCAATTTATTGTGCATCTCTCTCTTATAATGTTCAGGAACAAAGCGACGTCGTATGACTTCTGTCATTCCCCTCCACGACGTTTGGGGGATTTGGCATACGCAAAATTTGGCTCCACTAAATCAGTACATAACTGGAGAACTCGATAGCAGCAAGTTGAAGCTTCTTCTCCTTGGTATAATGGCGGGTTGCAAAAATATGACTCACGCGCATCTCCCACTCCAAATAATCCTCAGGACTGCCCGCGCCAGAGAATGGTGGTATGGAAATTTTAACACGTCCAAGACCATCATCCAATGGAACACGTGCAGCATGACCAATACGATCTCGGTAAGCAGGAAAAACATGACCTAAATCGGCTACAGGACGAGCCTCAACATGGCGCTATTGTGGTGCGTATGCAGCATCATCTTCGAGATCAGTGTAGACCCCTCCATATGCTGGTGCCACATGGCGTCGAGCACGAGCGTTAATATATCCATCTCTTGGTGGTGGCGCATCCCGTAATAGAGCAGCATGATGGGGTTCAGCTCGCACTAGCGGATTAATGAGGGTATCCGTTAGCGCATCGAGCCTAGAAGTGATGGCCTCCAATTTGGTGTTCAACCTCTCCTCCAAAGCATCCGTACAATCTTTGATGTACACGCAAGTGTTGTCAAAACCAGCACGGACATTGTCAGGGAGATCTTCTGCATAGACCGGAAGAGCAATCTCCTTAGGCTTTGAAACTGTAGCAGTCGCAGTAACAGAATTTTCAGCAATCACCGAACTAGCCATCTGTAGCAAAATTTAGCACGCACCAAAAAAATAGGCAAAACAACGCTCGAGGACAGACTAGGTATGTGTTTGGGCGATAGCTGACTATGTGTTTTGTCACGTAGAAATATGCAGACAACAGGTTACTGCAGCTTCGCGTAGACACCGTGACGTCTAGCGACAGGAAAGCGAGTACGCCTTTCGTAAGCGACGAAGCAGCTCAATTAAATGCATCAAAATCAATCTACACATATGTGCACAAATACAATTCCTTCAAGGAATCTCATCGTGACTAACAAAGGTAATCTGATGCCAACTCCCTTTGTTTTTCTTGCAGGCCGAAGAGAAGACAATATTTGTGGTTTGGCGGTAACAGCAGAGCGAGGACATGCAGCGTCAAAAATCGAGTCGAGCAGTCTCATGAAATAAAACCAAGGAACCCACGATGACGATTTGGACAGGACTCCTTCACGCAGTCCACATGAACCTCATGTGAAAAGCAAACAGTCTAATCCGATCTCGATGAAAACGAACATAAACACTGCTCCAATAATTAATCTTGCCTCTTTCATTTTTTTAAGAGCTACCAAGACTCAGCGGCAGGAAACATATCAGACTGATCCTCCAAAACACGTTAGCCAGATCAATTCGAACAAACGGGATGAGGTAAATCCTTATGCGTCCGTCATAGAAAATAGCCTGGCGACAGAACACTCGGCAACACGGGGAAATTTCCTCTAAATTAAGCTTCAGCAGATCTTCGATCTCCAACTAGCATAATCACACGAGCAGAACCGATGTCTTGGCAAAACACCGCCGGGAGTAAAACTTCTCAGCAAAATTAGCAGATGATAAATCTCAGTAGAAAATCGCCATGAGAAACTCGACGAATCAGATACCAAGATAATACGGATCAGCGTGATCTAAAAGGGTTTAGGCCCGATCTTTCACGACGATCAATAGAATTCAGCAAGATAGAAAGAGAACCCAATCTGAAATAGATCAGACTGATCTCTCTTCAATTCCACACGTTGGAACTGATCAAAATCAACTCCCACGCATAGCACAACATCAGACCTTGAAGATCAGCAAGTAAACACAACGATATGCGCTCTCAAACATTGGGACTTTTCTGGTGTCTCTTTTATCTCAAAAATAACAAGTCTAAGATACATTGGCGGCTGCCAGGAACCCTTTATATGGTGACTCCAATTATACTTGGGTGGGACAGGCCCCACGCCACAACTAAAGCCCAAATGGCTGAATTAAAAGTGGTTTTGGACAGGCCCAAATACCATCACACAAAATAAAACTTAAACACTGCGAACTTAAATAAAATAGGAAATAAAAAGACTCAAACGTCTCAAAACCTAAACCGAAGTAAACTCAACTTTCAATATAGCTTGGCCACGCCTTGCCCAAAACGTTTAAGAACTGGAGGTGTTCTAAAATTTGGCTTCACCTCATCCATAGGAGGAATTGCAATGCAGAAAAGTCCAATCTTCATGATAGAAGGAGGCGGCGAAATAATAGGAGTAGCAGCTATCATCTCCCATACTTGAATTGAAACCGTCCTCGTTTCGCCTTAATGTGTTGGACTTTCTTCTTCTCAACAAGCACTTACACTTTGATATCCTTGCCAAGCATAGGCTACAGCACATGACACTTTCTTTCATGCCCCAAGGAATAAACATTGGATCTTCTCTCATGAGTGGAAAGCTTATCAAATTGCCACGGTCGCCCTAGCAGCACATGACATGCTTTCATAGGAAACACATCACAGACCACCATGTCTTCATAATTACCTACTGAAAATTTCAGGCGCACGTTATGTGTTACTTTTAGCTTCCCTGAATTATACAACCACTCAACACAATATGGTTGCGGGTGTTTCCATGTAGGTAATGAAAGAGAATCCACCAAACTCTTGCTAACAATATTGGTGTAGCTGCCACCATCAATAATCAGCTTCCAAGTGGTGTTGTTGACTATGCGTTGAGTCTGAAAAATATTCCAGCGGTGTCCTTTCCCTTCTATGCGATCTTATGGGACACGTTGCACCATCAAGTTAGTGCAATTAGGAGCAGCATCCTCAGGATACACATCAATGCTATCATGTTTCTCAGACTCATCACTAGATGGAGCAGCAACCTTGTCATCTTCACTAGCAGAAACATAGCCATCTTGTGTGAGCAGCACCCTTTTTTTATTAGGGCAATCACGCCTCATATGTCCTCGACCTCCACAAGTAAAACACTCAATGTGCGCCATCGTCTCTCCAGATTTTGGCACCTCAGTATGGGAAACATGGTGGGAACGTGTAGAAGGTGTCAGCTTAGCACTAGAACCACGCCATGAATTTGCAGGGGCTGTGGCTTGGCGTCGTTTGAGCTCTTGATCCGCACGCTCAGCCTAGTGCACAATATCATGAAGATCATAGTAGGTAACCATCTCGACACAATCCTGCACTTCAAGATTGAGCCCATTAAAAAACCGAGACATTGTGGCCTCCGGGTCCTCCCTTATTTCTGTACGTATCATCAACAAATCCATCTCTTTATAATACTCATCCATGGATTTAGTACAGTTAGGAGCAGCATCCTCAGGATACACATCAATGCTATCATGTTCCTTAGACTCATCACTAGATAGAGCAGCAACATTGTCATCGTCACTAGCAGAAACATAGCTAACTTGTGTGAGCATTACCCTTTTTTATTAGGGCAATCACGCCTCGTATGTCCTCGGCCTCCACAAGTAAAACACTCAATGTGTGTCGTGGACTCTGTACTAGATGCAGCTTTTGACACTCCATATTTTGGCACCTCAATATGGGAAACATGGTGGGAACATGTAGAAGGTGTCAGCTTAGCACTAGAACCACGCCATGAATTTGCAGGGGCTACGGCTTGGCGTCGTTTGAGCTCTTGATCCGCATGCTCTGCCTAGTGCACAAGATCCTGAAGATCATAGTAGGTAACCATCTCGACACGATCCTGCACTTCAAGATTCAGCCCATTAAAGAACCGAGACATTGTGGCCTCTGGGTCCTCCCTTGTTTCTATACGTATCATCAACAACTCCGTCTCTTTATAATACTCATCCAAGGATTTAGTACCTTGAGTGAGCTGCTGCAATTTATTGTGCATGTCTCTCTTATAATATTCAGGAACAAAGCAACGTCACATGAGTTCTGTCATTCCCCTCCACGACGTTGTGTGATTTGGCATACGCAAAATTTTGCTCCACCAAATCAGTACATAACCGGAGAACTCGATAGCAGCAAGTTGAAGTTTCTTATTCTCGGTATAAATGGTGGGTTGCAAAAATATGACTCACGCACATCTCCCACTCCAAATAATCCTCAGGACTGCCCGCATCAGAGAATGGTGGTATGGAAATTTTAATACGTCCAAGACCATCATCCAATAGAACACGTGCAGCATGACCAATACGATCTCGGTTAGCAGGCAAAACACGACCAAAAGCGGCTACAGGACGAGCCTCAACGTGGTGCTGTTGTGGTGCGTATGCAGCATCTTCTTCGAGATCAGTATAGACCCCTCAATGTGCTGGTGCCACAGGGCGTCGGGCACGAGCGTTAAAATATTCATCTCTTGGTGGTGGCGCATCCCGTAATGGAGCAGCATGAGGGGGCTCAGCTCGCACTGGTGGATTAATGAGGGTATTCGTTAGCGCATCGAGCCTAGAAGTGATGGCCTCCAATTTGGTGTTCAACCTCTCCTCCAAAGCATCTTTACAATCTTTGATGTACACGCAGGTGTTGTCAAAACCAGCACGGACATTATCAGGAGATCATCTACATAGACCAGAAGAGCAATCTCTTTAGGCTTTGAAACTGTAGCATCTGCAGTAGCAGAATTTTCAGCAATCACTGAACTAGCCATCTGTAGCAAAATTTAGGGCGCACCAAAAAAAATAGGCAAAACAACGCTTGAGGAAAGACTATGTATGTGTTCGGGCAATAGCAGACTATTTGTTTTGTCATGCGGAAATATGCAGACAACAGGTTACTGCAGCTTCACGTAGACACCGTGACGTCTAGCGACAGGAAACAGTAGCACGCTCAGGCAGAAGCTAGACAAAGCAACTCAATTAAACAGACCGCAAAATCAATCTACACATACGTGCACAAATACAATTCCTTCAAGGAATCTCACGTGACTAACAAAGGTAATCTGATGCCAACTCCTTTTGTTTTTCTTGCTCGCCAAAAAGCAGACAATATCTGTGGTTTGGCGGAAGGAAACAACAGCGCGTGACATGCAGCGTCAAAAATTGAGTCGGGCAGTCTCGCGAAATAAAACCAAGGAACCCACGATAACTATTTGGAGCAGGACTCCTTCACGCAGTCCACATGATCCTCACGTGAAAAGCAAACAGTCTGATCCAATCTCGATGAAAACGAACATAAACACTGCTCCAATCCGACCTATAATTAATCTTGCCTCTTTTATTTTTTTAAGAGCTACCAAGATTCAACGGCAGGAAATGTATCGGACTGATCCTCCAAAACGCGTCAGCCAAATAAATTCGAACAAACGGGATGAGGTAAATCCTTTTGTGTCCGGCATAGAAAATAGCCTAGCGACAGAACACTCGGCGACACGGAGAAATTTCCTCTAAATTAAGCTTCAGCAGATCTTTGATCTTCAACCAGCAGAATCACACGAGCAGAACCGATGTCTTGGCCAAACACTGCCGGTAGCAAAACTTCTCAGCAGAATCAACAGATGATAAATCTCGATAGAAATTCGCCGTAGAAACCCGACGAATCTGATACCAAGATGATACGGATCAACGTGATCCAAAAGGGTTTAGGCCCGATCTATCACGACGATCGATCGAATTCATCAAGATAGAAAGAGAACCCAATCTGAAATAGATCAGACTGATCTCTCTTTAATTCCCCATGTTGGAACTGATCAAAATCAACTCCCACGCATAGCACAACATCAGACCTTGAAGATTAGCAAGCAAGCACAACGGCCCCCAAATATTGGAACTTTTCTGGTGTCTCTTTTAGCTCAAAAATAACAAGTGTAAGATACATTGACGGCTGCCAGGTACCCTTTATAGGGTGACTCCAACGATACTTGGGTGGGACAGGCCCCACGCCACAACTAAAGCCCAAATGGATGAATTAAAGTGGTTTTGGACAGGCCCAAATACCATCACACAAAATAAAACTTAAACACTTTAGACTTAAATAAAACAGGAAATAAAAAGACTCAAATGTCTCAAAACCTAAACCGAACTAAACTCAACTTTTAATTGAGCTTGGCCACGCCTTGCCCAAAACATTTCAGAACTTGACGTGTTCTGAAATTGGGCTTTACCTTATTCATAGGAGGAATTGCAATGCAGAAAAGTCCAATCTTCAGGATAGAAGGAGGCGGCGAAATAATAGGAGTAGTAGCTATCCTCCCCTTATCACAAGTGCTTCTGAATATGAACCGGAAATCTGTCTGATAGTTTTACGGTCTTATTCTGTACTGCTGAATCTTTCAAATGCCAATAAATATGTTAAATGTTCTATCATTACTATTAGCACAATATTTCGTAGAACGAACTATGATGTACTGGTACATGTTTAGATGAAGTCATCAGATTGTCTTGCTTTTATTTTGAAACTTAGCAATATCACAATTATCTAGATGAGTCTTGGGCATCTTAGGTTTCTATGGGCGGTCACACAGGCATTAACGTAAGGAGGAGGTACTCACACAGAAACAGACTTGATCGTCAGTTTTGCTTGCTCCAATGATCGAGTCTCTTTGGTGAACAGGCCAAACTAATCGTGCGCCAAGGTTTTTTGAGCTAGAACAAGAACTGATTCTCTATGTACCGCTATTGAATTTCAAGAAGGAAAGCTACTGAATCTCTCAAATGTTCTGTCGTTGCTATTATTAAAGCATTTTGTAGAAATACTGATGTACTGGTACTTTTTTAAATCAAGGGCAGTAGATAGTCTTACTTTTCTTTTGGAACATGGCCATGTCACAATCTTGATGTGACTTGGGCATTGTGGGTTGCATACGGGGTCACACATGCATTGATGTGAGAAGAAGGTACGCAAAGCAGACTTGATCTTTAGTTTTTCTTGCTCCAATGGTCGAGTGTGTCTGGTGAAAAGGGCAAACCAATCCCGTGACAAGGTTTTTAGAGTTAAAATAAGAATTGGTTCTCTCTGTACAAAGAGGCTAGCATCAGGGACCCACCAGACATAACATACAAGGCTACATCAGGGACCCACAAGCCAGAACATACCAGAGTGGTTGACATAAGGGCCCCAACAGTAAGACCATACATGGCTGCTAAGGTGAAAAAAGCGGCCGCGGCCGAAAAAAGTCCATCATACACACATTGCACTTATACAGAAGCTGACATGTCGGACCCAGCAGGGGAAGCATAGCCCATGAAATTAGCATATCAGCCCCAAGCATAGCCCAAATCCTTCTAATTTAGCCTTTTCGTGGTCTTGTGGCCACCGACCAGAGCCTATTCAATTTAGGAGTGAGCCCATGGAATATAAGACATAAAAAATAGGCATCCACCCCGAGTTAGCCTAGAATCTTTTTAATTCAGCCTTTATAAGCATTTTTTGTACTCTGAGGCTGACATCTGGGACCCGAAAAACAATCCAACATACACACATTTCTTTCAAATAGAGGCTGTCATCTGGGAACCAGTATAGAAACGTTTCCTGCATAGAAGAGGTTGACATCTAGGACCCAGCAAGTTGCCAAGGTCAAAACAGCGAACACGGCCAAAAAAAGTCCATCATACACACGTTTCATTTACAGAGAGGATGATATGTGGGACCCAGCAGCATGACCTTATACAGATGCTGCATCGAGCAACGTTGTTAGTTCGAAACAGGGAGGCATGAGCGAGAAAAAAGTTCAGCGTGCACATGTTTCTTGTAATGAGAGGCTGAAATGAGGGAACCAGCAACATGATCAAACGGCAGATTCGAGCAATGCTATCTAGTTCAGAACAGGGTAGCGCTAATATAGACCCCTTTATATAGGACAAAGTAGGACCCCACCCATAAATTCCCGGGGTGGGACTAAAGGAAAAGGATAGGAGAAGGCATGGCCGACTAGGCTATGTGGTGGCCGGGTGGGCCACCCGCATGCCAGCCCAGCTCACAGCAGCAACAGCAGACAGGTGGGCCTTGGCCACGACCCACCTGCGCTCCCGCATGGGCTAGCCTGCCCTATCCACCTGCACGTTGTCGGCCACCTACGCGCCCGCTCGCTTGCTGGCGCCCACATTGGCTAGACAACCTAGCCTAACAGTGGCGATTGGCAGCTGTGTGCTACCCAATTAGGGTGGCCTCCCTCTTGAGATGATTGCCTCTAGGGATTCGGCCCATTAGTGGAGGTTGCCCCTTCATATTAATTCAAAATATTTATTTTATATATAGTAATTCTCAATTAACATATACAAATGTATATTTATAAATCTCTATTAATTCGAAACACCTTTTGGCTTATTCCTTCTTCTAAAAAACCCTGGATCCTCTTTGGAACTTTTCCGGCAATGTCTTATCGGAACGATTCCAATTTTCTTATTTCTCATATGTGATCCTTCGCTTCCATAGCAATCTTAGTGTTAGGAATGATGCCCTAGAGGATCACATTCCACCTTGTATTTCTAACCCAATATTCGGCTAGTTGTATGTGTCCCTACAATTGTTGCAGGTGTGGAACCACATACTCTAGCTCTAGCCAGTATATCCTTAGTCATTTGAGATTGGGGGGAACTCACTATAAATACTAATTTGTAAGTTGGATGATGACAATGTTTCACATGTCATGAGCATGGAGATGCTATCAGCCTTGCATTGGCTAGTCGTAAGAGGTACAATAGCCGGACCAATCCAAAGGTTAGTAGGACGTGAGCACACCGTCATACACTTCAACTAACACAATGAAATCCTTAGACCTGAGGTGACCGCTTGATCTGAGTTGTGGAAATCCATCTTTGACTCTGTCTAACACTCACCATAATTGGGAGTCATAAGGGTGGTCTTGGGACGACTTCAAAGCAAGTTACGTGACGTGGATTAGCAAAGAAGGAATTTGCCCCTCCATCTCGGAGAGATATTCTCTAGGCCCTCTCATGTGATATGATTCAGAAGCATGGCTATGCGCTAATTGATCAAGTGTTGATCGAGGTAATCCGACTTAGAGAAGTCGGAGGGAATCAATTATCACTGGAACAAGAAGAGAGTAAACCGGCACTAGGATGACGGAATCTCCCATGCGGTTTATGATATGGGATGGCCCGATCTTCTTCGTAAGCGGATGGCCGTGATGATGGTGGATGATAGATAACTAGCCTGTAGCTATGAACTCTCCCGCTCGATCCCTAATGCCAATGCAATAGCTCTCAAACCTTGTAGGATATTCACAACACCACGCTCTTGAGCACGCAGCCCTCGACCACGAACGGTAGTTTGCAATCTACTAATTCCCGATGGAACAACAGATCACACTCAATTATAGTTGGTAAAATCGATCATAGGGTAATTCCAGAGGTTCTATGAAAGAAACAACTCCAAAATAGTTTTAACGTAGTCTAACCTAAACAAGAGGGCATTCCCAGGCTTATATAGCCGCCGGAACATCCGAAAAACGCGAAACAAAAACGTGTCTGATACAGTCAGATCCGTCCGGATCTGATGGGAACTTTTTGGGTTGGATTATCCGGGGGCCGGATTTTCCGGCGGAAAAGTACGGTCAAATATCCACCCCGATACTAAATGTCGCGCACGAAGTCCTTTGCAGATTCTCCAAAGAAGGTCTGGATTATCCGGGGTGTGGGGGCTGGATTATCCGAGGTCTTTTAGACGTGGAAGTACTCATTGGAAAGATCTTGGAATTATCTATCCAACAAGTGCTTATTTTCTTGATTTGGAGTTCGTATGAGGAATCCACGTCCGTTTGAATTTCAGGACTTCTGTCTGTCCGAATTGAATGTTCCTTCTCTTTGATGATCTCCCTTGCTTGTATTGCGCCTTCCTCCCGCTCCTCCCTCGCACATCCTTGGGTGATCATCATGTTGGGCTTCTCTTGTAGCCCTTCTCCTCCTTGCGCCATGCTTGTTTCTCCAACGAACCTGATCATACATAAATGCATAGACTTAAGAAGCATAAAGTTCTCATCAATCAAAGTACCAGATTGGTTTAGGAGTAAATTTACCTGTTGTTCAAGTAGCTTAGCATGAGCTCTTGTAATAGGTCCAATTCTAATCTCATTGGACTGATCCTTTCTTGCAACAGTTGTAGCATCTTCAGTAGTCATTGGGGTAGGTGTAATTGTAGGGATGTCCTCATCATCTCCCCCCCTTCAAAAGGCGTCGACCTCGACGCTCCAAGGTCTTCTCTAGTATAACGTGACAAATCAGCAACGTTGAAGCTATTGCTAACTCCACCAAACTCCTCAATAGGTATATCAACCGAGTAGGCGTTATCATTGATCTTGGCTAACACCTAGTAAGGACCAACACCACGTGGCTTCAATTTTGGCATTCGAAGTAGTGGGAACCTATCCTTGCGTAGATGCACCCAAACCATATCTCCAGGCTCGAACAACACTTCTTTCCTTGCTTGATTCCTTGCAGCAGCAATGTTGTTGCCTTTCTTCTCAATACCCTCTCGAGTCTTCTCATGTATTTTCTTCACATAATCAGCATGTTTTGATGCCTCCATATCAACTCTCTCATGTAATGGCAGAGGCAACATATCAAGTGGCGTCAATGGCTTGAAACCATACACCACCTTAGAAGGACAAAGCTGAGTAGTTGAATGCACCGCCCTATTGTAAGCAAACTCAACATGTCGCAAACACTCTTCCCACTCCCGCATATTCTTTTAATCATGGTCCTTAGCAGCTGTGATAATGTTTGATTCACCACCTCCGTTTGACCATCTGTTTGGGGATGACATGTATTACTGAACAGCAGCTTCGTTCCTAGCTTCCCCCATAAGGTCTTCCAAAAGTAGATCATGAACTTCACATCACGGTCAAAAACAATCGTTTTTGGTACTCCATGTAATCTTACGATGTCCCTAAAAAACAGGTTAGCAACATGCGACGCATCGTCGCTTTTGTGGTAGGCAATAAAATGAGCCATCTTAGAGAACCTATCCACTACCACAAATATAGAATCATGACCTCTCTGAGTTTTAGGTAGACCTAGCACAAAATCCATACTAATGTGTTCCCATGGAGTAGTAGGTGTAGAGAGAGGTGTATACAAACCGTGAGGCTTCAGCTTAGATTTCGACTTGTGGCATGTAATATATCGGCTCACAAATCTATACACATCACGCCTCATCTTGGGCCAATAAAAGTGATCAGCAAGCATGAGCAACATCTTCTCACGCCCAAAGTGACCCATCAAACCACCAACATGTGATTCCTACACTAAGAACAAACGCAATGACGATTCTCTAATACATAGTTTGTTAGCTCGAAACAAATATCCATCATGTATATGATACTTATCCCATGCGTTTCTAAGAGAACACAAACGATATGGTTCAGCAAAATCATGGTCAGTTGCATAAAGTGCACAAATAGCTTCTAATCCAGGAATTTTAACATCAAGATTGGTTAATAGCATGTTCTTCCTAGACAGAGCATCAGCAACAACATTCTATTTTCCCTTCTTATAATTAATGATGTAAGGAAAAGACTCAATGAACACAACCCATTTAGCTAATCTTCTATGCATGTTTGATATAGCTTTCAAGTATTTCAATGCTTCATGATCAGAATGTATGATGAATTCCTTTGGACACAAATAATGTTGCCAAGCCTCAAGTACTCTAACAAGTGCATACAATTCTTTATCATAGATAGAACAATTCAAACGAGCACCAGTTAATTTCTCAGAAAAATAAGCTATATGCCGACCCTCTTGCATCAAAACGCCACCTATGCCTATACCACTAGCATCACATTCAACTTCAAATTGCTTTGAAAAATCAGGTAATGCAAGTAATAGTGCAGTAGTAAGTAAACGTTTCAATGTATCAAATGCAATGTCTTGGGTCGCGCCCCATACAAAAGGAAAACCTTTCTTTGTCAAATCATTCAAACGTGCAACAATGGTGCTAAAATCTTTCACAAAGCGCCTATAGAAACCAGCTAAGCCGTAGAAACTACGCACTTGACTTACATTCATGGGAGTAGGCCAATTCTGAATTGATTCAATTTTAGATTGAGCAACCTCTACTCCATGCTTAGATACAACATATCCTAGGAATATGACCTTATCTTTTGTAAATGTGCACTTCTCAAGATTAGCATACAATTTATTGTCACGCAACACTTGCAAAACTTGTCGAATATGAGTGCAATGTTCAGTTTCGTTGTGGCTGTATATAAGTATATCATCAAAGTAAACAACCACAAAAAGACCAATAAAATCTCTCAAAACATGATTCATTAATCGCATAAATGTACTAGGTGCATTAGTAAGACCAAACAGCATGACTAACCACTCATACAAGCCAAATTTTGTTTTGAAAGAAGTTTTCCACTCATCCCCTTCTTTCATCCTAATTTGATGATAACCACTACGCAAGTCAATTTTAGAGAAAACAGCAGCACCACTCAATTCATCTAGCATATCCTCTAAGTGTGGAATAGGATGACGATATAGAATAGTGATATTATTAATCGCTCTACAATCAACACACATGCGCCAGGTACCATCTTTATTAGGAACTAAAATAACAGGAACAGTAGAAGTGCTAAGAGAAACACGAACGTACCCTTTATCCAGCAACGCTTGTACTTGCTTCTGAATTTCCTTAGTTTCTTCGGGATTAGTCATGTAAGGTGCATGGTTGGGAAGTGTGGCACCAGGAATCATGTCCACTTGATGTTCTATACCATGCAATGGAGGTAAACCTGCGGGTACGTCTTCTGGAAACACATCCCCAAAGTCCTGCAAAATAGAAGAGACACCAAGAGAAATATGGGTCATGTCGTTAGAAACCAATACCTCGCCCTTATACATGAGCATAAGTGGCATCGCTGTAGGATCCTCATGAAACTCTCTCATATCCTCCTTGGTGGCTAGTATCAATAACCTAGGCACTCTCTCACTTTTCGTTATATCACTCAATGTAGGCTCAATTACATCAGGAACAGCTGTTAGACAGTCTTGCCGAGTGGTAGTATCTTCCTTCAAGTTCACCTCTATCTTCTGCCGAGAATCATTCACAATTTCTTGTGGTGTCATTGGCTGCATAGTAATCTTCTTTCCTTTGAATTCCAAGTGATATGTATTGGCTCGGACATTGTGTTGCACATGGCGATCATAGAGCCAAGGCCGACCCAATAGTAGGTGACAAACAGTCATAGGAACCACATCAAAATCAATAGAATCTTTGTATGGCCCTATTTGAAAATTCACACGTACCATATGATTTACCTTCATATCACCATTGTTGCTCAACCATTGTATGTAGTATGGCTTGGGATGAGGTAAGTATGTCAAATTTAGTTTGGCACATAGTTCCTTACTTGCAAGATTTCTGCAGCTACCTCCGTCAATAATTACCTTGCAAGCTTTGTTTGGTCTAACTAGAGCTTTTGTTTGGAACAAGTTGCAACGCTGGTATTCCTCAACCGGTTGCACACTAAGGACACGTGAACATACGACAATAGTGGGTGCACGCTCAGCATATGCATCAGCACCATCCTCGCCGTCATCAATATCACCATCAGAAGCTTCATCTCTACTTTCTACTTCACCTTGTTCATTAACAAACATAACCTTGTTGTTTGGACAATCTTTCTTGTAGTGACCTCTACCTCCACAAGTATGGCACACCACATCACGAGTACCTACCATAGACATGTTGGAACCCGAGCTAGCAGCAGGAGCAGCGGGTTTCTGAGCACTAGAACCAAACGAAGGTGTACTGGCTGGTTTGGCTGATGGTGTAAACGGAACAGCAGCTGGTGGCGTGACTGTAGGAGGTGTAGCCTTGGCCGAAAATCTGCTGGAGGATGGAAAACAAGGACGTGACTTCGCCTCTTATGCCAACTGGGATTCGGCCTCTCTAGCATGATGCAACAACTCATTCATGGTCTCATACTTGTGATGACGAATAATGATCTTGATCGGTAACTTCAAATTATTTAGGAATCGCTGCATGGTCATCTCAATGGACTCACGAATTCTAGCATGCTGCATAAGCATCTCCATCTCCATGTAGTACTCATCAACTATCATGGTTCCTTGCTTCAGTTGCGTCAATTTATCAAAAACTGATCGCAAGTAGTTGGTTGGTACGAAACAAGCCTTCATGATTTGCTTCAACTCGCGCCAATCCATCATAGGAAGTTCATTGTCCACCCTTCTATGCTGCACAAGAGCATCCCACCAACGCAAAGCATAACCATCAAATTGAGATGCTGCAAGCTTGACCTTCTTATCTTCTGGATAGTCAAATAAACACTAGAGTTTCTCAATCTTCAACTCCCATGTGAGGTAGTCTTCAGGATCAATGGAGTATCAAACTTGGGAATTGAGAATTTTGGCTTTCCCAAACCATCAGCAGCAGCTTGGTTGGGCACACGTTGAGCACGCCCAAGAGGGGAAAACCCATGGCCATGAGCAGGTGCATGGGCAGGGGGAATAGCACGTCCCCTGCCAACATGTGGAGCAGCATCCACAGCGCTACCCTCATCAAAGTCATCAAAGGCATCATCATGTTGAGGTTCCTGTCTTCTATGTATGGCGGCTGTCAAGTCCTCAATGGAATGCTGCAAAGTGGCAGCATTGACACTGAGTGCAGCCACTTGCGTTTGGATAGTATCGACTGCTCCAACATTCTGATCCAATCTCATATTCATATCCTGGAGATTCTTGTCAATGGCATCTATCGTGTGAGTAAACACACGTGTCAAGTGGGACTTCAAAGCCTCATATTCACGCCAATTAACAAGCTCCCCATCCTTCTTTTTCTGTGACACAACATCACCATCACTAGAAGACATGATTAGTAGGTTAGTGCAAAAATCAAAATTTGTATGGTGGAAACTCTCACAACTCACTCACAACTAATAAGAAAGGAGATCTTACCGTTCCAAAATGAATAGAGATGCTCTACCAAACGAAATCAAAGACTGATGCACTGATGTGATGAAGTGAATATCAAAGGTATAGAGAACGATCACAGGGAACACATGTTATTTATGGTGGAGCTATAGGTATGGTATCCTATCTACACCGCAAACAAGTCCTAGTGTTGATCGTACAAAAATCCAAAAAACACACACGGTGGAGATAAACGTGGCAAAGCAACTTATGAAAAGGAATATTGCAATGCACAAGAGAGACGCTAGTAATAGCTCAAGTAGAACAGACACAAGAATGCTCAATCTACTAGTGCTATTATAAAACTAGTCCTCCAATCAACCTTGATATCTCCCTTTTGTTGTTTATTTTTGTATCTCTTTTCTTTTCTCTTTTTTTTAACAACTTTTTTTTCTGTTCTTTTTTTTTTTTTTATTTTTCAACTATCTGACACAATGCAATACGTGATGCAACAATTCTGAGAAATTATGGGCCAGATATTCCGGTTTGTCGGGGGCCGGATAATCCGGTCTACCTGGACGAACAATTTGCACTTCAAACCCTAATGAGCAGCCTGTCGAAGCAAAGCAACTAGTCTCGTGGGTACGTTCCTAGGGACGGATGCTGTAGATAGGCTGTGTCTATGGTATGCAAACAAAGGTACGCCATGTGGACTCAGACAAACGAGGAAAACTTGCGGAACACGGTGATGGTTGACACGGCGGAAAACAAGATCAAACACTAAACCTAGACACAAACAAAAAACTAGACTCCTACGAGGAAAAACCTGCAGATCAGATCTACGAGAAGATACAATCAGTAAATAAAACTCGAAAACGATGCAATCTAGTCAATGGAAAATCTTTTTGTAAGGCTTTTTCTATATAGGACGAAAAACACTCTCTAATCTATGGATGGATTTGTGGATGCTTACCGAGGCAACACTGGAAATCTGATACCAAGATGATATATGGGGTGGCCCGATCTTCTCAGTAAGCGGATGGTGGTGATGATGGTGGATGATAGAAAACTAGCATGTAGCTATGAACTCTCTCGCTCGATCCCTGATGCCAATGCAATAGCTCTCAAACCTTGTAGGATATTCACAACACCACGCTCTTGCGACGCAAATTACCGACCTGAGCGGTAGTTTGCAATCTACTAATTCCTGATGGAACAACATGTCACACTCAATTATAGTTAGTAAAATCGATCACAGGGTAATTCCAGAGGTTCTATGAAAGAAACAACTCCAAAATAGTTTTAACGTGGTCTAACCTAAACTAGAGGGTGTTCCCAGGCTTATATGGCTGCTGGAACGTCCGAAAAACGCGAAACAAAAACGTGTATGATACAGTCAGATCCGTCCGGATCTGATGGGAACTTTTTGGGCCAGATTATCCGTTCTAAGAGGGCCAGAATATCCGGAGGACGGATTTTTCGGGGGAAAAGTCCGATCAAATATCCGCCTCGGTACTGAACGTCGCGCAGAAAGTTCTTTGCAGAATCTCCAAAGCAGGGCCGGATTATCCGGGGTGTGGGGGCCGGATTATCCGAGGTCTTTTAGACGTGGAAGTACTCATTGGAAAGATCTTGGAATTATCTATCCAACAAGTGCTTATTTGTTTGATTTGGAGTTCGTATGAGGAATCCACGTCCGTTTGAATTTCAGGACTTCTGTCTGTCCGAATTGAACGTTCCTTCTCTTTGATGATCTCCCTTGCTTGTACTGCGCCTTCCTCCCGCCTCCTCCCTCGTGCATCCTTGGGCGATCATCATGTTGGGCTTCTCTTGTAGCCCTTCTCCTCCTCGTACCATGCTTGTTTCTCCAACGAACCTGATCATACATAAATGCATAGACTTAGGCAGTATAAAGTTCTCATCAATCAAAGTACTAGATTCGTTTAGGAGTAAATTCACCTATTGTTCAAGTAGTTTAGCACGAGCTCTTGTAATAGGTCCAATTCTAATCTCATTGGACTGATCCTTTCTTGCAACTGTTGTAGCATCTTCAGTAGTCATTGGGGTAGGTGTAATTGTAGGGATGTCCTCATCAGTTTATCACCAATATCTCGAGGCAAAGGTACTCCGACAGATCATCACATTAGGGGAACTTACATAAACCGGTATTCGGCAAGTCTTGCTAGAGGCTACTGCCGATTATCACCTCTAGTCAAAAAGTCACTCAGCTACTTCTCTGACTGAATGATTACTGAGTTATATCCGTCTTACTACGGGATCACACACTTAAGAGAGTGGGACTAGGTAGATGTTGATCCAACTATCACAAGCTAGCAAGTTGGACTTGTATGCACAGGGACACATGTCAATGGGTTAGACCCACTTTTACTAGGGCTAGGGTTTTGAACCCAGGGACACAAGTGTTGTGTGCCCTCACCTACTCGCTTATATAAGGAAGGTGGGTGGTGGCGGAAAAATCAATCCAATACTGTGTTGCTTCATAGGGTTTTGCTAGACTTGGAACCACCTTCCTGTCCTACGGTGGCAATACCGAGAATAGCTGTTCCACCTTGTACATGTGCGAGACAGTAGAGCACCACGTCAGCGGTGCTCATCGGCGGCGTTAGGCGGCGAAGTCGGAGGCGGAAGGAGGAGGAGCAACCCAACGATGAGGTGGTCCTAGGATCGAGAAGTTCGCTAGAGCCAGACGAGACGAGAGGAGCGTACGGCACCACCACAACGCGCTTTCTCAGCTTCCACACCTGCGTGTCGATCAGTACGATCTATTGCCTTTGACCTTCGCCGGATCTTAGGTGGCTCGTTGTATACCTTGCCAGAGTAGAAAAGTTTTTGTTCTTGGCATGGTTCTCTATGTTGCCCAACAGTGGTATCAGAGCATCGGCTCTCGGTTTAGTTCTTACGCATTAGATGCACTAGTGGGAAAGATTGGATCTTTTCTGCTTTTTTCGTTTTGCCTTTTTTATCTGTTTTGATCTAGGGCAATGGCCAGATCTAGTTTGTATTGGCCAAGCAGTTGGTCAAAACTTGTCCAAATCTAAGTGGGAGATCATGTGGCTAACGTCCATGATCAACCATTAAGTTGCTTTTCTTGTTGGACAATAATAGGAAAATTGTACCCTATCAAAAGTTACGGCTAAAAGTTAGCTGGTGCGAGACGGAAAGGTTCTTACTTGTAGTTTCATTTGCTTCTTTTTCCCTCAAAGAAGGTCTAGTCGGATTACCCTGCGATTTGCTCCAACACTACAAATCGGGCATTTTTGGTTAGTGAGCTCATATTGTTGGGGCAATGCCAATTCTCTTCGATAAAGTGTGGGAGATTCAGACTCTCTCTGTAGGGCAATTGGTAGCTAGACAGAGCTATCACAATAGTTGTGGGCTTCTGGGTAAGGTGGGTTGTTGGACAATCCAACAGGAATCAGATAGAGATCTGACTGGCAAGGTGTTGCCTACTCAGAAGGTTCTCCGACTAGCAGTGACTAAAAGGCTCCCTAGTCAGATAACTGACCAGGATCCTGAATCGTTGTCGACTTTCAGAGGGATATCCGTCTCAGTGGGAGTGTGCATGATTAAAGAGTTTAATCTGCCTTCTCCTGTTACAAATACATTGTCCTAAGTGTTTTACATCTTTTCGTTTGTAGATTGCACCACCTAGCACCATTCAAATTTCTAGTTTTGAGTTGCGTACAATCCTTGAGAAGGACAAGCTAAAGGGAACAAACTTTACCAACTAGTATTGTAACTTGAGAATCGTTTTCAAGCAAGAGAAGAAGGAACATGTCCTGGACAATCCAATTCCAGATGAGTCGGGCAATGATGAGCCTAATTCTATAAGAACCGCTTTTCGCCGGGCCTGGGATGAGTCGACGGAAGCCAGCTACCTCATGCTCGCTCACATGGAGCCGAAACTACAGCAACACTTCAAGAATGTTGAGTCGTACGATATGATTGTTGCCCTCAAGACCATGTTTGAGACGCAGGCTAGGAAGGAGAGGTACAATGTCTCCATAGCCTTGCCTAGGTGCAAGCTGAAAGATGGAGAACTAGTTTGCTACTGACAATCTCCTGAATTTTCTTCCTAGTGCTTATGGTCCATTCATTTCGAACTACCATATGCATGGTATGGATAAGAAACTGGCAGAACTTCAAGGGATGCTCAAGACAGCAGAGGCCTACATCAAGAGAGGCGGCACTAGTCAAATATTGATGGTGCAAAACGCTTCCAGGATTAAGAAGAAATCTTGGTCTAAGAAATCCAAGCCAAAGGGATATGGCATGCTGGATTCAAGTCCTAGCGCCAGCTCAGTGACTAGAAAGCCGGCAAAACCTCCGGGTACAGTATGCTTTTACTGTAAGGCAGAGGGTCACTAGAAGAGGAACTTCAACAAGAACAAGGTGGATAAAGCCAGGAGTGGAAGTATGACTTCCGACTCAGGTACACTTGTTGTGAATGTTATAGACACTTATCTTGTCGACACTCCTAGCAGCACCTGGGTATACGATACTAGATCGGTTGTTCATGTGTGCAACTCGATGCAGGGACTGGTAAGGCATAGTAGCGTGGCGAGAGGGGAGATTGACATCAGAGTCGGAAACAAAGCAAGAGTTGCTTGCATTACCCGTAGGTATGATGCAACTCCAGTTATCTTTAGGATTTGTATTAGAACTAAATAAGTGTTATTATGTTCCTATACTAAGCCGAAACATCATTTCTGCCTCATGTTTGATGGATTAGGGTTATGAGTCAAGTATTAAGAACAATGGTTGTTCCTTTTATTTGAATAATATGTTTCATGGCTATGCATCTGTCCAATCCATACTTTTTGTGCTTGACCTTGAATCTAAATTAGTCTGTAACTTGAATGCTAAAAGGTTGAAGCCGAATGATCTTAGTTCTACTTATCTATGGCATTGTTGCCTTCGTCATACTAGCTAGAAACGCATGCAGAAGCTCCATGGTGATGGACTCCTGGATTCGTCTGGTTTGGAGCCATTCGAAACATGTGAATCTTGTTTGCTAGGACAGATGAGCAAGACACCTTTCGCAAAGCATTGCGAGAGGGCATCCAACTTGCTGGAATTGAGACATAGTGATGTATGCGGTCCAATGAGCATGACAGCCAGATGTGGTTATGAGTATTTTGTCACATTCACAGATGATCTAGTAGATATGGCTATATCTACCTGATGAAATCCAAGTCAGAAACATTTGAAATGTTCAAATAGTTTTAGTGTGAAATGCAAAACCAACTCGGTAAGAATATTAAGTTTCTGCGATCAGATTGTGGAGGCGAATATATGAGCCATGAGTTTGATGACCATCTCAAGAGTTGTGGAATAGTTCCATAGCTCACCTCGCGAGGTACACCTCAGAGAAATGGTGTGTCGGAAACGCGGAACCAAACCATGTTAGACATGGTAAGGTCAATGATGAGTAAGAAAGATCTACCTTTATCATTCTGGGGTTTTTGTCTAGAGACAACAGCGATAACACTAAACAAAGAACCATCTAAATTAGTAGAAAATACACCACATGAGATGTGGACAGGCAAGAAGTCGGCCTTGGATTTTCTTAAGATTTGGTTATGTGAAGCTTTTTTCAAGAGATTACAATATGACAAGCTTAGCCCCAAGTCATATAAGGTAGTTTTCGTAAGCTACCCTAGGGAAACTTTGGGTTACTATTTCTACAACTGATAAGAGGGCAAAGTGTTTGTCACTCGGAATGGTGTATTTCTAGAGAAAGAGTTTCTAAGATGGAAAGATAGTGGGAATAGGGTGCACCTCAAAGAAATTCGAGATTCACAGACTCAGGACAAGTCAGCAACCATGGAGGTTGATCCAGACGTTGTGCCTAAGCCGACAAATGCACCAGAGCCACGAAGATCGGCAAGACTACGTGGAAACATACTTATGCTTGACGACAATGAGTCGTCTACTTATAAGGATGGGATGGGAAGTGTGGATTCCGAGTAATGGTTGGAGCCATGAGATCCGAGTTAAAGTCCATGGATGACAATCAAGTTTTGGAACTTAGTTGATCTGCCAGATGGTGCAAAATCCATCGAGAGCAAATGGGTCTTTTAAGAGGAAAACCGACCAAGACAGAAATATTTCTGTCTATAAAGCACGGCTTGTCGCGAAAGGGTTCCAACTAATTCAAGGAGTGGACTATGACGAGACTTTCTCACTAGTAGCGATGCTTAAGTCGGTGAGGATCATGTTAGCACTAGCTGCATATTTGATTGGGAGATATGGCATATGGATGTCAAAACGGCTTTCCTTAACAGAAATTTAACCTAGGACGTGTATATGATACTTCCCAAGGGTTTTGTCGATCGGCTAATCCTAACAATGTTTGCAAGCTTCGGAAATCCATCTATGGATTGAAGAAGGCAAGTCGGAGTTGTAACATTCGTTTTGATGAAGTAGTCAAATCGTTTGGCTTCATCAAAAGCAAACAAGATTCTTGTGTATATAGAAAGCTTGATGAAAGCTCAGTTGTTTTTATGCTACTGTATGTATATGACATACTGATAGTCGGAAACAACATTCCAATGTTGCAAGAAACCAAGAATTCTTTGAAAAGGTGTTTCCAAATGAAGTACTTGGGTGTGTCAGCATTTATACTGGGAATTAAGATCTATAGAGATAGATCCCGAAGACTCATAGGTTTGAGTCAGAGTACATATCTAGAGAAGATATTGAAGAAGTTCAATATGGATTCGGCTAAGAAGGGGTTCTTACCGATGGAGCATGGAATCTGACTTAGTAAGACTTAATGCCCAGCGTCAGCTGATGAGCGAAGTCAGATGGATAGGATCCCTTATGTTTCGGTAGTAGGATCGATCATGTATGTGATGATATGTACTAGGTTGGATATTTCCTATGTTCTAAGTATAACAAGCAGATATCAGTCGGATCCTAGCGAAGGCCACTAGATAGTAGTAAAGAATATATTTAAGTACTTGAGACGTACTCAAGAAGAGTTCCTAGTCTATGGTGGTGAGTAAGAGTGAAGCATCCCAATTGTCTAACAATTATAATACTACTTGCCTAGTCTAGATATTGCTACTTCCTACATATCATTTATTGTACCATCATAATATCATATTCATGTCATCATGCCACATTGCATTTGATCATCATCATGACATCATACATGTATCTGCGTCTTAAAACTATTTTCCTAAAAGTCTACTTTGTTTTCTAAATATCCCCGTCTTTACTTCAAATTAAAACTCAGGGCCTGCCTGGATATTTTGTTGTCTAAAAACTAATTACAACCGTCTTATAAATGAATAAGTAAAACTTATATTATTTTTGGGAGGCAGCCAGCCAGGCCCAAAAGACCAGCCGGCCACCTCCAAACTAAAACCTAACCCTACCCCCAAAACCTAACCTACCCTAATCCCCTAACCCACACCTACCACCACCACACCCTACCCAGTTGTAGCATCCCAATTATCTAACAATTGCAATGCTACTAGCCTAGTCTATATAATGGCTACTTCATATATACAATTGTTGCATCATAATTATATCATGCTCATGTCATCATGCCACCTTGCATTTGAGGATCATATGAAACCCTTTTCAAATTGGATCTCCTCTCATATGCATCATTAATTGTATTTGCCTCTTGATATTGTATTTGGTTATTGATATATTTTTTAAATGCCCAAGTTGAGTTGGGGGCATATCTTTTATTCCACTCCACCACCCTTTCTTTCACCACCTTATAATTCCACCATCCCATTATCCATGAGCTTGTATTTTATTTTCTCTTGGTATTTAATCTAGCTCATGGGAGATAGGATGGATCTACTTCTGTAAATTCTTTTGATTGGCCTTTATTCCACTTCTTGGGAATGCATAAGGATAATGCCATGCTATTATTTTGTTTTCACAAGTATTTAATCATGGCATTTATTAAATTGCATGGGCCATGCAAGAGTACCTCCACCTTAGCCATTTGTTCTCTCTTGGTGTATATGGGTTTTCTCTTTATGAGGCCATATCCATCCATCACCTCTATCCCTCTCTTCCACTCCTTTTTGTTTGATCTTGTTTGAGTTTGCTAAAACCCTACACCTCTTCCACCCATTCTTGTATGATCTAGCTAGATACATGCAAGTATCTAAACCCTAAGCCCCCTCTCTCATCTCTCCTCTCTATACCATGCTGGTCCCATCTAGCCTCCTCACCCCCTCTATCCAAAACCCAAACCCTAATCACCTACACCACTATCACCATCTACCATACCACCCCCTCGAGCCAAAACCGAGCCACCCCTAACCCATCCACCTGGCTCCACCCTAGCTCTAACCCCTCTCTAACCCGAGCCTCTCTCTCTAGCTAACCCGAGCTACCTGGCCACTCCCTCTCCCTGGCCCACGCCCCAGCCACACCTCTCTCTAATCCTAAGCAAAACCTAACCCAAGCCCCACCCGAGCCCTCTTTTGCACCACACCAAACCCATGTGCTCCTCCCTCCCCTCTCTACCCCAACCACCCCATCTCTCAGATCTCGATCTGGGATCCTCTTCATCCTCTCCTTCCTCCCCTATCTGCTCTCCTCAACCACCATGGCCATGGACAGCTCCATGTCCATCTCAAACCCTAGTTCGGCCAAGCTTCGAGAGGAGGTGGTTGCAGCTGTGCCAAGGAGGATCTAGGCGTCCAGAGCCCCGCCCTTCCTCTCCAAACCCTAGAACCGCCAACCACACCGAACCCTGCCAGACACCATGCCAGCGCCATGCCCGTGAGGACTGGAAGCTCCATGGACACGAGCGTCACCGTCGATCACCGCCTTCACAAGCTCCAGCGACCACACCGACGAGCTCCTGGTGAGAATCCTGAGCTACTTGACAAGGTCCCCCGCTTCCTTAACGCCTAACGTCGCCAATCTTTTCACCGAGCATCCTGCGGGCACAGACGACGATGTCCTGTCGCTAGAGTCGTTCAGCGTCGTCGTTGTTTGTCTCTGTTCATCGAGTTCTAGAAGCCTCTGTGTTACTCATATACAGATGCCCCCTGAACCAAAGTTGTAGCCCGTGGTTTCCTCTTTGTTTTTCGTTTTTGGGGCGACGCGTTTCGTCCAGCGGAGGCGTCGCCACCGTCGCTGGAAGACGGCCGGATCCGCCGCCGTCAGAGCCGGCTGCAGCAGCCGATGGCCTTTTGCTGGAGCCCTGCCCTTTTCCCGCTGAACCCGCCGTCCCGGAGCCCCTGTCGGCCCGGTACATTCTTGCAAGAAAACCCCGCTTTGTGGCTTCTCAACCGCTCCCTGGATCGCCCGTGTATGCCCACCGGCTGCATGCGTGAGTGGCCCCGCGGATCGGCCGGTCCCACCTGTCGGTCTCGGTGGCTAGACAAACGCGCGGTCAGAAAAGTCCAGTTCAGTCCCCGCCACGCCGGCTGCTGCTGAGTCAGCAGATGGCCCACTTGTCACTGCCTGTGGCTAGGTCCGAGCTGAGTAAGAAAAGGTTTTCTGTTTTTCTGTTTTAATTTAAACTTTTCAAATTTGTTTTAAATTCAAATTTAAATCTGTTTTCAAATATCTTTTAAAATATAATTCAAAATTAAACATGTAATATATGTTTTGAAATCAGAAAAATGTGAGGATTTCAAATATGCCCTTCAAAATATATTTTGAACACTTTAAATTTCGAGTTGATTAAAATTACATAAAATGCCCTTTTCCTTAATTAATTAATAACTTTAGTTTTATAACTCCAAATTTGACAAATAATATGTCTAAAATGATCAGCGCAACGAGCCCGTTCTATCTATGTATTCCATGTTATGAATTGCAGCATGCATCATATAAATATAAAGTATACAGCAACTTATTTGAGTATAAAATGTGACTAAAACTCCATAAAATGCCTTATTCTTGTATTCCACACCTCACCCATGCCATGCTACTTTATTGCCATGCAAATTGTGCATCATTCATCATGGCATGATTGTTTGCTTGTCGCATTTTAATCATATGCTTGTGCACTTTATTTATGTTGGCCCTTGTTTGTTTGGTTCTTCTTCGAATAGGCGGCGGGGATATATCAAGAAACCCAGGAGCACTACCCAGATCCTTCTCTCGCTTCAACGAAGCTGCCAGGCAAGCACTACCACATGCTTGCATACATATAGTACCTATTGCCTCTATCTTATTCTTGCATCATTGAGTCGCGATTGCATTAAACTGAATCCCAAGTACTGCATAGCCTTTACTTTTAAACCCCACCGAAGCTTGTTCCTCCATCCCATGAACCATTACTACAGGAGTTGTTTGAGCCATGCGGGTCATAGAACAGCATGTGTAGGGTATGTGAGTGTCTGATGGATAACGAGGTACCTAAACCACTTAACCTGAGTAGTAATCGGATAACTAATGAAAGTGGCACCGGTGAGCAATATCTGCTATTTGGTTTTTCATGCTCACTTGTGTCCCGTAGGACCCCGAGTACTTGATTCCTGTTCCTTGAACATTCGCGCTATCCACATCCGGGAGGCTTATGAACCCCCCTGAGCTAGAGCTTGATTCATTCTTATTTCTTGGGGCCACAAAGTAGTTTGGGGCTTTATTACTATCCTGTACTTATGCCATGCTTTACTGCTTTATTTACGATTGTGCGTGGAGCACTGCATCTGTTAGGACCGTGACACGTTTTTCGCTGTATCGACAAGCCAGTCACACTTCGGGTTCCCGATCGTTTCTGGCCGTCCACACAAACCTTGAGTCCGTCGAGTCGGCCAACTTCGTTATGGTAGCTTAATGGGGTGGCCCCCTGAAATATTTCTGAATCCTGTGATCGCTTTGTCGTGACTGCCTCGTTGGGTTCTGATTTGGTTTTTCCGAGGTTGATCGAGTGTGTGTTGCTATTTGTGCACCCCTGTAGGGTAAATCTTTCTGAAAGCCGTGTCCGCGGTTATGGACGACTTGGAGCACAGTTTCTCGATCATAGACAAGTATAACTAAAGTACCGCTTTTAATTTGACTAAGTACCTGACTAGTAAATAGTGCAACACTCATGGAATGGATAATAAAACTGCCAACGGATGGGGGGCTGTTTGTCCGCTTCCTCGTTGGTAAGCGAGGAGGAGGATGGATCTGTTAATATTACCGTTATAACTGTTGTTATTATTTCACGGACATCCGTCTATCTTTGGTTAGGCGGATGGTTAGCGAGTATCCATAGAATTGTTAGGTATTATCTTTTGCTGCAATTGCGTCACCCCCAGGTTGTGTTCCCTTTAGAGGCATAAAGACTTGCTGAGTACCCCTAGGGTCTCACATGATAAATTGTTGATTCAGATGAACAGGTAAACTCGCAAGATGGATACTGGGTGGAGGATACGGACGATGTTGGCAACGATCACTCGGTGTAGAGATTTCGGGAACGGGGATCCGTGAGATCTGTGGGCGGGATGTGTTTATTTATGGGGCATCTTATGCCGATTTGCTTCTTAACCGTACTCGGATCTTGTTTTCCGCTTCCGCCTGATACTCTGATGTTTGATGTATGAGGAGCTATCCTAAACTATTATATCTATCTAGGATATTTGGATCTTGCTGTATGGCGTTGCAATATTTCTAATTCTTTTAGATGGAATGGCTCTGAGGACTGTTGTATGGTGGCTTGCATACATACTCATTTGTGTATGTAGTTGATCCCTTCGCCTGCCGATTATGCCGCTCGTTCTTGTCCCGATGCTTGGAAATGGTTAGGACGAAAGGTTCACCGTGAGTGGCATTTGGCCCCACCGTACTATTTTAACCATTTCCGTTCATCCAGGCTTGTAACTAAGAGCGTAATTCACCGAGGTAGTTACAATTGGTATCAGAGCCATCCCGCCCTTCAGGGTCTCAGCCAAATGGTCGTTGTCAGTCTAGCAAATATTTTGGTAGCTATGTATACTAGGGAAAAACAAAACGCGAGAGTAGGACTGCTTCCATTTTTCTTCTTACCCAACCACCCACCCTTTTCTGGTAAGGAAGTGTAACGTTTTCAATCCTCTTCTTAAAATTCAAACTAGGATTCACGTGTTCTGGGTTTCCGTAGTACCATAGAAAGTGTGTGTGTGTGTAATTCCTTGTCTATCTGTTGCATCCAATTTGTTATCACAATCTGCCTTTGGTTATCAACTGTTGGTACATTCCATACTGACAGGCTTTTAAAAACCGACGCGATCTATCTGACTCCTTGTTAACCGGTGCCATCTTCTTAAGGGTGTTCTTCCTTCCAGCGTGCTTTCACAGAATGTGGAGTTGCTAATCTCTACCTGATAAGTGATTTTGCGCATCTATTGGTATTTTAATGCCGAAAATGCGGAAAATTTTTCTTTGATACATCTGTGCTTCCACACTCCTTTTCAGTCGTGTGTGAAATATTATCTATCTCTCTTTTATCAGCATGTCCATGCTAACTCATTCTTTTGTCACCGGCGCTTAATCCTGGAGTTTTATCTCATCTCCAATTCTCTTGGGCTAATTACATAACATGTGTCGATCCAATGTTGGGATTGTAATTTGGTTCTCAGCATAGATATAGGACACTTATCATGAGTGGAATATGGAAAATGCAATCACCACTATCCTCCAAATGGTGACGGTTATCTCCTGTGATTTTGAGTACACCGTGATCATATCTATGCATATTCAAGCATCTTTGGCAATCCGGAGTTTCTCAAAGCACTACGACGGTCTATCATCTGTCTATCATGCTGCACATCTTTTTGAACTTCATATCTGCAAAATTCTCTTTGAGACGAGGGAATTGCATCTTTTCGTCTCTGGTAGCTTTGCTTAAGGTATGATCTATCATCTTTTCTTTATCCAAGATCTCTTTATCTTTGTAACCGGTGATCCGATCGACAATGTGAACCAGGTGGCATTTCCTGTTCTCTTCCGAAGGACCAGATAATCTATTCTTCCAGTGCATCTTCTTCAACACGAACCCGTGCTCTTAATATTGATCTTTCTAAGAGCGTTGAGCTCAGGAAGTGTTCGAGCATTTGTTTGTTTCTCTCGCCTTTTTGAACTTGGTATTCTGGGAATATCTTGTTAATCCATGGTGGTATATGTTCATAATATGCTTGCCTATTCCATATCAATGGAAGGACATGGAAGATCATCTGTGTCTCTTTCTCTCAAGCTTTGTGAGCGCTGCCTGTGTGCAAAGTCTCAAAGTGAGA
This sequence comes from Avena insularis, assembly GCA_023614405.1. Lineage (NCBI taxonomy): Eukaryota > Viridiplantae > Streptophyta > Magnoliopsida > Poales > Poaceae > Avena > Avena insularis. Next base: position 401,461,472 of record CM042688.1, on the reverse strand, counting down.
ATTCTGACTTTTTGAAGTCACCTATCTCGACCACGTCCTTCTGCTAAATAGATCGCTTCAATTCTGGAATCAGCAAGCGCATTATTAATTCCATCCTCCATCTTCAACCAATCTGGAGTTATTCCTTGTTGGCAAGTTATCATCGTCGTTCCGCTAAAGATTTTCCTCAAGACCGCTAAACCTCTCTCAATCGTTTCAAGAACAACATGGAGTTCTTTTCACCTCTATCTCGTTAAGTAATCTCTTGAAACCCTCTTGCTCTATCGGCTATGCTCAATCCACTGGAGGCCATGAAGACCTTCCAGATCTTGTATTCCTTTCGTTCAAGTTGGTGTTATCTCTTCTGTAGCTGTTGAATATTGCAGTTGTTCTCCGTAATCTTCCTCCATATCTTTCTGGTGGCTTGGTACTTCAGACATGACAACAACATCATCATCTTTATCTACCTATGAATCCAGCGAATCGTTTGCATCTATCCTTGTTTTCTAACGAAGTTCCATGAGTTTTTGTCAATACCTTCAGTCTGTTTCGGTAGTTGGGTTGCATGGTTTTCTTATTCATGTGCGGAGTAATGCTTTGAGTGCGGGATGGAGTAGCTACCATACCACTACTCTTATCATTCGCTCTTGTACATTGAATTGGTGAATTAATGTGATTTCACTCATTCCACGGAAGTTAGAAGTGGCCTTTATCCCTAGATACTTTTACTTCCGTCTTTGTTTTTCCGGAGTGCTCTCTCGAATAAAGTAATCAATAATCTCTTGTTGGTGGGCTGTCTATTCTAGATGGAGCAAATCTTCAATTATCTGGTGGAAACAGACGCAAACTCTTTTCTGTCCTCGTCATTCTACCGATGCTCGACATCCACAAACAAGATGAAAGGAAACTATCTCTCTTTTTGTTTCATCAATTCTTTTCGGTGGTAAAGCCAATTATGGTTGATGCCATCAGCCGCAAATCTATTGCGTTAGCCTCAAGGCTAAAGAAAGCAATAAGTATCTCTACAATAAACTCCAGATCCTCCATATTCTTTGCTCTCGGGATTCCACCATGATCTGGCTTCACATCCGTCTCTGGAAGTTATATCCGCGCACCTCAATTGCGTGATCCTTTGGTTCTTACCGGCGCAAGAAGAATCTAATCTGACGATGTCTAACTAAATCTTTCTGTTGATATCAAGGGACTCTATTGTTTGAAGGCAATATTGTTTCCGTACTTCATTTCTCAAATCCGAGAGAAGATACGATGCTATTGTCATAGTGGTTCAAAACCTCTACAATCTAGCTCTTTTCTTCCATGAGATAAAGATCCATCCTCTCTCGTATCAGTAAATCTTTAATCTTAACGGTGTGTCTTTCTTTATCCATGATACATCATCTTTTCCTTTTCTTTCACTAGTGGTTCTATTCTTTTATCATGTTTCTTGAGAAAACCGGAGCTATGTCCATCCTACCCTTCTAGTCTCACGACAATCCTTCAATTCTTCTAATCCGTTGTTCTTGAAGCAAAACGCAAGACTCGCAACAAGTCTAGCAAGTTTGCAAGGTGTAGTGGTCGCACCATTCCATGATTCATCAACTTGGGAACGTGAGGGTCACCTTCGTTCGAACACCCGCCTCTCCTTGTGTTGTTTTCTTTTTCCTAGGAATCTCGGGGCGAGATTCTTGTTTAGTGGGGGAGAGTTGTAGCATCCCAATTGTCTAACAATTGCAATGCTACTAGCCTAGTCTATATAATGGCTACTTCATATATACAATTGTTGCATCATAATTATATCATGCTCATGTCATCATGCCACCTTGCATTTGAGCATCATATAAAACCCTTTTCAAATTGGATCTCCTCTCATATGCATCATTAATTGTATTTGCCTCTTGATATTGTATTTGGTTATTGATATATTGTTTAAATGCCCAAGTTGAGTTGGGGGCATATCTTTTATTCCACTCCACCACCCTTTCTTTCACCACCTTATAATTCCACCATCCCATTATCCATGAGCTTGTATTTTATTTTCTCTTGGTATTTAATCTAGCTCATGGGAGATAGGATGGATCTACTTCTGTAAATTCTTTTGATTGGCCTTTATTCCACTTCTTGGGAATGCATAAGGATAATGCCATGCTATTATTTTGTTTTCACAAGAATTTAATCATGGCATTTATTAAATTGCATGGGCCATGCAAGAGTACCTCCACCTTAGCCATTTGTTCTCTCTTGGTGTATATGGGTTTTCTCTTTATGAGGCCATATCCATCCATCACCTCTATCCCTCTCTTCCACTCCTTTTTGTTTGATCTTGTTTGAGTTTGCTAAAACCCTACACCTCTTCCACCCATTCTTGTATGATCTAGCTAGATACATGCAATTAACTAAACCCTAAGCCGGCTCTCTCATCTCTCCTCTATACCATGCTGGTCCCATCTAGCCTCCTCACCCCCTCTATCCAAAACCCAAACCCTAATCACCTACACCACTATCACCATCTACCATACCACCCCCTCGAGCCAAAACCGAGCCACCCCTAGCCCATCCACCTGGCTCCGCCCTAGCTCTAACCCCTCTCTAACCCGAGCCTCTCTCTCTAGCTAACCCTAGCTACCTGGCCACTCCCTCTCCCTGGCCCACGCCCCAGCCACACCTCTCTCTAATCCTAAGCAAAACCTAACCCAAGCCCCACCCGAGCCCTCTTTTGCACCACACCAAACCCATGTGCTCCTCCCTCCCCTCTCTACCCCAACCACCCCATCTCTCGATCTCGATCCGGGATCCTCTTCATCCTCTCCTTCCTCCCCTATCCGCTCTCCTCAACCACCATGGCCATGGACAGCTCCATGTCCATCTCAAACCCTAGTTCGCCAAGCTTGAGAGGAGGCGGCGGTTGCCACGGAGGATCTAGGCGCCCAGAGCCCGCCTGCTTCCTCTCCAAACCCTAGAACCGCCAACCACACGGAACCCTGCCAGAGACACCATGCCAGCGCCATGCCCGTGAGGACTGAAGCTCCATGGACACGAAAGGCCACCGTCGATCACCGCCTTCACAAGCTCCAGACCACACCGACGAGCTCTGGTGAGAATCTCGAGCTACTTGACAAGGTCCCCGCTTCCTTAACGCCTAACGCCGCCAATCTTTTCGCCGAGCATCCTGGCGCGCAATTGCACGATGTTACGCCGCTAGAGTCATTCAGCGTCGTCGTTGTTTGTCTCTGTTCATCGAGTTCTAGAAGCCTCTGTGTTACTCATATGCAGATGCCCCCTGAACCAAAGTTGTAGCCCGTGGTTTCCTCTTCGTTTTTCGTTTTTGGGGCGACGCGTTTCGTCCAGCGGAGGCGTCGCCACCATCGCTGGAAGACGGCCGGATCCGCCGCCGTCAGAGCCGTGTCCGTCAGAGCGCTGCAGCAGCCGATGGCCTTTTTGCGCTGGAGCCCCTGCCCTTTTTCCCGCCTGAACCCGCTTTCCCCGGAGCCCACCTGTCAGCCCCGGTACATTCTTGCAAGAAAACCCCCGCGCTTTGTGGCTTCTCAACCCGCGCTCCCCTGGATCGCCCACGTGTCGCCCACCGGCTGGCCGTGCGCGTGAGTGGCCCCTGGATCGGCCGGTCCCACTGCCGGTCTCGGTGGCTAAACAAACGCTGAGAAAAGTCCGATCCCGCCACGCCGGCTGCTGCTGAGTCAGCAGATGGCCCACTTGTCACTGCCTGTGGCTAGGTCCGAGCTGAGTAAGAAAAGGTTTTCTGTTTTTCTGTTTTAATTTAAACTTTTCAAATTTGTTTTAAATTCAAATTTAAATCTGTTTTCAAATATTTTTTAAAATATAATTCCAAATTAAACATGTAATATATGTTTTGAAATCAGAAAAATGTGAGGATTTCAAATATGCCCTTCAAAATATATTTTGAACACTTTAAATTTCGAGTTGATTAAAATTACATAAAATGCCCTTTTCCTTAATTAATTAATAACTTTAGTTTTATAACTCCAAATTTGACAAATAATATGTCTGAAATGATCAGCGCAACGAGCCCGTTCTATCTATGCATTCCATGTTCTGAATTGCAGCATGCATCATATAAATATAAAGTATACAGCAACTTATTTGAGTATAAAATGTGACTAAAACTCCATAAAATGCCTTATTCTTGTATTCCACACCTCACCCATGCCATGCTACTTTATTGCCATGCAAATTGTGCATCATTCATCATGGCATGATTGTTTGCTTGTCGCATTTTAATCATATGCTTGTGCACTTTATTTATGTTGGCCCTTGTTTGTTTGGTTCTTCTTCGAATAGACGAAAGGTGGGATATATCAAGAAACCTGTGAGCACTACCCAGATCCTTCTCTCGCTTCAATCGAGCTGCAAGCACTACCACATGCTTGCATACATATAGTACCTACCGCCTCTATCTTATTCTTGCATCATTGAGTCGCGATTGCATTAAACTGAATCCCAAGTACTGCATAGCCTTTACTTTTAAACCCCACCGAAGCTTGTTCCTCCATCCCATGAGCCATTACTACAGGAGTTGTTTGAGCCATGCGGGTCATAGAACAGCATGTGTAGGGTATGTGAGTGTCTGATGGATAACGAGGTACCTAAACCACTTAACCTGAGTAGTAATGGGATAACTAATGAAAGTGGCACCGGTGAGCAATATCTGCTATTTGGTTTTTCATGCTCACTTGTGTCCCGTAGGACCCCGAGTACTTGATTCCTGTTCCTTGAATATTCGCGCTATCCATATCCGGGAGGCTTATGAACCCTCCTGAGCCAGAGCTTGATTCATTCTTATTTCTTGGGGACACAAAGTAGTTTGGGGCTTTATTACTATCCTGTACTTATGCCATGCTTTACTGCTTTATTTACGATTGTGCGTGGAGCACCTGTACTGTTTAGGACCGTGACACGTTTTCAGACGACAAGCCCAGTCACACTTTCGGTTCCCAAATGCATACCGCCCACACAAACCTTGAGTCCGTCTCGAGCCGCCAACTTCGCTATGGTAGCTTAATGGGGTGCCCTGAAATATTTCTGAATCGTGATCGCTTTGTCGTGGATCGCCTCGTTGGGTTCTGATTTGGTTTTTCCGAGGTTGATCGAGTGTGTGTTGCTATTTGTGCACCCCTGCAGGGTAAATCTTTCTGAAAGCCGTGTCCGCGGTTATGGACGACTTGGAGCACAGTTTCTCGATCATAGACAAGTATAACTAAAGTACCGCTTTTAATTTAACTAAGTACCTGACTAGTAAATAGTGCAACACTCATGGAATGGATAATAAAACTGCCAACGGATGGGGGGCTGTTCGTCCGCTTCCTCGTTGGTAAGCGAGGAGGAGGATGGATCTGTTAATATTACCGTTATAACTGTTGTTATTATTTCACGGACATCCGTCTATCTTTGGTTAGGCGGATGGTTAGAGAGTATCCATAGAATTGTTAGGTATTATCTTTTGCTGCAATTGCGTCACCCCCAGGTTGTGTTCCCTTTAGAGGCATAAAGACTTGCCGAAAATTTCTAGGGTCTCACACGATAAATTGTTGATTCAGATGAACAGGTAAACTCGCAAGATGGATACTGGGTGGAGGAGACGGACGATGTTGGCAACGATCACTCGGTGTAGAGATTCCGGAAACGGGGATCCGTGAGATCTGTGGGCGGGATGTGTTTATTTATGGGGCATCTTATGCCGATTTGCTTCTTAACCGTACTCGGATCTTGTTTTCCGCTTCCGCCTGATACTCTGATGTTTGATGTATGAGGAACTATCCTAAACTATTATATCTATCTAGGATATTTGGATCTTGCCGTATGGCGTTGCAATATTTCTATTTCTTTTAGATGAAATGGCTCTGAGGACTGTTGTATGGTGGCTTGCATACATACTCATTTGTGTATGTAGTTGATCCCTTCGCTGCCGACACGCTCGTTCTTGTCCTGATGCTTGGAAATGGTTAGGACGGCCGAAAGGTCTACCTGTGAGTGGCATTTGGCCCCACCGTACTATTTTAACCATTTCCGTTCATCCAGGCTTGTAACTAAGAGCGTAATTCACCGAGGTAGTTACACCAGTGGCCGCAACACACAACACGAACATCAACCGCAGGCGTTGCATGCTCTCCGCGATGCACCCTTCCCTATGGTACACGCACGCATCCTATCCACAAAGCGCCGAAATGCTCGCACCACCCCATCTCACGCGTTCCCGCAATCCACCTGGCCCATCATGCGGTACACGATCCCTGCCCGACCCACTCGCGTGCAGAGCATGCACAGCAGCAACGCGCCTCCCCAACAATGCTACACTTACGTGCATGTTTTAACGGATATAGGTTACGTGCAGACGTGGGGATCATGTGGCTTTCGGTTCCTAGAATCATGGGAGGCAAAAAAAATTAGACCATCCAGGTTGTTCCACCTCATCTCGTAAGATGTTTTCGTGGAAAAAATCCCATGAGTCTAGCATTTTCGCGCGCCTCCCTACTGACAACCATACCTGGCCATTGGGTCGTGCCTTCATGAGCCGGCACGTGGGCACGCGTGCTTTGGCACATCACAGGCCATCCCGGCATGCCACTTAAGGGGTCGTGCCTGGGCCGCTACCCCAAGCCCACGTGCTGGTACGGCACGGCCCGTTAAGGTTTTTTTTTTTAATTTTATACCATTATTTCAATTTTTATCTTAATTTTAGAAAAAAATAGTATAAAAACACCTTAACGGGCCGGCCCATTAGACCCATTTAGCTAACGTGTCGTGTCTGGACCTCAAGGTGAAGCTCACGGGCCAGCACGACACAGACCGTTAGCTTAACGTGTTCAGATGAGCCATGCTGTGCCAGGAACGCTAATTTCTTAATGGGTCACGTCGAGCCGTGGGACGGCCCGTTGGCCAGGTATGCCGACAACTACCCCCGCTCCCCTCGTTCTTTTCCTCACCAACCGGCCCCATCTCCCTACCGACAACCACCACCTACGCGGCCCTGGCTACCTTCCTTTCTCACCTCGATCCTGCAAGCCGCGCTTCCTCTACCGACCCTGCCATCGCGATCCAGCGCCGCCGCCAAGCTCCACCGCGTTGGCCGCCACCTGCCATGCCGTGGCCCGTCGCAGTCCGCTGTGCTCGTCTCTGCCAACCTCTAGTGAGACCTCGCTGCCCGTCTGCTTCCCCGTGGCCCCGCCCCGTGTGACATCAGCTCTGCGCCTGGCACCAGTCGATCTCGCCACCTCACTGCGTCGTTCCCACCGAGCTCCCCGCACCGCAAAGTCTGCCGCTAGCGACCGAGCCACCCGATGCAGAGCCCCGGCCCCGTCCTCGACCCTGGACCGTGGCCTCGCCTTGAAGCCCCGGAGCCCGCCGTCACGCTGACCCTGCTCCGGCCGGTGCCTTGCCTCCGCCGTGAGCCCTTGCGCCGCCTCCCTCTACACCGAGAACCGCGTCGCCTCCTCTTCATAAAGCTCTGTGGCCGAGCTCGCCTCCAACCTGTGTGTTGCCGCCACCCTTGGCCCTTGGTGGATGGTCATGGCCCTGCAGCTGTTGTGCCCAGTGCCGCCCGGGGCCTCCTCTTCCTCGACCCGTCGGTCTCTGCCCTCGCCAGCGTCATCGTGCCCTCCGCAAAGGGTGTTCGATGATATGTCTGAACACGTATCCTTGAGATGCAACACGAACAAAGGGTGTTCGATGATATGTCTGAAAGGGACATGGCCCTTCGAAAACTTCTTTCTACCGGCATCGGTACATGCCGACGTTCAATCCACCACAAGACTCTCGTAGGCGCTTCGAGATTTACACTGCCGTTGTCGGCCTCCGTCCGCTCCATGAACTGTCCGCACCCCACGTGGTCCCCACGCATCTGATCTGGGAATATCTGCCCACCGACGCACGCGTGTCTCATCTCTCCTTTCCCTTCCAGAAATTCCTCCTCTTTTCTCGTCAGATCTTGAGCGGGGCAGGCCGGAGCCGATATCGTGGGCGATCTTGGTGGCTGTTGTGCGCGAGCGGCGCGGTGACTGCCGGAGTGGGAGTGACCCGGTTGCTGCTGGAGGGCGAGACGCGCCGCGGTCAGAGCGCGAGAGGGAGAGCTCCGCCAACCTCGCTGGCGCGTCCTCGCGAGGGCAGACGGCGGAGGCGCGGATGGAGTACGTAGACGAGGCGATGGCCATCTTGGAGGTCTCCGCCGTCATCCTTGTGGACTCGCGGGTGCAAGCGTCGAGGAGGCTGTGGCCGAGCTCACAGACGGTGCGGCCGCGACCTAGCTGGCGTGTCCGTGCGACGGTGGAGGTGCAGTGGCCGCGGAGGCGCGTCGAGTTGGCGGTAGCTCAAGTGGCAACCGGAGCCTCAGCGGCGCGAGCGGTGGTCGGAGCACGGGCGGTGGCTAGACCGCGGCGAACGGACAACGCGAGTGCGGGCGGCGTGAGCGGCGGCCGGAGCGTGGCCAGCGCACGGCATGTGCGCGGGCGGCGAGCTCCAGCGGGCGGCATGAGCAGTGGCCGGAGCACGGCGCATGCACGGCGAGCTCTAGCGGGCGGCGAGCTCCCTCGTGCACGCTTCTCGGCTGGGCCGAGACGTGAGGCTGGTGGTGTTATGTGAGTTGGTGCGGATCAAGATGGCGAGTTACGGTGGTGGCTGGCGCTGATCTCTCCGTGTATTTGGTTTAGGAAAAACAAACTGTTGATCTCTATTTCTTCCATCCGGCCTGTGTGCCCAATAGTGCTGCTCCGATGGAGTTTGAAAATATGCTAAAGTGGAGTGTGGCGATTCCACAACCTGTCGTGGGTCTATGTCTTATCCAATGGTAGAAGTGAGTTTAAGGTTCGTGCACGTCAATTTTGCATCCAACATCCTGCACTTTGTACATCTTCCTCCCCCTATAGCCCCGAAGCTGTACATGGACACTTTGATGCTAGCTCTCCCGATTCTCTATCTTTCTCTCCTCTTGTTTTCTCTCCCCATGGAACCACGAGGCAGCTCTTCCCCTCACTCCCTCGGGGCGTCACAGTTCATGGACATGGTCGGGCTACCGGCGCGTGGGGCAGACCACATCTCCGTGGCGTCGGCGACACCGTCGCGGACTTAGCTGGCGAGTTGGTCGGCGTGACGTGGTCGGGCAGTCGGCGCGTGGTGCAGACCGCATCTCGGTGGTGTCGGCATGGGGTAGCGGCGATGACGTTGCGGACTTAGCCGGCGAGTTGGTCGGTAGCCTTCCAGAGAGCTGATGGATGTGGGTGGCCATGGATACCGATGTTTCAGATCGTGATCTCGATTTGGCTTCATAAATATACCGTTTCAATATATTGAAACCACATCAACCAGCTTTAAATAAATTGAAACCATAGAATCATGTTTCATTACATTAAAACCACGAAACCCTATTTCAAAACAATTGAAACAATAATAATATGATTGAAACAATTGAAAACACCACCAAACAACAAATGAAACCACAAAACCATGTTTCAAAAGATTGCGACCACATAAGCATGTTTGAAACAATGTAAACCACCAAAAGATATTTCAAACAACCGAAAGCACACCAGCACGTTTCAAACAATTTAGACCACAAAAATATGTTTGAAACAAAGTGAAACCTCAGAAGCATGTTTCAGAACAATTGAAACCACTGCGTAAGAACAAATAAAATTATAGAACCATGTTTCAATAAATTGAACCTGCCCAAGTATCTTTAAAATAATTGAAACCACACGAAGGTGTTTGAAACAACCGAAACCATCACAAAAGGTTTTATGAACATTCTTGGGAACCCAAGGAACCTTTTTAAAACAATTGAAATAAAAAATGTTATCTTTTAATCATTTGAAACCACCTGTCAAGTTCTTACCAATATTTTGAAACCAAATTGAACATTTTTCAAAACCATATCAAACTACGTTGAAACCTATTACAACAAATCGAAAATCCACAAGCATTTTTTAAAACAATTGATACCACAAACAAATGAAACCACAGACCCATGTTTCATTAAATTGAAATCACACAATGTTTGAAACTATTGAAACCACCAAAACCAGTTTGAATTAATTGAAACCACCACCACCTTTTGAAATAATTGAAACCACAGATAACATCTTGTAATAATTCGAAACCACATCACAACTATTTATAATTTTTAGAAATCGAATTGAACCTAATTTAAAACATTGTAACCATATCGTACCATGTTGAAACATATATGAATCAATCGACACCTCACATGCATGTTTTAAAACAATTAAAATCACGCACAAATGAAGCCACAAAATCATGTTTCAGTAATTTGAAACCATAAAATAATGTTTGAAATAATTGAAACCACAAAAACATGATTAAAACAATCGAGACTCACAAGCACATTTTAAAACATTTGAAACCACACACAAATGAAACCACAACACCATGTTTTAATAAATTGAAAGCACAAAAGCATGTTTGAAATAATCGAAACCAGGAACATATGTATGAAGCAATTGAAACCACCACCCACAAACAAATGAAACCATATAACCACGTTTCATTACATTGAAACCATGAAACCATGTTTCAAAATAATTAAAACAACACTACCATGATTGAAACAATTGTAACCACCACCGAAAAACAAACGAAACCACAAAACTATGTTTCAACAGGTTGAAACCATACAAGCATGTTTGAAACAATTCAAACCACGAAAAGATGTTTCACACAATTGAAATCACCTCCCAAGATTTTATGAACGATTTGACACCCCCACGGGACCTATTTGAAACTATTGAAACCACAACAACCATCTTTTAATCAATTGAAACCATCACGCAACTATTTATCAATAATTTGAAACCCCATTGAACCTTATTGAAACTTTTGAAACCAAATCGAACATGGTTGAAATCTTTGTGAAACCATTTGAAACCACACAAGCATGTTCGAAACAATTGAAACTACAAAAAACATGTTTCAAACAATTGCAAGCATCACCCAATAATTTATGAACAATCTACCACCCACAATGTACCTTTTTAAAACATCTGAAACCACAACAAACATATATTAATCAATTGAAACAACCTCGCAACTATTTATGAATAATTTGAAACCACATTGACCCTAATTGAAACTATTGAAACCAGATTGGACCTTGTTAAAACCTCTATGAATTAATTGAAACAACACAAGCATGTTTGAAACAAATGAAATGACAAAAGCCTCTTAGAAACAATTGAAACAACACGAAGCCTTATTGAGGTAATTGGAACTACTAAATACAAACTATAATAAATTGAAACCATCATGCTACCTTTTATGAGTTTTTTCAACTACATTGAACCTCTTTGAAACAATTGACACCACATTGAACCTTGTTGAAACCTTTGTCAATCAATTTGAACCACAGAAGCCTCTTTGAATCAATAGAAACCACACCTACTACTGAAACCACAGAAGCTTCATGACTCAAATGAAACCACCAAAAACATGTTTGAAAATTTTAAAAGCACCACCCAATATTTTATGAACAATTGGCACCCAAGGAACCTGTTTGAAATAATTGAAACCACATAAAACATATTTTAATCAATTTAACACACCTCGCAATTTTTTTTACTAATTTGAAACACATTGAACCTTATTGAAAAAGTTGAAACCAGATTGAACCTTCTCGAAGCCATTGTGAACCAATTGAAACCACACAAGAATGTTTGAAAAAAATGAAACCACAGACAATTGAAACCATAAAAATATGTTTCAAACAATTGAAACAACCACCCTAGATTCTGTGAAGAATTTGGTTTGAAACATGTTTCAATTTACTCATGAAGGCTTCATGAGGTTTCAATTGTTTCATAAAGGTTTGATGTGGTTTTAATTATTTCATAAAGGCTTGATGTGTTTCGATTATTCCATAAATGTATGGAGTGGTTTGAATTGCTTCAACTCCCCCATTAAAACATGAAATTTGTTTTGCATATCGTTGGTTTTCATGAAAGTTCGACCTGATTTGAAATCAAATCGTGGTTCCACCAGTTTCAAAACCAAATCATGTTTTCAATTGTTTCATAAAGGTGTAATGTGGTTGACATCCAAAACATGGTTTCAATTGTTTCATGTAGGCTTGATGTGGTTTAAATTGTTTCATCAAGGTATGATGTGGTTTCAGTTGTTTTAGAAAGGTATGATGTGTTTCAATTGTATGAAAGAGGTTCCATGTGGTTTCAACTGTTTCATTAAGGTTTGATGTGTTCTTAATTGTTTCGTAAAGGCTTGATGTGTTTCAATTGTTTCATAAATGTTTGGAATTGTTTTAATTGTTTCAACTTTCCACCGTAAAAATATGAAATTGGTTTTGCATACCGTAGGTTTTCATGAAGTTTCCACCTGATTCAATATCAAATCATGGTGGCACCAGATTCAAAACCAAATCGTGTTTTCATGTTCCATAAAGATTTAATGTGGTTGACAGCCAAAATATGGTTTCAATTGTTTCATGTAGGCCTAGTGTAGTTTCAGTTGTTTCATAAAGGTTCGATGTGTTTCAATTGTTTCAAAGAGGTTTGATGTGATTTTAATTGAGTTATAAAGGCTTGTTATGGTTTCAATTGTTTTATAAATGTTCGGTGTGTCCATCGGTTTCATTAAGGTCTAAGGGCACGTACATTGCTGGCCTCTTACCTCAGACATTTAAACGGTTCATTACTACACTCCGCAAGCGTCGGCCGCTTCCTAGCAGAATTTGTTGGCTATTTCCAAGCGCCTGGCGCCTATGTTTCCGTCGATGCTAAAATAACTGCCAGGAAATAAAAAAGGCCGGGCTTAAATCCAAAACGGCCGGGATTAAATCCCTAGCGTCTCTAGTAAGCAAATGCTCTATACGTGCCCTAATACAGTTTCATAAAGGATTGACGTGGGTTTAATTATTTCATAAAGGTTTGATGTAAATGTTGATGGCGGCTGTAGCGGGCGGAGGCCGACGTGGATGTAGTCACGGCCGGAGCTGGACGAGGCCTACGGATGCGATCACAACCGAAGCTGGCAGATATGTCTTTGGAATTTATACCCATATTGAAATCTTGCTAGAATATGTCTTTGGTACAAATGAAACAATAACATGTTTCAATTCAAGTTTTTCAATATTTTTCACATATTTCATATTTTTAGTCTTGTTTCAATAAATTTATACCAAAACGTGTTTCATAGTTTTAGTATTGTTTCATAATTATTGGCATGTTTCATAATTCTAGTCTTCGTTTCAATACTTTAATCCACAAAACTGTTCCATAAATTTTAGTGTTGTTTCCTACATGTTTCATATATTTTATCTTGTTTCAATTAATTGATACAAGAAATTTCATAATTTTACTGTTGTTTTTACAACTGGAGTCGGGTTTCATATTTTTTTCGTAATTTTAGTCTTTGTTTCAATAAATTTATACAAGAAATTGTTCCAAAAATTTCATAATATTACTCATGTTTCACAAATTTACACTTTTCACAATATAAGTCATGTTTCACTAATTTTAAGTAATGTTTCAAAAATTTTGGTCATGTTTCATAAATCCATAGATGTAGTCAGTTTTCATAATTACAAATTGTTTTAATCTGGTTACAAAAATTGGGCGTACAATTTTTTTCGATTTTCGACCAAAGCATAAGGCATCGGATCAGTATATAGTTGTTCTCCCAGGTTTGCCCCTACCAGCCCTCCATCCCGGTTGGGAGGTCTCACTAGGATTTCGGGCCAGAACATGGCAAAAAAAACTATTGGACGGCAAATTGCTGATTAGATTTTCATTTACTCCAATCATCTGTCTTTGCTTGAATTCTCAGATTTAATTAGGCTGGTCCTAGTGGCAGTATCATAGCTAGTATCATGCATGCCAAGTTGGCAAAAATCTAATGTGGCACAACAATTAATTAAGAAAGAGATGGTTAAAGTATCATAGGTAGATACCCTATCATAGCACGTAAAACTAGAAAATATTCATGCAAATAAATATTGTACATAATTTTGCATTGAGATTTTTACAAATCATTAAGTATAGTACTAATATAATACTATCATATGATACAATGTACTATGAAGATAGTATCTGATGTAGCCCGACCTACGGTCGTTACCACATCAAAGTCTCCAACTTATGCCAAGTCGTCATGGACTCTAAAGGTGAATCCGTTCCTCTATGCGAGCCGACTTCCTACCCTTTTGAATGGTATACTACTTCATACTCCATCCCATATTTATGATAGGATCACACCGACAAGTACGGAGGCAAGGGAGGAAGCCCGGAGCATCAAGCCTGACAAGAGGGATGCTTGGACGAGGACATGGCGGAAGACACATGCCAGCGGTACTACCGCTCCCGTTAGCGGTAGTACCGCGCCCCGGTACTACCGCCCGACATGACCGGTACTACCGGCAAATACTGAAGCCAGCACCATCTCGTCTGGATGCCCCGGGTACCAGCTTGCGGTACTACCGCCCCCAAGCGGTACTACCAATCATCAACTCTGGTAGTACCGGTCATGACAGTGCCTGCACGCACAACAGTTGGGCCACAACCCATGTATCCCCCTTATTATGGTGCAACCTAGATTTATGCCTAGACTACCCCTATGTAAGTGGCTGGCCGATATATAGACCCCCCACCCCCTCATGTATTCCTTAGGTATAGATGATAGACTAAAGACAACACCCTTTGTGTAATCTCTAGTTTTGCCTCATCCCCTTCTACCAAAGGGGATCGACTATCGTCACTAACTCGTTGGAGTTTGCATCGCGCCTCCCTCGTTGTACAAGGCCTTGGCATCGGTATCCCTTTGCCAAGACATCAAGACTCTCTCCAAGGTGTTCTTATTCCCTCTCCACGTGGGATCGAGGGATAACACTGGCCGATTATTCCTTGCAAGGATTCTATCGGACCGGTGGCCATCGGCCGGAGCAATCGGCCCTGTATCGTGTGTGTTTTGCGTGTGTTCATCGTGTTCTTCGCGAGTTGTGTGTTCGCTTCCGCTACCTTCTCCCTTTCCTCTAGCTTTCCCATTGATTTGACCATGAGATCCGTGAAGATCGGGCCACCCACGGGGTTACCCCTTATCATCTGGTATCAGCAGCTTTTGGTTGCCATGGATTCCTCATCGATTTGGTCTTTTCCCCCATAAATTTGAAAATTCAACCAAAAATAGCCCCAATTTGTGTTTTGGATCGATCTATGATTTGAGTGTGTTTTGATAGGTTTTGATCCGTGGATTACTTGCTAAACTTGTTGATCTACCTTCCCCTGCGTTCCCATGGCCTAATTCCATCATTTACCCCTTCAATTTGGTGTTTTTCTTGAAGATTTTCCGTCCAAATCGCCCCAAAATCGCGAAATCGCGTCGAATCCGCGTGTCCCAGGTATAACCGATACTTCTGGCTGAAACAATGGTACTACCGGGGTCCAAAAGCGTTACTACCGCCCAGACCAGAAAGGAATCAGCACATTCCAGATTTCAGCCCCTCACCGTTTTGAGCATAACTTTTGCATACGAACTCGGATTTTGGTGTTCTTTAGCTCGTTTCGAGGAGGAGAAGGAGCTCTAAATCATCATACAAGTGGTTCATGCTATGTAATCCATCCAAATTCCGTGAGAAAGGCGGAATGCAATAATAAAGGGTGAAGATCGGCGACAAAAGGTATAAAAATTCCGCCACTTCTCCCCACTTGCATCCCTTTGTGAGCTACACTATATTTGCGATAAAAAAACACCTATTGAGACTATTTCCTCTGATGATTGCTTAGGCTATGCACATTTGATACTTGTAGAATTCCGAGCAAAAGTTGTGAGCGTGCTATCTCATATAGGTATCTTGTATAGTTGTTGGCACAAGGAAGAGGCAAGTGAAAAAGAAAATAAAAAGATAAAAATAGAAAAAAAGAAGAAAAAGAAAGAAAGAAACAAGTGCCTCATAGAATAGGAAGCGCAAGCTCGATCAACATCAAATAGGTGGTACTTTTGTGTATATCCTGTAGCCCACCAATTTATTTCAATCGAACTAGCGTCTCTCCTTGCACTTGTGCGACACGAACTTATAGTCTTTGCTAGGTAATCATTTGGTTCTTAGCTCACTTTCTCCATCGCACAAGTCTCATTTATCCCACCATGTGTATTTCCTTTTATATAATTCCTTTCTTGTGGATTGACTTGTTTTGCTTTGTGATCATCGTGGTTCTTTACTTGCCATTACAATATCTCGATTTCGGATTGTTCTTGGACACGTCGCCTTCCATACCTATCCACCATAAGCTTTATGTGTGTGTGTTTTTAGTGGTTAGTTGGTTTTGGTGTTCCGCGTGAACTTCAGTTTACTTGGTTTTTGATTGCTCTCAAGTGTTGGCACTTGCATGATACTATCTTCCAAGGTAAAGTAAGGTTTGGCGTTGCATCCCTAAACCCCTACCACTTCCATATACACCACTTGCTCTTGTGAATCATGTCTAGGGACTCCAGAACTGAGGATGATATCTATGAAGAGTCGATGATGAGCCACCACGACTACGACTCCACAAGTATAGAGGACATGATGGAGCACTACACCGACAATGTCTTCGCATGCTTTGAGGACCCGAAGAATTGCACCTATGATGGCTCCACATGCATGGAAGACATGGAGCACATCATCAACTATGGCTCCTCAAGAATGGGGGACTTGGAGCTCTAGATCGACAATGGTTCCTCATGCATGGAGTACATGGAGCACTACACCGACAATGGCTCCACATGCTTGGGTGATATGGAGTACTACATAAACAACAACTCCCCAAGCATGGACGACTTCGATTGCTTAAATGATGATGCCTCACCAAGAATGGAGGACATGGCGAGATTCACCCACTTCGAGGGCTCTTCCATGAGCCATGAAGAATACCTCCACCGCTTGGATATGGAGGACTACTACGCCAAGCTAGGGGATACGCATCATCAAGAAACCATGACCTTCAAGGCCAAGAGTGCCACACCAAAGGGCACCACCTACTTCGATGATCCACCTCCAAGGTGTCAAGCACCACCACCTACATGGCATCATGCACCAACATCTCCAAGGCAACAAGCGCCATCACCTCCAAGCCGTCAAGCGCCGCCATCTCCAAGGCGCCAAGCACGACCATCTCCAAGTCGTCAAGTGCATCTACCTCCAAGGCATCAAGTGCCATCTACTCCAAGAAGAGTGGCGCCCAAACATCATCTTCCACACAAGGCACCACGAAGCAAGAATCTTCATCAACATACACCCTCTAGAGATCATCACCAACATCAAGAGGATACAAGATGTCGTTCAAGGTATCTTCACCATGAAGATGGAGAATACAGGTTGAGAACCATGCATAATGCTCAACCAAGCTCAAGAAGGCACCACCATCAAAAGAAGAGTGCCAAGGAAAATGATCATCATCGTGAGCGTCATGTGGATGACCAAGTACGCCACCTACATCAACCTGCGGCAAGGCACGCCAATGACCTCCATCGACACCTTCATAAGGCCCCTTCCACTACTCGTGCCACCACCAAAATGGAACTAGAGCAAGCCTTCTTCCACGCCATCAAGCTTCAATGCCAAGACTCCAAGTTCAAGAGGAAGCATCCAACTACAAGAGCTTCAATGCAACTTCTTATTCAAGCACTCCAAGAATGTCATTCAAGCAAGAGATGGACCTTTACTTTGCCAAGTTGGATGAGGCCATCAAAAACATGACCCCCTAAGAGATAGAAGAAACCAAGTTGCTTTGCCAACAAGTGGATGCAAGAGCGAAGATGGCGTCAAGGACCAATATTTCCAATTGGAGTTCCACCACCACAATGGAACCCAATGTACAAGACCACAAAAAGGTCGAGAATGGTGAGAATGGGACTTTCCCTTCACCAAAGGAGGCGCAGGAGTTGAGAGAACCGAGCCTATCCCTACATGCTTGAGTGATGATGTGATACCAATCCCATGTGAGTACGAGAGCCACTTAGCCCACTTGAGTGAGAGCAAGAGTGAGATGAGTGACTCCACATTACGTGAGATAGAGTGCTTCCACTTGAAGGGCATGAGTGATACACCAAGTGAGTTGAGAGTGGTAGTTGATAGGTCATGTGAAACCACTTTGATTTCTAATGACTTACCCTCTACCTCTAGTGTGTTTTCTCATGATGTGATAGGTTCCATGGATCAAGAAGCGCCAAGCTTGGAGATGATGATGCCCCCGACCGAGAAGATGTACAAGGTGGATGAAGATGATGCCATACCCATACATGATGAACAAGTCGTACACATGGAGGCCAATGCTACCACAACACCTACTTCATATGAGAGGTATGGACAAGGTAAAAATAATGGTGTTGATGATGCCATGATACCACTAGTGGACATGATGACTTGTGATTATTGGCATGCTATGTATGATGTCTGTGATATCACATATGACTCATTGGTATTTCCATGTGATACTTTGCCTTTGCATAATGTTGAGCATGTGAAATTATTTGATTGTGATGATGTTTCCATAGACATGCCATGCTCTAAACGTTACATTGGTGATATCATTGCTTGCACTTTGTTGAACAATTGCTCTTTCCAATGTTTTTTTTGTAATGATGTTACCAATGGTACCCCTCGGACCATGCTTTGTCATGGATGTTTTACAATTTCTCCCGTTTCTTGCAATAAGATGAACAATTGCTCTTTCACATGTTTTGCTTGCAACAATAATTCTCATATGGTTTCTATTGAGATGGCCCCCATAGCTTTCTCAAATTTTGGAGATTTTGATGATTGCCATGATAAGCATGTTCCCTACTTGCATACTCACCATGTATCTATTTCATACTTTATTGACACTCATGGTGATATGCATAAAAAGAGATACGTCATGATGGATGATGTGTTTCTCTACCATGCACACACATTCTTCCTTTTGTGTATGATGTGTGTAGGTACCCTCTCAAGAATGTCAACCTCGGTTGAGCACGAGTTGACAAAAAGAGCTTTAGAGAGCATCCCCCAGGTGAGTTCAAGATCGAACCTAGCTCTGATACCTTTTGCATGCTTTGCATCTTTCATGTTGACAAATTGCTCTTTCCTATGTTTAGCTTGCAAGCATGTTAATGGTATTCTATCACCTTGTGACAATCATGTATCTTTGCTATTGGATATTGATGCTTTGTGTGTTGCAACAAAAAAATGTTGAACCATTTCTCTTTCCAATGTTTTGTATGCAACCATATTGCCATTATGAGCATGTATTGTCATGAGAGATTCCAAGTCTCTCGTATTGTTGTTGCAACAAACATAAGGAACACTTGCTCTTTTCCATGGTTTGTTTGCAAACATGTTTTTGCTTCCACTCGCGATACACATACTCCCATTATCTTTGCTTTGGATGATTTGTGTTCTTTCCAATGGTTGGTTTGCACACACAATGATGTTGCTTTGGATATTATTCCTCGTGTGTTTTTGCCAAATTCTCCTATCCTTGCATCAAAGATGTTGATCAATACCTTAGTCAATTGCTTTGAGTGCCACACTAAGAAGTTCTATGGAGTTTTTGAGTTCCCACATTTGGATGATGTTCAAACCAATTTCCATGCACTTTGACCTTGCATATGCATTTCGGTTGCTATACTTGAGTTGTGCTAATAGTGTTGTGAACAAGAATGGACATGACACACATGAAATGCTCCTCTATCACACACAAACATATGTTGCTTGGTCTTTGTTGTGTGAAGGTACAACAATATACACGTCAACCTCTATGGACAAAGAGTTGACAAGATGAATCGAAGAGAGTTACCTATGGTTGTCGTTCAATGAGCCATCTCTACATCATAAGGTGACTTCCTTCTACTTGAGGACTCGTGCTATAATCTTCATGAGTTGGCTACACTTTGAGTGTTGCTTCGCTTTTTTTGTGAGCTTTGTAGGCTTCATGGAAGGTGAAGGAACATAGAGGTGTTGTCAATTCAATCTTCCCGAGGTCGACTATATGGTGAACCCCAGGATCAAGAAGGTCTGTCGACATCTTCTACTTTGTGATGAGCGTGTAGAGTCGAGGACGACTCTTTTTGAAGGGGGGGAGATGATGTAGCCCGACCTACAGTCGTTACCACATCAAAGTCTCTGACTTATGCCAAGTCTTCATGGACTACAAAGGTGAATCTATTCCTCTATGTGAGCCCACTTCCTACCCTTTTGGAATGGTATACTACTTCATACTCCGTCCCATATTCATGATAGGTTCATCCCGACAAGTACGGAGGCAAGGGAGGAAGCTCGGAGCATCAAGCCCAACAAGACGCACGCTTGGAAGAGGACATGACAGAAGACACATGCCAGCAGTACTACCATCCGACATGACCGGTACTATCGGCCAATACTAAAGCCATCGCCATCACCTCTGGGCGCCCTAGGTACTATCTTGCAGTACTACCTCCCCCAAGCGGTACTACCGGTCATCAAGTCCGGTAGTACCGGTTGTGATAGTGCCTGCGCGCACAGCAGTTGGGCCACAACCCATGTATCGCCCTTATTATGGTGCAACCCTAGATTTTTGCCCAAACTACCCCTATGTAAGTGGCTGGCCTATATATAGAGCCCCCATCCCCTCATGTATTCCTTAGGCATAGATGATAGACTAAAGACAACCCCCTTTGTGGAATCTCTAGTTTTGCCTCATCCCCTTCTACCAAAGGGGATCGACTATTGTCAGCACCTCGTTGGAGTTTGCATCGCGCCTCCCTCATTGTACAAGCCCCCTTTGCCAAGACGTCAAGAACCTCGCCAAGGTGTTCTTCCCTCTCTGTGTGGGATCGAGGGAGCACGTTGACCGATCTTTCCTTGCGAGGATTCTATCGGACCGGTGGACATCGGTGGGAGCAATCGGCCTTGTATCGTGTGAGCTTTGCATGTGTTCATCGTGTTCTTCACGAGGTGTGCGTCCGCTTCCGCTACCTTCTCCATTTTCCCTCGCTTTCCCATCAATTTGACCATGAGATCCGTGAAGATCGGGCCACCCACGGGGTTACCCCTTATCAGTATCATACACTAGTATCATATGCATGATTCTAGTTGTGTGATACTACCACTACGACCAGCCTTAGGGGAATGAGGACTGCATGCAAATGGGAGAGCCTCACCTGCGCATGCATGAGGTTATTTCCAGATTGCTAAAAAAATAAATGCGAAATAAAGAGTAATTTGAGGGAATTATTGCGCACTGCTAGAATTAAGGGGGCCAAGTAATTAAGGACGATGTCATGCGGCTATGATTACAAGTCGAGGAGTCTAGTGATTCTATGTGAGGAATTCAGAGAATAAAGGAAGAGATAAAGTGGATGGCAGGTGGGTGGGGTCTAGCAAAAGGAAACGAATCTAGGCAAATGGCAGTACTAAACAACGTCTTTTAAGAAAAAAGGGGGCAGAAATCTCAAAACCCACAACGGACTATGGAACGGACGCTAGCACATACTGGCGTCAGTAGAATCGCCACATTCCATGGCCCTTGCAGTGTTGCTATGTACGCGCTTGTCTTGTGTCTGCTGCCCATGCCAAGTGCCTTTGCTGCTGCCCTGGTGCACCGTTTGTTCCTAGTTGCATATGTAGAACTCGCTGGTGGTGCCGATGTGGAAGTGAAGCCTTATAGTGGAGTGATGAGTGGGTTCTCTCGAAGATGATATGATGGTGGCACTGTCTAGGTCCAAGGCGGAGAGCCACACCTGACCCGAAGACAACCGACATGAACGCCGAGTTTTCCTTCCCGGAGTCGATGACCGATGATCGTCTACATGGATCCGAAGAGCATTCTCGATGCAGTAGAACCCCGGCTCCGAACCCCATGTGTGTCGAACACATGATCTCCTTCACGGAACCGGAGACCCCGATCCCGGATCCGAAGACCGATCCTGTCAAACCTTAAGACACTCGGTTCCGAACGCCAATGGGTGACCCTATCCGAGACCCCATTTTATAAATTACCATCCATATACGTGATGCCTATAAATTGTTTATGCTCGCATACATATTGTTTTGTTTGGGGTTATTTTTTTGACTCATCTAATAATTGAATATGGTGACTATATGTGGGCTATTCTAGTCTTATATTGGTTCCATTTAAATTTGTGTAGCGAACGGATGCCATGTTTTGCCTTGTTATACCAATATTTAAATTGCAGGGTACCTAAACAACTTGAACCATATAATTAATCAGGATGCTGATTCCGCTTAACACTGCCTAGTTGTGTTTCATCTTTGCCATGTCATGCATCATATACATATTAAATTACTACAAGGTTTATGGGAGCAAAACATGCCTAAATAATTAATTAAAGTGCTTTATTATTGTCCTTACACCTCACCCATGCCATGCTATGTTATACCATGCAATTGTGCAGCATTCCATCATGACATACCTTGTTTTCTTGTTGCATATATTCATATGATTGTGCACCTTATTCATTATGGCCCTTTGTGTGTTTGGCTTTTATTCTGGACGGACGCCGAGCAAGAGAATGACCAAGAGCACCAAGAGTACTACCTAGATCTCGGTTACCCTACTGCTGATCCGACAAGCAAGCAATTTGCCATGCTTGCATACATATAGTACCTATAATTCTATCTTATTTTTGCATCATTGAGTTGTAATTGCATTAAATTGGAATCCCAAGTACTGCATAGCCTTTACTTTTAAACCCCAACAAAACTTGTACCCCAATCCTATGAGCCACTACTACAGGAGTTGTTTGGGCCATGCGAGTCGTAGAACTGCATGTGTAGGGTTTGTGCGAGTCTTTGGATAATGAGGTACCTCAACAACTTAAACTGTGTATTAATGGGATAACTAAAGAAAGAGGTACCGATGGGCAATAGCTATTATTTGGTTCTTCCACTCTCACTTGTGTCCTGTAGGACCCCAAGTACTTGATTCTATTCCTTGACTATTCGAACTATCCACATTCGGGAGACTCTATGGATACCCCTTCGCTTGAGCTTGATTTGTACTTTATTTCTTGGGGCCACAAACTAGTTTGGGGTTTTATTACTATCATGTACTTATGCCATGCTTTACTGCTTTATTTAAGATTGTGTGTGGAGCGCCTGTACTATTTAGGACTTGTGACACATTTCCACGGTATCGGCAAGTCCACTCACACTTTCGGGTTTCCAATCGTTTACATCCGTCTACAGAAACCTTGGGTCCATCTTGGAGCCGGCCAACTTGGTTGCGGGTAGCTTAATGGGGTGGCCCTGAAATAATTTATGAATCTTGTGAATGCATTGTCGTGAGGCCTCGTTGCTTTTTAGTTGGTTCTTCCCAAGGTTGATCGTGTGTATGTTGCTATTTGTGCAACCATGCAGGGTAAATCTTTCTAAAAGCCGTGTCCGCGATTATGGATGACTTGGAGCATAGTTTCTCTATCATAGACAAGCATAACTAAAGTACCGCCTTTAATTTGACTAAGACATGACTAGTAAATAGTGCAACACCATGGAATGATTAATAAAATTGCCAACGGATGGGATGTTCTTCCGCCTTCTCGTCGGTAAGCGAGAAGGAGGGCGAGCGATGTTTATTTATGTTACTTATATAACTGTTGTTACTAATTAACGAGCGTCCATCCATATCTGGTTGGGCAAATGTTGTAGCATGTCTCTATAAAACTGTTAGTTATTATCTTTCACTACAATTGGTCACCCCAGGTTGTTCCCTATAGAAGCATTAAGACTTGCTGAGTGATACATTGCAAATGTATCTATAATTTTTGATGTTCCATGCTTAGTTTTATCCACTTTCGTGTGTTTTGTCCACACTTTGGAGTACTTTTCATATGATTTGTTGGACTAACCTATTAACAAGAGACACAGTGCCAGCTGCCTATTTTCTGTTGTTTTTGGTTCCAGGAAAGTCAGAAAATGAATATTCTCGGAATTGGATGGGACAAAAGCCAAAGTGCCTATTTTTCCGGAAGTCATCATATGCCAGAGTACGAGACGGAGAGGGGCCAGGGGGCCACCACACCACCTGGCCGCGTGGCCAGGCCTAGCCCGCGCCAGGGGGTGGTGTGGCCGCTCTCGGCACCTCCTCGCCCTCCCCTTCCGACTATAAGATGCCCTCGGGACGTAAACCCTAAGTACCCGATGAAAAATCCACGAAAGAGTCTGTAGCCGCCATCATCTCCATCCCTAGATCGAGAGGGATCTGAAGCTCTTCCGGCACCTGCGGAGAGAATTCACCACAGAGGCCTTCTTCATCACCATGCAAGCCTCCGATGTGATGCGTGAGTAGTTCATCCTTGGACTACGGATCCATGTAGTAGCTAGATGGCTGGTTCTCCTCCTTTGTGCTTTCATGTTTAGATCTTGTGAGCTCCGTTCATGATCAAGATCATCTATTTGTAATTCTGCATGTTGTGTTTGCGGGGATCAGATGGATATTGAGATGCTATTCCAGATTGATTATTGATTCTATCATGACTTTGTTATTTGTGATCTTGCATGCTTTCCGTTGTTAGTAGCTATCTTGGCCAAGTAGATGCTAGCAACTCCAAGAGTTAGCATTTATGCTTGATAGTGGGTTCATGCCTCTGGTAATCTGGGGAAGTGACAGAAATCTCTAAGGTACTAGATGTGCTGTTGCTACTAGGGAGAAAACAACAATCCTTTGTTCATAGAACAATCGTATTGTTTACTTTACACGCAGTTCGTAAAGCAATAATCTGTTGCTTGCAACTTAATACTGGAGGGGGTTCGGATGATAACCTGAAGGTGGATTATTAGTCATAGATACAGTTGGATGGAAGTCTATGTATAATGTTGTAATGCCCGATCAAGTTCCAAAGGAGTCAAGATGATTAGTATATGCATCTATTTCTTTCTCGATGTTTGTCAATTGCCCCGCTGTAATTTATTCACCCAGCATGTTATCTATGTAAGGAGAGCCACCTCTAGTGAACTATGGATCACGGTCCTTTATTTTACATACAATCTATAAACTGTTTCTGCTTTGTGTTTACTTTCTGCAAACTGTCACTTCTTTCCATTCGATACGTTTAATCCTTTGTTTTCCGCAAAACACGGTGAGATTGACAACCTCGTCGCAAGTTGGGGACAAAGTTCTGTGGTTGTGTTGTGCAGGTCTCCACGTTGCTACTAGCACCGGTAGTGCATCCTGCCAAGGCTCAGCTAGCAATACCTTCGGGGTGTTTCCTTGCTCCTACTGGATTGATAACCTTGGTTTCGTACTGAGGGAAACTTGCTGATGTGCTCATCATACCTTCCTCTTGGGGTTCCCAACAAGCTCTACATCAACACCGAGCCATCACTGAGTACCCCTAGGGTTTCACACAATAAATATTTGGTTCAGATGGATAGGTATTCTATCAAGATGGTCACTGGGTCGAACAGTGTGATGATGGTGGTGACGACCATCAGGTGTAGAGATTCCGGGGATGGAGATCCATGAGATCTGTGGTCGGGATGTGCTTAATTATGTGGCATCTCATAGCGATTATTTGGTTCTTAATACGTACTCGGATCTTATTTTCTATTTTCACTTGATACTCTGATGTGTGATGTATGAGGATGTATCCTAAAATATTATATATATCTAGGATATTTTGATCTTGCCATATGGCATTGAATATTTTTCTTTCTATTGTTTTAGATGGTCTGGCTCTGATGTACTATTGTATGTCGCTGACATACATACTCATTTGTGTATGTTTGATTGCATTACATGTCGACTATGCCACTCGCACTTGAAGCTATGATCATAAAAGTAGGTGGGATGGTTGGCCGGTACCATGCCCTGCTCCACAAGGTGGGCCTACTGTGTGTGGTTGCGTGGCCCCACGTTAGTACGTCTTGTCTACTTTTGGATCATACCGTCTTGTTGTGTAGAGCATAGTGTCCGAGGTATTACAAAGAGCTATGTGTAAAGGGTTACACGGATGCTAGCTTTTAGACCGACCTGGATGACTCGCGCTTGTAGTCTGGCTATGTGTTCATAGTGAATGGAGGTGCGGTGAGCTAGAAAAGTTCCAAGCAAGAATCGGTGGCCAATTCTACTACGGAAGCTGAGTTTATTGATGCCTCAGAGTCGACAAAGGAAGGGTTTTGGATAAGAACTTTTTTGATTGAACTCGGTGTATTTTCGGGCTATTCTAGTCCGTTAAATGTATATTGTGACAATACTGGTGTTATTGCACAAGAAAAGGAGCCACGAGCACACCATAAGAAAAAGCACATACTCAAGAAATTTCACCTGATTCGGTAGTTGGTCGATCATGGAAAAATTAAGGTATGCAAGTTACACATGGATGCAAATGTTGTTGACCCCTTGACCAAGCCGCTTCCACAATCTAAGTTTGAGGTGCATGTTAGAGCGATGAGCATGAGATTCATATGGCCTGGATATGCCTCAGTGTTCGACTCCAGTGCAAGTGGGAGACTGTTAGGAATGATGCCCTAGAGGCTCACTTTTCGCCTTGTATCTGTAACCTAGTACCGGCTTAGATCTAGCTGTATGTGTCACTACAATTGTCGCAAGTGTGGAACCACATACTTGTATCTAACTGTAGCCAATTTGTCCTTAGTCGTTTGAGGTTGGGAGGGAAACCCACTATCGAGACTAATTTGTAAGTCGGAAGATGACAATGTTTCACGTGTCATGAGCATGGAGATACCATCCGCCTTGCATTGGCTAGTCGGAAGAGGTACGATAGCCGGACCGATCCAAAGGTTAGTAGGACGTCAGAACACCGTCATACGCTCCGACTAACACAATGGAATCCTTAGACCTGAGGGGATCACACGATCCGAGTTGTGGAAAAGCCATCTTTGACTCTGTCTAACGCTCACCGTAACTAGGAGTCATAAGGGTGGTCATGGGCCGACCTTGAAGAAAGTTGCGTGATGTGGTTCACCCAAGACAGAATTTGCCCCTCCATATCGGAGAGATATTCTCTGGGCCCTGTCATGTGATATGATTCAGAAGCATGGGCATGCGCCACTCGATCAAGTGTTGATCGAGGTAGTCTAACTTAGTGAAGTCAGAGAGAATCAGTTATCACTACAACGAGAAGAGAGTAAAATGGCACTAGGATGACAGAATCTCCCCCATGTACCAATATCGTGAGGCAAAGGGACTAGGACAGATCGTTACATTGAGGGCATTTGTATAAACCGAGAGTCGGAAAGGCTTGCTAGAGGTCGATGCCGATTATCAGCTCTAGTCGGAAAGTTACTGAGCCACTGCTCTGACTGAATGATTAATAAGTTGTGTGGCTTACCGTAAGCCTACGATATCGCACACTTAAGAGAGTGGGACTAGGCAAATGTTGATCCGACTATCACAAGCCGGCAAGTTGGATTTGTACGGACAGGGACACGTGTCAATGGGTTGGACCCACTTTGACTAGGGCTAAGGTTTAGGACCGATGGACACACCTGTTGTGTGCTCTCACCTACTCTCCTATATAAGGAAGGTGGGTGGCGATGGACAAATCAATCCAATCCAATGTCGCTTCCTAGGATTTCATTAGACTTGACAACCACCTTCCTGTCTTGCATCGGCGGGAACAAGACTAGCATCTCACTTGCTGCTGTTCCACCTTATACATGTGTGAGACAGCAGAGGCACCACATCGGCAGTGCTCGTCGGTGGCGTTAGGCGGAGAAGTCAAAGGAGCAACCCGGTGATGAGGTGGTCCCAGGATCGAGAAGTTCGCTGGAGCCGGACGAGACGAGGGGAACGTACAACACCACCACGATGCGCTTCCTCAGCTTCCACACCTGTGCGTCAAGAGGTACGAGATATTTCCTTTCACCTAGGCCGGATCTTGGGGTGGCTCATCGGAGACCTTGCCGGATCAGAAAAGTTTTTTTTTGGCCTGGCTCTGCGTGTTGCCCAACACTTAGAACATTATCAGAAACTACGGTTCGGGAATGTCACAGTCATGATCGAGATCACTCTCGATCAATGATCAATAGTGGGACCAGGATGTCCATAATGACCCCCATGGATTCCACGAAAATCTATCGCGTTCGAATCATGAGCTTAGTGTCCCTTTCCCTTTGTTTCTTCGATACATAACTTATCTTAGATTTGATCTTTGGTATCACTATACCAATCTCATTACTGACAAGTTTACTTAACTCGTTATCATGATATTGTATCCCCTGACCTAGTCAATGGTTACAACCTACTGGATACAATTTCATCGAGTGGGCCTAGTGTATCTCCTGTCACGCTGGTGAACAAATCCCGATCATGATATATAGGCCTCAACTCTTCCACTGGAATACCCAGTACACACTTTTATAGCCACCTAGTTATGGACCTGACGGTCGGTGTGATCAAGGCAACCAAGGGAGATAGTGATTAATATGATCTCACGGTCTAAGGAGAAGGTCACTTATTTTCTAACTACTACAATGATAAAACATGTGACTTGATCACATTGCAATACCTAAGTGGGTAATGTCCATCATATCATTCTCCAATGATATGACTCCGTTGTCAACTAGCATAAATGCTCCATGATCAGGAAACCTTGATCATCGGTTGCCGAACAAACTAGTTGAATAGAGGCTACTAGAGACCTAGTTTGTTTACATATCACACATGTATCAATGCTTCCACTTGATACATTTATAGCACAGTATGAAACTATTATGAACTAATTTTAGAGATATGATAATAAACCTATTTATTATTTGCCTCTAGGGCATATCTCCTTTAGTCTCCTACTTGCACTAGAGTACAAATAATCTAGCTACATTTGTTACTATCATGAAGAAAATTGTCTTGATCATGCCTGCTTATGGGAAACATCATGTCTTTGATCTATTTTACAAGATCCGTATGTATTTTGCAAATTGTTAAGTGTCTCCTAATGTTACACTTACAACATTATCTCATAATGTACCAAAGTACTCATTTGGTGGCAAAGTGAGACTGTTGTATATGAGTATTCCAATGACGGTTGATCAATCACGAGGACTTTCACTGTTATCATTATAGTAGAAATGCGTTTAGCTAAAGTCGAACTTCATTAGCCAAACTAGTCATAATTTTAGTAACCTACTTCAATATCTATGTAGATCCTTCAGTAGTCTTTTATGATCCGCTTTTTATTGGTTCAGCGATTCATGAATCACTTCAGAACCCGTCCTTCATTATGAACATGGGTCACATTCTAGACAACTATATAACCTATTGATTTCGTGGAAGAGACATATGATAGATCCATATCAGATGAATATCATCTCCTTTTCTCCCATCAACATTTGTTGTTCACACCAATGTTTCACCTTGCTTAACTAGCAAGACTATCTTTGCTTGTTCCATTCTGAAATACTTTAGAATCTTTCTCGGCCATTCTAAACTACCTTCAGAATCTTAATGAAAACATTTTGGCTCTGATGTCTTATTAAATATACCAATCTATCTCAATAGATTTCAATATCTAATATTTTGTTCAACTTCATTCATAGAATATTTAATCTCAAATATCACTAATATCAATTACGCCATCCACTATACGTCAAACACATTTACTTAGGATGTGTGTCACGCTCCCACTCAAACATGTCATCTGATGCAGCCCATCCTACAGACGCTCCTACATGTACACCACCAAGCCCCCCAAGTGGACCCATGACTCGTGCTCGAGCCAAGATCCTCCAAGCTAAGGTGAATTCGCTCCTCTCATCATGTGACTTTGACACATAATTGGATGGCTTGCTACTTCATGCAAATACACTATGCATTCTCAGCTATGAAGCCCCAACGCTTCACCAAGTTCCCAAGGATGAAGTGCAAGGAATAGGCCAAGGAGAATATGCAGCTGGAGCTCTCACACCGGAGTCTCTGGTCTGGCAGACCGGAATCTCCGGACTGGTGCACCGGAGTCTCCGGCCGGTCTCCGGAGCAGCCTCCGGTTCAAGGCTCGAGGATAGTCTGACACCCCCTCAGAGACGGACCGGAGACAGGCCGGAGTCTCCGGACCACTACACTGGAGTCTCTGGACCGAACGTCGCTAGGCATGTAAAAGCCTTTGGGCCTTCAGCCCATGTACCCCTTAGTCCATAAAGAACTTACCTTTTATCCCCAAAATACCCTTCAATTAGTGGCTGGCCTATATATAGTCCCCCACCTCTATTGTAAACTCTAGGCATGATATTTGGAATTAGTGGACACCCTTGTGGATCTATCTAATTCTTGCCTCATGCTCCTTGCTTGAGGAGCACCCAAATATCACAAACCTCGTTGGAGTTTGCATCACGCCTCCCTTGTAGTACAAGGTCTTGGCATCAGAGTCCCTTTGCCAAGGCGTCAAGATCTCACCAAGACTCCCTACTCACCGTGCCGGTTCGAGAGAGAGCCCTCCGCCTGACGCTGATTCTAGGGATTGCACCGGACCGGTCACCGCCGGCGTGAGCTATTAGTGTGTATCATGGTTTGCATGAGTGTGTTCATCGTGTTCTTCATGCGTGAGTTCGCTGTGTTCACCCGTCCCCTCCTTCCCCTGCACTCCACCCTCGATTTGAACGGGATTCATGAAATATCGGGTCATCCTCGAGGTTGACCCTCAACATATTGGTATCAAGAGCTTTGTTCCTCACGAATTCCCCCACAAATTTTTCTGCTATCCACCAAATATTCAAAAATCCCCAAACAAGAGCCCCAAATTTGCCTTTGGATTGATCTCTTGATTTGGAGTGTTATTTTTTGTTTTGATCCTACCAAATCTTGTCTTAGGTATTGGTCCAGCTTTATCTTCTGTTTTCCTAGTCCAATTTGGCCAATTTTTCACGGATTTGAGGACCCAAGGCGTGGATTTCTGCTCAAGAACACGAGCAGTTCGATCTCTGTCCCTAGACTGGAGTTTTTGGACCTGCAGAACGGAGTCTCTGCCCCACACCAGAGTTTCCGGCTCACCGGAGTCTCTAGCCTAGAGACACCGGAGTCTCCGGCCCTGACGCCTAATTTTGAACTTTTTCCTCTTATTTCACATTGGCTAATTTTCCTCTTGTTTGTTTGTGCCCCGTCTACGTGTCGTCAACTAACAACAAGCTTCCGCATCGACAACTTCCGTGCTCATCGACATCACGGCCCACAAACATCATCCCGCACCACTGACGTCAAGTTCATCATCACTTGTGTCACCTTGTTAACCCATATCTTCCTTTGTGTGTACCTATCCCACGAGAGTGGCTCATCTTGTGTTTGCTTGAGCATTGTGCATTTGTCCTTGGATAGTGAGAGTGCAATAGCAATAGCAAGTGTGAATAGGTAACATCAAGGGAGAGCAAAATAAAAGGAACAAAATAAAAGAGAAAAGGATACTAAGAAAAAGAAAAATAGTCTCCCATAGCAAAAGAGAGTCTCAAAGCTTGTAAGCAAGAGAGAAAGAAAGAGCGTCCCAAGGAAAGTGCACAAATCTGTTGCTCATTTTTCTTCTTTGCAAACAAGCCACTGTCTCTCCTTGCATTGGCACGACACCAAGCGTAGTCTTTGTTAGGACATTTTGTTTGCTCCTTTTCATAGTCGTGTCAAAACCCATTAATATCCACGTGTGTGTGTATATAGTCGTAGGTTCCCGTCACCCCTTTTGAATTATTGACCTTTGCCTTTGACTTCAGTTTTGTTTGGATTTTACCCACTTTTGACTATCCCCTTTTTTTGGTTGGTTCTTTGGCATTCCACAATACTAACCTACCACCAAAAGCTTTTGAGAGTTAGTTCTTTCGTTAGTGCGAGCTTTCTTTGAGATTTCACTTTGCAAGCTAATAGCTCTCACTTGTGTTATCTAGTTCGGTGCAATCCCTAAGGTGAGGTACAAGGCTAACACCACCATATTCCACTTCCATATACAATCCTTGTGTGTTTTGCATGATGGATAGGCACAGTGAGTCAAGCCAACCACCTCCCCAAGAAGAAGAACATGGACCATACATGATGCGCGCAAGTCACTACATCATCCGACAATAGTTCCATGAACATTGCCAAGCTCTTGAGACGCGACAAGATGAACAATTTGGTGAGACACAAGCCGAGTTCAAGAACATTGACAACCGCTTCGATGGCATCGAACAACAAATGCATGCAATGCAACACAACTTTGGCCATCAAAATGAAGATCTCAAACGCTCCATTGCCAAAACAAATGACAAGCTTCGATCCTCATCGACAGAATGATAAGACCGCGCTCACGCGCATCAAGCTCTTCAAGCTCGTCACATCATCGTTCTCCTATTCATCAAGTCGTCATCCAAGTGCTCCAAGACGCAATGACGCCCCCGTGGTTGATGATGGAAGCTCTTTGAACTATGTACCTTCACCACGGCATGCCGCAATGTCAAGCTATGATGGTGATTTCTCCTCAAGGCCCCAAGCAAGGCGTGAAGGAAAACGTCATCACACAAGGGCACTAGTGATCCAACAAGTTCAACCACAAGTGGAACCTCAAGTACAACCTCAAGTCCACAACCATCGCCCGCGACAGATACTTCAGACAATAAGTGATTACTCCAACTTGAAGGAACAAGCTCGTCACCAACATGAAGCTCTCCAAGATCCTCCTCCTCGTCATCGCCATCATGAACATGCACGCCGACACCACGGTCATCATGAGGTGCCTCCTCCACCACATCAAAACATGGAGAGTCAAGTGTTACAAGTTGAGCGACGCCCACCATGTCATGAGGCTCACGACCATGATCTTCGCCGTGAGGCCCAAGTGCCTAACCCGCAACAACACCCGAGGAACGAGCCTCCTCTTTGTCCACAACAACCTCAAGAGGTTCACCTCCTCATGATCGTCACGAGGCCCAAGTGCCTCCTCCTCCTCATCACTAACTGCGCCAAGAGCAAGAGGAAGTTTCGCCTCCTCCGAATGCGGATCCTCAACCGCAAGTACATCACCAAGTTCATCGCAATGATTGCATGGAAGATGAAGACCATCACCATCATGGAAACCACCTCCACCATGACTGCAATGAGGAAGAAACCTTTGGCAAGCTCCAGTTCACGATGCCCAAGTTCACCGGTTCAAATGACCCTGAAGAGTACCTCACATGGGCACTTAAAGTCGACAAGATCTTTCGCATACATAACTACAACAATGAGAAGATGGTCGCCATGGCTTCGCTTGAGTTTGATGATTACGCCAACCTTTGGTGGGAACAAGTTCAAGTTGCTCGTGTCGCAAGAGGAGAGCCCCCAATTACAACTTGGCATGACATGAAGGCTCATATGAGATCCCACTTTTTTCCTTCGCACTACACGCATGACCTCTTCAACAACCTTTAATCGCTTTGTCAAGGGACAAAGACCGTGGAAGAGTACTTCAAGGAAATGGACCTCAACATGATCCACACCAAAATTGAACAGCGCAAAGAGCAAACTATGGCACGTTTTCTCATTGGCTTGAAACATCCAATCAAGCGCCATAACATACCATGATATGGTTGAGCTTGTGCACATCGC
This sequence comes from Avena insularis, assembly GCA_023614405.1. Classification (NCBI taxonomy): domain Eukaryota; kingdom Viridiplantae; phylum Streptophyta; class Magnoliopsida; order Poales; family Poaceae; genus Avena; species Avena insularis. Next base: position 401,427,999 of record CM042688.1, on the reverse strand, counting down.
AATAAAGGCCAAGCATTAAGTACAAGAGGACATCAAGTACAACAAGCCAAAAATGTATTTCACCTACAAGCAAGATCCAATCGCTACGCCAACAACCTTCAACGGAAGTTCCTCAAGTACCTCCAAGCTTCCCTTTAAGCCCAAACTTCCTCAAGGAAAACCTCCCCCAAGTGGCAAGTGTACAAAGGATGCCACACCATTCAACAGCGAATGCTACAAGTGTTGAGGCAAAGGACACAAGTCGGACGAGTGTGGAAACAAGAACATATTGTTTATCCATGACAATGGCGACAAAGAGTACTTGAGTGAAGATGAATTCGATGCCCGAGTCAAGGAAGCAATGACAATGCAACATTTGGAAGATGACCAAGAACTCCTCATGTGTGAACATGACTGATACGTCCGTTTTGCATCACCATTCTACTTCTTAATTCACTATTATTCATTGATATATTTCATCTTGAGAGGTGATACTTATGTTATTTCATCTATTTTTGCATGGTTGATGACTTTTGGAGCATGTACCGCTGCAGTCAGGATTCTGATGGAAAATGTGATGTTTGGAGGCAATTTCGTGAAGATCAGAAAATTCAGGAAAATATACGGAAAATCCTATTTTTCCAGAAGACTAAGGATGCCAGAAGACAGAGTGGAGATGGGCCACAGGGGGCCCACACCACCCCATGGCGCGGGCAGCCCTAGGCCGCGCCAGGAGGTGGTGTGGCCACCTTGGCCCACTCCATCCTCTCCCCTCTAGCGTATATCATCCTCCCGAAACCCTAAGACTTGGGGAGTGACCAAAGAAAGATTCCGCCGCCTCTACTGGGCGGAAAACACCAAGAGATAAAGATCTCTCTGGCAGACAGATTTCTGCCGGGGGAATTCCTTCCCGGAGAGGGGAGATCGTCACCATCAACACCACCATCAACACCACCATCAAGCTGGACTTCATCGGGATCATCATCATCATCATCATCACCACCATCATCACCATCAGCACCCTCATCACCATCTCCATATTGCTCTAACAATTGCGTTGAATCTTGCATAGTTCATAGGGGAAACTTTCCCGGTGTTGATTACTCTTTGTAGTTAATGCTATTGAGTGAACCATTGAATTATTGTTTATGTTCAGATTGTTATACATCATTATTCCATCTCTGATCATGATCCATATGATGTCTTGTGAGTAGTTCATTTTGTTCTTGAGTACATGGGAGAAGTCTTGTTGTTAGTAGTGGAGTTGCGTTGAGAAAGATTCAATAGATTGTTATTTAAGTTGTGGTGTACTTCTTCTAGTGGTGTCATGTGAACGTTGACTACATGACACTTCACCTATATGGGCCTAGGGGAATGCATTGTATTTGGCTACTAATCGTAGGGGTTGCGGAGTGATGTAAACCTGAACCCCCGTTAGGAAACCATTGCACAAGGGACGTAAGGGTCTTAGAGTTTAAAGCTGTGGTTAGGTTTCTACCTTAATTACTTTCTTGTACTTACGAATGTTTGCAAGGGGTATAATCACAAGTATGTATTAGTCTTCGATGGGGCGGTACATTAGCACAGGTTCACCAACACAACACTTAGCAAGCTAAAGAAGATTAATCAACTATATGAAGCGAAAGCACTTGACAGTCTTCCCATGTGTCCTCGAGAACGTTTGGTCATCTTAAGTAATACAACTGGCTTGTCCTTTGCTGCATAAAGGATTGGGCCACTTGCTGCATTTATTCCTACTGTCTTTTATTTACTTGTACTATGTTTACTTGCTATATCAAAAAACCCTAAAAATCCGTTTGCTAAGTATTTGCAGAGAAATCCTGATCGATACCACTAGCCAGCACCTTCTGCTCCTCGTTGGGTTCGACACTCTTACTTATCAAAAATACTGCGATACACCCCCTATACTTGTGGGTCATCAAGACTATTTTAAATTGCTGTTGGGGAGTGAAGCACTATTGGAGAGTGGAACTGGTAAAGGAAACTTCTACTGTGAGTATTGTTTACTTCTGTTAGTTGCTTTATTTTCGTTTTGGATAATTCGTTGAGTTTCTTATTTGGTAATGCTACTTCCACTGCTAAGGTAGTAGATAAGCCACCACCTGTTGAGAATGATGTTTTCAAAATACCTACAAGAATTATTGATCGTGTTATGGATAACTACTATGTTGGGGATGGAACTGTCCATCCCGGTGATCATTTACTCTTTATACATGAATTGTGCGGGTTGTTCAAGTGTGCAGGTATTACTAAAGATCAAGTTAATAAGAAGTTATTCTCATTATCACTGAAAGGAAGAGCTGAGGAATGGTATAAGCTGCTGAAGAATGGTCAAGCTCTGGAATGGGAGGAAATATTGCCTCTCTTTTATTCAAAGTTTTATCCTCCTAGTGAGATTCATAAAGATCAGAATCAAATATACAACTTTTGGCCTCTTGATGGAGAGAGTACAGCTCAAGCTTGGGGGAGATTGAAGTTACTAATGCTCAAATGTCCCATTCATGAGCTCCCCAACAATATTATTATCAATAACTTTTGTGCAAGGCTCCCTCTACATGATAAAGATTTATTGGATGCTTTTTGTGTTGGATCATTCACTCGCATGGAAGAAAAAGCTAAATGGGACCTTCTAGACCGTATTCAAGACAATGCTGAAGCTTGGGAGAATGACAAAGGTAGAAAGTCAGGTATAAATTATGATTATGAATGCATTGAATCTTTTATGGGAACTGATGACTTTCAAAATATTAAAAATGCTTATGGTCTAGACTCTCAAGCTATTGCTTCTTATTTTAAGGCTTTTGCTTCCTACATTGAAGTGCCTAAAAAGAAGTGGAATAAGTATCATGAACCTTATAAAGATGTTGCTAAGAGTGTTCCTGCAAGAAATACTGAAGTTTATACTACTAATCATGTTTTACCTAAACCTTATATTGAGAAAATGCCTTTCCCAGTTAGGATTAAGGAACATTCTATGATAGCTAGTATGGTTAATGAAAGTACAAGAAAAGCTTCTGAACCTGATAAACAAATGGTTGATGAACCTATAATAGTAAATGTGAAAGACTTTGTCACTAAATATAAAAAGAGGGACACACTATCCTTTGTAAGGATACCTCTAATATTGTTTCACAAAGTAGTGTTATGAGAGCTAGTATTCCCGTGTTTTCTGTTAGAATAAGTGATCATTGCTATAATGGACCTTGTGATAGCTATATTGTTAAGTTTATGCATGATACTGAAAGCTACTATGAGAGAAGGAAAAGTGTTCTTATGTATCTCAATAATATCAAGTTTCCTCGTTTTATGCTAAAAGTTTTTATGTTGCACTTGTTTTGCCTTCTTATGCAAGAAGCCTCTGGTTTCAACAACTTGTTTGTTTACAAAATCCCCTTGCATAGGAAGTGGGTTAGACTTAAATGTGTGTGTGTTTTTTCTTCTTAATGCTCTCTTTCACTTCAATCCATATCCCTATGAGAGCTTTTTCAAAATTATCATGTCCATCTTAAATGGCTATAAAGAAAGAGCTTTATGGGAGACAACTCAATTTGTTTTTGCTTTTAGTTTGTTTTTGTTTCTTTGAGTATTGTAAGTTATTACTTCGGTAATAACCGCTCTTTGTCCGTTTTGTTTGGTTTTTGTGTCAAGATCAACCTCTAATGAGAGAGAAGTAATATTTGGGGAAGTTGCTGTCCCAAAACAGATTTTTGTGCTTCACCATAAAAATTCGTGAGAGATCTCTGTATGTCGGATTGAGCTGTAATTTGTTGTTCTTCTTCCCCAGGTTATTATTTAACTTTCGTTAGTTTTGCACTTTTTGATTTGAGCAACAGAAGATTTTCGAAAAAATTGATCTTTACCTGCTGGTCTGTTTTGACAGATTTTGCCAATCTTGCATTTGCTTCTTTATTCGATTTCCTTTTTGAATTATTTTTGGGTTTTCGGAAGGAGTTGCTTCAGTAGCTTTTGTATTGATGGTTTTAGTTGAAGTTGGACTCAAAAGGTTTTATCACTTCACTTATACTAATGTTGCTAATGAGAACTGTGTGAAGTTTTGTGTGAAAGAACTTTCCAAGAAGTGGAGATAATGGTGTAATAAGGAAAAGAAGGGTTTATGACTCAAGTAATAAGTGTATGAAGATGAAGATATTGATGATTCAAGTGGTGACTCCGGAAGGATCCACTAAATACCAAATTCAGAGACCTGCAGAGTCCGTTTCCAACTAGGTAACAGTTCTAGTAAGAAAACTTCCACGAAAATTCAATCCAACTATATTTTTGCAGTTTTCAGTCAATAAGGAAAGCTACGAAGCGAAAAAGGGACGAAAACGGAGCCAGGGTGGCTCACACCACCCTGTGGCGTGGGCCCACCCCTAGCCGCGCCACCAGGTGGTGAGTCCGCCCTGGACTCCGCCTCCGACTCGTTTTCTCTCAGTACCTTCCTTTTGATATGAAACTTCGTAATATATATTCCACCGGATCTCCCAAGGTTCATATATCGTATTTTTGTCGTGTTCTTTTCGTTCTGTTTCTGCCAGGACATACTCTTTGAAGGTTTAGAAGCACAATGGTGTTCGCCAAGGATAAGGGGAAGGAGCCTATGGAGGAAGATCTCCAAGACCCCAAGCAGGGGATGGTACCTTTAGTCTCTTGCCCTGCATCAACGGAAGCCCTACGAGTCACTAATGAGTTCTGCGATAAGTACCGAGACTTGAGGAGGAAGGTGGACATGCTTCAATGGGAGAATAATAGGCTTCGCAAGATGCTGGAAGATTTCCTCACGTCAACTAAGAAAATATTACCACCACCACCAAAGGAGTAATTCGTCATCAGGTTTGGCATCCCCTTGGTTTGTTCCAAGCTTGGGGGAGTGCCGCGGTATCATATCACTATCTTCTATCGTTTTACCTTATTAGTAGAGTCATATCATGAATAGAGGAGTTATTATGTAGTATGGTTTGCATTATGGAAGTGTCCCCTCTCTCGTTAGATATGTATCCCTTGGTGTGAGTTGCCGTTATGGAATATTAATGAGAAGTTCTATCATTCACTCTTTTGCATAGCTTATATTAGTTTTCAATTCGTGGTTATACGATTGATCTTGTTGTTAGTATTGGTATCACTTTGGGATCATTGAGTTAATTTAGTTGCTTTTGGCAAACCTGGCTCGGTCAGTAGCAACAGTATTTTTGAGAGTTGAATGATAAAGATAAAAGTACCTTTAAAGAAAAATTATTTCATCATCTTTCTTTCTTGATTTTCTCATAAGTCTAGTATTCTCTAGTTAAGATCTTTTGTGTTTCCAAGGAAGATTGCATGTTTGTCTTTATCACTCGTATGTTTGGTTGTTTCCTTCAACTCTTATACTTGCTACCCAGCCTTGCTAGCCAAAAAGCTGTACTGAGAGGGTATTCTTCTCGTGCATCCACCTCCTTTAAACCAAAACCTTTGCCATTTGTGTCCACCATACCTACCTATTAGCATTATTGCTATTCCAAGTAAATTCTTGTTTTATCTACCTCCAAAATTAAACTTGTTATGTGAAAATTAGTGATTAAAGCTCTCACAAACTTGATGGCACACTTTACTTTCTTGCATTTAATAAACTTGAACCATTGGGTCCTTCTTTGTTGCATATATGCTTGTGCTTTATGAGTTGAAGTTAGCCGAACCATGTATCATGGGGACCGCTTTCAACACTTCATTTGGTACTTTGTGCCTAGTTGATATCATGTTATTTTGCTTATGGATCCCGGCGGTGCGAAATAAAAGTGGAACTTGTAAGATCATGTAGTTTATATGTGTGTTAGAGAAACGCCTGGGCCGCTAGCCTAAGCCATGCATAATCATGGTGGAAACTTGCAACATAACTATAGTGAGCATTCTATGAAGCATCCTCAATAAAAACCTATGCAAATAGCAAATAAAAAGATCGATGAGATGCTCACTGTCTGCTTGCCTTGTCATTTTGATCATGGGATAGCTCCTATGTCATGTGTAAGGGGTACCCCGTTGGCGGTTCTCAAAGATACGCATGTATTTACAATGACAAGAGCTTGCTCGTGACTGAAGTTGAGTAGCATGAGGATCGGTACTCATAAGTAAGGGGCATGAGATTTCAACTTATAACTTGTCAAGCATATCCTCTTAGTTGTGTCACTTTAACCTTAATCACCTAAAGATGCCTATGATAGGGGCAATGAGAGCTGAAAGCTAGTAAGTATCATAATTTTTGGGAGCTCTTTATGAGACTTGCAATCCCTGCTTCCCTCTTTGAAGGGCCTTTCTTTTACTTTGTATTTGAGTCAGTAAACCTACTCCCTTCTATCTCAGCAAGTATTTTGAGTTGTTGTGTTTCATTCATTCATATGTTGATTTATTCAATCATGTTTTTGCACATTGCTCTTATCCTTATGTTTACTACTTTGAAAGCTATCATTGAAAAACCAGTTATTTGTGAACCCCAGCAAATTATCAACTATTTTTCGACCAAGAGCTAAGTTTGCCATTACCAATTATGATTCACTTTATGTATCTTTATTGTGTTTCCTTTACTTATTACAAGTTGAGTTATATAATAGTGAGTTGTCTTCTATTATGATCTATGTATTTGATGAATGTGATGCTTCTTGTCCGTATTCTTTTATCGACTCTTCACTCCATAAACCTGAGGCCATGTTTATTGAGATCAGTTTTGCTTGGGGACAAGCGAAGTCTAAGCTTGGAGGGAGTTGATACGTCCGTTTTGCATAACTATTCTATGTCTTAATTCACTATTATTCATTGATATATTTCATATTGAGAGGTGATACTTATGTTATTTCATCTATTTTTGCATGGTTGATGACTTTTGGAGCATGGACCGCTACAGTCAAGATTCTGATGGAAAATGTGCTGTTTGGAGGCAAAATTCGCGAAGATCAGAAAATCCGGGAAAATATATGGAAAATCCTATTTTTCCAGAAGACTAAGGATGCCAGAAGACGGAGTGGAGATGGGCCACAGGGGGCCCACACCACCCCATGGTGCGGGTAGCCCTAGGCCGCGCCAGGAGGTGGTGTGGCCACCCTGGCCTACTCCAACCTCTCCCCTCTGGCGTATATCATCCTACCGAAACCCTAAGTCTCGGGGAGCGACCATAGAAAGATTCCGCCGCCTCTGCTGGGCGGAAAACACCGAGAGAGAAAGATCTCTCCGGCAGACAGATTTCTATCAGGGGAATTCCTTCCCGGAGAGGGGAGATCGTTGCCATCAACACCACCATCAAGCTGGACTTCATCAGGATCATCATCATCATCACCACCATCATCACCATCAGCACCCTCATCACCATCTCCACATTGTTGTAACAATTGTGTTGAATCTTGCATAGTTCATAGGGGAAACTTTCCCGGTGTTGATTACTCTTTGTAGTTAATGCTATTGAGTGAAGCATTGAATTATTGTTTATGTTCAGATTGTTATACATCATTATTCCATCTCTGATCATGATCCATATGATGTCTTGTGAGTAGTTCGTTTTGTTCTTGAGGACATGGGAGAAGTCTTGTTGTTAGTAGTGGAGTTGCGTTGAGAAAGATTCAATAGATTGTTATTTAAGTTGTGGTGTACTTCTTCTAGTGGTGTCATGTGAACGTCGACTACATGACACTTCACCTATATGGGCCTAGGGGAATGCATTGTGGATTTGGCTACTAATCATAGGGGTTGCCGGAGTGACAGAAACCTGAACCCCCATTAGCAAACCATTGCACCAAGGACGTAAGGGTCTTAGAGTTTAAAGCTGTGGTTACGTTTCTACCTTAATTACTTTCTTGTACTTATGGATGTTTGCAAGGGGTATAATCACAAGTATGTATTAGTCTTGGATGGGGCGGTACATTAGCACAGGTTCACCCACACAACACTTAGCAAGCTAAAGAAGATTAATCAACTATATGAAGCGAAAGCACTTGACAGTCTTCCCATGTGTCCTCGAGAACGTTTGGTCATCTTAAGTAATACAACTGGCTTGTCCTTTGCTGCATAAAGGATTGGGCCACTTGCTGCATTTATTCCTACTATCTTTTATTTACTCGTACTTTGTTTACTTGCTATATCAAAAACCCCTAAAAATCCGTTTGCTAAGTATTTGCAGAGAATTCCTGATCCATACCACTAGCCAGCACCTTCTGCTCCTTGTTGGGTTCGACACTCTTACTTATCGAAAATACTGCGATACACCCCCTATACTTGTGGGTCATCAATGACGGAAGTGCATCACTTGTCATAGGGATCTTGACTACTCAAGCACAAGAGCATGAAGATGAAAGATCCAACATCTTCCATACCCGTGCTGGCATCAATGAAAATATATCAAGGTGATCATTGATGGAGGGATTTGCCACAACCTTGCTAGCACCGAGTTGTGTGAGAATCTCAACCTCACCCTACATCCACACAAGCATCCCTACCACGTGGAATGGCTAAGTGACCAAGGGTCCATGAAGATCAAGCACACCGTCTCGATAACATTCTCTATTGGGCCATACAAAGACACGGTGGACTGTGATGTGGTCCCAATGACAGTTTGTCATATGTTGCTTGGTCAACCATGGCAATTCCACAAAGGTGCTTTAGTGATATTGAACACTTCATTAGGAGTTGGAGATAGGAAGTCAGTAGCCAAATAATTGCTGACAATGCAAAGGCTTTAGCGAAGGCGCAAAACACAACACAAACTTGTGAGAAGAGTGGTGAGTGAGAGAACTTGATGAGTACATCCCTACTGACTTCCTATCTCCAACTCCTAATGAAGTGGTCGATATTGCTACCAAGACCAAGTCTAATGAGATCAGGATGCGATCCATTACTCGTGCTCGTGCCAAGCTACTTGAACAACATGTGAATTCACTCCTAAAAGAATCTAGTGTTTTTATTGATGAGAATTTTATACTACCTAAGTCTATGCACTTATGTATGATCAGGTTCGTTAAAGAAACAAGCATGGTGCAAGGAGGGGAAGGCCTGCTACAAGAGAAGCCCGACGTGATGATCATCCAAGGATGCGCGAGGGAGGAGCAGGAGGCAGACGCACTGGACGAGGAGGATATCATCAAGAACAACAAGGAGGAATCGAAGACCCCTGGATTATCTGGCCCCCATACCCCGGATAATCTGGCCCACCTCAAGAAAAATGGCTAAGTGCTTTCGGCGCGTCAACCAGATGGGGAGGCAGATTTTTTACCGGACAATTCATCTGAACATCCGCCATATAAGCCCTAGACATCCCTTAGAGTAGATTAGACCACGTTTAAAGTAAACCATAGATCCGTTGAGTTGCTACTTGCTTCTAATAGACACCATACACCAATTCGTATTGATCTAGTGTATTTGATACTATCAAACAAGTGTGATTAGTAAATCCATTGGGATCTAGACAATTGCATGTTTTGTGTGATCTGTTGTTCCATTGGGAATTAGAAGATGGCAAACCGCTTCATGGTCGGTGGCTACGTGCGCAAGTGTGTGAAGTTGCGAATATCTACAAGGGTTGAGAGATGTTGCATTGGCATCAGGGATTGATCGAGAGGTTTGTGAGCGACATACAAGTTATCTCCCCCCACTATCATCATACATCCACCTCGCTTACTGAGAAGATCAGGCCACCCCTTATCATCTTGGTATCAGATTCCAGCGTTTTCCTCGGTAAGCATCTACAAATCCATCCATAGTTTAGTTGTTTTTCGTCCTATACAGAAAAAGCCATACAAAAAGATTAGAGTTAGTCTTTGTCATATCCTAGATTGCATTAGATTGAGTCTTAGTTGTTGGTCATTGTCATGTATTTGATCCGATCTCTTCTAGTACGATTCGTAGTGTCTAAGTTTTCCTTGTTATTTTCGTTAAATCCATGTTTTTTAGTCGTTCGTCATCATTTTCCCCTTAGTTTACTTTTCATTATCCGAGTCCCCATAGCGTACCTTTGTGTTAACTTAGCTACAGCCTTTCTACAACATCTGTGCCTAGGAATGTACCCACGAGACTAGTTGTTTTGCTCTGAACAGGCTGCTCATAAGGGTTTTGAAGTGCAATTTTTTGTCCAGGTAGACCGGATTATCTGTCCCCCAAAAAATCAGAATATACGGACCCTAATTGCTTAGATTTGTTGCATCTGTATTGCACTATTTCAGATAATTGAAAAATAAAAAAAATAAAAGAGAAAAAGTAGTGGAAAAAAAGAGAAAAGAAAAGAGATACAAAAGTGAAAAAAGGAGATATATTAAAGTTGCTTTGAGGCCTAGTTTCATAATAGCACTAGTAGATTGAGCAATCTTGTGCCTGTTCTATTTTGAGCTATTACTAGCATCTCTCTTGTGCATTGCAATATTCCTGTGCATACATTGCTTTGCCACGTTTATCTCCACGTGTGTGTTTCCTTGTGTGTTTGTCACACGATCAGCACTAGGATTTGCTTTGGTGTAGTTAGAGATCCATCTCTACAGATCCACTACATACTCCTGCATTGTCGTGTGATCATTCTTGTACCCTCGGTATTCGTTTCATCACATCCGTGCACATGTCGTTTATCCAAGTTGGTAAGCTTTTACTAATTTGCTTTGGAATGGTAAGATTTCCTTTTCTTGCAGTTGTGAGTGAGCCAACAAAAGATTTTTGATTTTTTGCACTAATCTACTAATCATGGCTACTAGTACCTTTGATGTGATTTATAAAAAGGATGTGAACTATACTGTTACTTGGGGAGATTATGAAGGATTGCGCGATCACCTCCAAGATATGATTACTACAACAAATGATGACATAGATAAACAAATACAAGGATCACATGGTGGAGGCCTCATGGGTCACTTTGGCCATGACAAGACGTGGGACATGCTTTCCACCCATTACTATTGGCCCAAGATGAAGCAAGATGTGCAGCTCTACGTTCAACGATGCATGACATGTATTCAAGCTAAGTCGCAAGCTAACCCTTAAGATCTATACATGCCATTACCTATACCTCATGCACCTTGGTCGGACATTAGCATGGATTTTGTGTTAGGATTGCCTAGGTCTAAGCATGGTCATGATTCTACATTTGTTGTCGTGGATTGCTTTTCCAAAATGGCACACTTCATACCGTCCATAGGACTAATGATGCTTCACATGTTGCAAATTTGTTTTTCAGGGAAATCATACGTCTTCGTGGTGTGCGAGCAACAATTGTCTCCGACCGTGACGTAAAATTCATGAGCTACTTATGGAATACCCTCATGGCCAAGATCGGCGTCAAGCTCCTCTTTTCATCCACATCACATCCTCTAACCGATGGCCAAACCAAAGTTGTCAACCGAAGCCTCAGGACTCTCCTTCATGTGTTGATCAAGAAAAACTTGAAGGATTGGGAGGAATGCATTCCCCAAAACGAGTTCGCCTACAATCGAGCCAAGCACTCTACAACCAAGATGAGTCCCTTCATAATCATCTATGGTTTCAAGCCCCTCATCGATCTTGACATCCTATCATTCCCTCTCCACGAACGCACCAACAGGGACATTGAAAAGCACACCCAAGCTATGAAGAAGCTTCACGAAGAAACAAGAGCTACTATCGAACAACAAGTCCTTCGCCAAGCTTCAAGGTTAAACAAGGACAAGAAGGATATGATCTTTGAATAAGGTGACCTTGTGTGGATACACTTGAGCAAGGACCGCTTCCCCAAGGAACGAGATTCCAAGCTCAAACCAAGCGGAGATGGCCCCTTCAAGGTCCTCAAGAGAATCAATAACAACGCCTACATCATAGACATTCCAAATTCCAAGTACCTTGTAAGCAATAGATTCAATGTCAAGGACCTCTCACCCTACCATGGAGATGTTCAAGATGATAACCATGATGAATCGAGGATGACTCTTTCCCAAGGGGGTAGCATATGCAGCCCATTCTACAGACGCTCCTACATCTACACCACAAAGCCCCCCAAGTGAACCCATGACTCGTGCCCGAGCCAAACTCCTCCAAGCTAAGGTGAATCCGCTCCTCTCATCATGTGACTTTGACACATCATTGGATGGCTTGCTACTTCATGCAAATACACTATGCATTCTAAGCTATGAAGCCCCGACACATCACCGAGTTCCTAAGGATGAAGTGCAAGGAGCAGGCCAAGGAGAAGACACAACTAGAGCTCTCACATTGGAGTCTCCGTTCTGGCAGACCGGAATCTCTGGAATGGTGCACCGGATTCTCCGGCCGGTCTCAAGAGAAACTCTGGTCCGGGGCTCAAGGACAGTCTGACACCCCCTCCAGAGACAGACCGAAGACAAACCAGAGTCTCCGGCCTGGACCGGAGTCTCCAGACCGCTACACCGGAGTCTCCATACCGAGCATCGCCAGGCATGTAAAAGCCTTTGGGACTTTGGCCCATGTACCCCTTAGTCCATCTAGAACTTACCTTTTATTCCCAAAATACCCTTGAATTAGTGGTTGGCCTATATATAGTCCCCCACCTCTATTGTAAACCCTAGGCATGATATTTGGAATTAGTGGGCACCCTTGTGGATCTATCTAATCTTGCCTCATGCTCCTTGATTGAGGATCACCCAAATATCACAAACCTCGTTGGAGTTTGCATCATGCCTCCCTCGTTGTACAAGGCCTTGGAATCGTAGTCCCTTTGCTAAGACGTCAAGATCTCACCGAGACTCCCTACTCGTTGTGCCGGTTCGAGAGAGAGCCCTCTGCCCGTCGTCGAGCCTAGGGATTGCGCCGGACCGGTCCCCGCCGACGTGAGCTATTGGTGTGTATCGTGGTTTTGCGTGAGTGTGTTCATTGTGTTCTTGGTGCGTGAGTTCGTTGTGTTCATCCCTCCTCTCCTTCCCCACACTCCACCCTCTATTTGAACGGGATTCGTGAAAGATTGGGCCATCCATGAGGTTGACCCTCAACATCATCACATATGAGTCCTTTTATGATATCCTTATAGCTCCCTCTCAAATACTTCACAATTATGGCATTTCTTGACATTTTGGTAATCCCCAAAATCATTTGATATGATTATCCAATCGAGAACTTTCCACTACGAGATGTTTTAGCATCCACATGATTTAACAAATTTCCGCTTATTGTACTAATTAAAACCTTATTACTTCAATTTCAAATTGGATAACATATAGCTTTGTTTAATCAACCAGCAATTCATAATTCGATTTAATTGCTAATTAAATCCTCCAGACTACAAACATCGCTACATTTCTGTAGTTAACCATTTAAATTTGTCAAGACACTTTTCATAAAAAATCAAGCTTTTAGGTCTGCCTTTAAAGTTGCATGTCTTCCTTATAACCCTAAGTTATTTGGGAAGTATCAAGCAATCACTTACTTTGATAAGATCAAGTAATCACATTCCTTTTGCAAACTTAAATGTAACTTATATTAGATTTTATCATTTCTCGCATTTAGGTCCACCATCGCTTCTTTGTAATCCATAGGTATGTCATGTTCAATTAACATGTCAAGTAAATCAATGTATTTCCACAAATTTGGAAATGCACCATGGAATCCTACATTTTGTAAGTAAAGTATTAAATCTAAATGTTATGATCACAATCATTAGTTTCCTGTTTTTCTAGTAGAGTTTCGTTTCACGGAACACATTTCGTTGCGCGACTCAGACTTGTTTAAGATTGAAAATCTTGATTTCAAACTTTTCCTTTCTTCCATCAAATTCTTATCCAGAAACTTTTCTTGATAAGGATTTCTTGTACAATAACGAGTTCGACTTATGGAAGGTTTTGTATTGATAATTACTTATGAATATTTATACTAAGATTTATTCGCAACGACTTTATCAAAGTCTCTAGAAACTCGAACATGCCACAACTCTTATGGTGTTTTTCTATGAATCTAGATGATTTCCTAATTTCATGAGTGTTTGCTAATTCTATGACTTATAGCTCTAACTTCATACGATAACCTATTCAGAGATTCTCTTCAGACCATATGTGTCTTATACACTATGATTATCATGTTTGAGGTATATCAATGCGCTTTGATACATCTAATTAACATAATTTGTGAAATGATTTTTTCACAAGTTTTTCATGTGCTAAAGTCTTAACTGAAATGTCGCTTTCTTTGATCAGATCATAGAGATTTGCACTTTATTGTTAATATCATACACATCTTTTATTCCGAAAACATTTCAACATTTCAAACTATTTCAAACTCATGTTTTATCACGTGAATACCTTTCACTCACTTGATTTCACAATTGCATGTTTCAAACTATTTCAAATAATGACTTCCACTATATTGATGAATAATACATCACTATGTACAATATTCAACAATGTATACATTCTGTATACTAGAATGCATTAGTTTAGTCACCTTTGCATAGAAGGCTTAGTATTGTAAATGTCAAAGGATTTGAACATCGCATGACTTCATGTTTTGATAAACACGAATGCATACAATATTAATATGACGAAAACTATAGTGTTATTCATTATTAAGTTTGGATATCTTTTATCATTGGATTTTACAAATGCATAAGGCATTATCATGAAGACTATAATGAGAATAACATATTCATAACCTAACAATGTGATCATAATAGAAATCATTCATAATAATTGAACAAAAAATTGTTACAAATGTTTTATGAATAATCGTCAAGCGAGATGTAAGACACACTAATAAGTTCACAATCAAATTTGTACCATCCCATTTTTAGTAACCCTGGCTAATTGTCCCAAAGTGCAAAAATTAGGAGGGACAAAAAACTTTTCTTGCTTAGTGGTGAAGAAGTTTCTTGCTTGTGTGTGTAAGTAGTCCCCTTGAGATAATTGGATGAATTGTCTTGATTTGCTGTTTAAGCAGGATTGTCCTGACTTTCTTGATCAGGAAGTAGTAAGAGATACTCTAGGAGCTCAAACTCTAGTAACTAAACCAACCCAACAATTAAAACCCTTGCACCTCTGGGGAAGATAACATCAAAACCCCAAATAGGAGGACAATCTTCCTCTTTGTTATCAGGATCACTTTTTGGAACCCTAATAGAGACCCTTATCTCTGGATTTGAGGCAATGCACCTATTCTATACTCATCCGTGTGTGGTACTCTACCATCAACCATAGTTACTTTGGATCAAGGAACTTTTCTACAAAGATTCCCAAGTTTGTCTTGATCCCTACTCACTAAATTGATCATCTAATTCCTTAACAAGTTCAGTTTTGAGTTGATTCTTTTTAGTAGTTTCCAAATCAAGGAAGAACAACTCTAAACAGGGATCCTACATGTATCAAACTAGATGGACATTTAATGAATTACTCAAAGCTTTCATAGATAGAAAGAAAATAAAACATGAATGGAAATGTTAGGGCATGGTTTTAGGTTGAATGACTTATTAACTTATTATGCATACAGGTTATATGAGTTATTAACATGACAAGAAACTGGCCTAAGTAACACACGAAAACCTCACACTTCAACCTTGATTAGCGTCAGATTGTCAGTGTTGGATCCTCTAGGAGTTGTTTGCATGACCCAAGCGAGCGCTCGGAAAGAATAACATCTATGATTTAGTGTTGTAGGATTATATAGTGTGACAATTTTATAAAGAAAATAATAGCGGGAGACTAATGATGTGGATAGGACCAACCAGATGTGGGTGCAAATGAAATGGCAATAGTAGGCAGGATATTAAGCAACACTCTAATGGTTTCTGTGAGGCCCCCGTATTGGTCATCCGAGAATCCCTGTTATGCATATCGTCACGATCCTATGATCAGTCTATCGTGGCACATAACCGACAAGTATTAAGTAAACACCCAATACTTAAGTGGATACGAGTCATATCATACTACCATTATGGATACATTGATCATCATAAGCAGAAATTTAGTACAGCGTCAAGCCCGAGCCATGCCTAACCCTATAGGCACCTAACTGGGTGAACGTCCTAGTTCGCATAGTCGTCAACATCACCTTCTTCACGCCTTCCTTCTCAAAGTCTGACCAAATTAATAGGTAGGTATAATTCTAGTGAGTACTTTGAATGTACTTGCAAACCACCTTAAGAGAACAATAATAATAAGAGGATATGCAATATGGTTGTGGTAGTAGGAGAGCTCCATAAGAGGTTCTTTTCTAAAACAGTTTCTCTTATAGATATAACATCTCTATATCTTTGTCTAAAATTTTGCAAACATTTGAAAAGTTTGAAAACCACTAGGATTGAGTCACTGGATTTTCATCTCCGGGTCCTCACTCGACTGGGTTCTCCATCTTCCGTGATCCTCCGAGATCACCTCACTTCCTCTATGGTCATTCTAGACCACCCATTTCAGAAAAACTCTTTCTTTTCTGAACACCTTTTTGTAAACCAAAACTAGCATCGCTCTACAGCAACCTTCCCAATCGTCCATAACCGCGGACACGGTTATTCAAATAGATTTACACTCTGCAGAGGTTGTACACTTTACCCACACCATCCAGGTACCATGCCTTGATCCCGCACGGATCATGGGTCGAGTAACCGATCAAGACCGCCAGGATGCCCACTCCAGTATAAGCACCTACCCTATGAGTCATTTCTCCACAACACCGGGATGTCAGGTATCGAGGACCATCCAGAGCGCCTTTTACACTTCACAAAGTGTGCACTTTCAATGAGAGGATTATAGTAACGCCTGGTTGCCCATAGATAGATCGTTTCTTCTCCTGGTCGATGCTTCACATGGACCATTTGCTAGAGAAGAGCCAGCCTCCAGAGATTGAAATCCCATGTAGTAGTTGCAAGGCAGCTTATACTAGAGTAAATAAACTTCGAGTCAAGCCCCTTCCCATATAGGAGTAATGTGGTTGCAAGGGTTAATTGTTCTAGAAAATTGCAAAGAACCGGGCAAACCATACCAAGTTTTTACATAATCCATTTTGTAAATTGCAAAGAACCGGGCATTTTCCTCCTTCTACCCTACAGTACCACTTGTAAAACCAAAACCTTTTTGTTTCTCAAATTCCTCTTGGCAGGGCAAACCATACCAAGGTTTTACCATAATCCATTTTGTAAAAAAATCGGGGTCTTCCCAACCTATAGTTTTTCTTTTGGTAAACAGGGTCTCCAAGGGGGTATGGTGTTATACACCACTTATGATAGGGCAAAGGTGTCCGATCTTTCGATGAGATGGTGATAGTTGATTTGGGTGGAGTTCGGGCTTGACGATCCGACTACACGTGCGAGCACGAGCGCCAATGCAATCGCTAGGCCAATCTCCTGAAGGTTACCGATCTTGTAGAAGCAGAATCAGCCTGACCAGCGAGGGTCTTAATTCTTACCTAAAATCGAGAACAGGTAAGAACTAATATTGCAATCAAGATATTGCGGATAAAGATGAAAGCTTTATTGAAATCGTGGGATCTTGAATAGGTGTGAAGTACAGGAGGTCTCTGCGACACTCAAGCCATGGCGAAGTTGCAATGATGGCTAACTTTTAGTCTAAACGAAATCCAAGTTCTAATGATGGCTGGGAGGGGGTTTATATGGAGGAAGAGTGGGGATTTTCGTCCAACACTAATGGGCCATCCAAAAACACCTCTAGATGGGCCTTCCTCCATTCAAACAGCCTCCAGAAACTCCCTACATTATCTAGCTCGAAAATACATGGGTCTAGCCCATCAAATAAGGTGACGCAACACCAAATAAAGCCGTACACGAATAATACAAGTAGGTATCTTATGAAATTCATCCAAGCATCATTTGTAGCCTTATGGTGGCTTCAAAGTCCTGAAATCTCCAATCGCGGCGTCATCGTCCATACTCACACACTCGTGGCCTTCTCCATGCACGCCCATGCTCCAATGCTTGTCCCTTTCGTCCTTACTAGATCCATCATTCCTAATTAACATAAACAAGACTGATTTAGGCAAGATCGTATTCTCATTTATATTAGGAAGAGTTCCTAGAAACGAAAGTACCTAATAAATGTGTAGTCGTGCATAAGATCTTGTGATAGGTCCCCGTAACGTCGTCGAAGGAGTAGCGAGTGTAACAGTAGTAGGGATGTCCTCATCATTCTCCCTTTCTTGAATTAAAGTCATCGACGCAATCATATCTTCCTCTCGAATGTATGTCTCTCCACCTAATGTGTGTTTATTGTATAGCTCCATCCGTGTAGTAGTCTTCTCTCTAATCTTAATGCGTGGTTTGTATACCTTCATAATTCTGCATGGAATAACAAGATGTGTTGTATCTCTGTCTTTAATACTAAAATAATATATAAAATTATAGGGATTTCTATTTTCGTACCCTCGGTTCGTTAGTCGTACACAGTTTTCCCCAGCCGCTTAGTGTTTCCTCCATTTTGCCCATCTCCTTGTACGAAACTCACACATGGTCTGAAACTCACCGTCCGTCAACCTTGCCATTACGTGCTTACAAATGGGGACACGTTCAGTCGGGTCCCATAGTGGACCCTCGCCATTACGTGCTGACGAGTAGGGCCACGTTCTATCGGGTCCCGTAGTGTAACGTTGTCGTTACATGCTGACAAGTGTGTCCGCGTTTAGTCGGTTCCTGTAGTGGACACCTCTCTTAACTCATCCAGATTAGTATCGGACCCACAACTTATGCATGTGAGCGTTGGACCCATAACTTATCCACGTGAGCACCGGACCCACAGCTTACCCAGGTTGGCGTTGCAAGATGGGACCCCGAGCCAGCCCCACGCCCGCGCTTGTGCCATTGCCTCCCCTTTCTTCTTCTTCTCTGGTGACGGCGGACCTTTGTCTAGCTTCATTTTCATATAGTGAAATGTAATACATATACAAAAATTATATGAAAATTATAAACCTTTGAACTCTTTTAAATCACACTTAGGACATGATAATGTTGTGTTAATAAAATCCTGATCATTTATCATTTCCATGGAGTGAAATATAATGCATAAACTTGCGTATATAAAAATTATACACCTTTGAAATCTTTGAAATCACACTTAATACATGATAATGTCGTGCTAAGAAAATCTTGAGAGATTTTCATTTTCATAGAGTGGAATGTAATGCACAAACTTGCATATGCGAAAAATAAAAACCTTTGAACACTTTTAAATCGCACTTAATACGTGATAATGATGTGCTAACAAAATTTTGAGAGATTATTATTTTCTCCCCCATTTTCGTAGAGTGGAATGTAATGCATAAACTTGCATATACGAAGTTTATACACCTTTGAACTCTTTGAAATCCCACTTAATAAGTGATAATGTTGTGCTAAGAAAATCTTGAGAAATTATTATTGTAATGCATAAATTTGCATATACAAAAATTATACACCTTTGAACTCTTTGAAATCGCACTTAATACGTGATAATGTTGCACTAAGAAAATCTTGAGAGATTATCATTTTCATATAGTGGAATGTAATGCATAAACTGGCATATACGAAAATTATACACCTTTGGACTCTTTCAAATCTCACTTAGGACATGATAATGTTGTGCTAATAAAATCCCGATCATTTATCATTTCCATGAAGTGAAATATAATGCATAAACTTGCGTATACGAAAATTTTAAACCTTTGAACATTGTGAAACCACATTTAAAAACGAGATATAATGTGCTAGCAAAATTTTGAGAGATTATCATTTTCTCCCCCTATTTTCATAGAGTGGAATGTAATGCATATACAAAAATTATACACCTTTGAACTCTTTTAAATCGCACTTAGGACATGATAATGTTGTTTTAATAAAATCCTAATCATTTATCATTTACATGGAGTGAAATATAATGCATAAACTTGCGTATACAAAAATTATACACCTTTGAAATCTTTTAAATCACACTTAATACGTGATAATGCCGTGCTAAGAAAATCTTGAGAGATTTTCATTTTCATAGAGTGGAATGTAATGCACAAACTTGCATATGCGAAAAATAAAAAACTTTGAACACTTTTAAATCGCACTTAATACGTGATAATGATGTGCTAACAAATTTTTGAGAGATTATTATTTTCTCCCCCATTTTCATAGAGTGGAATGTAATGCATAAACTTGCATATACGAAGTTTATACACCTTTGAACTCTTTGAAATCCCACTTAATAAGTGATAATGTTGTGCTAAGAAAATCTTGAGAAATTATTATTGTAATGCATAAATTTGTATATACAAAAATTATACACCTTTAAACTCTTTGAAATCGCGCTTAATACGTGATAATGTTGCGCTAAGAAAATCTTAAGAGATTATCATTTTCATATAGTGGAATGTAATGCATAAACTGTCATATACGAAAATTATACACCTTTGGACTCTTTCAAATCTCACTTAGGACATGATAATGTTGTGCTAATAAAATCCCGATCATTTATCATTTCCATGAAGTGAAATATAATGCATAAACTTGCGTATACGAAAATTTTAAACCTTTGAACATTGTGAAACCACATTTAAAAACGAGATATAATGTGCTAGCAAAATTTTGAGAGATTATCATTTTCTCCCCCTATTTTCATAGAGTGGAATGTAATGCATATACAAAAATTATACACCTTTGAACTCTTTTAAATCGCACTTAGGACATGATAATGTTGTTTTAATAAAATCCTAATCATTTATCATTTACATGGAGTGAAATATAATGCATAAACTTGCGTATACAAAAATTATACACCTTTGAAATCTTTTAAATCACACTTAATACGTGATAATGCCGTGCTAAGAAAATCTTGAGAGATTATCATTTTCATAGAGTGGAATGTAGTGCACAAATTATACACCTTTGAACATGTTCCCTTCAAATTATAGTCAAGTTCATTTGTTTATGGAGTTAAAGTATCGGTGGCAAACTCGTTATTTTTCACGGATAGAGGGGTGCCCCCTGACAGATATAGGGGTTATCCTGTCCGCTAGATCACAGAGGATCAACGATTGATGGGAATGATCCGCATGACAATTGTCTAAACCAATTAGAGAGTAGCTACGGAGATGAGAACAGGTGTGAGAGATTGTGACTAAGAGAGGGTAAAACTGAGTAAACTTAAGAACCAAGGGCAAAACTGAGTAGAACTTAAAAACCAAGGGCAAGACTGACAAAAGGATCCAAATAGAAAATAGAAAAGATTAAAAAAATGGAAAATGTGTCTTTTATATAATAAAATACATCTTGGCATACATTAAAATATTTGCAATTCAAATATACACCAGTTTGACAATTATTGCCTCATTCAGACAAACTATATTTCGGACAGGGATGTTTTGGGAAGAGGGTTGAGTAGAAAGCCATGAACCTTCATAGATAGTAGGTGATAGGTATCAAGCCAATGATCCTTGATTGTTGTCCCGATCTTTCATAGCGAGTAACCCGGATAGTAATCCTTCCAATCAAGTGATGAACGCAACCTGAAGAAGAGGAATCAATCTAGCAAGTAACATGATGAAGATCACCATGCCTCAAACCTGAGCACGACAATCCTTGATGAACATAAGAACCTCCGTAGCAATAATATGATTAATGGTATCACCATCCCCCGAGGGATGATACACGGTGGAGCATAATATAGTTTGTAGACTAAACAACTGAACTCCCCTAAACCCTAGGCGGCTGGCTCCTTTATATAGGGGGCTTGCAACTAGTCGGTTGGATAGACCCAAACCGAACACACAACGGACTCAAACTTAACCTAGACTCGGACTCAATAACATAGCAATAATATTTGACACAACCTTAGACTTATCATTACATATCGTAGGTCGTCCTGGCGTGCCAATCATCAATGGGATGCGCCCGCATCACCTAGCTTGGTGGAGTCCTAAAATTAGGCTTCACCTCCTTCTTCATGCCCATATCATCATCCTCCCCTTCAAGAAGCGTTGTCCCCAATGCTTGTGGGTCGGGTCAGAAAGGTGGCGTGATATGAACAATCGCTTCACGCGTCTTCGCCATCTTCAAGTCTTGCTTGCCTTCCTCACCACATCCTCCCTCTTGGAAAGGTCGGAAATGTGGCGTGATATGAACAATCTTTTTTAGTCGTTTTCCACCATTGTTTCCGCCACCTAAGTCTATGCATTAATGTATGATCAGGTTCGTTGGAGAAACAAGCATGCCGTGAGGAGGAGAAGGGCTACAAGAGAAGCCCAACATGATGATCGCCCAAGGATGCGCGAGGGAGGAGCGGGAGGAAGGCGCAATACAAGCAAGGGAGATCATCAAAGAGAAGAAATGTTCAATTCGGATAGACAGAAGTACTGAAATTCAAACGAACCTGGATTCCTCATACGAACTCCAAATCAAGAAAATAAGCACTTGTTGGATAGATAATTCCAAGATCTTTCCAATGAGTACTTCCACGTCTAAAAGACCTCGGATAATCCAGCCCCCACACCCTGGATAATCTAGCCCTGCTTTGGAGATTCTGCAAAGGACTTCGTGTGCGATGTTCAGTACCGGGGCGGATATTTGACCATACTTTTCCTCTAGAAAATATGGCCCCCGGATAATCCGGCCCTCTTAGACCGGATAATCCGGCCCAAAAAGTTCCCATCAGATCCGCACGGATCTGACTGTATCAGACACGTTTTTCTTTCGCGTTTTTCGGATGTTCCGGCGGCCATATAAGCCTGGGAACGCCCTCTAGTTTAAGTTAGACCAGGTTAAAATATTTTGGAGTTGCTTCTTTCATAGAACCTCTAGAATCATCCTGTGTTCGAATCTACCAACTATAATTGAGTGTGATCTATTCTTCCATTGGGAATTAGTAGATTGCATACTACCGTTCGTGGTCACGGCTGCGTGCGCAAGAGCGTGGTGTTGTGTATATCCTACATGGTTCGAGAGCTGTTGCATTGGCATCAGGGATCGAGCGGGAGAGTTCATAACTACAGGCTAGTTATCTATCAACCACCATCACCATCGACAAGTGCTTGCTGAGAAGATCGGGCCACCGCATATCATCTTGGTATCAGATTTCCTCGTTTCCTCGGTAAGCAATCCATAATCCATCCATAGATTAGAGAGTGTTTGTCGTCCTATACAGAAAAAGCCCCACAAAAAGAGTTGCCATAGCCTAGATTGCATCGTAGACGAGTAATAGTTGTTGGTTGTGTTCATCCTTTAGTTTAGATCTAGATCTGTTCTTCGTAGATTCGTTTTTTAGTCATTTTCCACCATTGTTTCTGCCACCATCAAGTAAGATCCGATCTAATCTAAGAGTCCTAGTCTTCTACTCTTGGCCGAGTCGGAATTAAAAAAAATTCTACCGACTCTGCCGCGGCATGGAAACAACCTGTTTTCCTGCCGCGGAGTCCTATTCTGCCACGACTAGGATTCGCTGTCGCGGCACGTTTTTTGACGTGTTTTTCTGCCATGGCAATATTTTCTGCCACGACACGATTTTGCCCTATTTTTCTGCCACGGCAGGAAATTTTACAAAGTGTGAATTTGCACTTTTCCTTCAACCTTAGCCACAGCCATTCTATTACATAGGTGTATGAACTTGTACATTGAGACTAGTTTCCGCTCCAACAGAATGCTCTTAGGATTTTGGTGCTGTACTTTGTAATTGGCCGTATGTGATCTATAAAATCACAAAAAAAGAAAAAGCAATATAGCAAAAGAAAAAGCAAAAAAAAGAGCTATACAAAAGAAAAGAAAAGTAGTGAAAAGAGAAATTGAGCAAGAGGCCTAGTGATATGTTTGTGCACTGGCGGATTGAGCAATCTTGTGCCTGTTTACTTTGAGCTTTGCTAGTGTCTCTCGAGTGTAGTGCAACACCCTTCATAGTTGTATTGCCACGTATTTCTCCACGTGTGTGTTTCTTGGGTTTTTGTACGATCAGCACTAGGACTTGTTTGCGGTTTAGATAGGGTACCATACCTATAGATGCACCTTAAATAACCTGTGTGCCCTGCGATCGTTCTCTATACCTTTGATATTCACTTCATCACATCAAGTGCATCAGTCTTTGATTTTGTTTGGTAGAGCATCTCTATTCACTTTGGAATGGTAAGATCTCCTTTCTTATTAGTTGTGAGTGAGTTGTGAGAGTTTCCACCATACAGATTTTGATTTTTGCACTAACCTACTAATCATGTCTTCTAGTGATGATGATGTTGTATTGCAGAAAAAACAAGGATGAGGAGCTTGTTAATTGGCGTGAATATGAGGCTTTAAAGTCCGACTTGACACGTGTGTTTACTAACACGACAGATGCCATTGACAAGAATCTCCAGGATATGAATATGAGATTGGATCAGCATGTTGGAACGATTGATACTATCCAGACGCAAGTGGATACGCTCAATGTCAATGTCATCACTTTGCAACGTTCCATTGAGGGTTTGACAACCGCCTTACATAGAACGTAAGATCCTCAAAATGATGATGCTTTTGATGATTTTGATGAGGGTAGCATTGTGGATGCTGCTCCACATGTTGGCAGGGGATGTGCTATTCCCCCTGCCCATGCACCTGCTCATGGCCGTGGGTTTGCCCCTCTTGGGCGTCCACAACGTGTGCCCAACCAAGCTGCTGATGATGGTTTGGGCAAGCCAAAATTCTCAATTCCCAAGTTTGATGGTTCCATTGATCCTGAAGATTACCTCACATGGGAGTTGAAGATTGAGAAACTCTAGCGCTTATTTGACTATCCAGAAGATAAGAAGGTCAAGCTTGCATCATCTGAATTTGATGGTTATGCTTTGCATTGGTGGTATGCTCTTGTGCAGCATAGAAGGGAGGACAATGAACTTCCTGTGATGGATTGGCCCAAGATGAAGCAAATCATGAAGGCTCGTTTCGTACCAACCAACTACTTGCGATCAGTTTTTGATAAATTGACGCAACTGACGCAAGGCACCATGACAGTTGATGAGTACTACATGGAGATGGAGATGCTTATGCAGCGTGCTAGAATTCGTGAGTCCATCGAGATGACCATGCAATGATTCATAAACAATTTGAAGTTACCGATCAAGAGCATTGTTCGTCATCACAAGTATGAGACCATGAATGAGTTGTTGCATCATGCTAGAGAGGCCGAATCCCAGTTGGCAGAAGAGGCAAAGTCATGTGCTCGTTTTCCGTCCTCCAGCAGATTTTTGGCCAGGTCTACACCTCCTACAGTCACGCCACCAGCTGCTGCTCCTTTTCCACCATCGGACAAGCCAGCAAGTACACCTTCGTTTTGTGCTAATGCTCAGAAACCCCGTATCCCGAGGAACACCTAGCGATCAGACTGTTTCTTTTTTTCCTTGGCGATCGGATCTGGAAACCTGGGACTCTGATGATCGATCAATCGGGATCGAGGAAAACACAAGCGGCAGCGTTGCAACTTCAACGTCAGATCAACCTCAGCACAAAATCTCAACAAACAAATCGCCGTGAGAAACCCAACAAATCTGATACCAAGAGGCTCTACCACGCAGAGAATTGATTTGTTTGACATGAAAGTTTTGTCGGGATTAGTTTTTCTCTGAATTTGACTGTCTTTTTTTTCGAAGATGGCTAGTTCCATGATTGCTGAAAATTCTGGTGCCGTGGCTGCTACAGCCCCGAAGCCTAAGGAGGTTGATCTTCCGGTCTATGCAAATGATCTCCCTAACAATGTTCGTGCTGGTTTTGACAATACCTGCGTGTACATCAAAGACTGTACGCATGCTTTGGAGGAGAGGTTGGACATCAAATTGGAGGCCATCAGTTCTAGGCTCGATGCGTTGACGGATACCCTCATTAACCCGCCAGTGCTAGCTAAGCCCCCTCATGCTGCTCCATTACGGGATGCGCCACCACCAAGAGATGGATATTTTCACGCTCGTGCTCGACGTCCCTTGGCACCAGCACATGGAGGCGTCAATGCCGATCTCGAAGACGATGCTGCATACCTACCACAACAATGCCACGTTGAGGCTCGTCCTGCAGCCGCTTTTGGTCGTGTTTTGCCTGCTGACCTAGATCGTATTGGTCATGCCACACGTGTTCCATTGGATGATTGTTTTGGACGTGTTAAAATTTTCATACCACCGTTCTCTGGCTCGGGCAGTCCTGAGGATTATTTGGAGTGGGAGATGCGCGTGAGTCATATTTTTGCAACCCACCATTATACCGAGGAGAAGAAGCTTCAACTTGCTGCTATCGAGATCTCCGGTTATGTACTGATTTGGTGGAGCCAAATTTTGTGTATGCCAAATCACCCAACGTCGTGGAGGGGAATGACAGAACTCATGCGACGTTGCTTTGTTCTTGAACATTATAAGAGAGACATGCACAATAAATTGCAGCAGCTCACTCAAGGTACTAAATCCATCGATGAGTTTTATAAAGAGATGGAGTTGTTGATGATACGTACAGAAACAAGGGAGGATCTAGAGGCCACAATGTCTCGGTTCTTTAATGGGCTGAATCTTGAGGTGCAGGATCGTGTCGAGATGGTTACCTACTATGATCTTTAGGATCTAGTGCACCAGGCTGAGCGTGCGGACCAACAGATCAAACGACACCAAGCCGCAGTCCCTACAAATTCATGGTGTGGTTCTAGTGCTAAGCTGACACCTTCTACACGTTCCCACCATGTTTCCCATATTGAGGTGCCAAAATCTGGAGTGTCGAAAGCTGTATCTAGTACAGAATCCACGACTCACATTGAGTGTTTTACTTGTGGAGGACGAGGACATATGAGGCGTGATTTCCCTAATAAAAAAGGGTGCTGCTCACACAAGATGGCTATGTTTCTGCAAGTGATGATGACAAGGTTGCTGCTCCATCTAGTGATGAGTCTAAAGAACATGGTAGTATTGATGTGTATCCTGAGGATGCTGCTCCTAATTGCACTAACTTGACGGTGCAACGTGTGCCAGAAGATCGCATAGAAGGGCAAGGACAGCGCTAGAATATTTTTCAGACTAAATGCATAGTCATGAACACCACTTGCAAGCTGATTATTGATGGTGGCAGCTACACCAATATTGTTACCAAGAGCTTGGTGGATTCTCTTTCATTACCTACATGGAAACACCCGCAGCCACATTCTGTTGAGTGGTTGTATAATTCAGGGATGCTAAAGGTAACACATAAGGTGCGCCTGAAATTTTTAGTAGGTAATTATGAAGACACGATGGTCTGTGATGTGTTGCCTATGGAAGCATGTCACGTGCTGCTAGGACGACCGTGGCAATTTGATAAGCGTTCCACTCATGAGGGAAGATCCAATGTTTATTTCTTGTGGCATGAAGGAAACGTCATGTGCTATAGCCTATGCTTGACAAGGATATCAAAGTGGAAGTGCTTGTTGAGAAGAAGAAAGTCCAATACATTAAGGCGAAACCGAGGACGGTTTCCATTCAAGTTGGAGGGGATGATGAGGGGAGGATAGCTACTACTCCTGATATTTTGCCACCTCCTTATGGTCTACAGCATAGACAATTCTACTTTGAAGTGCCTCCTAAAGATGAGGTGAAGCCCAACTTTCGGACACCTCCAATGATGTTTCATGTTGGCCAAAGATATGCGTCCGAAGAATTTAGTTGTTTTATTTTCATTAAGTTTGGTTCAGGTTTCTATTTTCTGTTTTGGTTTTATTTGTGTGTGATGGTTTTGGGCCTGTCCAAAATCAAGTGTGCTTGGCCATTTGGGCTTTTAGTTTGGCATGGGGCCTAGCCCAGCCAAAGTAGAATTAGAGTCACCCTATAAAGGGTTCCTGGCAGCTGTTAATGTAATTTAGACTTGTTATTTTCGAGCTAAAAGAGACACCAGAAAAGTCCCAATGTTTGGGGGTGCATATCGTCGTGTTTGCTTGCTGATCTTCAGGGTCTGATGTTGTGCCATGCGTGGGAGTTGATTTGGATCAGTTCCCATGTGAGGAATTGAAGAGAGATCAATTTGATCTATTTCAGATTGAGTCCCTTACCATCTTGCTGATTATATTGATCGTCATGAAAGATCAGGCCTAAAACCCTTTCGATCACGTTGATCCGTATCATCTTGGTATCAGAGCAACCATTGAGGGAGGTTGCGCAACTAGTGCGATGATAATTCGTATGATATGGGCACGATAGGCGCGAGGGAGGAGAGGGAGGCAGGCGTAAGGGAGATCATCAAGAAGAAGGAATGTTCAATTCGGACAGACAGAAGTCCTGAAATTGAAACGGACGTGGATTCCTCATACGAACTCCAAATCAAGCAAATAAGCACTTGTTGGATAGATAATTCCAAGATCTTTCCAATGAGTACTTCCACGTCTAAAAGACCTCGGATAATCCGATCCCCACACCCCGGATAATCCGGCCCTGTTTTTTGGAGATTCTGCTAAGGACTTCGTGCGCGACTTTCTGCACGGCCCTGGATAATCCAGCCCACTTAGACAGGATAATCCAGCCCAAAAAGTTCCCATCAGATCCGGACAGATCTGACTATATCAGTCACGTTTTCGTTTCATGTCGTTTTGACGTTCAGATGGCCATATAAGCCCTAGAACGCCCACTAGATTATGTTAGCTTGAAATTGAGTCTAAAATTATTGTGTGAGTTTCTTGGTGAGCATTCCTCCGGGGACGGCGATGCCGTGTTATCTATCGTATTGATATTGTCACGGAGGTTCTTGGGTTCATCAAGGATTGTCGTGTTTTGGTTTGAGGCGTGGTGATCTTCTCCATGTTGCTTGTTGGATTCATTCCTCTTCTTCAGGTTGCGTTCATCACATAATTGGGAGATTACCTACCTGGTTAACTCGCTGTGAAAGATCGGGACAAAACTCAAGGATCACCGGTGTGATCCGTATCATGTGGTATCAGAGCGCCAGGTTGGGCAATCTTTTATAGTGGATATTGAAGGGGTTGAGGAATCTAGACCACATTAAAACTATTTTGGAGAAGATTTTCCATAGACTAGATTGCATCGTTTTCGAGTTTTAGTTGCTAATTGTATCTTCTCGTAGATCCGATCTGCAGGTTTTTCCTCGTAGGAGTCTAGTTTTTCGTTTGTGTCTAGGTTTAGGGTTTGATCTTGTTTTTCGCCGTGTCAACCATCACCGTTTTCCGCAAGTTTTCCTCGTTTGTCTGAGTCCACATAGCGTACCTTTGTGTGCATACCATAGACACAGCCTATCTACAGCATCCGTGCCTAGGAACGTACCCACGAGACTAGTTGATTTGCTCCGATAGGCTGCTCATTAGGGTTTGAAGTGCAAATTTTTTTCTGTCCAGTTAGACCGGATTATCCGGCCCCCGACAAAACCGGAATATCCGGCCCCTAATTTCATAGAATTGTTGCATCACGTATTGCATTGTGTCAGATAGTTGAAAAAGAAAGGTTGTTAAAAATAGAGAAAAGAAAAGAGATACAAAAGTAAACAACAAAAGGGAGATATCAAGGTTGATTGGAGGACTAGTTATATAATAGCACTAGTAGATTGAGCAATCGTGTGCCTGTTCTATTTAAGCTATTACTAGCGTCTCTCTTGTGCATTGCAATATTCCTTTTCATAAGTTGCTTTACCACGTTTATCTCCACCGTGTGTGTTTCTTGGGTTTTTGTACGATCAGCACTAGGACTTGTTTGCGGTGTAGCTAGGATACCATACCTATAGCTCCATCATAAATAACCTGTGTGTCCTGTGATCATTCTCTATACCTTTGATATTCACTTCATCATATCATTGCATCTGTCTTTGATTTCGTTTGGTAGAGCATCTCTATTCACTTTGGAACGGTAAGATCTCCTTTCTTATTAGTTGTGAGTGAGTTGTGAGAGTTTCCACCATACAGATTTTGATTTTTGCACTAACCTACTAATCATGTCTTCTAGTGATGGTGATGTTGTGTCGCAGAAAAATAAGGATGAGGAGCTTGTTAATTGGCGTGAATATGAGGCTTTGAAATCCCATTTGACACGTGTGTTTACTAACACGACAGATTCCATTGACAAGAATCTCCAAGATATGAATATGAGATTGGATCAGCATGTTGGGACGGTTGATACTATCCAAACACAAGTGGCTATGCTCAATGTCAATGTCACCACTTTGCAGCGTTCCATTGAGGGTCTGACAGCCGCCTTACATAGAAGGTAAGATCCTCAACATGATGATGCCTTTGATGATTTCGATGAGGGTAGCATTGTGGATGCTGCTCCACATGTTGGCAGGGGACGTGCTATTCCCCCTGTCCATGCACCTGCTCATGGCCGTGGGTTTGCCCCTCTTGGGCGTGCTCAACGTGTGCCCAACCAAGCTGCTGATGATGGTTTGGGCAAGCCAAAATTTTCAATTCCCAAGTTTGTTGGTTCCATTGATCCTGAAGACTACCTCACATCCGAGTTGAAGATTGAGAAATTCTGGCGCTTATTTGACTATCCAGAAGATAAGAAGGTCAAGCTTGCAGCATCTAAATTTGATGGTTATGCTTTGCGTTGGTGGGATGCTCTTTGGTAGCATAGAAGGGAGGACGATGAACTTCATGTGATGGATTGGTGCGAGATGAAGCAAATCATGAAGGCTCGATTCGTACCAACCAATTATTTGCGATCAGTTTTTGATAAATTGATGCAATTGAAGCAAGGAACCATGACAGTTGATGAGTACTACATGGAGATGGAGATGCTTATGCGGCGTGCTAGAATTTGTGAGTCCATTGAGATGACCATGTAGCGATTCCTAAACAATTTGAAGTTACCGATCAAGAACATTGCTCGTCATCACAAGTATGAGATTATGAATGAGTTGTTGCATCATGCTAGAGAGGCCGAATCCCAGTTGGCAGAAGAGGCGAAGTCATGTGGTCGTTTTCCATCCTCTAGCAGATTTTCGGCCAGGTCTACACCTCCTACAGTCACGCCACCATCTGCTACTCCTTTTACACCATCGGCCAAGCCAACAAGTACACCTTCGTTTGGTTCTAATGCTCGGAAACCCACTGCTCCTGCTGCTAGCTCAGGTTCCAACATGTCTGCTGCGCGTACTCGTGATGTGGTGTGCCATACTTGTGGAGGTAGAGGGCACTACAAGAAGGATTGTCCAAACAGCAAGGTTATGTTTGTTACCGAACAAGGCGAAGTAGAGAGTGGAGATGAAGCTTCAGATGATAATATTGATGACGGCGAGGATGGTGCTGATGCATATGTTGAGCGTGCACCCACTATTGTCGTATCTTCACGTGTACTTAGTGTGCAACCGGTTGAGGAATCCCAGCGTTGCAACTTGTTCCAAACAAAAGCTCTAGTTGGACCAAACAAGGCTTGCAAGGTAATTATTGATGGAGGTAACTGCAGAAATCTTGCAAGTAAGGAACTATGTGCCAAACTGAATTTGACATACTTACATCATCCCAAGCCATACTACATACAATGGTTGAGCAACAATGGTGAGATGAAGGTAAATCATATGGTACGTGTGAATTTTCAAAAAGGGCCATACAAAGATTCTATTGATTTTGATGTGGTTCCTATGACTGTTTGTCACCTACTATTGGGTCGGCCTTGGCTCTATGATCTCCATGTACAACACAATAGCCGAGCCAATACATATCACTTCAAATTCAAAGGGAAGAAGATTACTATGCAGCCAATGACACCACAAGATAATGTGAATGATTCTCGCCAGAAAATAGAGGTGAATTTGAAGGAAGATCCTACAACTCGGCAAGATTGTGTGACAGCTGTTCCTGATGTAATTGAGCCTAAATTGAGTGATATAACGAAAAGTGAGAGAGTGCCTGGTTTATTGATATTAGCCACTAAGGAAGATATGAGAGAATTTCGTTAGGATCCTACAGCCATGCCACTTGTGCTCATGTATAAGGGCGAGGTATTGGTTTCTAACGACATGACCCCTGTTTTTCTTGGTGTCTCTTCTGTTTTGCAGGACTTTGGGGATGTGTTTCCAGAAGATGTACCCGCAGGCTTACCTCCATTGCATGGTATAGAACATCAAGTGGACCTGATTCCTGGCGCCACACTTCCCAACCGTGCACCCTAGAGGACTAATCCCGAAGAAACTAAGGAAATTCAGAAGCAAGTACAAGCGTTGCTAGATAAAGGGTGCATTCGTGTTTCTCTTAGCCCTTGTGTTGTTCCTGTTATTTTAGTTCCTAAGAAAGATGGTACATGGCGCATGTGTGTAGATTGTAGAGCGACTAATAACATCACTATTCGATATCGTCATCCTATTCCACGCTTAGAGGATATGCTAGATGAATTGAGTGATGCTACTGTTTCTCTAAAATTGACTTGCGTAGTGGTTATCATCAAATTAGGATGAAAGAAGGGGATGAGTGGAAAACTGCTTTCAAAACAAAATTTGGCTTGTATGAGTGGTTAGTCATGCCGTTTGGTCTTACTAATGCACCTAGTACATTTATGCAATTAATGAATGATGTTTTGAGAGATTTTATTGGTTGTTTTGTGGTTGTTTACTTTGATGATATACTTATATACATCCACAACGAAATTGAACATTGCACTCATATTCGACAAGTTTTGCAAGTGTTGCGTGATAATAAATTTTATGCTAATCTTGAGAAGTGCACATTTGCAAAAGATAAGGTCATATTCCTAGGATTTGTTGTATCTAAGCATGGAGTAGAGGTTGATCAATCTAAAATTGAATCAATTCAGAATTGGCCTACTCCCATGAATGTAAGTCAAGTGCGTAGTTTCCACAGCTTAGCTGGTTTCTATAGGCACTTTGTGAAAGATTTTAGCACCACTGCTGCACCTTTGAATGATTTGACAAAGAAAGGTGTTCATTTTGTATGGGGCGCGGCCCAAGACATTGCATTTGATACATCAAAACGTTTACTTACTTCTGCACCATTACGTGCATTACCTGATTTTTCGAAGCAATTTGAAGTTGAATGTGATGCTAGTGGTATAGGCATAGGTGGCGTTTTGATGCAAGAGGGTCGGCCTATAGCTTATTTTTCTGAGAAATTGACTAGTGCTTGATGTCTCAATGCACGGCACCCAGAAAAGTGTTGATGGCTCGTGGTTGATGTAGAGCTCGTTGGGAACCCCAAGAGGAAGGTATGATGAGCACAACAGCAAGTTTCCCTCAGTTATGAAACCAAGGTTTAATCGAACGAGTAGGAGCAAGGAAACACCCCAAAGGTGTTACTAGCTGAGCTTTGGCAGGGCGCACTACCGGTGCTAGTAGCAACGTGGAGACCTGCACAACACAACCACAGAACTTTGTCCCCAACTTGCAATGAGGTTGTAAATCTCACCGTGTTTTGCGGAAAACAAAGGATTAAACGTATGGAATGGAAAGAAGTAAAAGTTTGCAGAAAGTAAACACAAAGTAGTAAAAGATTGTAGATTGTATGTAAAACACAAGGACCGGGATCCATAGTTCACTAGAGGTGGCTCTCCTTAGATAGATAACATGCCGGGTGAACTAATTACAGCGGGGCAATTGACAAACACGGAGAAAGAAATACATGCATATACTAATCATCTTGGCTCCTTTGAGACTTGATTGGGCATTACAACATAATACATAGACCGCCATCCAACTGCATCTATGACTAATAATCCACCTTCAGGTTATCATCCGAACCCCCTCCAGTATTAAGTTGCAAGCAACAGATTATTGCTTTATGAACTGCGTGTAAAGTAAACAATACGATTGTTCTATGAACAAAGGATTGTTGTTTTCTCCCTAGTAGCAACAACACATCTAGTACCTTAGAGATTTCTGTCACTTCCCTAGATTACTAGAGGCATGAACCCACTATCGAGCATAAATACTATCTCTTGGAGTTGCTAGCATCTACTTGGCCAAGATAGCTACTAACAACGGAAAGCATGCAAGATGACAAATAACAAAGACATGATAGAATCAATAATCAATCTGAAATAGCATCTCAATATCCATCGAATCCCCGCAAACACAACATGTATGAATTACAAATAGATGATCTTGATCATGAACGGAGCTCACAAGATCTAAACATGAAAGCATAAAGGAGGAGAAACCAGCCATCTAGCTACTACATGGATCCGTAGTCCAAGGATGAACTGCTCACGCATCACACCGGTGGCTTGCATGGTGATGAAGAAGGCCTCCAGGGTGAATTCCCTCTCCCAGGTGCCGGAAGAGCTTCAGATCCCTCCCGATCTAGGGATGGAGATGATGGCTGACTCTGAACTCTTTCGTGGATTTTTGATCGGGTACTTAGGGTTTTAGTCCCGAGTGCAATATATAGGCGGAAGGAGAGGCCTTGGGCCGGGCTGGCCAGGTGGTGTGGTGGCTCCCTGACCCTTCTCCGTCTCGTATTCTGGCACTTGATCCCTTTTGGAAAAATAGGCACTTTGGGTTTTGTCCCATCCAATTCCGAGAATATTCATTTTTTGACTTTCCTGGAACCAAAAACAGCAGAAAACAGGCAGCTGGCATTGTGGCTCTTGTTAATAGGTTAGTCCAAGAAATCATATGAAAAGTACTCCAAAGTTGGAACAAAACACAAGAAAGTGGATAAAACCAAGCATGGAACATCAAAAATTATAGATGCATTTGCAATGTATCAACATCCCCAAGCTTAACTCCTGCTCGTCCTCGAGTAGGTAAGTGATAAAAAGAAAGAATAATTTTTGAGGTGACATGCACCATCAAAGACTTGATCAAAGTATTTGCAAAACATTCAAAGCTGGGATCATAGTACTTTAATCATAACATGAAAGAAAAAGTTCTAGAAATAAGCAAAGAAACTATGATGCAACATGAAAAGGCACAAACAAAAGATTCATGAATAACAATGCTTTACAAGACGTTTGTTTGTTTCACATAAAGAAAACATGGAATAATAGTATTCAACTTGTCCCTCAATAGAGTAGCAAATATAAATGCATAGGACACCTTCAAAGTTCATAAGAGTCACTAGATACAATAGTTTAAAACAAGCAATATCAAGTTATGCATCAATCAACTAGTCTTGGGACAATGCACATAGAACTAAGAATGGCCACTATGCTCTCAAAGTAAGTGCATAAAGATAGAAGGTGGAGACTCAATATAATGGTGGAAGAAAGGCCTTTTGTAAAAGGAAGTAGGGATTCAAGTCTCATAAAGATCTTCCAAAAATTATAGTACTTATAGCTTTCAGCTCTCATTGCCCCTATCATAAGCATCTTGAAGTGATTAAGGTTAAAGTGAACAAACTATGGTGTACATGCTTGACGAAGTATAAGTCAGAAATCTCATGTCCCTTGTATACGAGGGCCGCTCCTCATGCTACTCAAGTTTAGTCACCGGTAAGTTCTTGTCATTGTAAGTACATGTGTATCATAGAGAACCGCCAAAGGGTACCCTTGCCCGATGATACTAAGAATCCCCATATCAAAATGACAAGGCAAGGCAGAAACGAGCATCTCAGATTCTTCTTATTTACCATGGGAATATGGTGCTTTTTCTCTTTCCTCTTTTCATAGTATCTTTTTTTTCTTTTTTCTCAATATAGGAATCTTTTTTATAAAAGAATGCTTCATAGACAACTCATTATGGTTACGTTGCAGGTTTCCACCATGTCGGCATGGATTGAACCAGACCAGTGCTTGCTCTAACACATATACATAACTCCATGGACTTACAAGCTCCCCTTTCATTTCACACCAACGACATCCATATACAAAAGAGCATGATATCAACTAGGTACAAGTACCAAGTGCAATGTTGAAAGCGTTCCCCATGGAAGCATGGTTCTGCTAATTCCCAACAAATAAGTGCAAGCATATACAACATAGACGACACAATGGTTCAAATTTATTAAGGGCAAGTAAACTAAAGTGTGTCATCTAGTTCGTGAGAGCTTTAACCACTAGTTTTCTCATAACAAGTGGAAGGTAAACAAAAGCATGAATATACTTGGAATAGCATAAGCTAGTAGGTAGGTATGGTGTACTCTTTGGAATAACTTGGTTTAGGGAGTTGGATGCATGAGTGGAACTCATACTTTGTTGTGGAGGCTAGCAAAAGACTGGGAGCGACAAACTAAGAGAGCAATAATGGCCATAATCATGCAGAGCGACAAAACATCATTGATCAAAGCATAAAGTGATACTACAAGTTGAAAACTAAAGGATCATAAAGGCTATGGTGACTTGAGATAGTCATAACATGGTGTGAGCATGTGCCAAGTCAACCCAAATAAAGCATCAAAGGAGAATACCACTATACTATGCTTTAATATGCTAAAACAACGCATGATTTATCCAAGGAACATTAAGAAATATCAATTGTTTATAACAAGTCATGCTACAGCAAAGAATACTAAGCATAACACCAAAACAATATCAAGCATGCATTGACAAAGCACAAGCCACAGTCAAAAACGAGCTCTTTTTACCACATAAGCATGAACTTTCCTACTCTTTTCTAAACCAAACCAAACTAATTACAAACCAAAGTATGAAAGAGGGGGTACAACCAACTTATTCAGAAAACTAAGCAAACCAAAGCAAACGAAAATGAAAAAGAAGACGCTCCAAGAACAACACAACTGTGCATGAAACAATAAAAATGAAGCGTTTGGAAGAAACCTGGAATTTTTATTGATGAAGAAGGGGATGCCTTGGGCATCCCCAAGCTTTGACGCTTGTACTTCTTGGATATTTCTTGGGGTGACACGCGTGGCATCCCCAAGATTGAGCTTTAGTCCATCCTTCATATCATTACTCATTCCTTCCATACACACCTGAAAATTTTCCTTCATACAAAACTTCACACAATCTCATTAGCAACATTAGTGAACTTAAGATAAATAAGTCTTAAGGTTCAGTTCTAACACCAAATAAACTTCCATTAGAACACTAGCTACTTTAGCACTTCCCTCAAAAAGTTCAATTCCCCAAAAGAACTCAAAAAGGAACCAACAAGGAGCAAATGCAGAAAATGGCAGAAATCTGTCAAAACAGACCAGCAGGTAAAGACGAATTTTTTCGAAGACCTTATTTTGCTCAAATCAAAAAGTGTTGAACTAACGAAAGTTATATAACAACCTGGGGAAGAAGCACAAAACATTACATCTCAATCCGACATACAGAGCTCTCTCAGAAATTTTTACGGTGAAGCACAAGAATCTGTTTCGGGACAGCAACTTTCCCAATCATTACTTCACTCTCATTAGAGGTTACTCTTAGCACAAAAAGCAAATAAAAAGGATAAGGAGAGGTTATTACAGAGGTAATAACTTCCAAGACTCATCTAAACATTTTGGGTTATGTCCCAATAAGTACTTTTCTTTAACGCCTTTAAGTTAGGCATAAGAAGCAAGAAAAAGAATCAAGTGTTCTCAAATGAAGAAGCATTAAGACCAAATTTTGTTTTCATAGGAGAAGAAAAAGAAATCTTTTCTATCTTTTTAGGGAAGTGTTCTATACCTTTCTTGAGTGGGATTTGATATTTAATGGTGCCTTCTTTCATATCAATGATGGCACCAATAGTTATAAGAAAAGGTCTTCCCAAAGTAATAGGACAAGAAGCATTGTATTCAACATCCAAAACATAGAAATCAACAGGGACATAGGAATCGTTAACCATAATAAGAACATCATTAAGACTCCCCATGAGTTTCTTTTTAGCATTATCATCAAGTGAGACATTCAAATAACAATCTTCAAGAGGAGGCAAATCAAGCATATCATAAATCCTTCTAGGCATAATAGAAACACTACTATCAAGAACACACAAAGCTTTGAAATCAAAGTCATTCACTTTCATATTAATGATGGGTTCCCAACCATGTTCTTGTTTTATAGGAATAGAAGCTTTATGTTTCATATTCTCTTATTTAATCTTTATGAGATCATTAGTAATGTGTTTTTTAAAGGCCATGTTCATAGCACTAGCATGAGGACTTTTAGCAAGCTTTTGTAGGAACTTAATAACTTCAGATATGTTGCAACCATCAAGATCAAAACCATACTTATCATCTAAAGTGGTAGAACTATTACTAGCCTCAACACTAGTGGTGGTAATAGTAGAAACACTAATGTTTCTAGCAATTTCATCTTCTCTTTCCCACTTAGCATGTAATTCAGCTAATACTCTAACATTTTCATCAATTCTTACTTGTATAGCATTAGTAGCTGCAAAGGGATTATCGTTAGTTTCAGGTTTAGCAGCCATTTTATTCAAAGAAGATTGAGCTTCAGCCAAAGATGCTATATTTCTTTTAGCACTAGAGAGTTTTTCCTCAATAGTTTTATTGAAAGCAGTTTGTTTACTAATAAACTCTTTAAGCATAACTTCAAGTTCAGAGGGAGCTCTCTGATTATTGTTGTAAGAATTTCCGTAAGGATTACCATTGTTGGGAGGATATGGCTTATAATTGTTGTTACCAAAATTACTCCTATAAGCATTATTGCGAAAGTTGTTGTTTCTTATGAAGTTCACATCAACTTGCTATTCTTGAGCAACCAAAGAAGCCAAAGGAACATTATTTGGATCAATATGGGCTTTCCCGTTAACAAGCATAGACATAATAATATCAATCTTATTACTCAAGGAGGAAGTTTCCGCAACAGAATTTACCTTCTTACCTTGTGAAGCTCTTTCAGTATGCCATTTAGAATAATTAACCATCATATTGTCCAGAAGTTTGTTGCAGCACCCAAAGTGATGGCCATAAAGGTACCTCCAGCAGCAGAGTCCAATAGGTTTCTTGAAGAGTAGTTCAATCATGCATAAAAAGTTTGGATGATCATCCAAGCAGTCAGTCCATGAGTGGGACAATTCTTAACCAAATATTCCATTCTTTCCCAAGCTTGAGCAACATGTTCATTATCAAGTTGTTTAAACTTCATTATTTCACTTCTCATAGATATAATCTTAGTAGGTGGATAGTATTTTCCAATGAAAGCATCTTTGCACTTAGTCCAAGAATCAATACTATTCCTAGTTAAGGAATTCAACCATTCTTTAGCTTTTCCACTCAAAGAGAAAGGAAACAATTTCAGCTTAATAATATCACCATCTACATCCCTATGCTTTTGCATCTCACAAAGTTCAACAAAGTTATTTAGATGGGAAGCAGCATCTTCATTACCAATACCAGAAAATTGTTCTCTCATAACAAGATTGAGCAAAGCAGGTTTTATCTCAAAAAAGTATCTTCAGGCCCAGGTGGAGCAATAGGTGTGCTCATAAAATCATTCTTGTTGGTGCTAGTGAAGTCACACAACTTAGTGTTTTCAAGAGTAGTCATTTTTTTGGGTTTTCAAATAAGAAAGCAAACTAGTAAAACGAATTTTTTTGTGTTTTTGAAAAGAAAACAAGCAAATAAAACAAAAAGAAACTAAGCAAAACAAAAATAACAAAGTAAAGAGATTGGTCATGAGGGACTCACGCATCACACAGGAGGCTTGCATGGTGATGAAGAAGGCCTCCAGGGTGAATTCCCCTCTCCGGCAGGGTGCCGGGAAGAGCTTCAGATCCCTCCCGATGTAGGGATGGAGATGACGGTGGCTACAGACTCTTTCGTGGATTTTTGATCAGGCACTTAGGGTTTACGTCCCGAGGGCATCTTATAGTCGGAAGGGGAGGCCGAGGGGGTGCCGGGAGCGGCCACACCACCCCCTAGCACGGGCCAGGCCTGGCCGCGTGGCCAGGTGGTATGGTGCCCCCTGGCCCCTCTCCGTCTCGTACTCTGGCATCTGATGACTTCTGGAAAAATAGGCACTTTGGCTTTTGTCCCGTCCAATTCCGAGAATATTCATTTTCTGACTTTCCTAGAACCAAAAATAGCAGAAAACAGGCAGCTGGTACTGTGGCTCTTGTTAATAGGTTAGTCCAAGAAATCATATGAAAACTACTCCAAAGTGTGGAAAAAACACAAGAAAGTGGATAAAACTAAGCATGAAACATCAAAAATTATAGATACATTTGCAATGTATCACTTAACTCTCTGATCTCCACCAAGAACACACTCAGCCGATCTATCAACACAATCTCACCATGAGCAACCTGGTGCTCTGATACCACATGATACAGATCACACCGGTGATGATGGTGGATGATAGATAACTAGCATGTAGCTATGAAATCTCCCGCTCGAACCCTGATGCCAATGCAATAGCTCTCGAACCCTATAGGATATTCACAACACCACGCTCTTACGCACGTAGTCGTCAACCACGAATGGTAGTTTGCAATCTACTAATTCCTGATGGAACAACAGATCACACTCAATTGCAGTAGTATAATTCGATCACAAGATAATTCCAGAGGTTCTAGATAGAAACAACTCCAAAATAGTTTTAACGTGGTCTTCTTACATTATCCGGTTGCGCAAATAGTTTTTTTTGGAGAACCTCCCTCAATGGTTGCTCTATCGACAAATTACTATAGCAAGCTCCCTCAATGCTTGCTCTATATGAGATCCTATAGCAAGCTCTTGTCGATGGTATGGTGGATGATTAGATAACTAGTGCGTAGCTATGATATCTCTCGCTCGATCCCTGATGCCAGTGCAACAGATCTCGAACCTTGTAGGATATTCACAACACCACACTCTTGCGCACGCAGCCGTGACCATGAACGGTAGTATGCAATCTACTAATTCCCAATGGAACAATAGATCACACTCAATTATAGTTGTAGAATTCGAACACAGGGTAATTTCAGAGGTTCTATGAAAAAATCAATTCCAAAATATTTTAATGTGGTCTAACCATAAAAACCATGATTTGCAGGCCTATATAAAGGCTGATGGACGTCCAACATAGAGTTCGGGTCAAAACCAAACATATCTCTAACTTTTCTAACTTAAAAGGACTCTATTTGTAAACTGACAGAAAATGTCCGTCGACTTGTTTTGGTTTACTCGCACAGCTCGTAACGAACCGGGAGACGTGCAAGTACCCATTGGAAATCTCGGAATTATCTTTCCAACAAGTACTTATTTGCTTAATTCGGAGTTGGTATGTGGAAACCACATCCGTTTAAATTTTAGAACTTCTGTCTGTCCGAATTGAACCTTCCTTCTTGGTCGCCTTCTAACTCTCGGTCACCTTCATTTTGATGATCTTCTCTTACGCCTTACTCCCGCTCCTCCCTCGCGCATCCTCGGGCGATCATCATACCTCTTGTAGCCCTTCTCCTCCTTGCGCCATGCTTGTTTCTCCAGCGAACCTGATCATACATAAATGCATAGACTTAGGTAGTATAAAGATCTTATAAATGAAATTATCATGGTTAACTAGGAATGAATTCACCTGATAGTCATTAATAATTTGACTCGATATTTCCTTCCAGTTCAGGCAGTCAGAATCATCATAATCCCTGTATATATCCTCATCATCCTCCCTTTCTTCATGAAAAGCCGTCCACGGCTTTGGGTAAGCTGAAAGTGGAAGAAACAAAAAGAACAACGTGTATGCAAAGTATATGTATATATAACATGTTGTATTATTGTTGTTCACATGAAAAGTATGTCCAGTATACATCAAGCAACTTAAATTGCAGGAATAAATGAAGTACAAAGAATCATGATCATGGTGAAAAACAACTAAATAGATAGTCTTGTTCTTCAATATTAAATTGAGTTTTCGCAAACAAGATCTATGATAAAATTTGTGCACAAGATCAAACCAATTAAATATGTGTGAAAACCAAATTGATTCATGCCATGCTTCAACTGCGCTACTCTGATTATTATGAACATGATCAAGTTGTCTAGTATGTAAGATGCAACTTAATTTGCAAATATCAAGGAAGTCTAAAATAGTAACAGAACTAGACAAAGACTTTTGGGACAAACACAATGAATATGAAAACTTGGGTTCTATTCTAGCAAGATCAACTAGACCAGAATGTATTTCCATAATATCTCGAACATGAACTCTTGTCCCATAGCAAATATTTTGTGACACATTGCATATATGGCTGAAAGCAGCTTGTTTCAGTTCAACGATTCTATCACAAGTAATGCATATGTGATCCACAAGAAAAATTTCATCCATGCTATATTCACCAATTAGATTGAAAGTGAAACAAGGAGAATATGTGCTAGAATTTAGACATGAAATTTCAGAAATCTTGTCCATAGCACAACTCATACTCATAGGTTCATTTAGCATGATGGAATACACAATATCAGTAGGTGTTATTCTAGCAAGTATTTCCTTATGTGTTATTAGTACCACATGATCAAAATTTGAATTTGGTAAACTATCAC
Source organism: Avena insularis (assembly GCA_023614405.1). NCBI lineage: Eukaryota > Viridiplantae > Streptophyta > Magnoliopsida > Poales > Poaceae > Avena > Avena insularis. The sequence goes on along the minus strand of CM042688.1, from coordinate 401,385,853 downwards.
ATGGGGCTGAAACAATACTGCAAGCCAAATCACAAGGAGGCTTCAATCAAGGAATAGACTCACAATATGTTGCACATGTTGGCTGAAGCTCCAAATCAGTACCAATGTCATCAACAATCTCCTCAGTTGTAGTAGGTACTAAAACATCCTCCGCAAGTGACAATGCACAGTCCGACGATGCAGGTTGTAAAATAGATTGCTCCCTTTCTTCAAAAGCAACCTGCATAGCACAAGAAACAATACCAGGAGTATAGATGATTACATTAGTAGAAATATCCTCACATGTATTAGTATCTACTGCACTGATGTTTTCCTTTTCTCTCATACTCTTAGAATGGATGCTCTCAACCTCACGTTTAGTGGAATCACACAGCTCACTTTTGATAACAATCTCACTCAGCTTGGCTATGTGGCTCTCATTCTCACATGGGTTGTAATGCACACCGTGTTCAAGATGACAAAAAATAGAATTGTTACCATTCATCATGACCTTGTACTTAGCAGACAAACTAAACTCTTTTGTCCTATCCTTGCAAAGAAGATGATACTCATGAAATTTGTCGGCTGAAATCCTGAGCATAGCACGCCTCTTCATGTTCCATTTGAAAGAAATCCTTCCAATAACAGGACATATTTGAGCGTCAAACCTTCTGCTCCAAGGTTCTCCCAATAGTATGTGACAAGAATCAAGTGGTATAGGACAGACATCACAGCACACAATCTCAGTATGCTCTTTAAAATTCATAGGAACATTAGCGGTGTGTGAAATCATGATACGGATCAAGCCGATGATCCTATAGTTTTGTCCCGATCTTTCACAGCGAGTAACTCGCAAATAATCCTTCCAATAACGCTGATGAACGCAACCTGAAGAAGAGGAACAAATCTAGCAAGCAACATGGAGAAGATCACCATGCCTCAAACCAAAACACGACAATCCTTGATGAACACAAGAACCTCCGCGACAATATCAATACGATAGATAACACGGCATCGCCGTCCCCGGAGGGATGCTCACCAAGCAACTCACGCAATAGTTTTAGACTCAATTTCAAGCTAACCTAATCTAGAGGGCGTTCCATGGCTTATATAGCTGCCGGAACATCGAAACGATGCGAAACGAAAACGTGACTAATATAGTCAGATCCGTACAGATCTGATGGGAACTTTTTGGGCCGGATTATCCGGTCTAAGTGGGCCGGATTATCTGGGGCCGTACAGAAAGTCATGCACGAAGTCCTTAGCAGAATCTCCAGAAAACATGGCTGGATTATCCGGGGTGTGGGGCCTGTATTATCCGGGGTCTTTTAGACGTGGAAGTACTCATTGGAAAGATCTTAGAATTATCTATCCAACAAGTGCTTTTTGCTCGATTCGGAGTTCGTATAAGGAATCCACGTCCGTTTCAATTGTAGGACTTCTATCTATCTGAATTGAATGTTCCTTCTTCTTGATGATCTCCCTTGCGCCTACCTCCCGCTCCTCCCTCGTGCCTATCATGCCCATATCATCCTCCCCCTTCAAGGAGCGTTGTCCCCAACGCGTGAGGGTCTTCTCGAAAGGGTGGCATGATATCAACAAAATCATCACGCGGTTTTGTCATCTTCAAGTCTCGCTTGTCTTCCACTCCGCAACCTCCCTCTCGGCGTGCTTGACTTGAAATAGCCCTTGGCGCCTGCACCTCCTTGCTTCTCCATACGAGCTTTGACCTAGGAGCCACCGTATTCTTCTTCTCAACTCTTGTTGGAACTCGTGGTTGCTGAACATGGACCTTCTTTGAACGACTTGGCATAAGATGAGTAATACCTAGACCACACAACTGACGAACATGTCCATCCTTGACTTTATGCATCCGCACAATTGTCCCAACAAAATGCCTCACATGTGTGCTAACAAAACTGCTCTTGTTACCCTGATGCACCACATGCACTGGAACATCAGGAGCACAAATATCATCCGTCTGAACACTTGTGTCAACACAAAAAACCTTCTGAACACATGCTGCAACATCCTTCCTCTCAGCAATAAGAGCATGCACTTCAACTGGCTTGTGACTAACAAATTCCACTGGCTTATCATCTACAGGCATAGCTAAAGTAATATCAACATTGTCGCACTATGCATCATGCTCTCCATCCTGCACCTTAGCTAGGCCAGATTTTGGCTTAGCCTTGCGCACCTTCTCCACATGTACCACTAGCTCCACATCAGACTTTATGTGATCATCCTGCATAGGCTTCAAAGTCTGTTGTTTGCCACCATGCACAAAAGAATATGTATTTGCTCTTCTAGCATGTGTAGCGTTGCGATCATACTGCCATGGATGACCAAGTAACAACCCACATACCTCCAATGGCAACACATCGCACTCAATCTCATCAACATAATCACCAACTGTAAATGGCACATGCACCTTATGAGTTACCTTCACCATACCGCATCTATTTAAGCATTGTAGATGCTTAGGTTCAGGAATATGCCATGTGGACAACTCAACGCTGCCACCATTGCCTTGCTAATGCCATTAGGACAGCTTCCTCCATCAACAATCAACTTGCATGCTTTGACTTTGATCATACACTGCGCCTGAAATAAATCCAACGCTTTCCCTTGTCAACTATCATGCAAGCATCGTCTTGTACCTTATTGAGTTTCAAATTCAAACCACTCAATGGTACAACATCCTCCACTGCAGCTGTAGCGCACACAACAAACTTGTCAACATCAGGCTGCTTCTCTTCAAAAAATTTAGGCACTGCCACGCTGACCGGTTGCATTGGAACAACTGCTGGAGCCTCCTTTACATGAGATGGAATAGACATAACTGCAACTTTGGGCGACTGCTAGACTGCCTTCATGGGCTTGGTACAAAATACCTTACGACTCGAAGACATAAAAGATCCACGCAAAATGTTACTGAAGTACTTCCAAGTTGCATCAACAATATCCTTCTCACGCACCTCTTTATCCCACCAATGATCTTTCTCCTCATCCACACGTCGTAATGCAAGACGCATACGTGTAGGATTATCCAAATACTCGTATGTATCACATCTGTAAAAACCATCTTGCATATGACGTTCCCATGACTCATATTCCTCATATGTCGCCATATGGACCAGTCTCCAACCGATTTGAGAATCATCACATACTACACCGTGCAAGATGTCAAGATAATCATTGTACACATCACCAGATCTCTTCCCGGAAGTGCACCGTTTGCCAAAAAAATCACCCTGACACGACGGCATGCTTCCTAGCATGATAGCATAATAGAAAAATTTCTGGGCCAGATTGTCCGGTGTTGGAGGGATACTCCGGGAGGAAACCGTCGGACACTCCGGTGCACGGACGTCGAGATCCAATCTGCACCGCCACAACTCTCTGATCTCCACCAAGAACACACTCAGCCGATCAATCAACATAACCTCGCCGTGAGCAGCCTGCTGCTCTGATACCACCTGATACGGATTAAGCCGATGATCCTATAGTTTTGTCCCGATCTTTCACAGCGAGGAACCCGGATCTCCAAAATAGTTTTGCTGATACCAGATGATATGGGCACGATATGCGCGAGGGAGGAGCGGGAGCAAGGCACAAGAGAAGATCATCAAGACGAAGGCGACGAAGAAGGAAGGTTCAATTTGGACAGACAGAAGCTCTGAAATTGAAATGGATGTAGTTTCCACATACTAACTCCGAATTACGAAAATAAGTACTTGTTGGATATATAATTCCGAGATATTTTCAACGGGTACTCGCACATCTCCCGGTTTGTTACGAGTTGTGCGCGGCAACCGAAAAAAGTCGTTGGATGTTTTATGGCAGTTTACAAATAGAGTCCTTTTAAGTTAGAAAAGTTAGAGATATGTTTGGTTTTGACCCCAACTCTATGTTGATGTCCAACAGCCTTTATATGGGCCTGTAAATCATGGTTTTTAGGGTTAGCTTGAAATTGAGTCTAAAATTATTGTGTGAGTTTCTTGGTGAGCATCCCTCTTGGGATGGCGATGCCGTGTTATCTATCATATTGATATTGTCGCGGAGATTCTTGTGTTCATCAAGGATTGTCGTGTTTTTGTTTGAGGCGTGGTGATCTTCTCCATGTTGCTTGATGGATTTGTTCCTCTTCTTCAGGTTGCGTTCATCACATAATTGGGAGATTACCTACCTGGTTAACTCGTCGTGAAAGATCGGGACAAAACTCAGGATCACCGGTGTGATCCGTATCATGTTGTATCAGAGCACCAGGTTGCTCACAGCGATATTGTGTTGATTGATCAGCTGAGTGTGTTCTTGGTGGAGATCAGAGAATTGAGGCAGAGCAGATTGGATCTCGACGTCCGCGCACTGGAGTGTTCGACGGTTTCTGCCCGGAGTATCCGGCCGACCCGGATAGTCCGACCCTCCAACACCGGACAATCTGGCCCAGAAATTTTTCTGTTCTGCAGTCATGCTAGGAAGCTTGCCGTCATGTTAGGGTGATTTTTTTGGCACACGGTGCACTTCTGGGAAGAGATCTGGTGATGTGTACAATGATTATCTTGACATCTTGAACGGTGTGGTATGTGATGATTCTCAAATCAGGTGGAGACTGGTCCATATGGCGACATATGATGAATATGAGTCCTGGGAACGTCATATGCAAGATGGTTTTTACAGATGTGATACATACGAGTATTCATATAATCCTACACATATGCGTCTTGCATTACTACATGTGGATGAGGAGATAGCTCGTTGGTGGGATAAGGAGGTGCGTGAGAAGGATATTGTTGATGCAACTTGGAAGTACTTCATTAATTTTTTGCGTGGTTGTTTTATGTCTCGTCATAAGGTATTTTGTACCAAGCCCGTGAAGGCAGTCCAACAGTCGCCCAAAGTTGCAGTTATGTCTATTCCATCTCATGTAAAGGAGGCTCCAGCAGTTGATCCAGTGCAACCGGTCAGCGTGGTAGTGCCAAAATTTTCTGAAGAGAAGCAGCCTGATGTTGACAAGGTTGTTATGTGTGCTGCAACTGCTATGGAGGATGTTGTACCATAGAGTGGGCTGAATTTGCAACTCAAGAAGGTACAAGGCGATGCTTGCATGATAGTTGACAAGGGCGAGCGTTGGAATTTATTTCTGGCGCAGTGTATGATCAAAGGCAAAGCATGCCAGTTGATTGTTGATGGAGGAAGCTGTACTAATAGCATTAGTAAGGCAATGGTGGCAGCGTTGGGGATGTCCACATGGCGTATTCCTGAACCTAAGCATCTACAGTGGTTAAGTAGCTGCGGTATGGTGAAGGTAACTCATAAGGTGTGTTTGCCATTTATAGTTGGTGATTATGTTGATGAGATTGAGTGCGAGGTGTTGCCATTGGAGGTATGTCGGCTGTTACTTGGTCGTCCATGGCAGTATTATCGCAACGTTACACATGCTGGAAGAGCAAATACATATTCTTTTGTGCATGGTGGCAAACGGCAGACTTTGAGGCATATGCAGGATGATCACATAAAGTCTGATGTTTAGCTGGTGGTACATAAGGGGAAGGTGCGCTACGCTAAGCCAAAATCGGGGCTAGCTAAGGTATAGGATGGAGAGCATGATGCACAGTGTGACAATGTTCATATTGCTTCACTAATGCCTGTAGATGACAAGCCAGTGGAACTTGTTAGTGACAAGCCAGTTGAAGTGCATCCTCTTATTGCTGAGAGGAAGGATGTTGCAGCATGTGTTCCGAAGGTTGTTTGTGTTGACACAGGTGTTTAGACGGATGATATTTGTGCTCCTAATGTTCCATTGCATGTGGTGCAGCATGGTAACAAGAGCATTTTTGTTAACACACCTGTGAGGCATTTTTTGGGACAGTTGTGCGGATGCATAGAGGCAAGGATAGACATGTTCGTCAGTTGTGTGGTCCAAGCATTACTTATCTTATGCCAGATCGTGCAAAGGAAGTCCATGTTCAGCAACCACAGGTTCCAACAAGAGTTGAGAATAAGAAGAAGAAGACGGTGGTGCCTAGGTCAAATCTCGTATGGAGATGCATGGAGGTGCAGGTGCCAAGGGATGTTTCAAGTCAAGCACAACGAGAGGGAGGTTGCGGAGTGGAAGGCAGGCAAGACTTAAAGATGGCGAAGATGCGTGAAGCGATTGTTCATATCACGCCACCTTTCCGACCCGACCCACAAGCGTTGGGGACAACGCTTCTTGAAGGGGTGGATGATGATATGGGCACGATATGCGCGAGGGAGGAGCGGGAGCAAGGCCCAAGAGAAGATCATCAAGACGAAGGCGACCAAGAAGGAAGGTTCAATTCGGACATACAGAAGCTCTGAAATTGAAACGGATGTAGTTTCCACATACCAACTCAGAATTAACCAAATAAGTATTTGTTGGAAAGATAATTCCGAGATCTTTCCAACGGGTACTCGCACGTCTCCCGGTCCATTACGAGCTGTGTGCAGAAACCGAAATAAGTCGATGGATGTTTTCTGTCAGTTTATAAATAGAGTCCTTTTAAGTTAGGAAAGTTAGAGATATGTTTGGTTTTGACCCCAACTCTATGTTGGACGTCTAGCAACCTTTATATAGGCCTGTAAATCAAGGTTTTTAGGGTCAGCTTGAAATTGAGTCTAAAACTATTGTGTGAGTTGCTTGGTGAGCATCCCTCCGGGGACGGCGATGCCGTGTTATCTATCGTATTGATATTGTCGCGGAGGTTCTTGTGTTCATCAATGATTGTCGTGTTTTGGTTTGAGGCATGGTGTTCTTCTCCATGTTGCTTGATTCGTTCCTCTTCTTCAGGTTGCGTTCATCACGTAATTGGGAGATTACCTACTTGATTGACTCGCCGTGAAAGATCAGGACAAAACTCAAGGATCACCGGTGTGATCCGTATCATGTGGTATCAGAGCACCAGGTTGCTCACGGCGAGATTGTGTTGATTGATCGGCTGAGTGTGTTCTTGGTGGTGATCAGAGAGTTGAGGCATAGCGGATTGGATCTCGACGTCCGTGCACCGGAGTGGCCGACGGTTTCCTCCCGGAGTATTCGTCCGAACCAGATAGTCCGACCCTCCAACACCGGATAATCCGCCCCTGAATTTTTTTTCTGTTCTGCAGTCATGCTAGGAAGCATGCCGTTGTGTCAGGGTGATTTTTTTGGCAAACAGTGCACTTCTTGGAAGACATCTGGTGATGTGTACAATGATTATCTTGACATCTTGAATGGTGTGGTATGTGATGATTCTCAAATCAGGTGGAGACTAATCCATATGGCGACATATGATGAATATGAGTCGTGGGAACGTCATATGCAAGATGGTTATTATAGATGTGATACATATGAGTATTTGGATAATCCTACACGTATGCGTGATTCATTAAGTGAAAGACGCTAACCGAATAGTTAGAGATGCCGCAAGCAAAGATCATATAGACTAATTGACTACAAGTTGAATAAGCTATGAACCTCTTTAGATCGTTCTGTAATATTCCAGTGGTTGCCGCAAGGAATGACGTCATAGCTCCTGCAAAAGTAATAACAATCAAAGCTCTGACCAATCCACCCGTCATTGCAAATAACTGCTCCTTACTCTTTGATTGTATGTCCATTTTTGACGTCTGGCTCTCCCTTAATCTGCCTTGTTTTGAGAAGCAGGGAGGTAGTTTTGTCAAGCTCGTTAAATGCAACGACAGTCAAGGCTAGGAAGATTTTCCAGGCCAGCCAACAAAGTGGAAGCGGGAGGTGTAGCCGCAATAGCACCAGTTTTTATATCTCTCTTGGCTTTACCTTTTTTAAAAGAAATGTATGTGCGTAGTTCAAGTTTTCGACCGATTCACCAAGGAATATTTTGGTTGCTTTTGGCGGATTGCTTACTACTAGGTTGGATCGGAGCCTGTCTTTGCCATCTGATTACTAGCTACTGAATCAAACTCGGCTACTGTAATCTGTAAACTTACTTTTCTGCTATAGTGAAAGAGACCCCTTCGGGATATCTTTTGAAAACCTTTTCTCTGAAAAGAAAAGATGTTTGCGATCCCTTGCCCGCTCGATTAAAGAAAGTGGGATCTGGCCTTGCATTTTTGAGATAGGGCTCCCTCACGGCATTCTAGCTCTTGCATTTGAAAGTCGAATCAGGGGAAGAGATGGCACACACACACATGGCCAATCACCAGCATACATGAGTGGGCGCCTCACACAACAATAGCCTAGCTCATCATGCCTTTCAAGATTGAAATGTTCCGTCTTGCATTACAACGTGTGGATGAGGAGATAGCTCGTTGGTAGGATAAAGAGGTGCGTGAGAAGGATATTGTTGATGCAACTTGTAAGTACTTCAGTATTTTTTTGTGTGGCTGTTTTATGTCCCCTCATCGTAAGGTATTTTGTACCAAGCCCATGAAGGCAGTCCAGCAATCGCCCAAAGTTACAGTTATGTCTATTCCATATCATATAAAGGAGGCTCCAGCAGTTGTTCGGTTCCAGCAGGTCGTCAGTGATGGCCAAAATTTTCTAAAGAGAAGCGATGCGATGTTGAAAGGTTGTGTATTAGCTGCAGTGGAGGATATTGTACCATTGAGTGGGCTGAATTTGCAACTCAAGAAGGTACAAGGCGATGCTTGCGTGAGAGTTGACAAGGGCCAGTGTTGGAATTTATTTCAGGCGCAGTGTATGATCAAAGGCAAAGCATGCAAGTTGATTGTTGATGGAGGAAGTTGTACTAATGGCATTAGCAAGGCTATGGTGGCAGCGTTGGGGTTGTCCACATGGCGTATTCCTGAACCTAAGCATCTATAGTGGTTATATAGCTGCGATAAGGTGAAGGTAACTCATAAGGTGCGTGTGTCATTTATAGTTGGTGATTATGTTGATGAGATTGAGTGCGATGTGTTGCCATTGGAGGTATGTGGGCTGTTACTTGGTCGTCCATGGCAGTATGATCGCAACGCTACTCATGCTGGACGAGCAAATTGTAGCATCCCAATTGTCTAACAATTGCAATGCTACTAGCATAGTCTATATAAATGCTACTTCCTACATATATTTGTTGCATCATAATTATATCATGCTCATGTCATCATGCCACCTTGCATTTGAGCATCATATAAAACCCTTTTTCTTTGGTTCTTCTCTCATATGCATTATTAATTGTATTTGCCTCTTGATATTGTATTTGGTTATTGATATATTGTTTAATGCCCAAGTTGAGTTGGGGGCATATCTTTTATTCAACTCCATCACCTTTCTTTTCACCACCTTGTAATTCCACCATTCCATTTACCCATGAGCTTTTTTTTCTTTTTCTTTTGATATTTATTCTATCTCATGTGGGCGGGATGGATCAAATTATATTTTCTTTAGTTTGGCTCTACTCCATATTTTGGGGATGCATGTAGATAATGACATGTTGTATTAGTATAATTTTCACAATTAACACATGGCATTTATTGCACATGCATGGACCATGCAAGCACCACCACATTCTATTCTTTTGGATTTTACTTGGATCTTTGGGTGGTTTATCCCTTTTGAGCTTCTCTTCTCTCTCACACTTTTCCACCTTGTTGGGTTGACCTTGCCATGTGCCCATCAAGCCTCTCTCACATGAGGAATGCCATGCATGATCATGTGAGGTATCATCCTCACCTTTTCTTCTTTACACATGATCTTGCCACATTAAAGAAAACCCTACACCACCTCTCCTCTCTTCTCAATCTCCATGCCACCCTCTTCTTCCACCCCTTCTCCCAAAACCCTAATATTAAACTAAACCCTAACCCCTTTTTCTAACCTCTCTCTCTCTAAACCTAGATCTAGTCTAAAACCTACTTTACCCTATCACTCACCACTCTCTCTCTTTCTCCCTCTCTCTACCACGCTGGCCCCACCCCAGCTACACCCCTACCCCAACCCTAGCACCAGCCTAACCCGAGCCACTACCCCTCCTAACCTAGCTCTACCCGAGCCTCCCCTTTCCTCTCTCTTCCTTGCTCCCTGCCATGCTGGCCCTAGCCTTAACCGAGCCTCCCCCTCTCTGATCTCTCTCTCTTGCTACCAGCCCGGCTCCACCGACCTCACCGGCGCCCCTGGCCCACCTGGCAGCCTCCACCCGGCCCCTGCCCTAGCTTCTCACGTCGAGCACGTGAGCGAGAAGGAGGAAAAGTGGCCGAAGCCACTTTAACTCTACCCCGCGCCCACACGGCACCCTCTTCCTCCCCGTCTCTATCTACCCCTTTTCTCCCCCCGTCCGGTAGCCCTAGATCCACCCCAGGGCCCTGCCCTCTCCCCTCCTTCTCTTCACCGACGCCAAATCCTCTCGCCGGTCACCGCCAGTACCACCGTTGTCTCCTCGTTCCAGCTAGCAAGCGCCTCGTGGAGGTGGTCGAGGAGACCAATGAGGCTCCCCTGCTTCGCCCTGTACGCGCCAACAAGAAGACGACGCCCTGCTGCCGCCAGAACCCTCGCCGCTCCGCCGTAAACCCTAGGTCCGGGTTTGTCTGCAACCTCGCCGCTCCATAGCTCCCCGCCTCGATCCGACCCCTCCGACCACCCCTCGGTGAGATATTCCGCCTCGCTGACATCCTCGCCGTCGCCGTCGTGTCCTGGTCGCGCCAGACGTTTAGTCAAACGCTCTCTCTACACGCCTGCGTCTGCACGTCCCCGCGCCGCACCGCGTTATCTAGCCGCCTACCCCTCGCCTTACAAAAACCCCCAGCCCCATGATGTACACGCCTCGCGTGCCCAGTGTCCGATTCGAGCCCCCACCTCGCCCGCGCCACAAGGTCCGTCGGTCGCCCGAGCGAAGAAGATAAACGATGAGCCGCCCTTTTCACATACCCCTCGCTTTTGTCTCGTCGACCCATGGTACTCATGACCCCTTGTCGGCCGCCCTAGCAATCTTGCGTAAAAGCCCCAGTTCTTCCAGCCTCAAGACTTCCTCACTGCACACGTGGTCGCCTCCACCTCTCTCATCAAGTGGGCCTGCGAGCCGGGTCCCTGTCAGTCTCACGGCTGGGTACTCCATGATGCAAAACCTCTCTGCTGCCATAAGCAATGTGGTCGTCGGTGGCTTTGGCTAGCACTAGGCTAGGTGACAAAAGTTTCCTGGTTTTCTGTCTTATAAAAACACTTTCATAAATGTTCCAATTTCAAATTCAAATCTGTTTTTAAATATCTTTAATGTTGTAAATCCAAATAATACAATTGATATATGTTTCAGAATCAGAAAAATGTGAGGAATTCAAATATGCTATTCAAAATAATGTTTGAACACTTTAATTTTTCAATATAATTAAAATTACAACAAAGTGCCCTTTTTCTTAATTAATTAATAACTTTAGTTTTATAACTCCAATTTAACAAATAATATGTCCAAATCGATCAGCACGACGAGCTTGTTCTATCTATGCATTCCATGTTCTGAATTGCAGCATGCATCATATAAATATAAAGTATACATCAACTTATATGAGAGCAAACCGGGCTAAAAACTTAATAAAATGCTTTAATCTTGTACCCCACACCTCACCCATGCCATGCTACATTATTGCCATGCAAATTGTGCATCATTCATCATGGCATGATTCTTTGCTTGTCGCATTTTAATTCATATGCTTGTGCACTCTATTTATGTTGGCCTTGTTTGATTGGTTCTTCTTCAAATAGACGCTGAGCAGGGGATATATCAGGAATCCCAGGAGCACTACCCAAATCCGTCCCTCGCTTCAACTGAGCTGCCAGGCAAGCACTACCACATGCCTGCATACATATAGTACCTAGTGCCTCTATCTTATTCTTGCATCATTGAGTCGCGATTGCATTAAATTGAATCCCAAGTACTGCATAGCCTTTACTTATAAACCCCACCGAAGCTTGTTACTCCATCCCATGAGCCATTACTACAGGAGTTGTTTGAGCCATGCGAGTCGTAGAACTGCATGAGTAGGGTATGTGAGTGTCTGTTGAAGAATGAGGTACCAAAACAACTTAACCTGAGTAGAAATGGGATAACTAATGAAAGTGGCACCGGTGGACAATATCTGCTATTTGGTTTTTCATGCTCACTTGTGTCCCGTGGGACCCCGAGTACTTGATTCCTGTTCCTTGACTATTCGCACTATCCACATCCAGGAGGCCGTGGACCCCCCTGAGCCGGAGCTTGATTCATTCTTATTTCTTGGGGCCACAAAGTAGTTTGGGGCTTTATTACTATCATGTACTTATGCCATGCCTTACTGCTTTATTTAAGATTGTGCGAGGAGCACCTGTACTGTTTTGGATGCGGAGTATTTTCGCGGTATCGACAAGCCCAGTCACACTTTCGGGTTCCCAGTCGTTTACAGCCATTGACGCAAACCTTGGGTCCGTCTCGGAGCCGGCCAACTTCATTGCGGGTAGCTTAATGGGGTGGCCCCCTGAAACATTTCTGAATCCTGTGATCGCTTTGTCGTGAATGCCTCGTTGGGTTTTGATTTGGTTTTTCCGAGGTTGATCGAGTGTGTGTTGCTATTTGTGCACCCCTGCAGGGTAAATCTTTCTGAAAGCCGTGTCCGCAGTTATGGACGACTTGGAGCACAGTTTCTCGATCATAGAAAAGTATAACTAAAGTACCGCTTTTAATTTGAATAAGTATCTGACTAGTAAATAGTGCAACACTCAAGGAATGGTTAATAAAACTGCCAACGGATGGGGGGGTTGTTCGTCCGCTTTCTCGTTAGTAAGCGAGAAGGAGGATGGATCTGTTAATTATACTATTATAACTGTTGTTCTTAATTAACGGATATCCGTCTATCTTTGGTTAGGCGGATGGGTAGCGAGTATCTATAGACTTGTTAGTTATTATCTTTTGCTGCAATTGCGTCACCCCAGGTTATGTCCCCTTTAGAGGCATAAAGACTTGCTGAGTACCCCTAGGGTCTCACGCGATAAATTGTTTGGTTCAGATGAACAGGTATACTCACAAGATGGATACTGGGTGGAAGAGACGGACGATGTTAGCAACGATCACTCGGTGTAGAGATTCCGAGAACGGGGATCCGTGAGATCTGTGGGCGGGATGTGTTTATTTATGTGGCATATTATGCCGATTTGCTTCTTATCCGTACTCAGATCTTGTTTTCCGCTTCCGCCTGATACTCTGATGTTTGATGTATGAGGAGCTATCCTAAATTATTATCTCTATCTAGGATATTTGGATCTCGCCATATGGCGTTGCAATATTTCTATTTCTTTTAGATGGAATGGCTCTGAGGACTGTTGTATGTGGCTTCAATACATACTCATTTGTGTATGTAGTTGATCCCTTCGCCGATTCATAGCTCGTTCTTGTCCCGATGTTCTGAAAATGGTTAGGACGGCCGAAAGGTCTACCTGTGAGTGGCCCTTGGCCCCACCGTACTATTTTAACCATTTTCGCTCATCTAGGCATGTAACTAAGAGCGTAATTCACCGAGGTAGTTACACAAATACATATTCTTTTGTGCATGGTGGCAAACAACAGACTTTGAAGCCTATGCAGGATGATCACATAAAGTCTGATGTAGAGTTGGTGGTACATAAGGAGAAGGTGCGCAAGACTAAGCCAAAATCTAGGCTAGATAAGGTGAAGGATGGAGAGATCATAGATACGCACTAGTTATCTATCATCCACCATCGCCATCGATAAAAGCTTGCTGAGAAGATCGGGCCACCCCATATCATCTTGGTATCGGAGCGCTGGGTTTACTCGGTGAGCAATATCATCTTGGTATCAGATTTCCTCGTTGCCTCGGTAAGCAATCCACAATCCATCCATAGATTAGAGAGTGTTTTTAGTCCTATACAGAAAAAGGCCCACAAAAATAGTTGCCATAGCCTAGATTGCATCGTAGACGAGTAATAGTTGATGGTCGTGTTCATCCTTTAGTTTAGATCTAGATCTTTTCTTCGTAGATTTGTTTTTCTAGTTGTTCTAGTTGTTTTCCACCATCTTTTTCCAATGCCACAAGGTCAGCTCTGATCCAAGCAAAGAGACCTAGTTGTGTACTACTTGGCAAGTCGGAATTGCAAAAAAAATAAAAAAATTGCCGACCTCTGCCGCGTCACAGGAACGACCTGTTTCTCTGCCGCGAGTCCTTCTCTGCCATGACTCGGTTTCCTGGCACGACACGTTTTCGGCCGTTTTTTCTGCCATGGCACGTTTTTGCGCTATTTTTCTGCCACGGCAGCCAGACATACAAAGTGTAAATATTGCACTTTTCCTTAACTTTAGCCACATCCATTCTATTTCAAAGGTGTAGGAACTTGCCCATTGAGACTAGTTTCCGCTCCTACAGGCTGCTCCTAGGATTTTGGTGCTGTGCTTTCTAATTTGGCCGTGTGTGACATATATTCAAAACAAAAGAGAGAGAGAAAAGCAACATAAGAAAACAAAAAGCAAAAAGAAAAAGAAGCTATACAAAAGAAAGAGAAAAAGAAAAGGAGAATTGAGCAAGAGGCCTAGTGATATCTTTGTGCACCGGTAGATTGAGCAATCTTGTGCCTGTTTACTTTGAGCTTTGCTAGTGTCTCTCCAGCGTAGTGCAACACCTTTCTTAGTTGCATTGCCACGTTTATCTTCACACGTGTGTTTCTTGGGTTGTTGTACGATCAACACTAGGACTTTTTTGCGGTGTAGATAGGATACCATACCTAGAGCTCCACCATAAATAACCTGTGTGTCCTGCGATCATTCTCCATACCTTTGATATTCACTTCATCACATATGTGCATAAGTCTTTGATTTCAAATTGGTAAGCATACTATTCACTTTGGAACGGTAAGATCTGCTTCTGGTCAGTTTTGAGTGAGTTGTGGGAGTTCCACCACCAGATTTTGTTTTGTGCAGTAATGTACTAATCATGTCTTCTAGTAGTGTTGATGTGATGCAAAAAATGGAGGCCAATGATGTTACAAATAATGTGGAGACCTATAGGTACAAATTCTTCCACAATTGACGTTGTAGTGGAACTTTTTGGAAGGAAGAATGCGGTATTTTTTATGGCGACTGTCTTTTCAACCATAATGTGATGATTGGTGAGCGATGTGCTTCCATTACCATTGATAGCAACTCTACTATTAATTTGATCAGCGTTGAAGTTGTACAAAAGCTGCAGCTACTCATATGTGCCCGTGCCGTGCCATATCTCTTGCATTCATCATATGGCACATTGCGGATTTCACACACCGTTTATGTTCCTATGACTTTTAAAGAGCATATTGAGATTGTGCGTTGTGATGTATCTCCTATACCACTTGATTCTTGTCACATACTATTGGGAGAACCTTGGAGCAGAAGGTTTGATGCCCAAATATGTCCTGTTGTTGGAAGGATTTCTTTCAAATGGAACATGAAGAGGCGTGGTATGCTCAGGATTTCAGCCGACAAATTTCATGAGTATCATCTTCTTTGCAAGGAAAGGACAAAAGAGTTCAGTTTGTCTGCTAAGTACAAGGTCATGATGAATGGTGACAATTCTATTATTTTTCATCTTGAACACGGTGTGCATTACAACCCATGTCACATCCCAAAATTTTCTAATTTTGGAATGTGAAATAGATAAAATAAGTTTGATTGATTGTTTGACTTTGTTGAAAATTCTCAAGAAAACAAACCTTTTGAATTTGCAAACAACTCACTTTGTTATGACCTAAGTAGCCATATAAGCAAAGAGGCGTGAATTGAGTTTTAGTTTTAGTAATTGTGTGAATGTTTGCAAAAATGAAAATCATGAAGCATTCATAAGCATTGGATTGCATCCATGCAAAATTTCCAAAAATTGAATCCAAATCCTAATATCTAAATCCGATAGTTGATTTGTCCAAATGTTCCTATAAGAAATATATAGACATTGATGAAGCAACCATTTTAAAACTAGTAAAAATGTTATAAATATGATAATATAATAATCTAATAAATTTTAGAAAAATTTAGAAACAAGAATCATGTAATTTGAAGTTCGTATGCAAAAGATATAAAGAAAATACCAAAATAGAAAAAAAAGGAAAAAAAACAAAATGGTGGGCCGGCCGAACCAGCCAGCAGCGCACTGGAGGGATCGATCCCACGGATTGCTTTAAAAAGCGTGCGAAAATCTGTTTTCTAAACGTATGGATATTCAAACACTTATATCTTTTTATCTATAACTTCAAATTGACTTCCGTTTGTTTCTACTTGTTCTCTACTTCAAGATCTATCTTCTCACCGTCCTAAAAGTCTATATAATCCTCCGGAGCCACAACTATATCACTTTTCCTTCTCGAAATCCCGAATCTACATCCTATCGAATCGTATTTCGCTTCTAAACCCATCTAAATTTCGTCGGATGCCTTTGGCTACAATACAAAAGTTGTAGATCTCGTCGAAATCTTTCAATTCCGACAAACCTCATCTCTTTTCATCCATCACAACCGGAGAATTTCGCAATGCAATATTTTAGATCTGACGGTGTAATACCAAGATTTACTCGCGCTCGTTTCTTCAAATCCAAATTCCTTTGGTGAAAAGGTAGATCTAATGATTCTGCACAACTTTCATGTTCAAAGTTTTTCAATTTGATCTACGGATTTGTCTCTCTAACCAGGACCGTCTCCAGAAATTAGAGGCCCTGTGCAAAATGTAGAGCGAGGCCCTAAATTTAAAAAATCACATACTCACAAATATCACACGTAAATTGCAGTTTACTCACCATAGCACAAATCCATTCGTGAGAAGAGTTATAATAATAAGATTGAATTCACACAGAATTAAATTTTAGAAGTGTCAATATAAGTTAACTGGAGAAGATCTTGCAAACCTTGGCTTTGAGTTTGAGGCTGAAATGAGATCGACAGATTGCATCGGGACACAGTGAATAGCCGAAGATGCACTTGGGGAAACATATGGCTGCTAGCCTGGGCGGGTGGGCACGTGACGTTCTCCATTCTGCCGTTTGGTTCTCGGTGCAAGATGGTGTCTTTTGGGTAGTGCGCCGATCGGCAGTCCGGGCCGTCGATTGGGAATCGGGAGTTTGCTACAGCCAAAACCGTCTCACATTGGCTGATCGGGAACAAGGACGAGACTTTAATCTAAAGACGTACGGCCATTGGTCTCTCGTTTGGTTTGGGCCAAGGAAATATTGCTGGGACTTAGCTTCCTAGGCAAAGGGGCCCTCAACCGGGGACTTTCAGCTGGGCAGAAAATAGGAAGAACGAGTACTGGACTGGGCTATGCGCTGGGACATGGGGCCCTCAGTTTTTGGGCCTGTCGTTCAGCTTCATACCAGACCCTTGGGACGACTGTCTCTAACATAGATCTGTTTCTAATCTTTTCCGACACAAAATCGAGCCGTTTTGGAGCCAACTTCTCTCCTAGACACCGGATCTTATTCCGACGGTCCAGATTCAATTGTCCTTGCCGCCTCATCACATCGCCTGCTGTCGCCTTTGCCGGTCCGTTTAGTACCGATCAGCCTGCAGTCAACTTGTCGGTAATATTCCCCAAATTCCCAATTCCGCTCAATTTAAAATTGCAGATTATAGGTTTAACTTATAAAATTCATACTATGTTCAAAAATTACATATAATATATCAAATTGAAGATAATTTCATGTAGTTTGATAACATCTGTTAAGATCTAGGTTTTTTGTATAGATTACTAGAGAATAATTAATTAGTGTTATTGGACTTTTAAATCATTAAATTCATAGTAAATAATCTACAGATCCGAAAAATATGAGTAATATGTCCTTGAGCTCATAATCTTGCGTAATTTTCAGATCTGTACTTAGTTTTGTTTGTTGTCAGTACGATCTGTTCAGATTAATTAAACTCCATTAAACACTAAATAAATCGTAGAAAAAGATCTATAACTCCGATTAGGGTGAATCCAATTGCTACTGGTTCGTATTAAAGCACTCTATCCATTACAGTTCAGATACAAATTTAATTCGGCAACTAGTATAGAAGCTACAGCAGTTATGTTAAAACCCCTTTATTGGCAATTGAAATTGGATAACAAATACTATATTGCATTAAAACACTTCTACATCCATCATGTGATCTAATATTGTTTAGATAACTAATTACAACCATTATGACATATTAAATCATCATGCATGCATTGGATCATCACTGTTTTATTGTATTATTGTATTGTTGCATGATTGCAATGTTTGAACGATAGATTGCAAGGAGCACAACTACTATGATCGCAATAGATATGATTGCGAGCATTGTGATTGCAAGTCTTTTGAGTGCGACGAGTGCAACCATTATATTTGTGAGGATTATCTAATCAACTACATCTACAACAAAGGCAAGTAGATGCTATTTTGATTATGAATTGTCCTACTATTTTCCTACTGCATGTGTAGTGTATTTCTTGTAGATGCATGAGTAGGAATTACTATCACTATGCTATGTCATGTGTATCTTGGTAGGAGCCACTTGTAGTTGAGTCGCCGTATGCTAGTTGTGCTTAGCCATGCTATCTAGACGGGGATGGGTCTACACCATGCTATGGTATTATGTATGTTTTGTTCAACTAAAACAACTTAATCAATGAACTCTCTGGGTGGATTGGTAATTTCATGGTTCGTGAATGCCGGGCCCATGTCTATGGTTTACCCGAGTAGCTCACATGTGGATGGCCATCCAGGTTTTAGAGAAATGATTAGTGTCTTGATTTGGTAGCTTACGTGTATAGCCATATGCCAGTGAGTTATGGGTGGCTGGATGTATTTAATAGGTCGTGGCGACCCGAGCTCTTTGTATCCAGAGATGTAGTGAATGCGATAGGTTGGTACGGTGCGTGAATGGGCTTGGGGAGCTACTTTCCGAATTGTCTCTTCTCGGGCTTCTCCCTATCATGACTCAATATGCGTGTCGTGGTACGAGTGGGTCGACCAAGTCATATGGGTAAAGTGTACAACCCCTGCAGGGTGTAAAACTAAGTACTTAGCGTGTCCCCGGTAATGGAAGATTTAGTTGCTGGATTATGGGTGCTATGACATGTTCTCGTCCATTCCAATTTGAGAATTACTAAAACTTGATAGGTGAACTTAATGGGTTGTTGTGATCAAACTTGATTTAAATGTAGGGTAAAACTGTTTAAGAAAATGCAAGCTAGCCAAAGCCTCCACTTATCCAAAATAAGCATGTAGTTGCTAGGTATAATATCTCCTTACTTAGCTCTACTTGTCATACATTCCAAGTATTGACCCTTTGGGGCTTCTACGTTTTATGTTGCAGGTTATACCGATTCTAAGTGATCGTATTAGGTCGCGAGACTCCACTCAACAATTGTTCGCCTGTGACACATTTGAAGGATGGAGATCTACCTTGTATTGTTTCCGCTGTAATATAATGTAAATTCTGTATCATATTCGTTATATTCATGATGCACGGTTATATTTGGTATCATTTTGTACTGTGTGTGCTAGTGAACTGATCCACGGATTAGCACTATACACAGGAACTCAGCCTTATCAGGCGAGGGTGTTTTAGAATGGTATCAGAGCAGTGTGTTGACTGTAGGATCGTGACCTAGGATTGGAATAGGAAACCATATAAATTATAAGGACTATTTCATCCTATCTATTCTCATCTTACAATTTTTTCTAGTATCTTTTACCTATTCAATTCTCATACTCTCCTCTTCTAAAACATAGAAGGAAGACTCTTTGTATGATGAACTCAAAACTTTGTATTTATTAGATTCTGTAATCCTTTATCCTTCTTTTCTAATCTCATCTTGTTCAAAACTTATAGATGAGCACTCGTGCGAAGAAGTGCGACATCCAAGAATAGTTAGATGATATCCACCATGTAGTATTGATAGGATTTCGTTTAGATTTAGCAATCGATTATCGCAATAACTTGTGTGATAGTGGTTTTATTATGTTTAGGTTGTGATACTTGAAACCCCAAAGTTTTAGAATATTTTTGATATTTTTTATAATGAATTAATGAAGGTTTTGATTAAAAATTCGTGGTATTACTGCTGCAGTTTTCTGCCTGACCAGTTGTACCGCGTGATTTTTAATTCCTTACTGGTAACACGGATTGCGCTCATATTTTAGGATCGGAAGTGTAATTACCTGTAGCACCCGCAAAAAAATTGGATAAAATTTCTGATGAGTTTAAGGTGACCAGAAAAATTCCTGAACACTGCTGTAGTTTTAGGACAGATTCTATCAATTGCTTTTATGATTGTAGGTTCACCCCTAAACGAATTTTAATCAAATGAAAACTATTTTGTGGATGGTATGCCACTAAAACAAAACTTCTAGAACATAAACAAAATTATTTTGGCTTGAGTGTTTCTTGTTATGATTGTTTGCTTGTGTGCTGATTGCTAATTGTTGAATGTTTGTATGATTGTTGGACAATGAGTTTGTTTGCACGGGTAGAGCTATTTTATTAGTAGTTCTTTTCCCTAGAATCTATTCTTCTCTATCTTGAACTCTTGGAGATAAAACGATATGTTTAATATAGGGAGAATGAGTTAGTGGAAATATTTGGAAGATGATGCCTCAAAGAGTGTGAATAGTTTGTCTAATGCAACAAAAGGATATGGAAGTATGAAGTGTTGCAAGTGATGTTATGTAGTAGATTTACGCAACCCAAAGGTGTTGAAGTATCTATAGTTTACCTTTTGTAGTAACTGTAATGTTTGAAGTTTTTCAATTTGATCTACGGATTTGTCTCTCTAACACAGATCTGTTTCTAATCTTTTCCGACACAAAATCGAGCCGTTTGGAGCCAACTTCTCTCCTAGCCACGGGACCTTATCCTGACGGTCCAGATTCAATTGTCCCAGTCAGCCGCCTCATCACTGCCACGTCGTTACCAGGTCCGCGTCTAGTCCCGGTCAGCCTGAAACGGTCAACCTGTCCAGTCAGCGGAATATTCCCTGAAATATTCCGTTCGAATTTAAAATTGCAGATTATAGATTTAACTTATAAAATTCATACTATGTTCAAAAATTACATATAATATATCAAATTGAAGATAATTTCATGTAGTTTGATAACATCTGTTAAGATCTAGGTTTTTCTGTATAGATTACATGATAATAATTAATTAGTGTTATTGGACTTTTAAATCATTAAATTCATAGTAAATAATCTACAGATCTGAAAAATATGAGTAATATGTCCCTGATCTCATAATCTTGCGTAATTTTCAGATCTGTACTTAGTTTTGTTTGTTGTCAGTACGATCTGTTCAGATTAATTAAACTCCATTAAACACTAAATAAATCTTAGAAAAAGATCTATAACTCCGATTAGGGTGAATCCAATTGCTACTGGTTCGTATTAAAGCCCTCTATCCATTAAAGTTCAGATACAAATTTAATTCGGCAACTAGTACAGAAGCTACAATAGTTATGTTAAAACCCCTTTATTGGCAATTGAAATTGGATAACAAATACTATATTGCATTAAAACACTTCTACATGCATCATGTGATCTAATATTGTTTAGATAACTAATTACAACCATTATGACATATTAAATCATCATGCATGCATTGGATCATCACTGTTTTATTGTATTATTGTATTGTTGCATGATTGCAATGTTTGAATGATATGTTGTTGTGCCTTTGCTTTTGAACGATAGATTGCAAGGAGCGCAACTACTATGATCGCAATAGATATGATTGCGAGCATTGTGATTGCAAGTCTTTTGAGTGCGACGAGTGCAACCATTATATTTGTGAGGATTATCTAATCAACTACATCTACAATAAAGGCAAGTAGATGCTATTTTGATTATGAATTGTCCTACTATTTTCCTACTGCATGTGTAGTGTACTTCTTGTAGATGCATGCGTAGGAATTACTATCACTATGCTATGTCCTGTGTATCTTGGTAGGAGCCACTTGTAGTTGAGTCGTCGTATGCTAGTTGTGCTTAGCCATGCTATCTAGACGGGGATGGGTCTACACCATGCTATGGTATGATGTATGTTTTGTTCAACTAAAACAACTTAATCAATGAACTCTCTAGGTGGATTGGTAATTTCTTGGTTCGTGAATGCCGGGCCCATGTCTATGGTTTACCCGAGTAGCTCACTTGTGGATGGCCACTCAGGTTTTAGAGAAATGATTAGTGTCTTGATTTGGTAGCTTACGTGTACAGCCATATGCTAGTGAGTTATAGGTGGCTAGATGGATTTAATAGGTCGTGGCGACCCGAGCTCTTCGTATCTAGAGATGTAGTGAATGCGATAGGTTGGTACGGTGCGTGAATGGGCTTGGGGAGCTACTTCCCGAATTGTCTCTTCTCGGGCTTCTCCCTATATGACTCAATATGCATGTCGTGGTACGAGCGGGTCGACCAAGTCATATGGGTAAAGTGTACAACCCCTGCAGGATGTACAACTAAGTACTTAGCTGTGTCCCCGGTAATGGAAGATTTAGTTGCTGGATTATGGGTGCTATGACATGTTCTCGTTCATTCCAATTTGAGAATTACTAAAACTTGATGGGTGAACTTAATGGGTTGTTGTGATCAAACTTGATTTAAAAGTAGGGTAAAACTGTTTAAGAAAATGCAAGCTAGCCAAAGCCTCCACTTATCCAAAATAAGCATGTAGTTGCTAGGTATAATATCTCCTTACTTAGCTCTACTTGCCATACATTCCAAGTATTGACCCTTCGGGGCTGCTACGTTTTATGTTGCAGGTTATACCGATTCTAAGTGATCGTATTAGGTCGCGAGACTCCACTCAAAAATTGTTCGCCTGTGGCACATTTGAAGGATGGAGATCTACCTTGTATTGTTTCGCTGTAATATAATGTAAATTCTGGATCATATTCGTTATATTCATGATGCACGGTTATATTTGGTATCATTTTGTACTGTGTGTGCTAGTGAACTGATCCAGGGATTAGCACTATACACAGGAACTCAGCCTTATCAGGCGAGGGTGTTTTAGAATGGTATCAGAGCAGTGTGTTGACTGTAGGATCGTGACCTAGGATTGGAATAGGAAACCATATAAATTATAAGGACTATTTCATCCTATCTATTCTCATCTTACAATTTTTTTCTAGTATCTTTTACCTATTCAATTCTCATACTCTCCTCTTCTAAAACATAGAAGGAAGACTCTTTGTAGGATGAACTCAAAACTTTGTATTTATTAGATTCTTGTAATCCTTTATCCTTCTTTTCTAATCTCATATTGTTCAAAACTTATAGATGAGCACTCGTGCGAAGAAGTGCGACATCCAAGAATAGTTAGATGATATCCACCATGTAGTATTGATAGGATTTCGATTAGATTTAGCAATCGATTATCGCAAGAACTTGTGTGATAGTGGTTTTATTATGTTTAGGTTGTGATACTTGATACCCCAGAGTTTTAGAATATTTTTGATAGTTTTTATAATGAATTAATGAAGGTTTTGATTAAAAATTCGTGGTATTACTGCTGCAGTTTTCTGCCTGACCAGTTGTACCGCATGATTTTTAATTCCTTACTGCTAACTCGGATTGTGCTCATATTTTAGGATCAGAAGGGTAATTACCTGTAGCACCCGCAAAAAAATTGGATAAAATTCCTGATGAGTTTAAAGTGACCAGAAAAATTCGTGAACACTGCTGTAGTTTCAGGACAGATTCTATCAATTGCTTTTATGATTGTAGTTTCACCCCTAAACGAATTTTAATCAAATGAAAACTATTTTGTGGATGGTATGCCACTAAAACAAAACTTCTAGAACATAAACAAAATTATTTTGGCTTGAGTGTTTCTTGTTATGATTGTTTGCTTGTGTGCTGATTGCTAATCGTTGAATGTTTGTATGATTGTTGGACAATGAGTTTGTTTGCACGAGTAGAGCTATTTTATTAGTAGTTCTTTTCCCTAGAATCTATTCTTCTCTATCTTAAACTCTTGGAGATAAAACGATATGTTTAATATAGGGAGAATGAGTTAGTGGAAATATTTGGAAGATGATGCCTCAAAGAGTGTGAATAGTTTGTCTAATGCAACAAAAGGATATGGAAGTATGAAGTGTTGCAAGTGATATTATGTAGTAGATTTACGCAACCCAAAGGTGTTGAAGTATCTATAGTTTACCTTTTGTAGTAACTTTAATGTTCGAAGTTTTTCAATTTGATCTACGGATTTGTCTCTCTAACACAGATCTGTTTCTAATCTTTTCCGACACAAAATCGAGCCGTTTGGAGACAACTTCTCTCCTAGCCACCGGACCTTATCCTGACGGTCCAGATTCAGTTGTCCCAGTCAGCCGCCTCATCACTGCCACGTCGTTGCCAGGTCAGCGTCTAGTCCCGGTCAGCCTGAAACGGTCAACCTGTCCAGTCAGCGGAATATTCCCTAAAATATTCCGTTTGAATTTAAAATTGCAGATTATAGATTTAACTTATAAAATTCATACTATGTTCAAAAATTACATATAATATATCAAATTGAAGATAATTTCATGTAGTTTGATAACATATGTTAAGATCTAGGTTTTTCTGTATAGATTACTGGAGAATAATTAATTAGTGTTATTGGACTTTTAAATCATTAAATTCATAGTAAATAATCTACAGATCCGAAAAATATGAGTAATATGTCCCTGAGCTCATAATCTTGCGTAATTTTCAGATCTGTACTTAGTTTTGTTTGTTGTCAGTACGATCTGTTCAGATTAATTAAACTCCATTAAACAATAAATAAATCTTAGAAAAAGATCTATAACTCCGATTAGGGTGAATCCAATTGTTACTGGTTCGTATTAAAGCCCTCTATCCATTACAGTTCAGATACAAATTTAATTCGGCAACTAGTACAGAAGCTACATCAGTTATGTTAAAACCCCTTTATTGGCAATTGAAATTGGATAACAAATACTATATTGCATTAAAACACTTCTACATGCATCATGTGATCTAATATTGTTTAGATAACTAATTACAACCATTATGACATATTAAATCATCATGCATGCATTAGATCATCACTGTTTTATTGTATTATTGTATTGTTGCATGATTGGAATGTTTGAATGATATGTTGTTGTGCCTTTGCTTTTGAACGATAGATTGCAAGGAGCGCAACTACTATGATCGCAATAGATATGATTGCGAGCATTGTGATTGCAAGTCTTTTGAGTGCGACGAGTGCAACCATTATATTTGTGAGGATTATCTAATCGACTACATCTACAACAAAGGCAAGTAGATGCTATTTTGATCATGAATTGTCCTACTATTTTCCTACTGCATGTGTAGTGTATTTCTTGTAGATGCATGAGTAGGAATTACTATCACTATGCTATGTCCTGTGTATCTTGGTAGGAGCCACTTGTAGTTGAGTCGTCGTATGCTAGTTGTGCTTAGCCATGCTATCTAGACGGGGATGGGTCTACACCATGCTATGGTATTATGTATGTTTTGTTCAACTAAAACAACTTAATCAATGAACTCTCTGAGTGGATTGGTAATTTCTTGGTTCGTGAATGTCGGGCCCATGTCTATGGTTTACCCGAGTAGCTCACTTGTGGATGGCCACCCAGGTTTTAGAGAAATGATTAGTGTCTTGATTTTGTATATTACGTGTACAGCCATATGCCAGTGAGTTATGGGTGGCTGGATGGACTTAGTAGGTCGTGGCGACCCGAGCTCTTCGTATCCAGAGATGTAGTGAATGTGATAGGTTGGTACGATGCGTGAATGGGCTTGGGGAGCTACTTCCTGAATTGTCTCTTCTCGTGAACATCCACGGCTTCAGAGCCAAGCACCAGGCGCTCGTCCTTCACCTCGGCAACCTCCATAAGGTGGCTATCGAGGAGGGTCGCATGCCCCCGATCAAGCCCAAGGCGTCCAAGGTCAAGAGACTGTGTAGCAAGAAGTGGAGGAGGCGCCAGAGGGAGGAGGCAGAGGCCATGAGGGGCCACTAATCTTGTGCTGCTGGTGCTGTAAAGCAGCTTCTTTTGTCTTGCATGTGTTGAACTTGTCCGCTCCTGCTGCTGCTGAGCAGCCTAATTGTCGAACCTCGTTAAGTACCGTACTATATAACCTATATTAGCTGCTTTATCTACATATGCTCTGTTTACTGAATTTATTTATGGTGCTGGTTACATTTGCTGCTCTAGATTTGCTACTAGATTGGGTAAAAACGAGGGCCAAAAGGAACAATGAATGAAGAGAGAAGCTGCTCTAAATTCGCTACCTTTTGGGGCAAAAAAACACAGCTGTTAGCGAGAGAGAGGGGAAAACACACTCTTAAAAAGGTCAATCATAAAAATAACAAAAAAGAAAACTTTCAATTTAGGCGACAGGGCGCACGTAACCACCAAACGCGTCCCACATGGTCCCACACCACATCCCCCATAATCAGCGAGAGATGGATGGCTAGTCCGCTGTGTATCCTGACCCCACCTGTCATCATGTAACGGTAGAGGAGACGTAATGTAATGCTCAACGCACGACCCGCCCCAACGCGGTCCCACCGGTCAGCATGTAACGGTCAAGCCTTTGACCTGCCGGCATCCCCTTTCCGAGCGCCTGTGAGGGTTTCAGAATAGAGGGAGGGGAATAGTGAGGAAAAACTAAGCGGCTGGGGAAACTGAGTATAACTAACGAATCGAGGGCACGAAAATAGAAATCCCAAAATCATATTAGTACTAGAATTCACGTGAAGAACGTGGACAAAAGTAATAGTTTTGGTTATATCTGGGTTATTCATGTCCTTATCATCCCCCCGTTTTTAAAAGTAAAGCCGTCCTCGACGATGTTTATTCTATAAACATACGAACAAACGAGACATGGTGTACACATGGTATATGTATCTATCATCTGTTTTAACTCCTCTCGCATTCTACATATTTAGTGTTCGAGAATAACAGACCGCACAACAATTCATTAGCTGATTAGTCATATTCCGGAAACAAGTACTGTAACCCAATGTGCAAATATAAGTGAAGCACATAGTAGTATCATCTTGTAATTTACCATGCTCATCATTAAATCATCCCAACATTGGCAAACAAAGCTCCTTTGTTGCCAAACTACGAGTTACAACGCGCTTAACTAAGCATTCATGCAACAAGCTATCCAGTTCACAATTCATACTAATGTTGGAGGTCATATCAAAATGATCAAGCATATCCATAGAGTTATCTTCTCGCAAACAAACTAGTTCATCACACGTGATAAAAAGCCTATGCACCATATAAACATCGTCTACGTCATCATTTTCAACCAAATAATAAGTATAATCAGAGACGTAAACACTCTTCAAACATGTGATTTCAGTAATTCTATTCCTAGCATGTAACAAGGAAATTGGAGGATCCATTGTAATAGACCACAAAGAAGTAGCATCATAAAATTTATCCAACACTTCATCATGTATAACCAATAGTATATTATCTAAATTAGATATAATATACAGGTCACTTGGTCCATTCTTGACACTTTGAACATGTTTTGTCAAGGCACATGGTTCAATTTCAGCGGCAATAATTTTAGTGGGTGCACTCATCTCTCTAGAAGAATTCAAATCAGCAATAGGTGCACTCAAAACAGTACTCAAAACCGTAGGCATCTCAATTGTTTGATCACATGACATATTCAAACCAATAGCACAATCATCTAAAAAAAGCGGTGTGATCAAATCATTGGCAATCTCAACACATGTCCTAGTTAAATCAAGAGGGCATTGATCAATCTCATGTGCATGAACAAAATTGGTACCTTTACTATTACCTTGTATAATCATTTCAAATGATGGAGGTATAGTTGGAGAAGACTCGTTAACATCTCGAGATGATTCGGGCCTAGTTGGCGGAGAAGTAGGAAAATTACCCATTCTCATGCACTTGCTGGAGACACGCCTCTTTATTTCCTGTTCAGCTTTGTAAGCACAATGAAACATACGATCGATAGAATAAAATTCTTTATGCATAAGTATGTCCTGGATGTCACGGTTTAAACCTCTCCAAAATCTATTCATAAATTCATCTTCACTTTCTTCGATAAATGAATATAATAAGGTAGTTTCTAAAGCATCATAATATGCTGTGATAGTATAACCACCTTGACTTAAATTCTGCAATTTCCTAACCATGTCACTCGTGTAATATGATGGAATAAATTTATAGTGCATAGCAAGTTTTAAATCACCTCACAAAAATTGTGGAAAATAAATATATCATTTAACTCAAGCTCCCATTCAATATATAAATTAGGTTTTAGCGACCATCAAATTGGGGCATAGAGAAGATAGCCTGATCATGTACTTTTACCTCTTGTGGTGGTCGTCGTGGTTTGCTAGGTGGTAGTACACTCCAACTATAGATAAAGCCCAAGAACTTCTAACTTCAGAACCTGTCATAATTAGTAGAAAATAAGAAACAAATAACAAGTATATGTTCCTATTAACTACTAGGATGTGGTGGTACTTCGCTCACAAGATTGCGAATATCAAATTCTTACAAATTCTTGTCGGTGATCGGCAACCAACAATATCAAGTAACTCCAAAGATTGACAAAGCGATTACCAGATGAATGAATATTGCACGGTGTAGAAATATGTAGAGCTGTAGATAGACTTAATATATATAGAGAAATATGGTTCAACCATGTTAGTCAATATAAAGCTGAAAATACGCTAGCTAATTGATACGTGTTGAATGCGACAATGGCAGACGGATTGGGAATTGTGGCACAAAAGCATGGACCGACAAGCAGCAGCTGAGAAATAAAATAGAAGACGTACAATTCGGAATTTCTTCAACAACGCGGAGACCGATTAGGACATATACAATGGTTGATAAGACAGTTTTATCTTATACATGTCACATTATACGATATGATAATAAAATACGACATATAATGGATTTTTTTTTGTCTTATCTCTAACACTAGATGTTCCTAAATATATGGTGAGACATATTGTTGTAAGAGATCAAGAGAAGGCAGACATTTTTTTGTATTTCTTTCTTCTTCAACTCAGCAATCATTCTATGTGGCACTAAGATAAAATAACGATTGTAGGTGCACTTAGAAATAAAACGTACGTACTGGCTAACGTGGTCGAGCGATGATCTGGAGCAGCTAATCAAATTTAACTTCCAAACAACGTATATTCAGATCGGTCTTTTCCTTATTTTCTCTACCACCTTTCTTTTCAAGACAACAGGGCTCACGTTCCAAAGCAGAAGATAAAACGTGTCTTGCACCAACCGGTCAGAACTCTCTTTTTTTTTTTTGCCGGTCAAAGCTATCCAATGTAAATAACGATAATTGATCCTCCAACAAAAGTAACCAAAGCTCCCGTTAGAAACAACAAGATCAGAGTAGGAGTAACAGATCGGTTTCTTTTTTTTAAACCGATGAAACTTTCCAAATGAAGCGAATCGCTAATTTCTCGGACACCCAGCCAAAACTTCCTTCTAATCGTGAGATCCAAACTGATTCTGCTTTTTTTTTTCTTTGACTCCAAGCTTACCAAAGCAAATACGAACTTGTTTTCTTTGTGGAACTTGATCCCACCAATCAAACAGCTACTCCCTCGGATCTAAATTAATTGATTTGGATTTGTCTAGACTTGAATGTATCTAGCATTAAAACATGTCTAGATACATTCGAATATAGACAAATTCGAGTTAATTAAATTGGATCGAAGAAAGTAGCAAATTGTGTTCCATCTAAACAAAGAGATGAACGGCGGTGGCCATAAACAAAGAGATCAAACCACGGCTGAACAGTGGAAAGGCAAAACTGTGACACGATAGAAAATATGGATGGCGTCGCGCGACTGCAGACAGTGGTGACAAGGAAGCAAGGCGGGTGCAACGGAGAAGAAAATTAAAGCGATGGGAAAGAGAAGCAGCGGCGAAGTGATAAAAACGTGACTAGATCTCGAAACTCTAAAAGAATAATCCTTCCGTTTTAAAATATAAGATGTTTTAGCTTTGTAAAACTAATGTATGTAGACCACTTTTAATAGGTAGGTTCGAAGAGGTTTAGAGTAAACCTATACACTAAAAGGAATCTAGATTCATTAGCTTTACAAAGCTAAAACATCTTATATTTTGCAACGCAGGGAGTAGATTCTAAAACCAGCGACA
The DNA here is from genome assembly GCA_023614405.1 of Avena insularis. Taxonomy (NCBI): domain Eukaryota; kingdom Viridiplantae; phylum Streptophyta; class Magnoliopsida; order Poales; family Poaceae; genus Avena; species Avena insularis. Next base: position 401,355,764 of record CM042688.1, on the reverse strand, counting down.
CAACGAATGATGCAACGAAAATTTAACAAAACAAAACTAAGTGTTCAAAGCGAAAAGGCTGAGACTGGTTTTGGGAGAAGGATTTTTTTGTAGGATTTTTCTGTATTATAGGTAAAAACAGATCTAGACTAGGGATAAATATATCTCATCGAGCAACCTGAACTCTGATAACACTTCATAGGGCAAAGGTGTCCGATATTTCGATGAGATGGTAATAGTTGATTTGGGACTCTGTTTTTGTGCCGTGGCAGAGAAGGACTCTGTTTTTATGCCGCGGTAGCCTGCTGTGGCAGGAAAACGCGTCGTTTCTCTGCCGCGGTAGAGATCCTGCCATGTGTTGATCTTCTTCTTGCTAGCTCCTCGCGCTTCCTCCCTCTCCTCCCTTGCGCATTCTTCATTGATCAACACGCCATGCTCCATATGCTTCAGCTCTTCGCTCCGTGCTATGCCTTCTTCTCCCATGTACCTAATCATACAATAGCATAAAGACTTATGCAGTATAAAGTTCTTATAAATGAAAGTATCATGTTCAACTAAGAATGAATTCACCTAACAGTCATCATTTATTTGACTCAATATTTCCTTCCAGTTAAGGCAGTCAGAATCATCATAATCCTTGTATATATCCTCATCATCGAGATGATATGGGGTGGCCTAATCTTCTCAGCGAGCACTTGTCGATGATGATGGTGGATGATAGATAACTAGCATGTAGCTATGAACTCTCCCGCTCGAACCCTGATGCCAATGCAACAACTCTCGAACCCTGTAGGATATTCACGACACCACACTCTTGCACACGTAGCCATCAACCACGAACGGTAGTTTGCAATCTACTAATTCCCAGTGGAACTATAGATCACACTCAATTATAGTTGGTAAAATCAAACACAGGGTAATTCCAGAGGTTCTATGAAAAAACAGCTCCAAAATATTTTAACGTGGTCTCAAGCCTAACTTCTATGGTGGGCCATCTATTTAAGAGGTTTGGGGAGCGGCGGCCTAAGCTTGGGATGACTTGGTCCCACCTAACTAGGATACAAACCGACCCAAAGTTGAGTTCGGCTCAGGGTCTGCCGTGGCAGACATTGGGCCTGTTTCTCTGCCGCGGCAGCCTGCCGTGGCAGAGAAGGACTATGTTTTTGTGCCGTGGCAGGAAAACGCGTCGTTTCTCTGCCGCGGCAGAGATCCTACCATGTGTTGATCTTCTTCTTGGTAGCTCCTTGCACTTCCTCCCTCTCCTCCCTCGCGCATTCTTCATTGATCAACACGCCATGCTCCATATATTTCAGTTCCTCGCTCCGTGCTATGCCTTCTTCTCCTATGTACCTGATCATACAATAGCACAAAGACTTAGGCAGTATAAAGTTCTTATAAATGAAAGTATCATGTTGAACTAGGAATGAATTCACCTGACAGTCATCATTGATTTGACTCAATATTTGCTTCCAGTTCAAGCAGTCAGAATCATCATAATCCCTACATATATCCTCATCATCGACATGATATGGGGTGGGCCGATCTTCTCAGCAAGCACTTGTCGATGATGATGATGGATGACAGATAACTAGCATATAGCTATGAACTCTCCCGCTCGAACCCTGATGCCAATGCAACAGCTCTTTAACCCTGTAGGATATTCACAACACCACACTCTTGCGCACATAGCCGTCGACCATGAACGGTAGTTTGCAATCTACTAATTCCCAGTGGAACAATAGATCACACTCAATTATAGTTGGTAAAATCGTACACAGTGTAATTCTAGAGGTTCTATGAAAGAAACAACTCCAAAATATTTTAACGTGGTCTCAAACAAAACTTCTATGGCACCCCATCTATTTAAGAGGTTTGGGGGGCGGTGGCCTAAGATTGGGATGACTTGGTCCCACCTAACTAGGATATAAACCGACCCAAAGTTGGGTTTGGCTCAGGGTTCTGCTGTGGTAGACATTGGGCCTGCTTCTCTGCCGCGGCAGCCTGCCGTGGCAGAGAAGGACTCTGTTTTTGTGTCGCGGTAGCCTGCCGTGGCTGGAAAACGCGTCGTTTCTCTACCGTGACAGAGATCCTGCCAGGTGTTGATCTTCTTATTGGTAGCTCCTTGCGCTTACTCCCTCTCCTCCCTCACGCATTGTTCATTGATCAACACGCCGTGCTCCATATGCTTCAGCTCCTCGCTCCGTGCTATGCCTTCTTCTTCCATGTACCTTATCATACAATAGCACAAAGACTTAGGCAGTATAAAGTTCTTATAAACGAAAGTATCATGTTCAACTAGGAATGAATTCACCTAATAGTCATCACGCAATATTTTCTTCTAGTTCAAGCAGTCAGAATCATCATAATCCCTGTATATATCTTCATCATCCTCCCTTTCTTCATGAAAAGCCGTCCATGGTTTTAGGTAAGATGAAAGTGGAAGAAACAAAAAGAACAATGTGTACACAAAGTATATGTATATATAACATGTTGTATTATTGTTGTTCACATGAAAAGTATGTCCAATATACATCAAGCAACTTAAATTGCTGGTATAAGTGAAGTACAAAGAATCATGATCATGGTGAAAAACAACTAAATTGATAGTCTTGTTCTTCAATATTAAATTCAGTTTTCTCAAAGAATATCTATGATCAAATTTGTGAACAAGATCAAATCAATTCAATATGTGTGAAAACCAAATTGATTCATGCCATGCTTCAGCTGCGCTACTCTGATTTTTATGAACATGATCATGTTGTGAAGTATGTAAGATGCAACTCAATTTGCAAATATCAGTGAAGTCTAAAGTAGTAACATAACTAGACAAAGACTTTTGGGACAAACACAACAAATATGAAAACTCGGTTTCTATTCTACCAAGATTAGAACAATCCAACATATGTAAAATTACTTGTGTTGGTTGCAATATATCAACTAGACCAAAATGTATTTCCATAATATCTCGAACATGAACTATTGTCCCATAGCAAAGATTTTGTGACACATTGCATATATGGCTGAAAACAACTTGTTTCAGTTCAGCGATTCTATCACAAGTAATGCATATGTGATCCACAAGAAAATTTTCATCCATGATATATTCACCAATTAGATTGAATGTGAAACAAGGAGAATATGTGCTAGAATTTGGACATGAAATTTCAGAAATCTTATCCATAGCACAACTCATAACCATAGGTTCATTTAGCATGATGGAATACACAATATCAACAGGTGGTATTCGAGCAAGTATTTATTTATGTGTAATCAGTACCACATGATCAAAATTTGAATTTGGTAAACTATCACATGGTGCGGAAAGAGTAGTGTAAGGCAAGTCACAAGGAGGTTTCAGTAAAGGAATAGACTCACAATATGTTGCACATGTTGGCTGAAGCTCCAAATTAGTACCAATGTCATCAACAATCTCCTTAGTTGTAGTAGGTACTATGTAACATCCCAAAACTTCAATCCAAGGTTATTAAGATCCAAATCATCGAAATTAGGGTTAACAAAAACTTTTCCAATTAAAAATATTAAAGCATTTATATGTGTGTGCATTTAAATTAGGAGTTGATTTGAATTGCCTTAATTAAGTGATCCATTGCTTGTAAAATGATTCTTAGGTGAAATAAACATCATCTAAATCATTCCCAAACAAATCCCAAAGAAACCCAAATAAAAATAAATAAAATAAGTGAATGGTCATTTGTGCCATTTTAATTAGCATGCCTACTTTGGCTATTCCTAGTACTCAAACCTAACAGAAACAATTAGGGATCTTTGCACCCCTTGCTAGTACACATAATGATGTACCAAGGCCCACTTTGTGATCTGCCAAAAACATTGAAACACTATTTTTAAATGGCATTGGAAAATTGAATCTAATTCATATGGGAGATCCCATTATTTCAAAAACCACTCAAACAAGCTCAAATTTCAAAAACCCAAGCACCCACAGAGTCTCAAGCTTATGCCTAGCACACCCACCAAAAATCTTTTCAAAATTCGAAAGTATTTTTCTTGCGGCTATTTCTTCAAACACTTGGCAGGCATGATTTAAGTAATTAGCTCACTGCTTTGTACAGGGTTTTGCACCCAATTGTCCTCAAAACACTCCCACTGTATCCAAATAATCTAACCAGGCCATTTACACCCCATCCCCTACCACTAGTGGCATTGCCATGCCATGCCGAGCACCTAGTCGCCGGCCAAACCTTGCAACCGCTATAGCAGACCGTCCCCTTCTCTCTCGCCATGTCTACGAGCTAGCCAATACCTCACCGCCACCCTCTGTCCCCTCCCCGAGCCAGGCCAAGCCATGGACCACCGAGGAACCACCGCGCCCAGTGCGTCCGCCGCGCCCGACACGCGTGCACACGCCGCCCATCGACCGCAGCCCGCATCCACCCCTCCGCCACGACCCCAGGAACACCGCAGACATGCCCGTTCGCCGCCCAACGCAACATAGCCACCGCTCGCCATGGAGACCGCCGACTCTGCTTCTCAAAGCGTGCGCACCGCCCGACCGCATACCACTGCCCCTAGGCCCGCATTCAATCCGTAGAGCACCGCCAGGAGACCAGCCACCGTCCCTACCTTGAGCCATGCCGCTAGCATGCTGTGCAGCCCTCGCCGGAGTCGCCTGCCCATCCCTCTCAGTCGCGTCGTTGTCCTATAAATAGAGGCCACCTCCAGCCCCATTCGGCACACCACTCACCTCCCCTCACCTCACTGACCGTTCCCCACCTCTAGCCGGAGCAGCGCGAGCACTTGCTCACTGGAATTTGACCGGAGTAGCCCGCAACAGAGGAGGAGAAGGCCCCGCTGATTGGGACCACCCCCGGAGCCACCTCGACCACCCCTGAGCTCGCCGTCGTTTACCAGTCCATTTGCCCACCTTGTCGTCTTTGCTGGAGCCCTGGTACGCCCCCTAAGCAACCCCACCGAGCCGCTAGGGTTAGAGTTCGCCGGTGACCTGTTCATTGTCGACGACGAGCCCCAACCGTTGATCCCCGTTCTAATCTAACGGACCACATCGCCCCGTACTCCTTCGCGTGTTATGAGCCTCTGACCGGTGGACCCCCCTGTCAGTGGTGCCCCGCGCCGCGTAGTGTCACTGGGCCAGCCCGTTAGCGTTCCCGCGCGACCCATTTAGTTTGAATTAGGATTTTTCTATTAAGTTTAAATCTAGTTCTGGCCCTTAGTTTGAAAATCAATTCATAGAGATTTACAAATCCAAATGGAGTGATTCCAATTTTGTTAGAAAACTACTGAAAAGATATACCCAAGCCCGTTGGATTTAATTCAATTAGAGTTAGAGATCTCTCCTAGTAAAAATAACAAAACAAAAGCATTTGCACCTTGCAATATTTTTATAAAATCAACCAAGATAGCTTTTGAGTTGATTCCAACTCTCAAAAATCAAATTTCACCATAAATATCTGAATATATATTAATATTAAGGTTTACATGCAGTGACTTTGGACTAGTACCAAAATAATGCTATATAGGCATTTCTAGTCACTTTAAATTATTAAATAATGAACTTAAACCAAAGTAATTATGAACCAACCCTTAAATCACATTCCCACATGTTAGAATATGTGGTGATGACATGTGTCCACATGATCCCATATTTGAATTGGTGAATATTAAATCTTAGTTAATTTTCAATGAGTAGAAATTACTTTTCTTAAATAAAAAGAATGAAACTAGTTAATAAAACTTGTGATGCTTGTGATGATAATAGATCATCAAATGTGTGCCTTAGAGTGCTACTTAGACTAGTTAAGAATTTTTTGGTGATTGTGTACTCCGTATGTATTTAGAAACGATAGTACCGACCAAGCTTTCGAGGAGGAGGAGTTCTATCAAGAGGAGGAAGAAAACTTCAACCACTGCACCAACCAAGGCAAGCTAACACTTGCAAGTATTATTCTAGCAAGCCACCATTAACCATGCAAGCTAACCCTTGAAATCTAGATAACCCAAGCAAGGATGCTTTAGGCATGCCTTGTGTATACCACTTTGACTATTAATGACCCCAAGTATTATTTTCAAGCTTTACTTCCTTTACTTTAGCAAAGTCTTTTACTTGTTTTGAAGGTAGCATAAAGAGTATAAAACTTGACCTATTTAGATAACTTTAGATGTCATTCTATGGCATGAGATTGATCCCATCATTTTCACCTTAGTGAACACTCTTAACTTAGTAGTTAGAGTAGATAAAAACTTGAGTCACTTTAGATGGGAACACTTGGTGAAAATGAATTATGAAAACCTTGGAATGATGAGTCATTCTATTGAGATGATTTGACATGTGTTAAGAAACACAAATGTTTTATGATGATGAAAATGTTGAGGAATGAGCCTTGACCTTTTTACAAAACTGATGGTTGGATTCAGATGCGATACCATTCCAAATTTACCGTACAACCACACTACCTGAATTGGGTAAGGCTTAGCCGGAAGTTTATATGCATTAGTATTAGTTCCCTCGCGGGAGAGGTTTGATCTGAGGCAACCTCTCAATGTTGTCCACCTATGCAGTGCCCAAGATGACAAATGGTCATGGTTGGGAGGCCATGCTCGTAGGAGAGGTGCTGATACTAGGGTGTGTAAAGGAAAGGTTATGTTTGATTATCTACATACGAAGTATGATGATTCAGGGTTATCCCTGACAGATGTATCGAATCTTGTGGTGAAAGTGTACCACCTCTACAGAGTGTCAACTATTCGAATAGCCGCGTCCGCGGTTATGGACAGTTGGAATGGCCATACTGTTTCGTTGTCAGATGTTTGAAAAATAACTTATGAAATGAATGATGAATCTTGACTTGACCACAACAGGGTTGTGTTTATGACACTAGCTTCCCAACTTAAGTGATTCTAGAACTTTATTTTATCTTTCTTTGTTTCAGAACTCAGCTTAGGTTTCAAACTTAACTTTATAGTTAAACTTAGAGTTAGCACTTTAACTTAGAATTATACTACTTGATAGTGGTAGTTTGCGAGTACTTAAAGAGTACTCATGGCTTTTGTCCCTGGCTATTCTCATGGCCAGACTATGAAGGAGACTATCAATATGATGGCCAGTAGGACGGCTATGATAACTAGGACTATGTGCCTTCGTCAGCATTGCCTATGCCCCTGAAGATGGACCCTACCGCTATGCTTATCTTTTATTCCGCTTCTTGTTGTATTAAGACTGGATCATGAGATCCTTATTTGTGTAAGACCTTATGTATGGTTTGTAATGGATGATGTACTGTGATATCCAATATATTATGTCTCGCAAAAATGGTAATCATGGGATTGTGAAGTATGACATAACATGCATCTGGGATTAAAAATCCGGGTGTTGACAAGTTGGTATCAGAGCCATCCTGACCATAGGAGACCCTAGTTAGAATGGACGTCCGAACCAAAAACCTAATTTCCAAAACAAATTGAGTATTTATGAAAAACTATTTCCTCTCTTATCCTTGGGAATTCATTCTTTTTCAAAAATTCATGTTCCTCAAAATTCTTATATTACTACTTAAAATTTGACACACTTGATCACTTCACTAATTTCCTCATCCTTAATTCTTGTAGATGGAGACACAGTTCAGCAAGTTCTACCAATTGGGAAATGGAGGTCAACTGATCTTCGAAAGGGATCTGGATTCATTGTCAGAGTTACTGGGACGCCCACATCTGGAGTTTCTTGGAGCTCAACTTCCAGGACCCCCAAGAGGAGATTTACAGTGGCTAGTCACCGCTGATCTTAGAGGAAGCATCGAAGCACCCACGTCCAGGAGAATTCAGTTCTCCGTGTGAGAGAACAACTGGCTAGATGGATTAGCCAGGGCAATGCATGAAGCTCTCGCACGCCTATGTGCCCTTAGTGTCAACCAACTCCAGGGAACCCGTTTTGCTCACTATGCAAGATGTGACTTCATGGGAATGCCAATGGAGATGCCAAGTCACCCAGAGTTGAGGTGTCAAGTGGAGAACCTTGACTTCCTGTTGTACGATCGTCAGAAGGAATTGGACAATGCTAGGGAGTTCGCTAACCATAACCGTGCCATCGCCGGCTAGAAGGCCTAGACTTTCTCACTGCTAGTCAAGGATCGTCAGTCTCTTTGCCTCCAGCGCAAGAAGAAGGATCGCACCATCGTCCGTCTTCACAAGAAGGTGGCCAACCTCGAGAAGACCGTCAAGGAGCAAGAAGCTCAGCTTGCCGCAAAGGAAGCAGAAGAGGAGGGTGAAGACATCCAGGGAGACATGGATTCTTACCTCAGCAATGATGATGACTTTCTGGAGGAGGATGCTGTGGACTTCTACACTGACAATGAGGACTCCGACTTCATCGACGATGAGTAGATGCACTAGAGCACTGTCATAGCATGAGATGTATCAGTCCCATTGTATCGTAGGTTGCAGAATGTTCTTCAACCATCTGTTTTCCTTTATTATTGTGGTGTGTGTTTGTATCGTGTGCTTGTTTGCATGAATGAAATGAGGTTAGTTGCAAAACCTAAGTCAAACTCAAAGTTTTAGCTTGAAAACAAAACCATGAACCTTAGAACTTTCCCTCTTACCCCTGTATCTACCTCAATCTTCAGATGACTCGTGGAAACCAAGGAGGGAGCAGCTCGTCGCAAGACCCAATGCTGCAGATCTTGTAGAATCTCATCACAGACCGAGAAGCAAGCAGGGCAGAACGCCAAGCTAACTTAGCAACATTGCAGCAGATCGCCCAGATGGCTCTCAACAACCAGAACCATGGAAACCAGGATCACCATGGATCCAAACTAATTTTTTTTCAGAATACCAATCCGCCAATCTTCAACCAAGCTGAAAACCCACTAGGTGCTGATGAATGGTTACAGACAATGGAAAACAACTTAGAGGTTGCAGGAGTTGATGAGAACGAGAAAGTTCTCTTCGCCACCCACTATCTGGCGGGAGATGCAAGAGCTTAGTGGACTAGTATCCGTAACATGAACCATGGTCAAGTGACGACATGGGAAGCCTTCAAAGTTAAGTTCAGCCGCACCCACGTGCCGCAAGGTCTAGTCAACAGAATGAGGGATGAGTTCCGCGACTTGAAGCAAGGCAGAATGACTATGGTGGAATACCGTGATAGATTCCTATCGATTGCAAGATATTCCCTTGATGAGATCAACACAGAGGCCAAGAAGAAGGAGAGATTCTTGAACGGACTGCATGATGAGATGCAGACTGTCCTCGTTAACATCCGCTTCGAGGATCTCGAAGAGCTAGTCGACTCTGCCATTTAGATGGAAGGGAAGATTAACCAGGCAAACGACAACCGCAAACATCGTATGATGCAGCAATCTAGATCCAGCAGTCACCAGAAGTACCGTCCCAACCCCTCATCAGGATATGCACCAAGGAACAACCGACCCCCAATGTCTCTCCCAAGCTACCCCAACCGTAGCGTAGGCAATGTGAAGTCCGAAGGAAACAACCACAACTCTGGCAACACCGACAATTTCAACCGTGCCCCTCCCAAGAGCAACAACAACAACAATAACACTGCACCCAGAACTGGCAGCAATGATGTGCGTATCGCAGCAAAGGACAAGTCCCAGATCACTTGTTTCGAGTGTGGAGTGAAGGGTCACTATTCCAATGAGTGTCCCAAGAAGACTGCTGCCACTGCCAATTTGAATGCCCCAGCTCAACAACAGTGCCGTGTTCAACCAGGGAGAAGATTTGCCCCAGTAAACCCTCACAACCGCAACGGTCGTCTCTTCCACATGAACGCCGAAGGAGCCCAAGAAGCGCCAGATGTAGTGCTGCATATGTTTTCTGTCAACTCAGTTTTAGCAAGAGTATTGTTTGATTCGGGAGCATTGCATTCATTTGTCACCAAAGAATTTGCATGCACTAGTAAGATTCATCCAACCAACTTGAAGCATGTCATGATAGTTCAAATCCCCGGATCAACTACAAAAGCTAGAAAAATTTGCAAAGTTGTACCTATCAGGATACATGGGATAGATTTTTATGCCAACCTTATAGTACTTGGAACCAAAGGATTGGAAGTAGTACTAGGTATGGACTAGATGTCAAGGCATAAAGGACTAATAGACTGTGCTAAGAAAGCCATCACCATGACCAGTAGCTCTGGAGTCACAGTAGAGCATATATGTGAAACCTTACCTCGTCAATTCAAGTGCAACAAGAGTCTAGCCCTACCCACCATAGACCAAGTAAGAGTAGTCTATGAATACCCCGACGTATTCCCAGATGAATTGCTAGGTATGCCCCCGGATAGGGATATTGATTTCAGTATCGAACTAATCCCCGGAACCAGACCCATAGCCCAGAGACCCTATAGCATGAACCCCTCAGAGTTAGTAGAGCTGAAGAAGCAGTTTGATGCCATGTTAGCAACAGGCTTGATTCAACCAAGCGCATCTCCATGGAGATCACCAGTGTTATTCGTCGACAAGAAAGATGGAGGCAATCGTCTGTGCACAGATTACAAAAAGTTGAATGACGTCACCATCAAGAATAAGTACCCTTTGCCAAAGATAGAGGATCTATTTGATCAGTTGACTGGAGCCCAGGTATTCTCAAAGATTGATCTTAGGACTGGTTATCACCAACTTAAGATTCGTGCAACGGATATTCCAAAGACCGCCTTCACTACTCACTATGGTTTATACGAATATACGGTTATGTGTTTTTGATTAACCAATGCCCCTGCTTATTTCATGAATCTCATGAATAAGATCTTTATGAATTTCCTAGATAAGTTTGTAGTTGTGTTTATCGACGACATCCTTATCTACTCCAAGTCAGAAGAAGAGCATGAGCAACATCTGAGAATCATCCTAGAAACCCTGAGAGAGCATCGGTTATATGCCAAGTTTAGCAAGTGTGAGTTATGGCTGAAAGAAGTAGGATTCCTAGGACATATTGTGTCTACCGGAGGAGTCTCTGTTGATCCCGCCAAGATCAGTGATGTCGAAGCATGGGAAGCCCCAACCTCTCAAACCCAAGTACGTGCCTTTCTCGGATTAGCGGGATACTACCGCAAGTTCGTAGAAGGATTCTCGACCTTCGCCAGACCCATGACCCAATTGTTGAAGAAGGACAAGAAGTTTGAATGGACAGACAAGTGTGAAGCCAGTTTTCAGGAGGTGAAGGAGAGATTGATATCAGCCCCAATATTGATCATGCCAGACATCAAGAAGCCATTTGATGTATATTGTGATGCATCCAAGATTGGCCTAGGATGTGTATTAATGCAAGAAGGCAAAGTCATCGTATCACAGTCTCCGACAATCAAGCAGCATGAGCAGAACTATTTGACCCATGATCTTGAATTAGCAGCCGTAGTTTTGGCATTGAAGACATGGCGTCATTATCTGATGGGTAATCGCTGTGAGATTTACTCAGATCACAAGAGTTTGAAGTATATTTTCACTAAGAAGGAGGTGAATATGAGGCAAAGGAGATGGATAGAGTTAATCAAGGATTATGACCTTGACATTCACTATCACCCCGGCAAAGCCAATGTGGTAGCGGATGCTCTTAGTAGATTCCCATGTAGGCTAAACACCATGATCAAGGAGAAGCAACCAAGTTTGTATGAGGAGTTGGAGCAGTTTAGGACTAAGCTAGTTAGCAAAGGATTCTTAGCTAGCATTGAACTTCAACCCACTTTGATTAGCCAAATCAAGGAAGCCCAGAAGGGAAATGAAAGTATCGACGGTATCAAACGTTGTATTGGTATAGGAAAGGTACCTGGATTCACTGAAGACGAAGAAGGAGTTCTGTGGTACAAAGGACGTATCTATGTGCCAGCAGATTCGGAATTGAAGCAAGTTATCATGAAGGAAGCTCGTGATACTCTTTATTCTATCTACCCTGGAGGAACGAAGATGTATCAAGATTTGAAAGATCAATTTTGGTGGCACAAGATGAAGAGAGAAATCGGAAGCTACATCGCCAAGTGTGACATCTGTCAAAGAGTGAAAGCAGAGCATCAGAGACCCGCAGGACTATTGCAACCTTTCCAGATTCCGGAATGGAAATGGGATTCCGTAGGAATGGACTTTATCACCGGTTTGCCTACTTCTAGTAGGGGAAATGACTCAATCTGGGTCATAGTTGATAGACTGTCCAAGGTAGCTCACTTCATACCAGTCAAGACTACCTACGAGAGTGCGAAGCTAGCAGAGTTGTACATTGCTAGGATTGTTAGTCTTCATGGAACCCCCAAGACCATAGTATCAGACCGAGGAACCCAATTTACCTCGTGATTTTGGCAGAAAGTCCAGGAAGGATTTGGAACCAAGTTGAATTTTAGCACCGCTTATCATCCGCAGACTGATGGACAGACTGAGAGAGTCAACCAGATCCTAGAGGATATGTTAAGAGCTTGTGTGTTAGAGTACGGATCAAAATGGGAAGACTGCCTGCCTTTCGCAGAACTCTCATATAACAACAGTTATCAAGCTAGTTTGCAGATGGCACCATTTGAGTTCCTATACGGAAGAAAGTGTCGTACCCCTTTGAATTGTTCGCAAGTAGGAGAGAGTTAGATCTTTGGACCCGACATACTCCAAGAAGCCGAAGAGAAAGTTCACAAAGTCCATGAGCACCTCAAGACCACCCAATCCAGACAAAAGAGTTATGCTGACAAGAGAAGGACAGACCTGACTTTCAATGTCGGAGATTTTGTATATCTCAAGGTTTCACCATTGAAAGGAACACAACGCTTTAGTCTGAAATGAAAGTTAGCCCCCAGATATATCGGACCCTTCAAGATTCTGAACCGTCGAGGAGAAGTATGGTATCAACTGGAACTACCTGAAGAGATGTCAGCCATCCATAATTTGTTCCATATCTCGTTACTTCGTAAATGCCTGGAAGTGCCAGAGAAGACTGAAGTTTTCAAGAACATCGATCACAGAGCTGTGGAGATTAACAATGACCTGACGTATCGTGAAGTGCCCATTCGTATCCTAGAAGAAGCTTACAGAACCACCAGGACCAGGAGTATCAAGTTTCTCAAGATTCAATGGAGCAACCATACCGAAGATGAAGCCACTTGGGAGCGAGAAGATTACATTAGGACAGAGTTCCCAGATCTCTTTAGTTCCTAGTTTTCTTTGTAAATCTCGGGACAAGATTTTGTTTAAGGGGGGAAGGTTTGTAACATCCCAAAACTTCAATCCAAGGTTATTAAGATCCAAATCATCAAAATTAGGGTTAACAAAAACTTTTCCAATTAAAAATATTAAAGCATTTATATGTGTGTGCATTTAAATTAGGAGTTGATTTGAATTGCCATGATTAAGTGATCCATTGCTTTTAAAATGATTCTTAGGTGAAATAAACATCATCTAAATCATTCCCAAACAAATCCCAAAGAAACCCAAATCAAAATGAATAAAATAAGTGAATGGTCATTTATGCCATTTTAATCAGCATGCCTACTTTGGCTATTCCTAGTACTCAAAACCTAACATAAACAATTAGGGATCTTTGCACCCCTTGCTAGTACACATAATGATGTACCAAGGCCCACTTTGTGATCTGCCAAAAACATTCAAACACTATTTTTAAATGGCATCGGAAAATTAAATCTAATTCATATGGGAAGATCCCATTATTTCAAAAACCACTCAAACAAGCTCAAATTTCAAAACCCAAGCACCCACAGAGTCTCAAGCTTATGCCTAGCACACCCACCAAAAATCTTTTCAAAATTCAAAAGTATTTTTCTTGCGGCCATTTCATCAAACACTTGGTAGGCATGATTTACACCTTGTAATTAGCTCACTGTTTTGTACAGGGTTTTGCACCCAATTGTCCTCAAAACACTCCCACTGTCTCTAAATAATCTAACCAGGCCATTTAGACCCCATCCCCTACCCCTAGTGGCATTGCCATGCCATGCCGAGCACCTAATCGTTGGCCAAACCTTGCAACCGCTGTAGTAGACCGTCCCCCTCTCTCTCGCCATGTCTACGAGCTAGCCAGTACCTCACCGCCACCCTCTGTCCCCTCCCCGAGCCAGGCCAAGCCGTGGACCACCGAGGAACCACCATGCCTAGTGCGTCTGCACCATGTCGAGCACGCGCCAGAGCGCCGCGCCCGACACACGTGCACACGCCGCCCCTCGACCGTAGCCCGCGTCCACCGCTCCGCCACGGCCCTAGGAACACCGCAGACATGCCCGTTCGCCACCCAACGCACCACAACCACCACTCGCCATGGAGACCGCCGTCTCTGCCGCTCAGAGCGTGTGCACCTCCCGACCGCATACAACCACCCCTAGGCCCACATTCACTCCGTAGAGCACCGCCAGGAGACCATCCACCGTCCCTACCTCGAGCCACGCCACTAGCATGCTGTGCAGCCCTCGCCGGAGTCGCCTGCCCATCCCTCTCGGTCGCGTCGTCGTCCTATAAATAGAGGCCACCCCTAGCCCCATTCGGCACACCATTCACATCCGCTCACCTCACTGACCGTTCCCCACCTCTAGCCAGAGCAGAGCGATCACTTGCTCGCCGGAATTTGACCGGAGTAGCCCGCAGCAGAGGAGGAGAAGGCCCTGCTGATTGCGACCACCCCTGGAGCCACCTCGACCACCCCTAAGCTTGCCGTTGTCTACCAGTTCGTTTGCCCGCCTCGCCGTCGTTGCTAGAGCCCTGGTACGCCCCCTTGATGACCCACAAGTATAGGGGGTGCATCGCAGTATTTTCGAGGGAAGTGAAACCCAATTTATTGATTCAACACAAGGGGAGCCAAAGAATATTTATAAGCCTTAACAACTGAGTTATCAATTCAGCTACACCTGTAAACAATCTTGCTCACAGCAGTTTATCAATAGCAACAGTTTTGTAGTAGGAATAGTAAAGTAACAGCAGTACCAAAGTAAAGACAACAGTAACAATAGCAATAAACCGTGGGATTCGAGTGCGGTAGGCATAGGGATGGATGGACGGGCGTTGCATGGACAAGACAATTCACATAGCAATCAGAACATAGGGCAATTGCAGATAAATAAGATAAAGCATCCAAGTACTAGAAAATCCTAGGCATGTGTTCCATATATAGTCATACGTGCTCGCAATGAGAACTTGCACAACATCTTTTGTCCTGCCAACCCGTTTGCAGCGGGGCCTCTAGGGAACTACTGGCAATTAAGGTGCTCCTTTTAATAGAGCACCGGAGCAAAGCATTAACACTCCATGAACACATGTGATCCTCACATCAAAGCCATTCCCTTCTGGTTATCCCGATTTCTATCACTTCGGGGCCATAGGTTCCGGACATCAACGTGTGTATACAACTTGCAGATAAGACCAAAAACAATACTATCATAATGAATCAATAACATGATCAGATCTGAAATCATGGCACTCGGGCCCTAGTGACAAGCATTAAGCACAACAAGTCGCAACAAAGTCATAAAGCACTAATAAAAGATACTAGGCACCATGCCCTAACAATCTGATGCCATTACATGAACAATCTCATCCAATCCCTACCATCCCCATAGCCTACTATAACACCCTCGAATCGACCCTATGCAGATTTCAGCGCTTTCCGCCAAACCCGCATAGAAACGATTCAAGGACGCCCACCAGGCACTTGCGTGCGGGTGGAATACGAAGTAATATCATTACACAATAGTCCACGACGAGACCCACAGAACATATATATACAACAACGACTCCATGAGTCAAGAATATAGATATACATTACAAAGATCCAAATCACCTCGAAAACGATACGACATCCGAGTACAGATAAGATGCAAATGGGGCTAAGAGCCCTGAAGAATAACCAATGGCGTCCATAACCCTGCCCAGGCCAAGCCGGAAGGGTAACCCTGCTAACGATGTCGATCTCAAACCTGCTAAAACAAAAGGGGTGTCGACAAAGGTCAAAGGAAAACGAGGAGCGTCAGTACTGAGGCCAGTACACGACGAGGCTAGAATTCGGTGGCTCTCGCCTACATAGGTATGGTGGACTGAAGCGGCAGCGAAGCATGCACTAAACAACCTATAGAGACTCAATACAACTATCGGCTATTAGAGAGGGATAAGAGAAACCTATTCGGGACCAACCTGATACTACCACCAAACATACCCATCCTAGTATTTCCCCCTCGAGACCAGACGAGGAAGTCAAACCGAGGATATCACACAGTTGGCAGTTTTATTCATTCCATTATAGTTGAAGCACTTACTAGTCAGATATAAATATCATGAGTGATCCTGATAGCATAAGTAGTGGGCAGTTTTTAGTTAACCATTCAGTGGTAGTTGCAGTACTTACTAGTTAGATACAATTAGCATGTGACATCCCAAACCAAGCAGTTGTTGGCACTTTCATTCCATTGGAGTTGCGATACTTACTAGGCAGGTATAACACACGATACACCCCCGTTCCACCAGTTGTTGGCACTTTTATTATCCATTGCATTGTAGTGAAGCTGATTACTAGTCATATATTAAGTCAAACTTATAACACTACTTTAGTTATGCTTGTCTATGATCGAGATACTGTGCTCCAAGTCGTCCATAACCGCGGACACGGCTTTCAGAAAGATTTACCCTGCAGGGGTGCACAAATAGCAACACACACACGATCAACCTTGGAAAAACCAACTCAAAACCCAATGAGGCTTTCACGACAAAGCAATCACAGGATTCAAAAAATATTTCAGGGGGCCACCCCATTAAGATACCCGCAACGAAGTTGGCCGGCTCCGAGATGGACCCAAGGTTTGCGCCAATGGCTGTAAATGACTGGGAACCCGAAAGTGTGACTGGGCTGGTCGATACCGCGAAAACACTCCGCAATTCCTAAACAGTACAGGTGCTCCGCGCACAATCATAAATAAAGCGGTAAAGCATGGCATAAGTACATGATAGTAATAAAGCCCCAAACTACTTAGTGGCCCCAAGAAATAAGAAATGAATCAAGCTCTGGATAAGGGGGATTCATAGAGTCTCCCGGATGTGGATAGAGCGAATAGTCAAGGAACAGGTATCAAGTACTCGAGGCCTACGGGACACAAGTGGACAGGAAAAACCAAATAGCATATATTGCCCACCGGTGCCTCTTTCATTAGTTTTCCCAGCAATTTAATAGTTTTATTTAAAGTCATGATCCTCTCCACCATTAAGCATCTCCACCATTAAGCATGTGCCAACCTTCCAACAACGGTGGAACAACAACGATGCAAAGCAGCACCTGAGCAAGCAACTACGACTCGTAAGGCCGACTGTCTATCAAACAACAAGCAATAAGATGTGTCCAAGGCAATATAGAGGCTGCATGGAATATAAATGGTACACGAAAACTAAAGCATCGCAATAAGGATAGCAATAGATCAACATGAGGGAGTAAAGACTATAAATGCAAAATAGGTAGAGAGAGGGAGAATTCTCGCCTAGGAAACACTGCCGAAGATTCATCGAAGAACTTGTCGATACTCGCATCCACTCAACAACCTAATCCGCGAAGAAGCAAACACTAAAAGAAAGACCGGATGCACTATTTAATACTACGACAGAAGATCGGGCATGATGCATGTATGATGTATGACATGGCAAAGATGCGATGCGACTAGGCAATATTAAGCGGAACTAGGGTTCCGACAATTAATTAGAAGGTTCAAGTTATTTAGATACCCCGCAATTTATATGTTGTATTAATAAGGCAAAACATGGCATCGGTTCTCTACACAAATTAAATGGAGCCAATATAAGACTATATCTGTCCGCATATGGTCTCCATATTTAATTATTAGGTGAATCGGCATAATGCCCCCAACCCACAAACATGTATGCAAGCAAGAACAATTTATTATGCGACAGTTTATATATATAGCATTTATAAAATAGGGGCTTGGGAAAGGTTCACACATCTAGGTTCGGGAGATCTTGGGTTCCGTGCGGTCGATCATGCCGTTCCGGGATGGAGAACTTGCCGTTCCGACGGCGATCTTGGCGGTCTTCGGGTTCGGCTTTGGTGTCCGAGGGGAGAACTTGGCGTCCTTGTCGAAGTGCTTGGGCGCCGGACTCGGGTTTTGCAACGGTGGTCTTCGAGTGGCATCACGGTGGTTCTCGTCGCTGTCTTCGTGGGCTGATCTTGGCATCGCGATGGTTATCTCCCGCGGCGTCGGTCTTGGGCCTCGGAACTTGAACGGCTCCGTGAAGATCTTGGAGTCCGTGACGACCTTGGATTCTAGGGTAGATCTTGGCGACCAAAAAGCATCGGAGCACTTGATGTTTAACAGAAGGCCTAGGACATCGGGTAGCATCGGTAGCCACTGGTCAAGACGCGTGTGGGAGGCGGAGATGTGCTGGAAGGGTGTGCACAGATGGTGGCCATGGCCGGCAGGGTCGGTTGCTGCCGGTCTTGGGCGAAGGAAGGCCAAGGTCGAGGGAGGACCGGGAGGTCGGAGCGGCGGACGGCTCAGGACTTGGCAGCAATGCGACCAGCGGCGGGGAAGGAGGAGCTCCGGGAGGGGACGCACAGGGACGGAGCCACGTGGGCCGGGTCGAGCGCGGGGAAGCCGGGAGGAAGAGGCGAGGAGGGCGGCCGGGCACAGAGGTCGGGGATGGCCGGTCGGAGGAGGATGCGGGCGAGGGCGCGGAAGAGGCGCAGGGGACGAAGCCGGGGGGCGCAGGTGGCGGCCACGGAGCAGGTAGCGGCGACCTGGCAGAGACCGGCGAGGCGCGAGGCGGAACCGGCGAGCGGGGCCGGCGGAGCAGGGGAGGCCCGAGGCAGACCTGGCGACGGAGGCCTGATGCGGGGCAAAGGCGAGCTCCCACATGGGGGGGGGTCGTGTGACGGCAGAGGGATGGCACGCACGCGGGGTCCGAGCTGGCGGCGCGGCCGTCGACGAGGAAGGCCGGAGAGGAGAGGCTTTGGCGGCTCGGCACGCAGGGCGCAGGTGGCACTGGCGGCGGCGGAAAAGGTAGGGGAACAGGGGAGAGAGAGCGGGGTCGGGGTGGCTGGAGCGGGGCTGGCGAGGTGTTGGGAAACGCACAGGGGAGTGTGCAGGTGCTGTGCGGTGGGGCCAGGGGTGGTTGTCAGTGTGTGCAGGTGGCGGTGTGGTGGGCGGCAGGAGGGAGCTGGGGCAGGTTGAGAGGGAGTGGGGCCAGGTGGGATGAGGAGGCGAGCAGGGATTGGCTCGGGTGAGGTGGCGATGGAGATCAGGTGGCGGCGGTTGCGTGTGTATCTGTGTGGCTATGTGGGGATAGGTAGGGGATTTGGGGAGGGATAGGGTTAGGACTGCTCTGGTTTTGTTTACTGGGGGTGGCCGGCTGGGTCGGTACGGCCCGGTTCGGTTGCCCCCTAAAAATAATATAAATATTTTATTTGTTTAAAACGGGGCTTTTGAAATCCGATTGTAGACGAAACAAAATATTCCGGCCAAGCCCGGGTTTTTATTTGAAATAAAGACAGGGCGTTTAGAAAACAAAACCGGTTTTTTCGAAAATAGTTTCAGACAACCAGATGCATGATGATGGTGATGCTCAAATGCAATGTGGCATGATGACATGAGCATGCGGTCATGATGATGCAATGCACAAAAACACCGTGATTTTCTAGTAGTGGTTTTAGCGGGGCGCCACACCTACAGCGGGGGATTACTCACTCATAGATGGGGGAAACATGGATGGTTGATGGAGAAGCGATGGTGATGATGATGGCGATGATCTCCTCTAATTCCCTGTCCCGGCAGGGTGCCAGAACGGAGTTTCTGGTGCTGTTTCGTGGAATCTGGTGGTGGTGGTGGAGCGGAACTCCTTCTGGAAAAACGTCGAAACCCCCCAGAGTTTTTATGTCAGAAGGTTTCTTATAGGCGAAGAGGAAGACCGAGGGGGTGCCTGGGGCCACCACACCATGCCCTAGTGCGGCCAGGCCCAGCCCGCGCCTGGGGGGGGGGGAGGGGGGTGTGGCCAGCCCCTGGCCCTCCTCCGTCTCGTATTCTGGCTCCTGGAGTCTTCTCGAAAAATAGGCACTT
Organism: Avena insularis; assembly: GCA_023614405.1. Taxonomy (NCBI): domain Eukaryota; kingdom Viridiplantae; phylum Streptophyta; class Magnoliopsida; order Poales; family Poaceae; genus Avena; species Avena insularis. The sequence goes on along the minus strand of CM042688.1, from coordinate 401,335,753 downwards.
TGTCTTTTGTCCCGTCCAATTCCGAGAATATTCATTTTCTGACTTTCCTGGAACCAAAAACAGCAGAACAAGGGCAGCTGGCACTATGGCTCTTGTTAATAGGTTAGTCCAAGAAATCATATGAAAAGTACTCCAAAGAGTGGACAAAACACAAGAAAGGAGATAAAACCAATCATGGAACATCAAAAATTATAGATACATTTCCAATGTATCAACATCCCCAAGCTTAACTCCTGCTCGTCCTCGAGTAGGTAAGTGATAAAAAGAAAGAATAATTTTTGAGGTGACATGCACCATCAAAGACTTGACCAAAGTATTTGTAAACATTCAAAGATGGGATCATAGTACTTTAATCATAACATGAAAGACAAAGTTCTAGCAATAAGACAAAGAAACTATGATGCAACATGAAAAGGCACAAACAAAAGATTCATGAATAACAATGCTTTGCAAGACGTTTGTTTGTTTCACATAAAGAAAACATAGCAAAGTGGCACTCGGCTTGTCCCTCATAGAGTAGCAAACATAAATGCATAGGACACCTTCAAAGTTTACAAGAGTGACTATATACAAATAGTTTAAAACAAGCAATATCAAGGTATGCATCAATCAACAAGTCTTGGGACAATGCACATAGAGCTAAGAATGGCCACTATGCTCTCAAGAAGGTGCTCATAGAATGTGTGGAGACTCAACAAGGAAATGAACAGGTTTTGAAAAGTTTGAAAGGGTTCCAAATGCTGAAAGTATGGTACTCATTAGCTTTGAGCTCTCATTGCCCCTATCATAAGCATCTTTAAATGGTTAAGGTTAAAGTGACACAACTAAGAGGATATGCTTGACAAGTTATAAATCGAAGTCTCATGCCCCTTACTTATGAAGACTGATCCTCATGCTACTCAACTTCAGTCACGAGTAAGCTCTTGTCATTGTAAGTATATACGTATCATAGAGAACCGCCAACGGGGTACCCCTTGCACATGATACAGGAGCTATCCCATAATCAAAATGACAAGGCAAGGAGACAATGAGCATCTCAGCAATCTTTTTATTTACTATGTGCATAGATTTTCATTGAGGATGCTTCATAGAATGCTCATTATGGTTGTGCTGCAAGTTTCCACCATGATTAGGCATGGCTTAGGCTAGCGGCCCAGGCGTTTCTCTAACATACATACAAACTCCATGATCTTACAAGTTCCACTTTTATTTCACACCGCTCGGTTCCATAAGCAAAAAAACATGATATTAACGAGGTACTAAGTACCAATGCAATGTTGAAAGCGTTCCCCATGATACATGGTTCTGCTAACTTAAACTTATAAAGCTCAAGCATATACGCAACAAAGAAGGACGCAATGGTTCAGGTTTATTAAGTCTAAGAAAATAAAGTGTGCCATCAAGTTCGTGAGAGCTTTACTAACTAACTTTCTCATAACAAGCAAACATTTTATTCGGAAGAAAACAAGGCATAATGAATATGCACGGAAGTAGCAAATGATGCTAATAGGTAGGTATGGTGAACACTTTTGGCAATATTTGGTTTTAGGGAATTGGAAACGTGAGTAAAACATACTTAGTGAAAGTGAAGGCTAGCAATAGTAAGGGAGCGACAAACGAGAGAGCAATAATGGCCATAACCATGCAGAGCGACAAAACATCATTGATCAAAGCATAAAATGATACTACAAGTTGAAAACTAAAGGATCATAAAGGCTTATGGTGACTTGTGATAGTCATAACATGGTGTGAGCATGCGCCAAGTCAACCCAAATAAAGCATCAAAGGAGAATACCACTATACTATGCTTTAATATGCTAAAACAACGCATGATTCATCCAAAGCACATTAAGCAATCTCAATTGTTTATAACAAGTCATGCTACAACAAAGAATACTAAGCATAAAGCCAAAACAATATCAAGCATGGCATGACAAAGCATAGTCCACAGTCAAAAACAAGCTCTCTTTACCACTTAAGCATGAACTTTTCCTACTCTTTTCCAATCCAAACCAAACTATTTGAAAGCCAATGTATGAAAGAGGGGGTCCAACCAATTTATTCAGCAAACTAAGAAAACAAATCAAACAAAAAAACCCAAAATGAAGACGAAAAAGAAGACGCTCCAAGAACAACACAACTGTGCATGAAACAATAAAAATGAAGCGTTTGGAAGAAACCTAGGATTTTTATTGATGAAGAAGGGGATGCCTTGGGCATCCCCAAGCTTTGACGCTTGTACTTCTTGGATATTTCTTGGGGTGACACTCGTGGCATCCCCAAGCTTGAGCTTTAGTCCATCATTTATCTTATTACTCATTCCTTCCATACACCTGGAATTTTTCCTTTATACAAAACTTCACACAATCTTTATTAGCAACATTAGTGCACTCAAGATAAATAAGTCTTAAGGTTCAGTTCTAACACCAAATAAACTTCAATTAGAACACTAGCTACTGTAGCACTTCCCTAAAAAAGCTCAATTCCCCAAAAGAACTCAAAAAGGAACCAACAAGAAGCAAATGCAGAAAATGGCAGAAATCTGTCAAAACAGACCAACAGGTAAAGACGAATTTTTTCGAAGACCTTCTGTTCTCAAATCAAAAAGTGTTGAACTAACGAAAGTTATATAACAACCTAGGGCAGAAGCACAAAAATTCACGCCTCAAAAAGACGGTCAGATATTTTACACGAATGTTTACGGTGAAGCACAGAAATCTGTTTCGGGACAGCAACTTTCCCAATCATTACTTCTCTCTCATTAGAGGTTACTCTTGGCACAAAAAACAAATAAAAAAGATAAGGAGCGGTTATTACTGAAGTAATAACTTCCAAGACTCATCTAAAACTTTTGTGTTATCTCCCAGTAAGTACTTTTCTTTAATTCCTTTAAGTTAGGCATAAGCAAAAACTAAAATGGATAGAATAGAAGTAAGCAGAGATAATCATGGTGAAAACATTGTTTTGTTCAATGAAATCCTTTTGTTAACAAGGTTGGTCAGGTCTTGTTACCAAAACAATTTCATATGAGACAAAACTTTGTATTCCACTAATGATTATGTTACCTCAACCTTGATAGCAATGGTCCCAATCATAATAGTTTCAAATTTTCTCTTGGTACGGGACAATATATTTCTCCAACTTGAATGCCCTCAACATGTTCAATTGAATTCAAACCATAAGTCCTTTCAATCTTCTTGGGGAAATAGACAGTATGTTTCTTGTCATTAACATTGAAGGTCACCTTCCCTTGATTACAATTAATAACAGCTCCTACAGTATTTAAGAAAAGGTCTCCCAAGAATAATAGACATATTATCATCTTCAGGCATAAATTTTTTGAGAGGATGCTCTCATAAGAAATATGAGTTGAAGTAAAAGAGAGCATCAAGAAGCAAATTCAAAACACATTTAAGTGTAACCCACTTCCTATGCATAGGAATCGTGTATGCAAATAAATTCACAAAGAACAAAGTGACAAGCATAGGAAGATAAAACAAGAGTAATTTCAAAACTTTCAACACATAGAGAGGTGTTTCAATACCATGAAAACTTCCACAACCATATTTTCCTCTCTCATAATAATTTTCAGTAGCCTCATGAAGAAACTCAACAATATAACTATCACATAAAGCATGCTTTTCATCAAAAGAATCCTCAGGAACATAACATTCATCCTCCTTTAGTAAGCATGGAGGACAATCAAATGATGTAAGGGATAAAGAGTTACTCTCGTTAGAAGGTAGGCATGGGTAGCTAATCCATTCTTCCTCCTTTTGTTCATCACTCTCCTCCACTTTTTCATCTAATGAGATTTCAGGTTCATCAAATTCTTCTTCCATAGGATCCTGCAAGGCATTAGTCTCTTCCATTTGTGGAAAGCATCTATTAAAATATTCAAGAATATAACCATTTTCATCCTTGTAATTATCAAAGAAAAATTTAAGTATACCATAAACCTCATATTTGTAAGGTGAATCATCAATATTTTCAAGCAAACTAGCAAGTTCAAAAGCACCCTTCCAAGCAATAAATTCTTCAATTTGTTCCGCATCATAAAAGTCATAAATTCATTTAGAATAAGAAGATATGGTATCATTATCATTATACTCACATTGAAAAGGGAGGTGTTTATACCTGTTTCTGCAACGAGATTCATCACAGCAATAATTAACATTATAAGTAGAGCACACGTTTCTAGCAATGGTATACAATCTATCAATTTATTCCCATAAGTGTTTTCCTTTTTGTGACAAGCGGTGTTCCTTATAATAATATTTTTGATCTTCCATGAACCCACCTTGCCAATAAGCTTCAGTTTAAAAGAAACCAACCATTGACAACAAGCATGATAAGGCAAGACAATAACAGACCAACGAAAATAACAACTAGAGTAGGATCTACTTTTTTTTGTATTTTTGATAAAGAAAAAAGCAAACAAGGAGAAAATAAACTTAGCTTGAACAACAGTGAATCCAAGTGGACTTGATAAATAAAGTTATGCTCCCCGACAACGGCGCCAGAAAATAGTCTTGATGACCCACAAGTATAGGGGGTGTATCGCAGTATTTTCGAGGGAAGTGAAACCCAATTTATTGATTCGACACAAGGGGAGCCAAAGAATATTTATAAGCCTTAACAACTGAGCTGTCAATTCAGCTGCACCTGGAAACAATCTTCCTCATAGCAGTTTATCAGTAGCAACAATTTTGTAGTAGGAATAGTAAAGTAACAAAAGTAGCAAAGTAAAGACAACAGTAACAATAGCAATAAACAGTGGGATTCGAGTGCGGTAGACATAGGGATGGATGGACGGGCGTCGCATGGACAAGACAATTCACATAGCAATCAGAACATAGGGAAATTGCAGATAAATAAGATAAAGCATCCAAGTACTAGATAATCCTAGGCATGTGTTCCATATATAGTCATACGTGCTCGCAATGAGAACTTGCACAACATCTTTTGTCCTTCCAGCCCGTTTGCAGCGGGGCCTCTAGGGAACTACTTGCAATTAAGGTGCTCCTTTTAATAGAGCACCGAAGCAAAGCATTAACACTCCATGAACACATGTGATCCTCACATCAAAGCCATTCCCTTCCGGTTATCCCGATTTCTGTCACTTCGGGGCCATAGGTTCCGGACATCAACGTGTGTATACAACTTGCAGATAATACCAAAAACAATACTATCATAATGAATCAATAACATGTTCAGATCTGAAATCATGGCACTCGGGCCCTAGTGACAAGCATTAACCCCAAAAGTCGCAACAAAGTCATAAAGCACTAATAAAAGATACTAGGCACCATGCCCTAACAATCTGATGCCATTACATGAACGATCTCATCCAATCCCTACCATCCCCATCCCTGATGCCATAGATGGGGGAAACATGGATGGTCGATGGAGAAGCGATGGTGATGATAATGGCGATGATCTCCTCCAATTCCCCGTCCCGGCAGGGTGTAAGAACGGAGTTTCGGGTGCTGTTTCGTGGAATCTGGTGGTGGCGGCGGAGCGGAACTCCTTCTCGAAAAACATCGAAACACCCCGGAGTTTTTAGGTCAGAAGGCTTCTTATAGGCGAAGAGGGAGACCGAGGGGGTGGCTGGGGCCACCACAACATGCCCTGGCGCGGCCAGGCCTAGCCCGCACCTGGGGGGTGTGGCTAGCCCCTGGCCCTCCTCCGTCTCGTATTCTGGCTCCTGGAGTCTTCTGGAAAAATAGGCACTTTGGCTTTTGTCCCGTCCAATTCCGAGAATATTCATTTTCTGACTTTCCTGGAACCAAAAACAGCAGAAAACAGGCAGCTGGCAATATGGCTCTTGTTAATAGGTTAGTCCAAGAAATCATATGGAAAGTACTCCAAAGTGTGGACAAAACACAAGAAAGGAGATAAAACCAAGCATGGAACATCAAAAATTATAGATACATTTCCAATATAACACCGAGCCGCTAGGGTTAGAGTTTGCCGGCGACCTGTTCGTCGTCAACGACGAGCCCCAGCCGTTGATCCCCGTTCTAATCTAACGGCCCACATCGCCCCGTACCGCTTCGCGTGTTATGATCCTCTCACCGGTGGACCCTCCCTGTCAGCGGTGCCTCAAGGCCAGAAGTAAACATGGGCCGCCCTGCCATGCCCGCACGACCCGTTTAGTTTGAATTAGGATTTTTCTATTTAGTTTAAATCTAGTTCTGTCCCTTAGTTTGAAAATCAATTTAGAGAAATTTACAAATCCAAATGGAGTGATTCCAATTTTGTTAGAAAACTACTGAAAAGATCTACCGAAGCCCGTTGGATTTAATTCAATTAGAAAAAAGTTAGAGATCTCTCCTAGTAAAAATAACAAAACAAAAGCATTTGCACCTTGCAACATTTTTATAAAATCAACCAAGATAGCTTTTGAGTTGATTCCAACTCTCAAAAATCACATTTCACCATACCTATCTGAATATGTAATAATATTAAGGTTTACATGCAGTGACTTTGGACTAGTACCAAAATAATGCTATATAGGCATTTCTAGTCACTTTAAATCATTAAATAATGAACTTAAACCAGAGTAATTATGAACCAACCCTTAAATCACATTCCCACATGTTAGAATATGTGGTGATGACATGTGTCCACATGATCCCATATTTGAAGTGGTGAATATTAAATCTTAGTTAATTTTCAATGAGTAGAAATTACTTTTGTTAAATAAAAAGAATGAAACTAGTTAATAAAACTTGTGATGCTTGTGATGATAATAGATCATCAAATGTGTGCCTTAGAGTGCTACTTGGACTAGTTAAGAATTGTTTGGTGATTGTGTACTCCGTATGTATTTATAGACGATAGTACCGACCAAGCTTTCGAGGAGGAGGAGTTCTATCAAGAGGAGGAAGAAAACTTCAACCACTGCACCAACCAAGGCAAGCTAACACTTGCAAGTTTTATGCTAGCAAGCCACCATTAACCATGCAAGCTAACCCTTGAAATCTAGATAACCCAAGCAAGGATGCTTTAGGCATGCTTTGTGTATACCACTTTGACTATTACTTACCCCAAGTATTATTTTCAAGCTTTACTTCCTTTACTTTAGCAAAGTCTTTTACTTGTTTTGAAGGTAGCATAAAGAGTATAAAACTTGACCTATTTAGATAACTTTAGATGTCATTCTATGGCATGAGATTGATCCCATCATTTCCACCTTAGTGAACACTCTTAACTTAGTAGTTAGAGTAGATAAAAACTTGAGTCACTTTAGATGGGAACACTTGGTGAAAATGAATTATGAAAACCTTGCAATGATGAGTCATTCTATTGAGATGTTTTGACATGTGTTAAGAAACAAAAATGGTTTATGATGATGAAAATGTTGAGGCATGAGCCTTGACCCTTTTACAAAACTGATGGTTGGATTCGGATGCGATACCATTCTAAATTTACCCTACAACCACACTACCTGAATTGGGTAAGGCTTAGCCGGAAGTTTATATGCATTAGTATTAGTTCCCTCGTGAGAGAGGTTTTGTAACATCCCACAACTTTAATCCAAGCTTATCAAGATAAAATCATCCAAAAATGGGGTTAACAAAAACTTTTCCAAATTTAAAATGAAAGCATTCATATATGTGTACATTTAAAATAGGAGTTGTTTGAATTGCCATGATTGATTGATCCAATGCTTGTAAAATGTTTGTTAGGTGATTTAAACATCATCTACATCATTCCCAAACTTTTCCTAAAGAAAATCAAATAAAAAAGAATTAAAATGAAGGAATGGTCATTTTGACAAATTTAACTCTCATGCCTACTTTGGCTATTCCTAGTACTCATTTCTTAACAGAAACAATTCTTGATCTTTGCACCCCTTGCTAGTACACATAATGAGGTACCAAGTCCCACCTTTTGATCTACTAAAAACATTCTGTAAACTATTTTAAATGACAGTTTAAAATTCAATCTAATACATATGCATAGATCACCCCTATTTCAAAAACCATCTATTTGAGCACCATTTTCAAAACCCTTGCAACCAGAGACTACCTAGCACTGGTAGAGATCACTCAAAAATTTTGAACTCAAAATTCAAACTTTGGTCTCTTGCGGCCATTTCATCAAACAGGTGGCAGACACAAATCAGACCATTTTCAAAACACTATAGTGTGCAGTGCTTCTTGTCACCATTTGGGCCTAACTCGGTCCCCTTGTCCCCCAGCTCAAACCCCGGCCCTAGCTCTCTCTCCCTCTCCCCTAGCTGCTCCAGTGCCAAGCCACCCGACACCATGCGCCAGGTCGACCATGGACAGCTCGCACAAAGCCGCCCCGTGCTCTCCTTCGCCCGCTGGCAGACAGGCGCCATCACACCGCACCGCCTCGACCAGCCCCCGACCAAAATTGAGCAGAGGACAAGCCCCAGTTGCTCGCGCCCACGCCTCTGTCCGCCATGCCGATCACCCTGGAGCGCCGCGTCCGCCAGAGCAGCACCAGCCTCGCCAAGCCCTAGCCTTGCATGGTGGCACTTGCAGCAGGCCCATCACCTCGCCAGACACGCCCGTATGCCGCCGCATTTCTTGTCGAGCACCTGCGGCCACCGTGCTGTGCGCGGAAGCTCCTGACCAATAGAGACAACCCCTTGCCGCGCCATCACGCCATAGAGGATCGCTAGGTGACCGGCCACCATCCGCCTACCTCGCCTATGCCCTTAGCTCACTGTGTCGTCGCCCATGTCGAGCTCTTCCCATGCCGCTCTGCACCTTCGCTCGCCTATATAAGGAGGCCTCCCCAGCAAGCTCTCTTCACACCATTCTCATCCCCACCTCTCACTCTCACTCCCCACAGCCAGCCGGAGCCGCTCGAGCACCAGGGCGCCGGAATTGCAGCCAGAGCCGCCGCCTCGGGAGGAGAAGGGCGCCGTTGATCCAGGCCATCCCAGGAAGCGCCGCTTGTACCAGGAGAACCGCCATCATCTACCAGCCCAGTTGCCCGCCTCGCCGACCCCGCTGGAGCCCCGGTACACCCCAACTGCACCCTCACCGACCGCGCTAGGGTTAGCTCCCGTCGTGTCCTGTTCCGGCGAGGACGATAGCTATGAGCCGTCGATCTACCCTCTAATCGCACGGCCACCTTTCATCCATACCCCTTCGGTACCCCCCTGTTCCACAGCTTTGCGACGCCGCTAAGCAAGATGTATGGCCCATTTCGTTCCCGCGCACGTTTCAAATTCAAATTAGGAATTTTTCTTTTTAGTTAGAATATAGTTTCTGTTCAGTGTTTCAAAATTCAATTCTGTGAGTTTGACAAATCCAAATTGCATGAAACTAATTTTGTCTGAAAGGTATTAAAATGATCTATCCAAGCCTGTTGGATCTAATTCATTTAGAGTTATAGATCTCTCCTAATAAAAATAAGAAGACAGAAGCTTTTGCAACTTGAAACATTTTTATAAAATCAACCAAGTTAGCTTTTGAGTTGTTTCCAACTCTCAAAAATCACATTTCCTCATATCTATCCAAATATGTAATAATATTAGGGTTTACATGTAGTGACTTTGGACAAGTACAAAGATAATGCTATATAGGCATCTCTAGTCACTTTAAATCATTAAATAATAAACTTAAACCAAAGTAATATTGATCCAACCTTTAAATCTCATTCCCACATGTTAGAATATGTGGTGAGGACATGTGTCCACATGATCCCATGTTTTGGTGGTGAATATTAAATTTTAGTTAATTTTTCAATGAGTAGAAATTACTTTTCCAAAATAAAAAGGTTGAAACTATTGAATTAAACTTGTGATGCTTGGGATGATAATAGATCATCAATTGTGTGGTTTAGAATACTACTTAGCCTAGTTAAGTATTGTTTGGTGATTGTGCACTACCTATGTATTTCTAGACGATAGTACCGACCAAGCCTTCGAGGAGGAGGAGTTCTACCAAGAAGAAGAAGAAGAAAACTTCAACCACTGCACCAACCAAGGCAAGCTATTAGTGGCAAGCTAACCCTTGCAAAACATGCTTTAGTAAGCTATTGTTAGCAAGCTAGAATAAAACTAGATGGTTTAGTAAAGATGCCTTAAGCATGCTTTGATCACACCCCGTTAACTATTAGTACCCCAAGTCTTATTGACAAGTTTTACCTCCCTTCGTTTACACAAAGTTCTTTAATTAATTTTGAAGGTAGCATAAAGAGTATAAAACTTGACCTACTTAGAAACTTTTAGATGTCCTTCTATGGCATGAGATTGATCACATCTTTCCACCTTAGTGAACACTCTTAACTTAGTATTTTAGAATAGCTCCAAAACTTGAGTCACTTTAGATGGGAACACTTGGTGAAAATGAGTTATGAAAACCTTGGAATGATGAGTCATTCTATTGAGATGTTTTGACATGTGTTGAAAAACACAATTGGTTTATGATGATGAAAATGATGAGGCATGAGCCTTAACCCTTTTATAAAACTGATGGTTGGATTTGGATGCGATACCATTCCAAATTTATCGTACAACCACATTACCTGAATTGGGTAAGGCTTGGCTGGAAATTTATATGCATTAGTATTAGTTCCCTCACGGGAGAGGTTTGAGCTGAGGCTACCTCTCAATGTTGTCCACCTATGCAGCGCCCAAGATGACTGATGGTCATGGTTGGGAGGCCATGCTCATAGGAGAGGTGCTTATACTAGGGTGTGTAAAGGGAAGGTTATGTTTGATTATCTGCATACTAAGTATGATGATTCAGGGTTATCCCTGACAGATGTATCGAATCTTGTGGTGAAAGTGTACCACCTCTGCAGAGTGTCAAACTATTTGAATAGCCGCGTCCGCGGTTATGGACAGTTGGAATGGCCATACTGTTTCGTTGTCAGATGTTTTCTAAATATCTTGAAATGAATGATGAACTTTGACTTGACCACAACAGGGTTGTGTTAATGATAATAGCTTCCCACTTAAGTGATTCTAGAACTTTACTTTATCTTTTCTTGCTTCAGAACTCAGCTTAGGTTTCAAACTTAACTTGATAGTTATTCTTTAAATTCAGCACTTTAACTTAGAATTATAACCCTTGTTAGTAGTAGTTTGCGAGTACTTAAAGAGTACTCATGGCTTTTGTCCCTGGCTATTATCATGGCCAGACTATGAAGGAGATTATCAAGATGATGGTTAGCAGGACGGCTATGATAACTAGGACTATCTGCTTGCACAAGATTATGCAGCCCCAAGATGGACCCCACCGCCACGCTATCGTTTATTTCACGCTTGTTGTATTAAAGACTGGATCATGAGATCCTTATTTGTGTAAAACCTTATGTATGGTTTGTAATGGATGATGTCTTGTGATATCCAATCCATTATGTCTCAAAAATGGTAATCCTGGATTGCGAGGTATGGCATAACGGGATTAAAAATCCGGGTGTTGACAAGTTGGTATCAGAGCCATCCTGACCATCGGAGACCCTAGTTAGAATGGACGTCCAAACCAAAAACTTAGCTTCAAAACCAAAGTGAGTATTTATGAAAAACTACTTCCCCTCTTACCCTTGTGAACTCATTCTTTCTCAAAAATACATGTTCCTCAAAATTCTTACATTACTACTTAAAATTTGACACCCTTGATCACATCACTAATTTCCTCATCCTAAATTCTTGTAGATGGAGACTCAGTTCAGCAAGTTTTACCAGTTGGGAAACGGAGGTCAGCTGATATTCGAGTGGGATCTGGACTCACTGTCGGAGTTACTGGGACGCCCGCATCCGGAGTTTCTTGGATCTCAACTTTCAGGACCCCCAGGAGGAGACCTACAATGGCTAGTCACCGCAGATCTTCGAGGAAGCATTGAAGCACCAACTTCTGGGAGAATTCAGTTCTCTGTGAGAGAGAACAACTGGCTAGATGGATTAGCCAGGGCAATGCATGAAGCTCTCGCACGTCTATGTGCCCTCAGCGTCAACAAGATTCAAGGAACCCGTTTTGCCTACTATGCAAGACGTGACTTCATGGGAATGCCGATGGAGATGCCAAGTCACCCAGAATTGAGGCGTCAAGTGGAGAACGTTGACTTCTTGCTTCATGACCGACAGCAGGAACTATACAATGCCAGAGAGTTAGCAAACCAGAACCGTGCCATTGCTGACCAGAAGGCCCAGACTTTCGCACTGCTCGTCCAAGGTCGTCAATGTCTTTGTCGCCAGCGTGCAAAGAAGGATCGCATCATCGCCCGTCTTCGCAAGAAGGTGGCCGACCTCGAGAAGACCGTCAAGGAGCAGGAAGCTCAGCTTGCCGCCAAGGAAGAAGATGATGAGGGTGAAGACATCCAGGGAGATATGGATTCTTACCTCAACAACGATGATGACTTTCTGGAAGAGGATGTTGTGGACTTCTACACTGATGATGAAGACTCCGACTTCATCAACGATGAGTAGATGCACTAGAGCACTATCGTAGCATGAGATCTATCATCTCATTGTATCTTAGCTTGCAGAATGGTTCTTAAAACCATCTGTTTTCCCCTTTGATTGTTGTGGTGTGTGTTGTATCGTGTGCTTGCTTGCATGAATGAAAGTAAAGTTAGTTGAAAAACCTGAGTCTAACTCCAAGTTTTAGCTTTGAAAACCCAAAACCATGAACCTTAAAATTTCCCTCTTACCCCTATATCTATCTCAATCTTCAGATGACTCGTGGAAACCAAGGAGGGAGCAGCTCATCGCAGGACCCAATGATACAAATCTTGCAGAATCTCATCGCAGACCGTGAAGCAAGCAGGGCCGAGCGTCAAGACAACTTAGAAACATTGCAGTAGATCGCCCAAATGGCTCTCAACAACCAAGGACATGGAAATCAAGATCACCAAGGATCTAAACTCAAAAATTTTCAAAACACCAATCCCCCAATCTTCAACCAATCTGAAAGTTGAGGAGAATGAGAAAGTTCTCTTCGCCACCCACTATCTGGCGGGAGATGCAAGAGCTTGGTGGAATAGCATCCGCAACATGAACCATGGCTAGGTGATGACCTGGGAAGCATTCAAGGTCAAGTTCAGCCGCACCCACGTGTCGCAAGGTCTTGTCAACAGGATGAGAGATGAATTCCGTGAACTGAAGCAAGGAAGATTGACTGTAGTAGAGTACCGTGACAAATTCTTGTCACTTGCCAGATATGCACCGGATGAGATCAACACGGAGGCCAAGAAGACAGAGAGATTCTTAAACGGACTGCATGATGAGATGCAGACTGTCCTCGTCAACATCCGTTTCCAGGATCTCGAAGAGCTAGTCGACTCTGCCATTCAGATGGAAGGGAAGATTAACTAGGCAAATGACAACATAAGCGTCAGATGATGCAGAGATGCAGATCCGATGGTCACCGATGCCGTCCTAACCCCTCACCAGGATATGCACCAAGGAACAACCGACCCCCAAATTCTCGCCCAAGCTACCCCAACCGTAGAGGAGGAAATGTGAAGTCCAGAGGAAACAATCATCACCCCGGCAATGCCAACAACTCCAACCGTTCCCCTCCCAAGAGCAACAACAACACTGCCCCCAGAACTGGCAGCAATGCTATACCTATCGCAGTCAAGGACAAGTCCCAGATCACTTGTTTTGAATGTGGAGTGAAGGTCACTACTCCAATGAGTGTCCCAAGAAGACTGCCGCCAATGCCCCTGTGGATGCCCCAGCTCAGCAGCAGCATCATGTTCAACCAGGAAGGAGATTTGCCCTAGGAAACCCGCACAACCGCCACGGTCGTCTCTTCCACATGAACGCAGAAGAAGCCCAAGAAGCACCAGATGTAGTGCTAGGTATGTTTTCTGTCAACTCAGGTTTAGCAAGAGTATTGTTTGATTCTGGAGCATCGCATTCATTTGTCACCGAAGAATTTGTATGCACTAGTAAGATTCGCCCAACCAACCTGAAGCATGTCATGATAGTTCAAATCCCCGGTTTAACCACAAAAGCTAGAAAAATTTGCAAAGCTGCACCTATCAGAATACATGGGATAGATTTTTATGCCAACCTAATTGTACTTGGAACCAAAGGTTTGGAAGTAGTACTAGGTATGGACTGGATGTCAAGGCATAAATGACTGATAGACTGTGCTAAGAAAGCCATCACCATGACCAGTAGTTCTGGAGTAACAGTAGAGCATATCTCCGAAACCTTACCCCGTCAATTCAAGTGCAACAAGAGTGTAGCCCTGCCTACCATTGACCAAGTCAGAGTAGTCTGTGAATACCCCGACGTATTCCCAGATGAATTGCCAGGTATGCCCCCGGATAGGGATATAGAGTTCATTATCGAACTAATCCCCGGAACCGGACCTATAGCCCAGAGACCCTATACCATGAACCCCTCAGAGTTAGTAGAACCGAAGAAGCAGTTGGATGCCATGTTAGCAACAGGCTTGATTCAACCAAGTGCATCGCCGTGGAGATCACCAGTGTTATTCGTCGACACGAAAGATGGAGGCAACCATCTGTGTACAGACTACAGAAAGTTGAATGATGTCACCATCAAGAATAAGTACCCCTTGCCAAAGATAGAGGATCTATTTGATCAGTTCACTGGAGCTCAGGTATTCTCAAAGATTGATCTTAGGAATGGTTATCACCAACTTAAGATTCGTGCAACGGATATTCCGAAGACCGCCTTTACTACTCGCTATGGTTTATACGAGTATACGGTTATGTCTTTTGGATTAACCAATGCCCCTTCTTATTTCATGAATCTCATGAATAAGATCTTTATGAATTTCCTAGATAAGTTTGTAGTTGTGTTTATCGACGACATCCTTATCTACTCCAAGTCAGAAGAAGAGCATGAGCAACATCTGAGAATCATCCTAGAAACCCTGAGAGAGCATCAGTTATATGCCAAGTTCAGAAAGTGTGAGTTTTGGCTGAAAGAAGTAGGATTACTAGGACATATTGTGTCTGACGGAGGAGTCTCTGTTGATCCTGCCAAGATCAAAGATGTCGAAGAATGGGAAACCCCAACCAATCAGACCCAAGTTCGTTCATTTCTCAGATTAGCGGGATATTACCGCAAGTTCGTAGAAGGATTCTCGAGCATAGCCCGACCAATGACCCAATTGTTGAAGAAGGACAAGAAGTTTGAATGGACAGACAAGTGTGAAGCCAGTTTCCAGGAGCTGAAGAAGAGATTGATATCAGCCCCAATTTTGATCATGCTAGACATCAAGAAGCCGTTTGATGTGTATTGTGATGCATCCAAGATTGGTCTAGGATGTGTATTGATGCAAGAAGGCAAAGTCATCGCGTATCTGTCTCGACAACTGAAGCAGCATGAGCAGAACTATCTGACCCATGATCTTGAGCTAGCAGCCGTGGTTCTAGCATTGAAGACATGGCGTCATTATTTGATGGGTAATCGCTGTGAGATTTACATAAGAGCTTGAAGTATATCTTCACCCAGAAGAAGTTGAATATGAGGCAAAGAAGATGGATAGAGTTAATCAAGGAATATGACCTTGACAGTCACTATCACCCCGGCAAAGCCAATGTGGTAGCGGATGCTCTTAGCAGATTGCCGTGTAGGCTGAACACCATGATCAAAGAGAAGCAACCAAGTTTGTATGAGGAGTTGGAGCAGTTCAGGACTAAGTTAGTTAGCAAAGGATTCCTAGCTAGCATTGAAGTTCAACCCACTTTTATTAGCCAAATCAAGGAAGCCCATAAGGGAAATGAAAGTATCGACGGAATCAAACGTCATATTGGTACAGGCAAAGTACCTGGATTCACCGAAGACGAAGAAGGTGTACTGTGGTACAAGGGACGTATCTGTGTGCCAGCAGATTCAGAGCTGAAGGAAATTATCATGAAGGAAGCTCATGATACTCTTTATTCTATCCACCCCGGAGGAAAAAAGATGTATCAAGATTTAAAAGAGCAATTTTGGTGGCACAAGATGAAGAGAGAGATCGGAAGCTACATCGCCAAATGTGACATCTGTCAAAGAGTCAAAGCAGAGCATCAGAGACCTGCAGGATTGTTGCAACCATTGCAGATTCCGGAATGGAAATGGGATTCCGTCGGAATGGACTTTATCACTGGTTTACCTACTTCTAGTAGGGGGAATGACTCAATCTGGGTCATAGTTGATAGACTATCCAAAGTAGCCCACTTCATACCTGTAAAGACAACCTACCAGAGTGCAAAACTAGCAGAGCTGTACATTGCTAGAATTGTTAGTCTGCATGGAACCCCCAAGACCATCGTATCAGATCGAGGAACCCTGTTTACTTCAAGATTTTGGCAGAAGGTTGAGGAAGGTTTAGGAACCAAGTTGAACTTCATCACCGCTTATCACCCGCAAACAGATGGACAGACTGAGAGAGTCAACCAGATATTGGAGGATATGCTTAGAGCTTGTGTGTTGGAATACGGGTCAAAATGGGAAGACTGCCTGCCTTTCACAGAATTCTCATATAACAACAGTTATCAAGCTAGTTTGCAGATGGCACACTTTGAATTCCTATACGGAAGAAAGTGTCGTACCCCTTTGACTTGGTCGCAAGTAGGAGAGAGTCAGATCTTTGGACCCGACATTCTCCGAGAAGCAGAAGAGAAAGTTCACAAAGTTCGTGAGCACCTCAAGACCGCCCAATCCGCATGTAAGAGTTATCTTGACAAGAGAAGGAGAGACCTGACTTTCAATGTCGGAGATTTCGTATATCTCAAGGTTTCACCATTGAAGGGAACTCAACGCTTTAGTCTGAAGGGAAAGTTAGCTCCCAGATATATCGGACCTTTCAAGATTCTGAACCGCCGAGGAGAAGTGTCGTATCAACTGGAACTGCCTGAAGAGATGTCAGCCATCCACAATGTGTTCCATATCTCGTTACTTCGCAAATGCTTGGAAGTGCCTGAGAAGACTGAAGTTTTCAAGAATATCGATCACAGAGCAGTGGAAATCAACAAAGACCTGACCTATTGGGAAGTGCCCATCCGTATCTTAGAAGAAGCCTACAGAACCACCAGGGCCAGGATTATCAAGTTTCTCAAGATTCAGTGGAGCAACCATACCAAGGAGGAAGCTACTTGGGAGCGCGAGGATTACATTAGGACAGAGTTCCCAGATCTCTTTAGTTCCTAGTTTTCCTTGTAAATCTCGGGACGAGATTTTGTTTAAGGGGGGAAGGTTTGTAACATCCCAAAACTTTAATCCAAGCTTATCAAGATCATATCATCCAAAAATGGGGTTAACAAAAACTTTTCCAAATTTAAAATGAAAGCATTCATATATGTGTACATTTAAAATAGGAGTTGTTTGAATTGCCATGATTGATTGATCCAATGCTTGTAAAATGTTTCTTAGGTGATTTAAACATCATCTACATCATTCCCAAACTTTTCCTAAAGAAAATCAAATCAAAAAGAATTAAAATGAAGGAATGGTCATTCTGACAAATTAAACTCTCATGCCTACTTTGGCTATTCCTGGTACTCATTTCTTAACAGAAACAATTCTTGATCTTTGCACCCCTTGCTAGTACACATAATGAGGTACCAAGGCCCACCTTTTGATCTACTAAAAACATTCTGTAAACTATTTTAAATGACAGTTTAAAAATTGAATCTAATGCATATGCATAGATCACCCCTATTTCAAAAACCATCTATTTGAGCACCATTTTCAAAACCCTTGCAACCAGAGACTACCTAACACTAGTAGAGATCACTCAAAAAATTTGAACTCAAAATTCAAACTTTGGTCTCTTGCAGCCATTTCATCAAACAAGTGGCAGACATAGATCAGACCATTTTCAAAACACTATAGTGTGCAGTGCTTCTTGTCACCATTTGGGCCTAACTCGGTCCCCTTATCCCCCCAGCTCAAACCCTGGCCCTAGCTCTCTCTCCCTCTCCCCTAGCTGCTCCAGTGCCAAGCCGCCCGACGCCATGCGCCAGGTCGACCATGGACAACTCGCACAATGCCGCCCCGCGCTCTCCTTCGCCCGCTGGCAGACAGGCGCCATCACACCGCACCGCCTCGACCAGCCCCCGACCAAAATCGAGCGGAGGACAAGCCCCAGTTGCTCGCGCCCACGCCTCTGTCCGCCGTGCCGATCACCCCGGAGCGCCGCGTCCGCCAGAGCAGCACCGGCCACGCCAAGCCCTACCCTTGCGTGGCGGCACTCGCAGCAGGCCCAGCACCTCGCCAGACACGCCCGTATGCCGCCGCTCGACCCATAGCCGCCGCATTTCTTGTGGACCACCTTCGGCCACCGTGCAGTGCGCGGAAGCTCCCGACCAATAGAGACAGCCCCTTGCCGTGCCATCAAGCCATAGAGGATCTCTAGGAGACCAGCCACTGTCTGCCTACCTCGCCCATGCCTTTAGCTCGCTGTGCCGTCGCCCACGTCGAGCTCTGCCCATTCTACTCTGCACCCTTCGCTCGCCTATATAAGGAGGCCTCCCCAGCAAGCTCTCTTCACACCATTCTCATCCCCACCTCTCACTCTCACTCCCCACAGCCAGCCGAAGCCGCTCGAGCACCAGGGTGCCGGAATTGCAGCCGGAGCCGCCGCCTCGGGAGGAGAAGGGCGCCATTGATCCAGGCCATCCCAGGAAGCGCCACTTGTACCAGGAGACCCGCCATCGTCTACCAGCCCAGTTGCCCGCCACGCCGACCCCGCTGGAGCCCCGGTACGCCCCCACTGCACCCTCACCGACCGTGCTAGGGTTAGCTCCTGTCGTGTCCTGTTCCGACGAGGATGATAGCTGTGAGCCGTCGATCTACCCTCTAATCGCACGACCACCTTTCATCCATACCCCTTCGGTACCCCCCTGTTCCAGCGGGGGTGGGGCCTCGCTAAAGTCAAGTCAGCCACGACACTGAGCGCAGGGCAATGGACGCCCATTTCGTTCTTCACATGTTTCAAATTCAAATTAGGAATTTTTCTTTTTAGTTAGAATATAGTTTCTGTCCAGTGTTTAAAAATTCAATTCTGTGTGTTTGACAAATCCAAATTGCATGAAACTAATTTTGTCTGAAAGGTATTAAAATGATCTATCCAAGCCCGTTGGATCTAATTCATTTAGAGTTATAGATCTCTCCTAATAAAAATAAGAAGACAGAAGCTTTTGCAACTTGAAACATTTTTATAAAATCAACCAAGTTAGCTTTTGAGTTGTTTCCAGCTCTCAAAAATCACATTTCCTCATATCTATCCAAATATGTAATAATATTAGGGTTTACATGCAGTGACTTTGGACTAGTACCAAGATAATGCTATATAGGCATCTCTAGTCACTTTAAATCATTAAATAATAAACTTAAACCAAAGTAATATTGATCCAACCTTTAAATCTCATTCCCACATGTTAGAATATGTGGTGAGGACATGTGTCCACATGATCCCATGTTTTGGTGGTGAATATTAAATTTTAGTTAATTTTTCAATGAGTAGAAATTACTTTTCCAAAATAAAAAGATTGAAACTATTGAATTAAACTTGTGGTGCTTGGGATGATAATAGATCATCAATTGTGTGGTTTAGAATACTACTTAGCCTAGTTAAGTATTGTTTGGTGATTGTGCACTACCTATGTATTTCTAGACGATAGTACCGACCAAGCCTTCGAGGAGGAGGAGTTCTACCAAGAAGAAGAAGAAAACTTCAACCACTGCACCAACCAAGGCAAGCTATTAGTGGCAAGCTAACCCTTGCAAAACATGCTTTAGTAAGATATTGTTAGAAAGCTAGAATAAAACTAGATGGTTTAGTAAAGATGCCTTAAGCATGCTTTGATCACACCCCGTTAACTATTAGTACCCCAAGTCTTATTGACAAGTTTTACCTCCCTTAGTTTACACAAAGTTCTTTAATTAATTTTGAAGGTAGCATAAAGAGTATAAAACTTGACCTACTTAGAAACTTTTAGATGTCCTTCTATGGCATGAGATTGATCACATCTTTCCACCTTAGTGAACACTCTTAACTTAGTATTTTAGAATAGCTCCAAACCTGAGTCACTTTAGATGGGAACACTTGGTGAAAATGAGTTATGAAAACCTTGGAATGATGAGTCATTCTATTGAGATGTTTTGACATGTGTTGAAAAACACAATTGGTTTATGATGATGAAAATGATGAGGCATGAGCCTTAACCCTTTTATAAAACTGATGGTTGGATTCGGATGCGATACCATTCCAAATTTATCGTACAACCACATTACCTGAATTGGGTAAGGCTTAGCTGGAAATTTATATGCATTAGTATTAGTTCCCTCACGGGAGAGGTTTGAGCTGAGGCTACCTCTCAATGTTGTCCACCTATGCAGTGCCCAAGATGACTGATGGTCATGGTTGGGAGGCCATGCTCATAGGAGAGGTGCTTATACTAGGGTGTGTAAAGGGAAGGTTATGTTTGATTATCTGCATACTAAGTATGATGATTCAGGGTTATCCCTGACAGATGTATCGAATCTTGTGGTGAAAGTGTACCACCTCTGCAGAGTGTCAAACTATTCGAATAGCCGCGTCCGCGGTTATGGACAGTTGGAATGGCCATACTGTTTCGTTGTCAGATGTTTTCTAAATAACTTGAAATGAATGATGAACTTTGACTTGACCACAACAGGGTTGTGTTAATGATAATAGCTTCCCAACTTAAGTGATTCTAGAACTTTACTTTATCTTTTCTTGCTTCAGAACTCAGCTTAGGTTTCAAACTTAACTTGATAGTTATTCTTTAAATTCAGCACTTTAACTTAGAATTATAACCCTTGTTAGTAGTAGTTTGCGAGTACTTAAAGAGTACTCATGGCTTTTGTCCCTAGAGCTTATCATGGCCAGACTATGAAGGAGATTATCAAGATGATGGTCAGCAGGACGGCTATGATAACTAGGACTATCTGCCTTCGTCAGCATTGCCTGTGCCCCTGAAGATGGACCCCACCGCTACGCTATCGTTTATTTCGCTGCTTGTTGTATTAAAGACTGGATCATGAGATCCTTATTTGTGTAAAACCTTATGTATGGTTTGTAATGGATGATGTACTGTGATATCCAATCCGTTATGTCTCGCAAAAATGGTAATCCTGGGATTGTGAGGTATGCCATAACGGGCATCTGGGATTAAAAATCCGGGTGTTGACAGGTTTGAGCTGAGGCTACCTCACAATGTTGTCCAACTATGCAGTGCCCAAGATGATAGATGGTCATGGTTGGGAGGACATGCTCATAGGAGAGGTGCTTACAATAGGGTGTGTAAAGGAAAGGTTATGTTTGATTATCTGCATACTAAGTATGATGATTCAGGGTTATCCCTGACAAATGTATCGAATCTTGTGGTGAATGTGTACCACCTCTACAGAGTGTCAAACTATTCGAATAGCCGCGTCCGTGGTTATGGACAGTTGGAATGGCCATACTGTTTCGTTGTCAGATGTTTTCAAAATAACTTATGAAATGAATGATGAATCTTGACTTGACCACAACAGGGTTGTGTTTATGACACTAACTTCCCAACTTAAGTGATTCTAGAACTTTATTTTATCTTTCTTTGTTTCAGAACTCATCTTAGGTTTCAAACTTAACTTTATAGTTAAACTTAGAGTTAGCACTTCAACTTAGAATTATACTACTTGTTAGTGGTAGTTTGCGAGTACTTAAAGAGTACTCATGGCTTTTGTCCCTGGCTATTCTCATGGCTAGACTATGAAGGAGACTATCAAAATGATGGCTAGCAGGACGGCTATGATAACTAGGACTATCTGCCTTCGTCAGCATTGCCTGTGCCCCTAAAGATGGACCCCACCGCTACGCTTATATTTTATTCCGTTGCTTGTTGTATTAAGACTGGATCATGAGATCCTTATTTGTGTAAGACCTTATGTATGGTTTGTAATGGATGATGTACTGTGATATTGCTGGCTCGTGGTTGATGTAGAGCTTGTTGGGTACCCCAAGAGGAAGGTATGATGAGCACAGCAGCAAGTTTTCCCTCAGTTATGAGACAAAGGTTTAATCGAACCAGTAGGATCAAGGAAACACCACAAAGGTGTTACTAGCTGAGCTTTGGCAGGGCGCACTACCGGTGCTAGTAGCAACGTGGAGACCTGCACAACACAACCACAGAACTTTGTCCCCAACTTGCGATGAGGTTGTCAATCTCACCGTGTTTTGCAGAAAACAAAGGATTAAACGTATTGAATGGAAAGAAATAAAAGTTTGCAGAAAGTAAACACAAAGCAGTAAAAGATTGTAGATTGTATGTAAAGTAAAGGACCAGGATCCATAGTTCACTAGAGGTGGCTCTCCTTAGATAGATAACATGCTGGGTGAACAAATTAAAGCGGGGCAATTGACAAACACTGAGAAAGCAATACATGTATATACTAATCATCTTGACTCCTCTGAGACATGATTGGGCATTACAACATAATACATAGACCGCCATCCAACTGCATCTATGACTAATAATCCACCTTTAGGTTATCATCCAAACCCCCTCCAGTATTAAGTTGCAAGCAACAGATTATTACTTTACGAACTGCGTGTAAAGTAAACAATATAATTGTTCTATGAACAAAGGATCGTTGTTTTCTCCCTAGTAGCAGCAACGCATCTAGTACCTTAGAGATTTCTATCACTTCCCAGATTACCAGAGGCATGAACCCACTATCGTGCATAAATACTAACTCTTGGAGTTGCTAGCATCTACTTGGCCAAGATAGCTACTAACAATGGAAAGCATGCAAGATCTCAAATAACAAAGACATGATAGAATCAATAATCAATCTAAAATAGCATTTCAATATCCATTGGATCCCCGCAAACACAACATGTATGGATTACAAATAGATGATCTTGATCATGAACGGAGCTCACAAGATCTAAACATGAAAGCACAAAGGAGGAGCAACCAGCCATCTAGCTACTACATGGATCCGTAGTCCAAGGATGAACTACTCACGCATCACACCGGAGGCTTGCATGGTGATGAAGAAGGCCTCCAGGGTGAATTCCCCTCTCCGGCAGGGTGCCAGGAAGAGCTTCAGATCCCTCCCGATCTAGGGATGGAGATGACGGCAGCTCTAGACTCTTTCGTGGATTTTTGATCGGGTACTTAGGGTTTTCATCCCGAGGGCAACTTATAGGCGGAAGGAGAGGCCGAGGGGGTGCCGGGAGCCACCACACCACCCCCTGGCACGGGCCAGGCCTGGCCGTGCGGCTAGGTGGTGTGGCCGGCCCCTGGCCCCTCTCCGTCTCATATTTTGGCACTTGATCCCTTCCAGAAAAATAGGCACTTTGGCTTTGTCCCGTCCAATTCCGAGAATATTCATTTTCTGACTTTCCTGGAACCAAAAACAGCAGAAAACAGGCAGCTGACACTGTGGCTCTTGTTAATAGGTTAGTCCAAGAAATCATATGAAAAGTACTCCAAAGTTGGAACAAAACACAAGAAAATGGATAAAACTAAGCATGGAACATCAAAAATTATAGATACATTTGCAATGTATCAACATCCCCAAGCTTAACTCCTGCCCGTCCTCGAGTAGGTAAGTGATAAAAAGAAATAATTTTTGAGGTGACATGCACCATCAAAGACTTGATCTAGGTATTTGCAAAACATTCAAAGCGGGGATCATAGTACTTCAATCATAACATGAAAGACAAAGTTCTAGCAATAAGCAAAGAAACTATGATGCAACATGAAAAGGCACAAACAAAAGATTCATGAATAACAATGCTTTGCAAGACGTTTGTTTGTTTCACATAAAGAAAACATAGCATAAAAGTATTCAGCTTGTCCCTCAATAGAGTAGCAAATATAAATGCATAGGACACCTTTAAAGTTCATAAGAGTGACTAGATACAATAGTTTCAAACAAGCAATAACAAGTTATGCATCAATCAACTAGTCTTGGGACAATGCACATAGAACTAAGAATGGCCACTATGCTCTCAAAGTAGGTGCATAAAGATAGAAGGTGGAGACTCAATATAATGGTGGAAGAAAGGCCTTTTGTAAAAGGAAGTAGGGATTCATTTCTCATAAAGAGCTTCCAAAAATTATGATACTTAAAGCTTTCAGCTCTCATTGCCCCTATCATAAGCATCTTGAAGTGATTAAGGTTAAAGTGAACAAACTATGGTGTACATGCTTGACGAAGTATAAGTGAGAAATCTCATGTGCCTTGTATACAAGGGCTGCTCCTCATGCTACTCAAGTTTAGTCACCGGTAAGATCTTGTCATTATAAGTACATGTGTATCATTGAGAACCGCCAACGGGGTACCCCTTGCCCGATGATATGGAAGAATCCCCATATCAAAGTGACAAGGCAAGCAGACAACAAGCGTCTCAGCATTCTTCTTATTTACCATGGGAATATGGTGCTTTTTTCTCTCTTTCCTCTTTTCATAGTATCTCTTTTTTTCTTTTTCTCTTTTCTCAATATAGGACTCTTCTTTTCATAAGAAGAATGCATCATAGACAGCTCATTATGGTTACGCTGCAGGTTTCCACCATTTCAGCATGGATTAGAACAGCGACCCAGGCATTTCTCTAACACATATACATAACTCCATGGACTTACAAGCTCCCCTTTCATTTCACACCGACAACATCCATATACAAAAGAGCATGATATCAACTAGGTACAAGTACCAAGTGCGATGTTGAAAGCATTCCCCATGAAAGCATGGTTCTGCTAATTCCCAACAAATAAGTGTAAGCATATACAACATAGAAGACACAATGGTTCAAGTTTATTAAGGGCAAGTAAAGTAGAGTGTGCCATCAAGTTCGTGAGAGCTTTAATCACTAGTTTTCTCATAACAAGTGGAAGGTAAAGAAAAGCATGAATATACTTGGAATAGCATAAGCTAGCAGGTAGGTATGGTGGAATCTTTGGAATAACTTGGTTTAGGGAGTTGGATGCATGAGTGGAACTCATACTTGGTGGTGGAGGCTAGCAAAAGACTGGGAGCGACAAACTAAGAGAGCAATAATGGCCATAATCATGCATAGCCACAAAACATCATTGATCAAAGCATAAAGTGATACTACAAGTTGAAAACTAAAGGATCATAAAGGCTATGGTGACTTGGGGTAGTCATAACATGGTGTGAGCATGTGCCAAGTCAACCCAAATAAAGCATCAAAGGAGAATACCACTATACTATGCTTTAATATGCTAAAACAACGCATGATTCATCCAAGGCACATTAAGCAATCTCAATTGTTTATAACAAGTCATGCTACAACAAAGAATACTAAGCATAAAGCCAAAACAATATCAAGCATGGCATGACAAAGCATAGGCCACAGTAAAAAATGAGCTCTTTTTACCACATAAGCATGAACTTTCCTACTCTTTTCTAAACCAAACCAAACTAAATGCAAACCAAAGTGTGAAAGAGGGGGTCCAACCAATTTATTTAGAAAACTAAGCAAACAAAAGAAAACAAAAACCAAAACAAAAACGAAAAAGAAGACGCTCCAAGAAAAACATAACCGTGCATGAAACAATAAAAATGAAGTGTTTGGAAGAAACCTTGAATTTTTATTGATGAAAAAGGGGAATGCCTTGGGCATCCCCAAGGTTTGACGCTTGTACTTCTTGGATATTTCTTGGGGTGACACGCGTGGCATCCCCAAGTTTGAGCTTTAGTCCATCCTTCATCTCATTACTCATTCCTTCCATACACCTGAAATTTTTCCTTCATACAAAACTTCACACAATCTCATTAGCAACATTAGTGCACTTAAGATAAATAAGTCTCAATGTTCAGTTATAACACCAAATAAACTTCCATTAGAATACTAGCTACTGTATTACTTCCCTAAAAAAGCTCAATTCCCCAAAAGAACTCAAGAAGGAACCAACAAGAAGCAAATGCAGAAAATGGCAGAAATCTGTCAAAACAGACAAGCAGGTAAAGACGAATTTTTTAGAAAACCTTATGTTGCTGAAATCAAAAAGTGTTGAACTAACGAAAGTTATATAACAACCTGGGGCAGAATCAGAAAAAATTACAGCTCAATACTACGTACAGAGCTCTCTCAGGAATTTTTACGGTGAAGTACAGAAATCTGTTTCGGGACAGCAACTTTCCCAATCATTACTTCACTCTCATTAGAGGTTACTCTTGGCACAAAAAGCAAATAAAAAGGATAAGAAGAGGTTATTACAGAGGTAATAACTTCCAAGACTCATCTAAAACTCTTGGGTTATCTCCCAACAAGTACTTTTCTTTAATGCCTTTAAGTTAGGCATAAGAAGCAAAGAAAGAATCAAGTGTTCTCAAATGAAGAAGCATTAAAACCAACTTTCTTGCCCTTACCTCTCTTACTTTTATTCTTAGCCTTGGGAAAAATATGATTGTTTGGTGGAGAAGAAAGGTGCATGGTCCCCTTTCCCACATCTATTATTGCTCCAAGAAGTTCAAATAGGGACCTTCAAGTGTAATTTGTCCTTTTCCTGCACATTTAATAACAAGATAATCAATAGAAATCATTTTCCCAAGGATCTTTGTAAACACTCCTTCAACTATTCCAAGAGGTAATATGGTAGTATTACTAGTAAGAGATATTTCTTTTCCTCCCTCAATGAGCCCCCAAGTATTCAGAGATTTATAAATATCTTTGGGCATAAGGCAAAATTCAGACATGATATCACAGCGAGCTTGAAAAGTTTCATCATTCATCTCAATCTTTACTGTAGGGAACCACTTTGATGGTTCAGAGTTTATTGGGACATAATCGTGATGCTCCCTAAGCGTATTATATTACCCTTCTAATCTAGTAGTGCTAGCCTCAAGAGTGTCCAACCTAGCAAATATTTTTGCGAAGGAAATATCAGTTTGGCTAGGCATGTTGTAAGTGAGGATCAATTTCTTTATAGCATTAATAGCATCATCCTCATTATATTGGAGGAAGTCTCCTCCCACAATAACACCTAGGGAATATCTATAGCAAAGAGCAATCCCAAGGTAAAAACTGCTAAAGAACAAGCTTTGAGTCATTTTAGGCTCAGTTTTTTCATGTAGATCAGAGATTCTAGACCAATCTTCCTCAAAACTTTCCTCAATTCCTTGTTTAAAAAGTGAAAATCATTTCCTTGGGTGACATAGTGACAGGAGCAAGGCTAGACATAATGACATAGGAACTAATTTTTTTTGTGTTTTTGAAATAAGAAAGCAAACAAGCAAAACTATTTTTTTTGTGTTTTTTGAAGAACAAAACAAGAAAACAATGCAAAAAGAAACTAAGCAAAAAAAAAAAAAAGTAAAGAGATTGGTTATGAGGGACTCCCCTTGTGAAGATGACCTTGACTCCCCGGCAACGACGCCAGAAAAATCTTTGCTGGATCGTGGTTGATGTAGAGCTCGTTGGAAACCCCAAGAGGAAGGTATGATGAGCACAACAACAAGTTTTCCCTCAGTTATGAGACCAAGGTTTAATCGAACCAGTAGGAGCAAGGAAACACCCCAAAGGTGTTACTAGCTGAGCTTTGGCAGGGCGCACTACCGGTGCTAGTAGCAACGTGGAGACCTACACAACACAACCACAGAACTTTGTCCCCAACTTGCGATGAGGTTGTCAATCTCACCGTGTTTCATGAAAACAAAGGATTAAACGTATCGAATGGAAAGAAGTAAAAGTTTGCAGAAAGTAAACACAAAGCAGTAAAAGATTGTAGATTGTATGTAAAGTAAAGGACCGGGATCCATAGTTCACTAGAGGTGGCTCTCCTTAGATAGATAACATGCTGGGTGAACAAATTACAGCGGGGCAATTGACAAACACCGAGAAAGCAATACATGCATATACTAATCATCTTGCCTCCTCTGAGACTTGATTGGGCATTACAACATAATACATAGACCGCCATCCAACTGCATCTATGACTAATAATCCACCTTCAGGTTATCATCCGAACCCCCTCCAGTATTAAGTTGTAAGCAATAGATTATTGCTTTACGAACTGCCTTGTAAAGTAAACAATACAATTGTTCTATGAACAAAGGATCGTTGTTTTCTCCCTAGTAGCAACAGCACATCTAGTACCTTAGAGATTTCTGTCACTTCCCCAGATTACCAGAGGCATGAACCCACTATCGAGCATAAATACTAACTCTTGGAGTTGCTAGCATCTACTTGGCCAAGATAGCTACTAACAACGGAAAGCATGCAAGATCTCAAATAACAAAGACATGATAGAATCAATAATCCATCTGAAATAACATCTCAATATACATCGGATCCCCGCAAACACGACATGTGTGGATTACAAATAGATGATCTTGATCATGAACGGAGCTCACAAGATCTAAACATGAAAGCACAAAGGAGGAGAAACCAGCCATCTAGCTACTACATGGATCCGTAGTCCAAGGATGAACTACTCATGCATCACACCGGAGGCTTGCATGGTGATGAAGAAGGCCTCCAGGGTGAATTCCCCTCTCCGGCAGGGTGCCAGGAAGAGCTTCAGATCCCTCCCGATCTAGGGATGGACATGACGGTGGCTACAGACTCTTTCGTGGATTTTTGATCGGGTACTTAGGGTTTTCGTCCCGAGGGCAACTTATAGGCGGAAGGAGAGGCCGAGGGGGTGCCGGGAGCCACCACACCACATCCTGGCGCGGGCCAGGCCTGGCCGCGCGGCTAGGTGGTGTGGCCGGCCCCTGGCCCCTCTCCGTCTCGTATTCTGGCACTTGATCCCTTTCGGAAAAATAGGAACTTTGGCTTTTGTCCCGTCCAATTCCGAGAATATTCATTTTCTGACTTTCCTGGAACCAAAAATAGCAGAAAACAGGCAGCTGGCACTGTGGCTCTTGTTCATAGGTTAGTCCAAGAAATCATATGAAAAGTACTCCAAAGTTGGAACAAAACACAAGAAAGTCGATAAAACTAAGCATGGAACATCAAAAATTATAGATACATTTGCAATGTATCAGATATCCAATCTGTTATGTCTCGCAAAAATGGTAATCCTGGGATTGTGATGTATGACATAACAGGCATCTGGGATTAAAAATCCAGGTGTTGACATACTAACACATCCTCCAGAAGTGACAATGCACAGTCCAGTGATACAAGTTGTAAAATAGATGGCTCCCTTTCTTCAAAGCAACCCAGATATCACAAGAAACAAAACTAGGAGTAGAGATGATTACATTAGTAGAAACATCATTTGTCTCATCAATTCTCACTCTTGGTTCTTCTACGACAGGATCAACGTGTGGTTTAATGTTGCTGGTTACAGGTGCACATAGGTTTTGACGCCTAATCTCCTGAAATTGCTTAATACGTGTACGTGATAACCAAGTGTGCTTATCATTCCAAACGATCGAAGGATCAGAACACTCACTACCAAACACAACCTGAAATTGGTTACACCATTTTGTTCCCAACATGATATGACAGGAGTTAAACGCTCTAGGAACGACCAAACAAGAAATCATCCTGCTAGGGCCATAAATGGTGAGTGGAACAGATGCGATCTGAGTAACTGGTAGTGCATGACCAGAAGTTGCTAACATAAATGGGTTTTTTAATGCACTTGTGTATAATTGTAGCTTTTCAACAACCTCAACACTAACCAAATTTATGGAAGAACAATTATCAATGGTAATAGCAGCTTGTCTACCACTAATTTTTGTGATGAAGTGGAACAAAACCTAATTAGGCACCACTCCTGACTCCTCGTCCCAAAATGTGCTGCTGCAATAGGATTGTAATGGAAATGGATAATCATCTGCATCCTTTTTCTACATCAAATCAACACTACTAGAAGACATGATTAGTATGTTAGTGCACAAAATAAAATCTGCTTGGTGGAACACTCACAACTGACAAGAAAGTAAATCTTACCGTTCCAAAGTGAATAGAGATGCTTTACCAAACGAAATCAAAGACTTATGCACTGATGTGATGAAGTGAATATCAAGGGTATGGAGAACGATCACAAGGCACACATGTTATTTATGGTGGAGCTCTAGGTATGGTATCCTAACTACACCACAAACAAGTCCTAGTATTGATCGTACAACAACCCAAGAAACACACACGTGGAGATAAACGTGGCAATGCAACTATGAAGGGTGTTGCACTATTCTGGACAGACACTAGCTAAGCTCAAAGTAAAACAGGCACAAGATTGCTCAATCTACCGTTGCACAAATATATCACTAGGCCTCTTTCTCAATTCTCCTTTCCTATTTCTTTTTTTCTTTTGTATAGCTTATTTCTCTTTTTTGCTTTTTCTTTTGCTATATTCTCTTTCTATTTTTTTAATATCACACACGACCAAAGTACAAAGCACAACACCAAAACCCCACGAGCAGCCTGTAAGAGCGGAAACTAGTCTTAATGGGAAAGTTCATACACTTATGAAATAGAATGGCTGTAGCTAAGGTTTGGAAAATTGCAAAGTTTCACAATTTTTTATATGGCTGCCGTGGTAGAAAAACGGGGCAAAACTGTGCCGTGGCAGAGAAGCTGTACCTCGTGGCAGAATGCGTGCCGTGGTAGAAAAACGATAGGAAATCGTAAAACGACAGGAAATCGGATCCGTGGCAAACACGGACTCGCGGCAGAAAAAAGGGCGGTTTCTGAGCCGCGGTAGAGTCAGCAAGATTTTTTTTTTCAATTCCGACTCAGCCAAGTAGTAAACAACTAGGGGTCTTTGCTTGGATCAGATCTGACTTGATGGTGGCGGAAATAATTGATGGGGAACTCGACTAGAACAAATAGAAAGCAAAAACAAATCTACGAAGAATAGATCTAGATCTAGACTAATAGAGGAACACGACTAGCAACTATTACTTGAATACGATGTAATCCAGGCTATGGCAACTCTTTTTGTGGGGATTTTTTTGTATAGGACGAAGAACACAATCTAATCTATGGATGGATTTGTGGATGCTTACCGAGGCAACACTGGAAATCTGATACCAAGATGATATGGGGTGGCCCGATCTTCTTAGCAAGCACTTGTCGATGATGATGGTGGATGATAGATAACTAGCATGTATCTATGAACTGTCCCGCTCGAACCCTGATGCCAATGCAACAGCTCTCGAACCCTGTAGGATATTCACAACACCACACTCTTGCGCACGTAGTCGTCGACCATGAACGGTAGTTTGCAATCTACTAATTCCCAGTGGAACAATAGATCACACTCAGTTATAGTTGGTAAAATCAAACACAGGGTAATTCTAGAGGTTCTATGAAAGAAACAACTCCAAAATATTTTAACGTGGTCTCAAACCTAACTTCTGTGGCACCCCATCTATTTAAGAGGTTTGGGGGGGCGGCGGCCTAAGCTTGGGATGACTTGGTCCCACCTAACTAGGATACAAACCGACCCAAAGTTGGGTTTGGCTCAAGGTTCTGCCGTGGTAGACATTGGGCCTGTTTCTCTGACGCGGCAACCTCCATGGCAGAGAAGGACTCTGTTTTTGTGCTATGGCAGGAAAACGCGTCGTTTCTCTGCCGCGGCAGAGATCCTGCCATGTGTTGATATTCTTCTTGGTAGCTCCTTGCGCTTCCTCCCTCTCCTCCCTCATGCATTCTTCATTGATTAACATGCCATGCTCCATATGCTTCAGCTCCTCGCTCCGTGCTATGTCTTCTTCTCCCATGTACCTGATCATACAATAGCACAAATACTTAGGCAGTATAAAGTTCTTATAAATGAAAGTATCATGTTCAACTGGGAATGAATTCACATGATAGTCATCATTGATTTGACTCAATATTTTCTTCCAGTTCAAGCAGTCAGAATCGTCATAATCCCTGTATATATCCTCATCAAATCTCCTCAAGGTTACCGATCTTGCAGAAGCACGATCAACCTGACCAGCGAGGGTCTTAATTTCACCTGAAATCGAGAACAAGAATGAATATTGCAATCAAGATATTGCGGATAAAGATGAAAGCTTTATTGAAATCGTGGGATCCTAGTGCAAAGTACAGGAGGTCTCTGCAATACTCAAGCCTTGGCAAAGTTGCAACTATGGCTAACTTTTAGTCTAAACAAAATACAAGTTCTAATGATGACTGGGAGGGAGTTTAGATGGAGGAACAGAGGGGATTTTCATCCAACCCTAATGGGCCATCCGAAAACACCTCTAGATGGGCCTTCCTCCACTCAAACAGCCTCCAGAAACTCCCTACATTATCTAGCTCGAAAATACATGGGCCTGACCCATCAAATATAGTGACGCGGCACCAAATAAAGCCTTAGACGAATAATACGAGTAGGTATCTTGTGAAATTCGTCCAAGCATCCATTGTAGCCTTATGGTGGCTTCAACGTCCTGAAATCTCCAATCGCGGCGTCATCATCCATACTCACACACTCGTGGTCTTCTCCATGCACGCCCATGCTCCAATGCTTATCCCTTCCGTCCTTACTAGATCCATCATTCCTAAGTAACATACACATGACTGATTTAGGCAGCATCATATTTTCATTTATATTAGGAAGAGTACCTAGAAACGAAAGTACCTGATAAATGCGTAGTCATGCATAAGCTCTTGTGAGAGGTCCCCGTAACGTTGTTGTAGGAGTAGAGGGTGTATCAGTAGTAGGGATGTCCTCATCAACTTACAATACTAGGTCAAGTAGGTGTACATCAAGGGTGTTATACTTAGTAGTACAAATGTGTAATGGTTTGGAGGAGCGAAGCCATTACCAGATATAGATAGTCATATAGTAAAACAATGCAGTTTGCATAAATAAGTAGATAAACATGCATAAGTAAAATATTAGGACAAGTCTTATGAACAAGTAGGTGGCTTGCCTGTGACCAGAAATATGGCAATATGTTCCTAGGCTTCTTCTTACAAAACCATATAATCAATATTTTCATCTTCTTGACTTTGATATAATCGGATCTATCATCGTCACGAACCACACATGCAGACAAAGAAAACCACAATCACACAATTCATACAATAACCAATATAATACAGCATACAAACATACTATACATCCCTAATTCATTACGTTTCATTAGTAACACAACAAAGCAATTTGGAATTACCTTATTTACAAAAGTGGGATGTTGGGGATATACTTTCCGGGTATCCTCACAGTTCCTCACTGACCAGGGTGGCCCACTTCGGGTTAGAGCTTTGCTTCATGGGCGGCCCAGTCAGGGAGAAGAAACGGAGTCTAGTCCGGCTACGGGAAGGCCTAGAAGACTTACCGACTTAGGCCCATAGTGTTACTTGTAGTTCAAGATGTACTCTGTAACCGACTCTTAGTTGTAGCCGGATAGGTCTCTCCTATAAACCCTAGGCCGCATATCTATATAATCCATCCTAAGGAGAGCCTTTAGGGCACCCCTTACAATCACAATCTCAACTCGCACAGGCGAACCCTTGTAACCCATATTCCGGCTCTGCCGTATTACTAGATTGCTAGCAGGAGTAGGATTCGTCCAAAGACAGCGGATTCGAACCTGGGTAAACTTGTGTGCTCACCGTCTCGGAACACCGTACGTCTCACACCCCTCTCTTCCGCACGCCTTGAGGACCCCCTCATGGCGTACTTGTCATCAATCCGACGAAAGTTGGCGCCCACCGTGGGGCAAGTGAGCTTCGGATCTGCGTTCCAAGCGGAATCTACAAGAATTGGAATCAGCGAGACCATCACCGTCGGTCGCATCCTCTACGCCAGCGATGTCCCTCTCATCGTTCTCGACGAGACCTGGATTCCCGCTAGGGAGGCTGTGACTGCCTACACCATCATGTCTTTTGGCGAGATCGATGTTTACATCGGCTTTGCTGAACCTGCCCCGCCCACCCCAGCTGTGATGATAGAGGCAGAGGAAATCTCTGGATCCCCTTTGTCTGCGGAGGCGGCAAAGTTCCGGATCTTAGAAAATCCTAATCCCACCAAGCCCACACTAGTAGCGGAGATAGTGGAGAAATCCAAACCTGAAGCAGACCTGGCGGTCCAAGTTGAATCTGGAGTGGATCTCCCTAGAGAGGCCGAATCCCAGATCGACCAACCCGCTGAAGTCGAAATCCAGGAGGAGCATAGCAACGACACTGGTTCTGGCTCTGATGACACCAGGACAGACAAGCCTTTCCTGAGATACACGCTAAGATGCATGATGATGCAAGATGCAAGCATAGACAATATTCTCGAGACCATCAGGCGTTTCGAGGAGTCTGATCGCGAGAGCCCGCAACTATCTCAGGAGGCACGCGCCACACTTCGTCGGATATGTGGGATCCGGATCCGGCTCTGCCGATGCTAGAGACAACACCGACTCTATGATGGAGGCGATCGGAACAAACACTGACATACCCGCATCCTCAGATGAATCGATGATGTCAGCAGATTTCCGAAAGTTCTCCGCGGAATATGAAGAGGAGTATAACTCCAAAGCTACAGAGGAAGGAGAAGCCATGGATAAAGGATCCGGGGAAACTCTCCCAAAGCACAGGATGACATGGAAATCAGAGATAATCCCGAGGTCTAGATGTCCGAAAGTACCGATCAAAGGTTGACTCCAGGAAACTGACCCAAAGCCGTCTTTGCCACAGGCGCTGCCAAGAAGGCAAAGAAGAAGAACAAGACCCCGGCGAAAGATCCTCCGGTAGAGGAGGTGATTGCCGAGGAATACGAGGAAGACTCGGATGGAGCACTTATCCCAGACGAGCCCAAAAAAGAAGAGTCGGTGGATGGACACGTGATCACTAAAGGTGCGCGTAAACTCATCGATGCTATATTAACCACACCTATTCCTACTGCTGCAGAACTTACTAAAGAAGAGCTGGACGAGAGGGCACAGGCCCTGGAAGCGCGTCGTCAAGTACTCCTCAATGAAGCCAAAAACATTGAGGAGGAAAAGAAATGCATGGCATCTGCGGAGAAATACAACTCCAGGCAACACCAGAAGACCAGGAAACGTCATACTAATGACAACCAATTCTCGCAGATCCACAAAGTCCTTTTCGGAGGAGAACTTGGGATGCCTCGACGCGACAACAACGGGGATTGGATGTATCCAACACCAGTACAGAACACCGTTGCGGCTCGAGAAATCCTATTGGCTAATCCAGGCCCGGAGCAGATCCGGTTGGGAATCAAACTACTCAACAAAGGACTAGAGCAACAAAATGTCGCCCTGTCCAGAAGTCAAAAACTGGTCTCAGATGCCAACCAATGTCGCACAGATCCGGCATGGGCTGACGTAAGACCCCAATGTGTTCCGGAACAACAACATTGTTCCGATCGTCGGGAAGACAAACACTCAAGAACAGGATCTTCAGGACAGGACCACAAAGTTGCTCGTGACTGGCGTAACGTTAACCCAGTTGCAGAGCAAGAGGCAATTGCTGCACTGAATCCGATGAACCCTCCCTAGCGAGAGTCGAAGGACCGCAGGGAAGAAGATAAAGAGAAATGTCGGGAGGAGGACCGACAAAGAATGCCACCTCCTAGACATGCAAGCCGTCCGGATGACGGACGAAGGAACGACGGACACCGTGCCGAGTCAAGCCGGTAGGGGGCTCGTGTCATCGGATTGATGACAAGTACGCCATGAGGGCGTCCTCGAGGCATGCGGAAGAGAGGGGTATGAGACTTATGGTGTTCCGGGACGATGAGCACACAAGTTTACCCAAGTTCAAATCCACCGGCTTTGGACGGATCCTACTCCTGCTAGCAATCCAGTAATACGGCAGAGCCGGAATATGGGTTACAAGGATTCGCCTGTGCGAGTTGAGATTGTAGACTATTGAGGGTGCCCTAAAGGCTCTCCCTAGGACGACTTATATAGATATCTGGCCTAGCATTTACAGGAGAGATCTATCCGGCTACGACTGAGAGTCGGTTATAGAGTACATCTTGAACTACAAGTAATACTATAGGCCTAAGTCGGTAAGTCTTCTGGGCCTTCCCGTAGCCGGACTGGACTCTGTTTCTTCT
Source organism: Avena insularis (assembly GCA_023614405.1). Lineage (NCBI taxonomy): Eukaryota > Viridiplantae > Streptophyta > Magnoliopsida > Poales > Poaceae > Avena > Avena insularis. Next base: position 401,299,819 of record CM042688.1, on the reverse strand, counting down.
CCCTGACTAGGCCACCCGTGAAGCAAAGCTCTAACCCGAAGTAGGCCACCCTGGTCAGTGAGGAACTGTGAGGATACCCGGAAAGTATATCCCCAATAGCAGCCCCCGGAAGTCTCCAAGATCCAAAGTCGGATATATGATCGTCTAGCTTGATCTTCGGCTTGTAGAATCTTGAAGGGTTCCTGAAACTTCACAACAAAAAATATGATCCGGGTCTTAAAAATAAGTCGGACCTATCAACATGTTACCTGGACTTTCTAGCTTGATTTTCAAACTAAGTCGGAACTTGGTCTCTGACGTCATCTGACACTGGTGATGGTCAAGTCACGTCATCTGACAAACATCCTGTCAGCACGACCGTTGGTGGGTCTGCCGTTCGCGGAACCGAGGCGCCGTTTCAATGCGTACACGGAGATCGAGGCGACGTAATCATCACATGGGTCCTTCCCAGTTCTTTCCACAACGCGTGGCATTTACACAGTGCCGTTTACACGAATCTTGGCGCAGTTAGGTGGATATATGGGGTGAGGATTTTCCTTCTCCCCTCTTCACCTATTCCCTTTGTCGTTCCTTCTTCTCCACATCTCCCTAGCGCACAAAGCTCTCCTGCCTCCCAGATTTCCTAGCGCCGTCCATCCAAGGTCACCGGCGCAGCGGAGAAATGGCTTCCTCTTCCTCATCCGGCTTGGCAGCTGTAGCGGTGGCGGCGGCAACGGCTGCGACAGAGAAGGAGAGCAACCGGGTGGTTTGGATCCCGTGCCTGCTCAATGACGAGAAACTCTAAGGCGTGAGAATGAAGGTCTCCTCCATGCCGATGACTGGTGGAGTGGTTTCAGTGAAACCATCCCCCACCCGCACGCCGGCGAGCGGGTCCACTTCGGCACCCACCTCGACAGAGGTTTGTCTTTTCCTCCCTCGGAATTCTTTTCCGAGGTAATCGATCATTACGGTGTTCAACTCCACCATCTCCCTCCGAACTCCATCTTAGAGATGAGTTCTTATGCAGCTTTGTGCGAGGGGTATCTCGGCATTAGGACGAGTCTTGTTTCATTTCTACTTCCATGTTTGTAGAAACTCCATCACTGCCGGTAATCCTTACATTACCAGCACTATTAGCCTTTCTGTTAGACGCGAGCGTAGCTATCCTTGCATTTCTGCCAGTGAGTCGGTCAAACAATGGCCGGCCACTTTCTTCTATCATAAGGATATTCCTGCTCTCGGCAAATCTACTGCTTTGCCGGCTTTCATCGACAGAGCCGCCACGGCCCAACCGTCTGGGGACGAGGCCCCTCCGGCTCTCAGTGACGATCTGATCCTTGCTAAGAGGCGGATTGGATATCTGATAAAACACAAGGGCTTAAAAGGATCTGACCTGGTCCAATGCTGGGTCGCATGCCGGATTCATCCTCTCCAATACCACGGCGACCGTCTGATGCACTCCATCACGGCGTCAAAGAATGATTCCCGCTGCATCAGTCCTAAGGCTTTAAAGCCACAGGATTACATAAGCCAGATCAAATGGCTAATCAAGGAGCGGATTGAAAGAAAGATTCCGGACTTGTCTCTGGATATGCATACAGCGGAAGACCCTGTAGTTCCGGTAAGCTTCAATAATAAACCCTTTTATGTGTTTCACCCTTTAAGTTATTTCGCAATACTGAGATATTTTCTTCTTTTCAGCTTGCCGACCTCCCCGAGTCGGAATTCGTTCCACTCGAGGGATATCCTCCAGAGTTTTCTCAAGAGGTGGAACTGGTCCCACTTCCGGACGTTGTGCCTAGGAAGCGCAAAGCTCCGACAGTGGTTGTTGGCACAAAGGAGGTGCCAGCCGTGAAGAGGTAACTTTCAACACAACTTCCGCCTTTGTACCTTACTCGAATTTTGCCTCTGAGATGTAATGTTTTTTATTCTATTACATTCTCAGAGCTAAGCAGCTCATCAAGGGTAAGGGGAAGGGAACTTCTTTGAAGCCCTTGCGGCAGACGAAGCTGACTATAGCTTCTCCTACCGTGGCTCCTCCAACTCCTGCCCCACAACCCTCTACAACACCGGTGATTACTCCATCGCCGGTTGTCGCAGAAGATCCGACTCCTTCAACGGGGCCAGCAATCCTTGAATCGCACACTGACGCCACCATGGGTGGCTCAGGGTTAGATAAAGGTGAACCCTCTTCAGGTAATGATCCCTCAGCAGAGACCTTTGCCGAAAACCTCCTGAATAATCCGGGACTTGCCAAATTTGGCTTGTCTCGAAAATCTGTAGAAGAAATCCAGCTTCTGGACCGGCAATGCCTGGAGAGCCGAAATCTCTCTGCCGAAGAAGAAGCACAAGAGGCGGAGGACATCAAGTACTCCGATCTTCTTGAACAAGTTCGCCTTCGCGACGAGGACTTAGAGCTGGTGTGCTTCCACCACCTCCGGTTATTCCACTCACCCTCGCCGAGAAGGTTACCACCGAGGTGAACATGTGTCTGAGCAAGCTGACACATGAACATCATGTAAGTCATAATTCCAACTTACGATTTTCTTTATTGTATGTTATATCATATCCTCTAGCCCCCAAGCATGAAGTAGGATATACAATCCGAGTTTATGCTTCCTTAGGATGCCAAAGAATGAACTAGTGTAGCCCCCAAGGCTCGTGTTGATATTAGTAACAATATTAGCCTGAGTCTTCAGTAGACTTCTGACTCTGGGTATTCTGACTTATAGAAAGTTAATTCATATAACCAGGATTTGTTGAAGAACATCTGCAACAAGCGGAGAGAGATCAAAGCTCTCCGACTTAAAAATGCTGAGCTGAACGTCTCCAATGATGAGGCCGAAGGTAAACATTTCGAGACTCGAACCTTGTCTTGTGTTTTCATAATTGAATATTTTGTTCAACTGTTGTTCCTTTTGACTTACAACACTGGTAAAACAGTCCTGCGCTATGATTGAAGAGGCCGAGAACCTCAAAAACTTGGTAGTGGAGAATAAAGAACTTCGCCAAGAGCTGGATAAGCTTAGGGAAGATCATGAGAAGAGCATCGATCAACTTTTCGAATCCTCCTCCATGGCTACGGATGAGCATGATCGTAAGATTGCGGCTCAAGATCAGAGAATCTCGGATCTCAACAACGAGCTTTGTAGAGAGAAGGACCTTTCCGAGGCGCTTTGGGTTGAACTCTGGAGTCTTCGAGAAGAGAAGACCAAAGTTGACGACGTCATCTTCGGTATGTTTCCATATTTCTGACTTGTCTATATTCTTCGACTCTTTCAATGTCGGATTTTTTCTTAACCATTTTTGTGTTACATATATAGATCCTCTTAACTTGACGGACTCTGCTTCCACCGAGCCTCGCACCCACCGACTTACGCAAGTCGGTGATTTACTTCATGACTTCCGCCAATCCATCAAGGACATTGGCAAAGCTCTCAGGGTTCCGGACATGCATAGCATGTCGGACTTTTAGGTGCAAGACAAGGCAAAGGAGATGCCACAGCTCGTCCGGGACTGGAACATGTCCTACGTGCGATTCGTGGCGCAGAACGCTCTCACCATGATCATGAGCCACCATGGAAACATGGAGATATGGCAAGTGACCAGAGGGTACTGCAAGGTGGATGAAGATGGCCAGGAGCAAGATATCAATGCCATCATGGACTCCTGCGCCGAATATGGGTGTCGCGTGGCTGACTTAACCAGCTATGACACTCCCTTCTTCAGTCACGTGGATACACCACCTCCGCCTCCGGAAGAAGCAGTTGAAGTCTCCGACGATGAACATACCGTATCGGATCTAAACATTTCGGAGCGTTATCAAACCGAGGCCGATGCATCCAGTGAGCCGGCAGCTCCTACCTCCTCTCCTGTATCATAAATTACCATTAACAAATGTATTATTCCGAGAAACATTATGGGTCTGTAAATATGCAGTATTATAATTTTTATAGTGCTAAGCTTTTAATCTATTGAACACTTTTGGCTTTAAATTTTTGTGTGCCTGAAATGTTTACATAAGCTCTTATACTTTTTTGTCTATACTTATCGTTTATCTGGCTTTCCGCCTCGTCCCTTTCGTGAGCCGGCTAAACCTTCTGCACGAAAACTTTGCCGAGCAATGGAGCTCAATTGCTAAACCAATTTAAACTTGGAAACAAAGCCGGCTTCCAGTACCAACAATTCACTACTCGGAAAATACCCGCATCCGACAAGCAGATAAATAACCAAAGTATAGACTAGAAACTTTAGAGTTATACCCGAAGGTAACATTTTTTAGAATCGGAAATCTAAACCAGAACAAACATGAGCATAAAGTACTTTCAAGTATTCTGGGATTTTCGACTATGACATGATCATTCAGAAATAAGATGGTAAAAACTTCTCTGAAAAACTTGAGGCAACCAAAACTTTTATTTCTCACAGAACATGTACATATATATGATTACAAAGAAGGATAAACTAAGAATAAAAGGGACGTAACTGAGCAATATTCCATGGTCGGTCTAACTCATCCAGATTTGTACTGCCTCCAGCTCTCTTTCTCTTCTTAGTAGCAGGTCTTTCTTTGACTGGCCTCATATCAATTAAGTAGTACGAACCATTATGCAATACTCGACTAACTAAAAAGGGCCCTTCCCATACTAGGGAAAGTTTGTGCTTTCTTTGTTGCACAAGCCGGAGAACCAAATAGTACGAACCATTATGCAATACGAACCATTATGATACTTACGTAACTTCTGGTGATAGGCTGTTGATCTCATTTCAGCAACGACGCGAACTTCTTCGACTAAGTCGAGATCATTTTGTCGAGAAATCTTGGCATCCTCTTCGATATACGCAGCCACTCTAGGAGAAGTGTGAATAAAATCACTAGGAAGAACTGCTTCTGCGCCATAGACCAAGAAGAAAGGTGTGTATCCGGTTGACCTGTTCGGAGTTGTTCGTAAACTCCATACTACAGAGGGTAATTCCTCTGTCCAAGCCCCCGCAGCACGTCGTAGTGGTGCTTCGAGTATCGGTTTTAGGCCCTGTAGGATTAAACCATTTGCCCTTTCGACTTGTTCGTTAGCCTGTGGATGTGCGACTGACGTAATGTCAAGCCGGATATTTTGTTCATTGCAGAATTCGGCCAATTCTCCCATAGAGAAATTACTCCCGTTGTCCGTGATAATACTATGCGGATAACCATACCAGATTATAACATCCTCGACAAATCTTCTGGCTGTTGCTCCATCACAACTAGTGACAGGTTTAGCCTCAATCCATTTGGTGAATTTATCCACCATCACTAAGAGGTGAGTAAATCCACTTGGAGCCCGTTTAAACGGTCCTACCATATCAAGCCCCCAGATCACAAAAGGCCATGTTATAGGTATTGTTCGCAACTGATCAGCTGGAACGTGAGCTTGTTTGGCGTACTTTTGGCAGCCTATGCACGTCTTGACTAGTTGTTCGGCATCTGCTTGAGCTGTAAGCCAGAAAAAACCATGTCTGAAAGCTTTTGCCACTAAAGATTTGGCTGCAGCGTGGTAACCACACTCGCTTTTGTGGATTTCTCTTAAGATTTCCACTCCTTCTTCCGGAGATACGCAGCGCTGAAAAACCCCAGACACACTCCACTTATAGAGATCACCTTTAACTATAGTGTAGGATTTCGCTCGTCGGACGATCTGTCGGCTCAGAACCTCATCTTCGGGTAATTTGCCATCTACCAGATAATCAAGGTAGGGTTGAGTCCAACTGGGAATCACAGCCAGAACTACTATTAGATGTGAGTCGGATTTGGTTGGATATTCCTCATCCACTCCCTTTATTGAGGGAACTTTGAGGTGCTCTAAAAAAGGGCCATCCGGGACCTCTTTCCATGCAGAGCCTATCCGAGATAGTGCATCTGCTTCCTCATTTTCTGCTCGAGGGATGTGTTGAACCTCAAACCCTTCAAACAATCTAGATAAATCATCCACGATAGCTTTATATGCTGCCATGTGTTTAATTGCATTAAAAATATCCGAAACTTGTTAAGCAACAAGATCCAAATCTCCATAACACATCAAACGTCGGATGTTGATATCCTTAGCAATCCGGATTCTGTGTAGAAGTGCTTCATACTCGGCAATATTGTTTGTCGCTGTGAAGTGGATCTGCAATATTGTTTGTCGCTGTGAAGTGCTTCTTACGTATCGAAGTTTATCTCCTTGGGGTGATTTGAGCACCACGCTAGCCCCCGAGCCCCCGAGAGCCTTAGACCCATCAAAGTATATGGTCCAATATTCCGACTCAGGGAGGGTCATATTCTCCTTCGTCTCTATCCAATCAGCAACAAGGTCGGCAAGGATTTGGGATTTGATTGCTGTCCGAGGTTTATACTCATTATCGAAAGCTGAAAGCTCTATGCCCCATTTGGCGACGCGTCCTGTGGCGTCACTGTTGTTAATTATATCTCTCATGGGAGCTGTGCTCACCATGGTAATTGGATGCTCCTAAAAATAGTGTCGTACCTTACGAGATGCTAGGAAAACACCGTAAGCCAGCTTTTGATAGTGTGGATACCGCTGTTTTGATTCTGTCAGGACCTCGCTGACAAAGTAAGTCGGACGCTGCACCAAGTGTTCCTGATTTTCCTCCGGTCTCTCCACCACCATGACGATACTAACGACTTTGTTTGTCACAGCAAGATAAAGCAACATCGGTTCCTATGGTTTTGGTGTAGCAAGGATAGGAGCAAATGATAGTACTTTCTTCAGGTCTTGTAGTGCAGCTTCAGCTTCGTCGGTCCACACAAAATCCTAGGTCTTTTTCAAGAGTTTGTATAATGGTGCGACTCTTTCACCGAGCCGGCTTACAAACCGACTGACTATAGTGATGCAACCAGTTAGTCTTTGTACGTCCTTCAGGCGAGTTGGCCTGGAAATATTGAGTATAGCCTTGATTTTGTCTCGGTTCACCTCTATGCCTCTTTGAGACATGATGAAACCTAACAATTTTCCAGCTGGGATTCCAAAGAAACATTTCTTCAGATTAAGCATGATGTTGTATTTTCATAGATTGGCAAACATTTCCTCTAAGTCAGAAATTAGTCTTTCCTTCTTTTTGGACATCACCGAAATATCATCCACGTATGCATGTACATTGCGTCCGAGTTGGTCGTGGAGGCAACGCTGCATTGTGCGCTGGTAGGTAGCTCCTGCGTTCTTTAGCCCAAAAGGCATCGTAACAAAACAGAAGGTTCCGAAGGCGGTTATGAATGAAGTTTTGACTAATATGCGTCGAGAAAATAGAGGAGTTCCAAGCCTGCCGTAGAATCGATAACTTGAGCAATCATAGGCAGAGCGAACGGATTTTTGGACAAGCCTTGTTCAAGGCAGTATAATCAACACACATCCTTAAATCAGTTGTGTCCTTTTTAGGGACCATTACAGGATTGGCCGACCACTCAGTGTGGATGACCTCTTCTATGAATCCGGCTAACTCGAGCCGTGCTAGTTCCTTAGCTATTGCCTTACGCTTTTCAACACCGAAACATCGTAAGGACTGTTTGACGGGTTTAGCGTTCGGGTTTACATTTAAAGAGTGCTTGGCAAGTTCCCTAGGAACTCCGGTCATGTTAGATAGCTGCCATGCGAAGATATCTTAATTTGCTTTGAGGAACTTGACGAGCGCGCTTTCCTATGCGCTATCTAGGCCTACGCCTATCTAGGTCACCTTGGAGTGGTCATCATCCTTCAATGGTGTTTTCTTCGTCTCTTCTGATGCCTTGAACTCCGGATTCGGCTTTGTCACCTCCTTCTTTGTTACGGGAATCTCGGACGGATCTATGCTCTTCTTGATCTCCTGGTACTCCTGGGCATGCAGCACGGCTTGAGCAAAGGCGGCATTTCCATCCTCGCACTCTCGTGCTTTCTTCGGGTCTCCCCTGATGGTGATCACACTGTTGGGACCTAAAATTTTCATCATATTATAAATGTAACACAGACGAGCCATAAAAGCCTAGTAAGCCGGACGTCCGAATATAGCGTGGTACGCGCTCTTGAACGGGACCACTTATAAGGAAAGTGCCTCCGTCCGATAGTTCTTTGGAGTTCCAAAGGTAACGTCCAAAGTGATTTCTCCCAGGGAATTAGCTTGTCTTCCTGGGACAACTCCGTGAAAGATCATAGAGCTATGGTTCAGCTGGGTCTCCGAGATCTTCATCCGGCGTAGCATTTTGACATACAGAATATTGATACTGCTGCCACCATCCATGAGAGTCTTGGAGAAACCATAACCGTCAATAAGTGGGTTGACGATTAAGGCGTATTTTCCTCGCCTGTGCAACTTAGGCGGATAATCAACATGGTCAAATGTGATTGCCACTTCCGACCAGTCCAAGAATTGGGGGACAGCCAGAACTATTGCATTGAGCTCATGTAGCACTGCCTTTTTGACTTTTGCTGGTTGAGATCCGAGGAAGGTGACATAAGTGTCTTTCTTGGTTGGAATTTTTTTCTTTCCTTCCGGCTTGGGATTTGAAGCATCAGCTTCCTCCATGTCGGAATCTTCCTTGGTCTCTTTGTCTTTTTTGGGATTCTTCTTTCCCTTCTTCCGCTTAGCTTTGTAGCCAGCGGTATCATCTCTTTTAATGTCATCATTGAAACGACACTCGGTGTTGGTGTGGGACGAGTCCCCATTTGGCGTCTAGGTGATGCACACATGGGTTATTGGCAATGTCGGCCCAAGTGTAGGTTTTGCTTGGTTGCTGGTCTCCTCTACCTTGAACTCTCGAAGTCCCACAGCCATGCCCGCGGCCTCCGCCGCGTCCTCCTTGTCCTCTAGACCCGAATGTAGCAGTAACCACTGCCGTTTCCGTGTTAGGTTTCTCTTCTGAGGTATTTTTGTGTTTCTAAGCTTGTTGCTTTGGTTGTTTTGCGACTGTGGCACAGCTAGGGCGTTGAGTAATCCCTCTGCGTCGTCGTCAGCATCTGCATACTTGCTCGCTGTTTCTATCATTTCTCCCAAATTAGTGACCTTGCCACACTTCAAGCGATGACATAATAAACCAATTGGGAGACCTACAATGAAAGCTTCAATCGCAGTTTGGTCATTTACTCCTCCACAGGAATTCTTGGTTTCGATCCATCGTCTGAGGAAATCCCAGCAAGTTTCTCTGGCTTTCTGGGTGCAACGTTGTAGGTCTCCGACCGTACAGGGCCTCCGGTATGTGCCTTCGAAATTCTGAAAGAACGCACTTTGCATGTCATACCAGTTATGGATGGTGTTATCCGGAAGTTCATTGAGCCATGATCTTGATGTCTTCCGCAACATGAGCGGGAGATATCGGGTCGTGACCAGGCTGTTTCCGCCTTTGGCAATGCAACAAGCTTGGAAGAAATCCTGTAGCCAGGTATCTAGCCGAGCAATGCTGTCGTAGGCTTGGATATGTCGTGAGATAACAAACCCTTCCGGGAATCTTGTAGCTCTGATGCGTGGTCCGAAGCACTTTGGGCCCACGTAGATATCATCATTTTCGTAGCACCGTGCCTCTATATTGGAGTTGATCATGTGCCTTGCCTCATTCGGGGATAGAGATCGTCCCGAGTGTCGGCTATGGCTGCGGTGCCTTAGAGCCGGACTTCGGCTTCTGCCACCACCTCCTCCACCACGATGCCCTCCCTGGCCTCCTTGAGAGTCGTTGTGATGGCTACTTGGTGGAGAGGGTGGAGCAGCTGGGTTATTTCCGGCTGATCGCCGGCCTCCATCCGGAGCGTCATTATTCCGGTTCCAAGGAGGGTCTTCATTTTGACGAGCCCCCTGCCTGCTTGTCTCAGCACGGTATCTATCGTTCCTTCGTCCGTCATCCGGACGGCTTGCATGTCTAGGAGGTGGCATTCTTTGTCGGTCCTCCTCTCGACGTTTCTCCTTATCATTGTCCCTGTGGTCTTTCGACTCTCGCCAGGGTGAGTTCCTCGGATTCAGTGCAGCAATTGCCTCTTGCTCCCCAACTGGGTTAACGTTAAGCTAGTCACGGGCAGCTTGGTGGTGCTGTCCCGAAGATCCGGTTCTTGAGTGACTTTCCTCCCGGCGATCGAAATGGTGATGCTGCTCCGGAACGCGCTGGGGTCTTATGTCAGCCCATGCCGGATCTGTGCTACACTGGTCGGAATCAGAGACCGGCTTTTGACTTCCGGACATGGCGACCTTTTGCTGCTCCAGTCCCTTGTTTAGTAATTTAATTCCCAACCAGATCTCCTCCAGGTCTGGATTAGCCGATAGAATTTCTCGGGCCGCCACGGTGTTCTGTACTGGGGTTGGATACACCCAATCCCCTTTGCTATCTTTCTGAGGGTTCCCCATCTCTTCTCTGAAAAGGACGACGTGGATCTGCGGGAATTGGCTGTCATTGGTATGACGCTTCCTGGTCTTCTGGTATTGCCTGGAGTTGTACTTTTCCGCAGATGCTATGCGTTTCTTTTCCTCCTCAATGTTTTTGGCTTCATCGAGGAGTACTTGATGTAGCGCTTCTTGGGCCTGTGCCCTCTCATCCAGTTCTTCAGCAGTAAGTTCTGCAGCTGTAGGAATAGGTGTGGTTAATGCAGCATTGATGAGTTTACGCACACCTTCAGTGATCACGTGTCCATCCACCGATTCTTATTTTTTGGGCTCGTCTGGGATAAGCGCTCCATCCGAGTCTTCCTCGTATTCCTAGGCAATCACCTCCTCTGTCGGAGGATCTTTTGTCGGGGTATTGTTCTTCTTGCTCTTCTTCTTTGCCTTCTTGGCAGCGCCGGTAGCAAAGACGGCTTTGGGTCCGTTTCCCGGAGTCGAGCTTTGATCGGAACTTTCGGACATCTGGATCTCGGGATTATCTCCAATTTCCATGTCATCTTGCGCTTTGGGAGAGTGTTCCCCGGATCCTTCATCCATGGCTTCTCCTTCCTTTGGAGCTTTGGAGTTATACTCCTCTTCATATTCCGCGGAGAACTTTCGGAAATCTGCTGACGTCATTGATTCATCCGAGGATGCGTGTATGTTGGTGTTTATTCCAATTTCCTCCAACATAAGTCGGTATTGTCTCTAGCATCGACAGATCCGGATCCGGATCCCACATATCCTACAAAGTGCGACGCGCTTCCTGAGGTACCTGTGGCTCTCGCCATCGGCCTCGTCGAAACTTTTGATGGTTTCGAGAATTGCATCTACGCCTGAGTTTTGCAATATCATAAGTTGCAGCGTGTACCTTAGGAAAGGCCTGTCTGTCCTGGCGTCATCAGAGCCAGAATCAGTGTCATTGATATGCTCCTCTTGGATTTCGACTTCAGCGGGTGGGTCGATTTGGGTGAGCCGGAATTAGTGTCGTTGATATGTTCCTCCAAGGAGATCCACTCCAGATTCGATTTGGACCACTAGGTATGCTTCAGGCTCGGATTTCTCCACTATCTCCGCAACTGGTGCGGGTTGGGTGGGATTAGGGTTTTCTGAGATCCAGAACTCTGCCGCCTCCGTGGAAAAAGGGGATCCATAAATTTCCTCTGCCTCTCTCATCACCGCTGAGGTGGGTGGGACAGGTTCAGCGAAACTGATGTAAACATCGATCTCACCAAAAGACATGATGGTGTAGGTAGTCACAGCCTCCCTAGCCGGAATCCAGGTCTCGTCGAGAACGATGATAGGGACATCGCTGGCGTAGAGGATGCGAGCGACGGTGATAGTCATGCCAATTCCAATTCTTGCAGATTCCACTGGGAACGCAGATCTGAAGCTCACTTGCCCCACGGTGGGCGCCAACTGTCGTCGGATTGATGACAAGTACGCCATGAGGGGGTCCGCGAGGCATGCGGAAGAGAAGGGTGTGATGTGGGCCCCCCGGATTAATCCTTCGAGAATACCTGTTATGCATACAACCATGATCCCATGATCAGTTAGTCATGGCACATAACCGATAAGTATCAAAGTAGACATCCAATACATAAGAATACATGACATACCTTATTTTCCATTATGGCTACATCGATCAACAACAGCGGAACTTCATTAAGCGTAGAGCCCGAGCCATGCCATAACCTACAGGCAACTGACTGGGAGGATAGCCTAGCTCACATGGGCGTCACCTTAATCCTCCGTTGTCAAGCTTATGAAAGCCTGGCCAAGTAAATAACCAGGGACAATGCCATGAATACGTTTGAATGTACATGCAAACCACCAAAATCAATGAGATAAGGAAATGCAATTCTGGCTGTGGCGAGATAGCTTTGTCTAGGGTTGTTTTTGAAAACCTAGGGTAACTCTTGTAGTTGTGGCATCTCCACAACTTTGTTGAAAAAGAGTTTTGAAACATGTCTTTGTTTTATAAATCAAGATATCTCCATATCTTTGTTGAAAACAGTTTTGGAGTAAAAACCCTTTTTAAACCTCTTTGACCTCTTCTGGTCAAAACAAAACTTATGAACTCAGGTTCCCCCGGAACCTCCATACTTTCATCCATTCTTTCCAAACAATCACCGTTTGGGTACTCCTAGCCAACACCTTTACAACCGTCCTTGACCGTGGACACGGCTATTCGAATAGATTATACTCTACAGAGTTTATGCACTTTCCCCACAAGAATCATTACATCCGCTGGGATACAACCACGGCCCACTACCACTGTAGATGGGGGTCCGGATAATCAAACCTAACTTTTCGCTTGTCGACCCTAGCAAAGGCTGCTTTTCCTTTTGGGTTTGCCCTCCCCAGCAACAAGTATGTGGCTCCCAGCCATAGTCCTGCCTTCCGTACACGCATATACCCAAGCCGCAACCTGGCGTATACCTTAACTTGGTGACTCCACTTCCTTCCGTACCGCCTAAGTCATACAATCCGCAGGAGACCCAATTGTTGCACCGGCACTCCTGCCAAGACAGGATCACTCTTGACGAATCAAGCTACAGGCTCTAGATCCGAGATCTGTTAGCGCCTGCCCGGAATTCAAGGGATCTCTCCCTATAAGCATGGTACAAGCTGCCCCGGCTAATGAAGACAAACTACGAGTTAAGCCCCAGCACCTGGGGTAATGTGGGTGCACGGATAAAAATTGTTCTGGTAAAGGCGTAGAACATCCCTTCACTTTCTCATTTCTCAACAACACCATTTCTATAGTTAAAACATCCTCTTGGAACGATGCATGTTCCCAAGGGTTTTTACAAAGCAGTTTTTAAACATTTGTAGTAGGGTAAAACCCAAAATAGTTCGTTTTCTCAAAGCCGAGGGTTTTCAACGAGGTAGGATGCTGACCATCATACTCTCGGTCTAAAGGGATAAAATGGTAGGTACATCAGGGTGGTTCCACGAGGGACACAAAGTCATAACTTGGAGGAGCCAAGTCATCAACGCAGTATTTGTAAAACAAGACATGTAGGTAGAAAATGCAATTTATAAAGAGGATACAAAACAGGTAATAAAAAGAGTAGGACAAGTATCAGAATTCAGGAAATGGTGGCTTACCTGTGATCAACAATAAGTCCCTGGACTTCTTTATATAACCAAGAATACCCAATAAATAATAATAAGAAGTCTTTTCCTTCTTGTCGTCAAACACTCACACTATCGTCGTCATGGAGTATACATGCAAGCAGACAATACCACAATCAATCCAAGGCATACATGCATCAAACCATACAACAAACAAACATAAGGAATACTATTTAAATTTGTAGGTTTTGGAGAAGTTGGGTACTAGTAGTGGAATTACTAGATTGCCATTGAGGTGTTTTTCCTTTTGAAGATAGTTGTCAAGGCTAAATACCATGAACTTGGAGTGAGGGTTCTGAGGTCTGTAGGGTGCTAATGTACAACAATGATATCCTCGGGTAGGTCTTGAAAAAACAAGACCAACACAAGTGGTTTCATTAGATTATCAATTACCTAGATTTAATTATGCTTTTTATAGTGGAATAAACTCTAGTTTGAGGAAATAATTCACCAGAATTTATCTAGAGGCCCAAAACTTATTTCCTTAGGTGGTTAGATGGTGTTTGATGTACTGAACCACCTAGAGTTGGAATATTGTCAAAACAATTACCCGAATTCCCTTAATAAATCATCAAAGGCAGTTCTCTATGGTTTTTCTCTTTTTCACCATATTAATTCTGCAGAATCTGTTGAGTTGATTCCAAGGACATGTGGTAGGAATTTAGAATACCTTTCTATAGTAATTGGGTTCACTCATTTTGGAGTTGTCAAACTCCAAGAGTGATTTATTTAGTGAAAATACCACTTACAGAAGTATTTAATTCACTGCAATTAAACCACATTTGGTTTGATATATGCTGATAATGGGGTGTACTGGGAGGTGGAATCAGGTCAATACCACATTTGGTTTGACCTAGAGGAATTATCTAAGGAAGATAATTGTTGTTTTTATTATTTTTGTTATAGACAAACTACTGTTCACTTTGGCATAAGATAAATGCTAGATGACATGTATGTCAATTACCTTCCAACAGAGCATTGGTTCTCCCCAATTGGAGATGTAAAACTCTCTGAGGAAATTATTTGGTGTAGAATACACCTTGTTGCAGATTAATTACTAGAAAATAATGGAAATTATTTTTGACTTGGGGTTGCCTCTGCATGCTAGAGAAAACATCTAGGTACTACCTGAAATTTAGATCCTGGCAATTGAGACAGATTTGCATTTTAATTTGATTTAAACTGGAAGGCAATAATCTGGAGTTGGGTGAAATTAATGAAATAGAGATGGTAGCGGGCTGGAATTTCTGAGTGGAGTGGGCCAGGGAGGCGGTTTCGTCCCATGGCGGACGGCACGATGCGTAGGAGCGCCGCGGTTCGAACCTGACGAGTGGGTCCTGCCGGTCTGTAACATCCCAAAAATCATGTTTCAAAAACTCATTCATTTCATCCTTGCATCATTCATTCATATAGGGTTTTTCTCAAAATCATTTAGAGACAGAAGTTTGAGCTATGATTTCATGTGGGCAATTTATCTCAATTGGCCATCACCCTTTGGGATTTGATTGTCTATGAATTTGTTTGCTTGCCTCCATGGTTGGAAAGGCTAGGTGAAGCTTTTAACCCAAGATTAAAAAATTTAGAAATAGTTTCAAAACCCTATTTCAAATATTTGCAAACTAGAGCAAATCTCTGTTTACTTTGAAACCCAAGCTTGACCAAGCCTTGCAAGGTAACCACTTAGTTAGAATGACTGTTTTTGAACCCACAGAACCCTGCAAAATCCCTAAGCAGTTTGAATTCAAAAGGATTTGAATTCATATCAAATTCTATTCAGAAAATGGATTTAGAAAAGAAAAGGCTTAGGCAAGGAAAAGGTCACGGCCAAAATCTGGCCCAAAGAAATCGAGCCCAGAAGCCCACCCGGAATCTCCTTATTCTTATCTCACGCATAAGCGCCTTTGAGTCACCGACAGCAGACCCCACCTGCACTCCAAGACCTCGCTGACAAGCGGCCTTCTCCATGTCGCCTCGTTTTCCCCAGACCGCTGCGACCACGTCGCTGCAGCAGGATGGCGGTAATGGCGCGGCGTAAATGGGCATTTAACCGATGAGCTTTCCTGCCGATTCCCGCTATAAGATCCTCTCTCTCGCGATCTTTTTTCCCCAAACACCTCGCTCACTCCGCCACCAGGCTGTCTCCTCAATCAGCTTTGCACCGCCGCAGACAAAGCCTCTCCGCGATCGATTCCGTGAGCCTAGTGTTTCCCTCGCCTCGTTTGCTAACTGACTCAGCGTGTCTTGGCGCATCTCCCGACCTCACTAGTCCGTCTCTGCTTCGCCCAGTCGCCGGTTCCACTTGACACCGCGAGCACCGACGCGACATCAACTCCGACGAAGTTTTCCCGTAAGCCAGACCGCCTCGCCTTCCCGTTCATGCTCACGACTTCCCTTGACCCTGTGGAACCTAACCGTGTCGCTAACTTGCCTTGGGGTGATTCACAGCCCAACGACCACCGACGACCCGACGCCGCCATTTAACTCCGTGAGGAATCGCAGCTGCGTCGAAGCGCCTTGACCAACCACGAGTACGACGAGCATCGCCGTGACCCCGAGCCTGGTGAGCTACTCGTTCTCACTTACCTCCTGCATCGCCGAACGCCATCGACCGACAGTTCCGCCGGTAGCCGCTCGCCGCCGATTCTTGGCCGTGGAAATAACACCGTTAGATCTCAGATCGTGGCGCTAGGATAGATCCACTTAACCCCGAAGCGGTACGCGATCTGAGCCTTCAGATTTCATTTAGATCCTACGGCTGTGGAGCTCGATCCAGTGCGAAACGGTACGGGCGAATAAGAACATGACGCGTGGCTAGGGTTAGAACTAAAAATAGAATTTAAACCAGATTTTGATCCAGATTTCAAATGCCTATAACTTTTGAATGCCACGTTGGAATTTTACAAATTTTATACCGTTGGATTCAGAAAAACAAGACCTTTCTGCCTATCCTTTTTGTTTAGCAAATAGTAACCATTAGTTTGGCTTAAATTGCAGAAACTTGTTTGAGGCCTTTTGAGTATAGAATTAGTTTAGTATTTTGTTTTAGGGTTAAGTAAATTGTCTTGGCTATTTTTGTGACTTGTTTAGTTTCTGTATTCATGCACTTGCTTGGTTGAGTTTTCAAAAATCACCACTTAGTAGATTCATGCATGCATGCATTCATAATATTTTTGTTTCTATATATTTGTGTGTAATTGTGTGCTATAACTTTGTGTGTAGATTTTGCTAGTGATTGTGATTGTGACGAGTGCTAATCTCCACACTACCAAGGCAAGTGATATCTCCATGAATATTCCACTCCTATATTTTATACATGCATTAGATATATTTTGTTAGGACTTGCATGCTACTTTTGTCAATTGATGATGGGAAATCCTATTTAGAATAGAATGCTAGAGTTACTAGGAAAATTCCCTAAGGATAAGTTGCCATGCCATGCTTAGCCTAGCTACTAGAAAACAAGGGTGGTTTATATATACACTATGGAAAAATTATTCTAAGTCTAAGGACTTGAGTTATATTTAACAAAACAACTAAGTTAATGAATCTCCTGGGTGGAATGGGACTTGCTTGGTGGTTTTTGGTTGAGTGGTTCACAAGGCCCATGTTTATGGTTTACCTTAGTGTATCTCACTTGTGGATGGCCACCCAGGAAACAAAGAGATTTGAGATGTCAAATGTTGAGAAGCTTCAAGTGCAACCACTTGGCATTATGGGCTCTGCCATGATCTTAGGTTGCTAGAACTTAGTCTCTTGGACAGTTGGTGGTAGAGGGAATAATAGGTTGGAACGCGTCCATTTGACTAAGGAAAGGCTTCAAGGATCTTGTCTTGGGAAACCAAGTCTTGTGGGGAAAGTGCACCACCTGCAGAGTGTAAACCTAAGTACTTAGCCATGTCCCTGGTAAAGGACAATTTGAGCATCAAGACATGGAAACTTCAAGAATCTCATCACTCCAATTTCTAAATAAAACTTGTGGGTGAACAAGGGTTAAAAGGATCTTTAGTCATTGATTGGTAGATGCCCTGAGTGGATCTTCAGTCTTTGATTGGTAGATGCCTTGGGTGTTTTGTGCCTTACAAAAACTTAGTGTTTTCAAAAAGTTAAGGAAAAATCTACTTTGAGCAATGCAAGCCTAAGCTCCACCAGCAAAATGCATATAGTATTATAGTCCACTTAAAATATACTAAGGTATCACTTGCCAATACTATTCCAAAGTATTGACCCTTGTGGCTGTAACTTATGATGTTGCAAAGTTACTCGATGATGAATAGGAGTCATGAGTCTACACTCAACATGCTTGCTCGTGGCACATGAAGATGAAGACTTATGTTTATTTACTTATTCCATAAACTCTTGTATTAGGCCTTGGCCATGAGTTGTAAAGACTATGTTTTATCTCTGAAAGACTGTAATAAACGACCTTTGTATCTGTGTACTTCATCTTAAACTGTGGATGCTAGCATTGATCCGAGGACTAGCATTGCAATCACAGGATCTTTTCCATTACAAAGGAGGGATCTTACAGATGGTATCGAGCAATGTGTTGCCTGAGGATTATGACCCTAGGATTGGAAACCACTAAGGAAATTTTTACTTCTTCTACACTTGTCTATTCTTCTCGTAGCTTTTCTAATCTTTTCATTCTCATCTCTATTTGTAGATGAACTCCATCAACGTCAGAAGAGAGGACCACTCATGACCATGACCTTGGAGTGTGAGACTGAGTTTCCCAAGATTCTCAAGGACCTCATGGAGACCATGGGAGTACATGGTGCAGCTGTGTACAAGGGCTTTCCAAAGGATGGAGGAAGGAGGAGTATTGGTGGGTGCAACTTCACTTGTACAAGAACAAGGAAGACAACCACAAAGAAAAAGGCTTCTGCATGTACACCAACACTTTTATGCACACCACATTCTTTGAGTCAGCAAAAGAAGCAGCTTGGAAGACTATCAAGGAACTAAGTGCTAGAGTCAAGTGCAAGATGCTCAACCTCCAAAAAGACTTAGAGAAAGAGAAGGAACATACCCAAGAGTTGGAAATCACCAACCAATCCTTAAGAGGAGATATTATAGACTTAGTGATAGAAGCATGTGAACAAGATAGGGTGATTCCCACTAGGAACATTGTGTTAGCCACCAGATCCAATGAGATAGGATTGTAAGCGCACTTCGTTAGTTGGACCACCACCTATCACCTTATTTTCCAAAATGATACCTTAAATAAGTTTGAACCTTGGTTGATGTAATGGATTTATGTATGCATGACTTGAGTGATTTGTGTGTTCCCAAGAATGTGTTTGAATGTTGACTTGATTATCTTAAATTGTGTTGTTCTAACTTTTTCAATCTTATAAATAGATGCCTATTGCCATCATCACTGTTGAGGAGTTCCAGTTACCTGCTTTGGTCCTCGTGATCGTAGAGCTTACTACTTTACTCGATCTCCCTCTTCCTATCATTACGGCACCCACTCACCAAGTTTGAGAGGAAGGACCTTGGGGCTTCAAGGTGAACCAGCCAGACGCCTGCATGAGCCTACTACGGAGGCCATCGTCTTCAAGCTTATGCACGATGACAGGGAGAGAGGCATGGAGGTTGTCATGCAGGATCTGATAGGACGACTATTAGGCCGTCACTCCCAACAGGTTAGAGGCACTCACTTCCACGCCTTCGGAAGGCGTGATGACGACGGAGAGTCCATCGACTTTGAGGACGACTCGAGGGTCACAAAGAGAGCCGATACGCCTGCATACCTCCGTGACTTAGAGACTCTTATTAGGCACGTGGATACAGATAGGACCAACGTCATGCTTAGTAATGACGTACAGCTTCGTGAGAAGGATAAGCTCTTCACGCAGCACGACGAGATAGTCAAGGAGATGGAGGCAAAGTTCGAGACCCAAGACCGTAAATTCAAGAGTCAAGAGAAGCGTGTCCAGGATAGGAACAAGAGGATTCGTGATATGACCGAGGAACTGCAGTCCAAGGACTTGAGTTAGAGCAAAGAGCAGACAGGATTGAGAGGCTTGCTCCCAGAAGAGGGATCTCAAGGCCAAGATCGACTCTTTGACCACTACCATCGAGGAGAACAAGACCGCAATGGAGAACGCAGGTCTTACCTTTGTCGAGGAGGAGATTGATGCCGACGAGTAGACTTGGCTACTCAGATATCTTTATTTACCGTACTGGTTATTTGTGAACTTATTGTTGGACCATCCGACATGTGGATGGCTTGCCACTTGTGTGTTTTTACTTTGAGACTTTTGTTATCTTGTTGTTAAGTTTTTATCCTTGTGTTGCTTGCCATGTGTTGCTTGTGTAATGTATTGTGCATAAATCATGTAAGGGTATCTCATTCTTATCTCTATATGAACAAACCACAGATGCCTCCCCGTCGCGCAAACCCCAACCCCAACATTACCCCGGAAATGCAACAAATGATGAATGCGCAAACACAGCTTATGCAAATGATGACGACGTTCATCCAGAACCAGAACAACAACAACAACAACAACAACCCCAATAACAACAACAACAATAACAACAACAACAATAACAACAACAACAACCCTCCAGGTTTTGATATGCTCACCAGATTTCTGCGTCTGAGGCCAGCTAAGTTTTCGAGAACGACTGATCCCATGGTGGCCAATGATTGGCTACGTTCTGTGAACAAAGACTTAGTGACCGTGGGATGCACAGATGCTGAAAAGGTCAGGTTCGCAGCACATTTGTTGGAAGGACCAGCCGCTGCATGGTGGGACAACTTCTAGATTACCACGCCTATTGATGAGGTGACTTGGGCTATCTTTGAAGATGGATTTCGTACTACTCATATCTCACCAGGTATGATGAGCCTGAAAAAGAAGGAATTCCACAACATGAAGCAACGCCACCACAGTGTGGCTGAATATATTGAAGAGTTCAACAATCTGGCGCGCTATGCACCGGATGAGGTTGACACTGATGCCAAAAGAAAGGAAAAGTTTCTGGAAGGCTTGAATGATGAGCTGAATCTGCAGCTGTCTGTGGCATATGTTCCAACTTATCAGTCGTTGTGTGACAAAGCTGTTACTGTGGAAAATAAAATGAAGCAAGTCGAGAGTAGGAAGAGGAAACACTCCGACAAGCACAGCTCGGGAACGTCTCATAAACGATCTCACTATGATGATAGTGTCAGCTCAGGTTCCCACAAGCATGGGAAGTTTAACAAGCACCACAACCACAACCGTCATGACAACAAGCATCATCGCAGTCATGACAATGATAAGTATAAGAATCACAAGAGTGGACATAAGAACCACCACAGTGGAGGTGGAAGTGGAAGTCAGCCTAAAAGGGACATCAGTCAAGTTGAATGCTTCAAATGCAAGAAGCTGGGGCATTATGCTAATGAGTGCCCTGAGAAGAACGTTGAAGGACCTAACAAGCCCAATCCTTTTCAGAAAGGACAGGTTAACCACATCAATGTGGAGGAGGTCTATGAAGAGCCTGATGCCGTTGCTGGTAAGTTCAGACTCAATTCTATCTCAGCATTTGTACTCTTTGATACTGGTGCATCTCATTCATTCATATCAAAAGCATTCGTCAAAAGAAATGAAAAACACGTAGAAACCATAGGATGTCCTATAAGAGTAAGATCAAAAGGTGGAGAAATGATAGTAAACTCAGGATGTCATGATTTAGTCATAGAGTTTGGAAAACATAAGTTTCCAGTGAACTTAATAATCCTGAATTCCCAAGGATTGGATGTGATTTTGGGAATGGATTGGATGGCTAAGTATGAGGGAGTACTAGATTGTGCAAATCGTATAGTTTCACTCACAACCCCTGAAGGTAAGAGGATAAAATTTAAGTCCAATTTTAAATCTAAAGGGAGTAAGCTGAATTCTCTTAAGGGGTTAGCATGGACAGTGTGCCAATTGTGTGTGAGTATCCGGATGTGTTCCCAGAAGAGTTACCGGGAATGCCACCAGATAGAGATGTGGAATTTATAATAGATTTGGTACCAGGTTCTAGACCAAGGGCAAAGAGGCCTTATAAAATGTCACTGATTTAACTTAAGGAACTCAAGAAACAACTTGGAGAACAATTGCGTAAAGGATTCATCCAGCCAAGTTCTTCATCTTGGGAGCTCCAGCTTTGTTCAGAGAAAGAGAGATAGAACTCAAAGATTATGCATAGATTACCGTTCTCTCAACGAGGTAACTATCAAGAACAAATATCCTTTGCCAAGAATCAATGATTTGTTTGATCAGCTAGAAGGAGCTTGTGTTCTCAAGATTGACCTTCGTCGTGCAATTTTCAACTCAAGATAAGAGAGCAAGACATACCTAAAACAGCATTCACCACAAGGTATGGATTATATGAGTACACGTGATGCCTTTCGGTTTAACCAATGCTCCAAAGATACTTCATGAATATGATGAACAAAGTGTTCATGGATTTTCTCGACAAGTTCGTTGTCGTTTTCATCGATGACATCTTAGTCTACTCCAAGAGCAAGGAAGAGCATGAAAGCCATTTATGCTTGATACTTGAGAAACTGAGGGAACATAAGCTTTATGCCAAATTCAACAAGTGTGAGTTTTGGTTAGAGGAAGTTGGATTTCTTGGTCATGTTATGACAAAGGATGGAGTGGCAGTTGATCCTGCTAAAGTTTCGGCTGTGACAGAATGGGAATCCCCTAAGAACGTAAAAGAGGTTCGTAGTTTCCTTGGTTTAGCAGGTTACTACAGAAGGTTCATTGAAATTTTTTCTAAGGTTGCTAAACCAATGACAGAATTGTTAAAGAAAGATAAGAAATTTGCTTGGTCTGAAGGATGTGAACTCAGCTTTCAAGAATTAAAGAAAAGACTTGTGTCAGCACCAGTTCTGTGCCTACCAGATTTAGAAAATGATTTCCAAGTGTATTGTGATGCTTCGCATCAAGGATTAGGTGCCGACTTATGCAAGGCGGAAAAGTTGTGGCTTATACCGAGACAACTCAAAACTCATGAAGTAAATTATCCTACCCATGATTTAGAGTTAGCACCGTTGTCCATGCACTCAAAACATGGAGACATTACCTTTTGGGAAAACGCTAGAAGTATTCACCGATCATAAGAGTTTGAAATATATCTTCACCCAAAAAGAAATCAATATGATACAAAGGAGATGGCTAGAACTTATCAAAGATTACGACTTGAGTTTACAGTACCATCCTGGTAAAGCAAATGTAGTAGCAGATGCTCTAAGTCGTAAGGCGTTTGTAAATGGTCTTACCAAAGGTGAATTGCCAGATGACTTGTGTAAGCAATTCAAGGAACTCAGGTTGGAGATTGTGCCGGAAGGACATCTTATGTCTTTGGATGTTCAACCCACTCTGTTGGATAAGATTAAAGAAGCCCAAAAGACGGATAAGGAAATCGAAGAGATTAGGGAAAGGATTAGCCAAGGAAAGCTAAAAGTTTCCATATGGACGAACAAGGTACTTTATGGCACGGGAAACGTATTTGTGTTCCACAAGATCCGAAATTTCGGAAACTGATTCTACAAGAAGCTCATAACTCTCCATATTCTATTCACCCGGGAAACACCAAAATGTACATGGATATGAAAGAAAGATTTTGGTGGAACAATCTCAAAAGGGACATCGCCGAACACATTGCTTTGTGATGTGTGTAGTAGAGTGAAAGCGGAGCATCGTAAACCAGCAGTTTGCTTCAACCAATGCCTATTCCTGAATGGAAGTGGGAAAATATTGGTATGGATTTCATTACCGGATTACCAAGGACCAGGTCAGGGTATGATTCCATATGGGTAGTAGTGGATCGCCTAACTAAAGTGGCTCATTTTATACCCGTAAAGACAACTTATACCAGTGCAAAGTTAGCCAAAATCTACATGAGCAGAATTGTATGCCTTCACGGTGTACCTAAGAGTATTGTGTCTGATAGAGGAACTCAGTTCACTTCTCACTTTTGGAGACAGCTTCATGAATCTTTAGGAACGAGGTTGGAATTCAGCACTGCTTTTCATCCTCAAACTGATGGACAAACAGAAAGGACTAATCAAATTCTTGAAGACATGTTGAGGGCATGTGCCCTAGACTATGGAGCAAGTTGGGATGAAAGTCTGCCTTACGCAGAGTTCTCTTACAACAACAGTCACCAATCTAGTATTGGGATGGCACCATTTGAGTTTCTCTACGAAAGGAAGTGTACCACCCCATTGCTATGGAATGGTGTGGGAGAAAGAAGTTTGTTTGGACCAGATCTTATCAAAGACGCCAAGAAAAAGTCAAATTGGTTAGGGACAGTTGAAGATAGCAGTCTCGATGAAAAGCTACGCAGATGCTAAGCGAGAGAAGTCACTTACGGTTGGGGATAGAGCTTATCTTAGAGTATCACCACTTCGTGGAGTGAAAAGATTTGGAGTCAAAGGAAAGTTAGCACCAAGATATGTTGGACCATTCAACATTCTAAGTCGCAAGGGAGAAGCTGCATATGAAATCGAACTGCCAGCATCTTTATTAGCAGTCCATAATGTTTTTCATGTGAGCCAGCTCAAGAAATGTCACCCAGAAATGGAAGAAACATCTTTGAAAGATACCATATCTTTGGAAGAAGTTCAACTAGAAAGTGATCTCACCTATGAAGAAAAGCCTGTCAAGATACTTGAGACCGCAGAAAGAGTCACAAGGACAAAGACCATTAGGTTTTGCAAAGTACAATGGAACCATCATTCCGAAGAAGAAGCAACATGGGAAAGAGAAAACGATCTTCGGAAAGACCATCCTCACCTATTTGCTAGCCAATCCGAATCTCGAGGGCGAGATTCATTTTAAGGGGGTTAGATTTGTAACATCCCAAAAATCATGTTTCAAAAACTCATTCATTTCATCCTTGCATCATTCATTCATATAGGGTTTTTCTCAAAATCATTTAGAGACAGAAGTTTGAGCTATGATTTCATGTGGGCAATTTATCTCAATTGGCCATCACCCTTTGGGATTTGATTGTCTATGAATTTGTTTGCTTGCCTCCATGGTTGGAAAGGCTAGGTGAAGCTTTTAACCCAAGATTAAAAAATTTAGAAATAGTTTCAAAACCCTATTTCAAATATTTGCAAACTAGAGCAAATCTCTGTTTACTTTGAAACCCAAGCTTGACCAAGCCTTGCAAGGTAACCACTTAGTTAGAATGACTGTTTTGAACCCACGTAACCCTGCAAAAATCCCAAAGCAGTTTGAATTCAAAAGGATTTGAATTCATATCAAATTCTATTCAGAAAATGGATTTAGAAAAGAAAAGGCTTAGGCAAGGAAAAGGCCATGCCAGAATCTGGCCCAAGCAAGAATCGAGCCCAACAAGCCCACCCGGAATCTCCTTATTCTTCTCTCACAAGCGCAGCTACCTGAGCAGCAGCAGACCCCACCGCACTCCGGCACCTCGGCTGACAAGCGGGCCTTCTCCACGCCGCCTCGTTTTCCCAGATCACGCGCGACCACGCCGCTGCAGCAGTGATGGTTGCAATGGCGCCGCGTAAATGGGCATTTAACATGAAGGCTTCCTGTCGATTCCCCGGCTATAAGATCCTCTCCTCGCGATCTTTTTCCCCAAACACCTCGCTCACTCCACCAGCTGTCCTCAATCAGCTTTGCACCGCCGCAGACAGAGCCTCTCCGCGATCGATTCCGTGAGCCTAGTGTTTCCCTCGCCTCGTTTACAATCTGACGCAGCGTGTCTTGGCGCATCTCCTGACCTCACTAGTCCGTCCTGTACTGCCCCAGGTCGCCGGTTCCACTTGACACCGCGAGCACCGACAGCGACATCAACTCCGACGAGTTTTCCCGGTAAGCCCAGACCGCCGCTTCCCTGCTCATGCTCACGACTTCCTTGACCTGGAACCTAACCGTGTCGCTAACTTGCCTTTGGGTGATTCAGAACGCCCACGACGACCACCGACGACCCGACGCCGCCATTTAACTCCGTGAGGAATCGCAGCCGTGCTCGAGCGCCCCTTGACCAACCACGAGTACGACGAGCATCGCCGTGACCCCCTGAGCCCGGTGAGCTACTCCTCGTTCTCACTTACCTCCTGCATCATCGGCAACATCATCGATCGGCGCTCACCGGTAGCCGCCATTCGCCGCCAGTTCTTGGCGTGGAAATAATACCGTTAGATTCAGATCGTAGCGCTAGGATTGATCCACTTAACCCCGAAGTGGTACGCGATCTGAGCCGCCAGATTTCAT
The DNA here is from genome assembly GCA_023614405.1 of Avena insularis. NCBI lineage: Eukaryota > Viridiplantae > Streptophyta > Magnoliopsida > Poales > Poaceae > Avena > Avena insularis. Next base: position 401,274,110 of record CM042688.1, on the reverse strand, counting down.
TTAGATCCTACGGCTGTGGAGCTCGATCCAGTGCGAAACGGTACGGGCGAATAAGAACATGACGCGTGGCTAGGGTTAGAACTAAAAACAGAATTTAAACCAGATTTTGATCCAGATTTCAAATGCCTATAACTTTTGAATGCCACGTTGGAATTTTACAAATTTTATACCGTTGGATTCAGAAAAACAAGACCTTTCTGCCTATCCTTTTTGTTTAGCAAATAGTAACCATTAGTTTAGCTTAAATTGCAGAAACTTGTTTGAGGCCTTTTGAGTATAGATTTAGTTTAGTATTTTGTTTTAGGGTTAAGTAAATTGTCTTGGCTATTTTTGTGACTTGTTTAGTTTCTGTATTCATGCACTTGCTTGGTTGAGTTTTCAAAAATCACCACTTAGTAGATTCATGCATGCATGCATTCATAATATTTTTGTTTCTATATATTTGTGTGTAATTGTGTGCTATAACTTTGTGTGTAGATTTTGCTAGTGATTGTGATTGTGACGAGTGCTATTCTCCACACTACCAAGGCAAGTGATATCTCCATGAATATTCCAATCCTATATTTTATACATGCATTAGATATATTTTGTTAGGACTTGCATGCTACTTTTGTCAATTGATGATGGGAAATCCTATTTAGAATAGAATGCTAGAGTTACTAGGAAAATTCCCTAAGGATAAGTTGCCATGCCATGCTTAGCCTAGCTACTAGAAAACAAGGGTGGTTTATATATACACTATGGAAAATTATTCTAAGTCTAAGGACTTGAGTTATATTTAACAAAACAACTAAGTTAATGAATCTCCAGGTGGAATGGGACTTGCTTGGTGGTTTTTGGTTGAGTGGTTCACAAGGCCCATGTTTATGGTTTACCTTAGTGTATCTCACTTGTGGATGGCCACCCAGAAACAAAGAGATTTGAGATGTCAAATGTTGAGAAGCTTCAAGTGCAACCACTTGGCATTATGGGCTCTGCCATGATCTTAGGTTGCTAGAACTTAGTCTCTTGGACAGTGGTGGTAGAGGAATAATAGGTTGGAACGCTCCATTTGACTAAGGAAAGGCTTCAAGGATCTTGTCTTGGGAAACCAAGTCTTGTGGGGAAAGTGCACCACCTCTGCAGAGTGTAAACCTAAGTACTTAGCCATGTCCCTGGTAAAGGACAATTTGAGCATCAAGACATGGAAACTTCAAGAATCTCAACACTCCAATTTCTAAATAAAACTTGTGGGTGAACAAGGGTTAAAAGGATCTTTAGTCATTGATTGGTAGATGCCCTGAGTGGATCTTCAGTCTTTGATTGGTAGATGCCTTGGGTGTTTTGTGCCTTACAAAAACTTAGTGTTTTCAAAAAGTTAAGGAAAAATCTACTTTGAGCAATGCAAGCCTAAGCTCCACCAGCCAAATGCATATAGTATTATAGTCCACTTAAAATATACTAAGGTATCACTTGCCAATACTATTCCAAAGTATTGACCCTTGTGGCTGTAACTTATGATGTTGCAGGTTACTCTGATGATGAATAGGAGTCATGAGTCTACACTCAACATGCTTGCCTGTGGCACATGAATATGAAGACTTATGTTTATTTACTTATTCCATAAACTCTTGTATTAGGCCTTTGGCCATGAGTTGTAAAAGACTATGTTTTATCTCTGGAAAGACTGTAATAAATGACCTTTGTATCTGTGTACTTCATCTTAAACTGTGGATGCTAGCATTGATCCAGGGACTAGCATTGCAATCACAGGGATCTTTTCCTTTACAAAGGAGGGATCTTACACGGTCAGTGGGAGCAGCCGGCCTAACGGGTATCAGTGAACCCCGATCGTCCGATTAAGTGGGCATGGATGGCCCTGCGTCGTCGTCCAGCTCACGCCAGCGGCGACAGGTCGGAACCCTAGTAGAGGATGGGAAGTGGCGGGGAGGCTCACCGGAGGACTCGGGAGGCAGCGAGGATGGGCGGAGGCGACGCGGCGCATGACAACGGTCCCGGCGATGGGCGACACGGCGGTGGTGGTCTCCGGTAAGCAGCTCGCGCGACGGCGACCGAGGAGAACTCGTCGAGGCTTCACCTGCGAGGTCGGAGGAGGCGGTCCTGGGCCAGAAAAGAACCACAGTTAGATACAGGGGACCTCCAGGGTGTGACATGCAGAGGGAGAAGCAGAGGGGAGGGGAGGGCTTGCTTGATTTTTCTAAAAGGACCGATGCTCCTTCTTCTTCTTCTTCTTTCGGGCAGCACAAAGCAGAGGAGGAGGAGTGGAGCTGGGGGAGGTGAGTGGAGGTGGGAAGGAGCAAATGAGGCAGGAAGGGATGCTGGAGGTGGCCTCTGGCCTTTATACGAAGGGGGAGATCTAGAGGGTGTAAATGTCCACTTTGTACATGGAGGAGGGGTGATGCTGGCCAGGGATTTGCTCAGAGGGCGATGGGGAGGGATAAGAATGGGTTTTGGTCGGGCAGGGATAGAGGGAGGGAGCTGTGGTAATTAAATGTGGTAGATCTTGTAAGATTGGGTATCTCTCTCTCTCTGCACTAATCTAGGGGTAAAAAGGGGCAATGCTGGGGTGGATCTATAGTGCTCACGACAAGGGGAGTGTTGGGTACTGTGGAGGAGTGCTTGACAAGCTTTGGTGGGGGTTTGGTCCTAGTTTTGTTCAAGTTTAATTGTTTTGCAAGATTTTGATCACAAGAGAGCTTGTGAAGGAGTTCAGAGATTTGTAGTGGAAAGGATGGGGAAGATGGTACTGGTGGATGGGCATGGTCAAGGTACACTCCTAGGATTTATTTGGAATTTTCATAAGGGGTTTTAGTCCCCATAAATCCATTTATTCAAAAAGGGCAGAAGTGGTTTCTAGAAGATCATTTGGTAATTTTACATTGGACAAGGTTGGTTTTTGGTGTGAAAGGGACCCAAATCTGAATAGACACTTAGGGGAATTTTCCCAAGATTTATTGTGGCTTAAAATTATTTAAGACAATTATTATTCCTATTTAGCCATTTAAGAAAATGGGCAAAAAGAAATAATAAAGCTTCTCAAAAATATTTATTCTTGAGATGGGAAGATAGGGTATGATATATGGAACTCACATGAGCCAAAATTTGGGGAAGTGTTTTGATAAAAACCAAACTTTCCATTAGTGAAAGGGGTTTTGAGATTTTGTCTAATAAAGAAATTTATGAGATTTGGAGCCATAATAAATATGGATAATTGTTGATAAATTTTGATGATCAAGGTAGATGATGTAGAAAAGGTGTAGAAAGTATTTTCAACCTTGGGATTGGAATTCCAACTTGAATTAGACGGAAAAACATGGAATTGAGGATCTAGGGTGATGTTATTTTTATACCACCAAAACCTTGTTAGATCTTGGAGCTCAAAGCTCACCTTGATGCAAGGGATAGATGATTAGTTAGACCAGGTCATATAGATGATCATGGCAGAAATAGTTTGGATTAATTGCATTTGAGGTGATCTAGAAGTGATGGCAAACTTTGTTGAAAATAAGGCTGCCATACCAAATGAGTCATGATGCCTTATAAACCATGTGGGTTTAATAAGCTCAAAGATCCACTTGGAAGAAGTGAAGTAGGTTTTTATAGACCTATATGAGTATAATACAACCATGCAAAGAGTAGGTCCATAGAAGGTTGGATGATGGTGTTAGCTTCTAACAAAGTAGGCATGAGGACTACATTTGGAGGAAAAGTTATTTTCTTGCCTGCAAAACCATCAAGAACAAGTGGGTCGGAGGATGATCTAACCAATGGAAAATGTGGGCCTTGGTAGTTCTTAGGATGGTTAACAAGATGGTTCAGGTTCATTTCCAAAAATGCACATGGTTTGGGAAAGGGAGGCATTCAAAAAGGTGATGTTGGAACAGTTTCCAGACTTGGTCAAATTTGGCAGTTTTGAGGATTTTGACTAGAGTATGAGAGGGAAGGTTTTTGGAGGGGTTGCAAGGTGCCAAAGCATCATCAAGTGAATGCCGTTGAAGGGTAGATTGTTTAGAAGGGATCCATGTTTGATATTGGTCTTCATGGACTTGGAAGCTTCTAGAATGGAAATCTTCAGAATTGATCTAGTTAAGGATTTTAGATGATCACCTAGTAGCTAGGGATTATATCCAGATTTGATTCTTGCTTAGGGGTTGATGATTTGGAAACATCTTGATCATAGTGATGAGCTCCTAGAGTAGTTCATACTACTTCCTAAACAAACAAGTCAAACAGCAGATCAAGTCAACTAATCTTATAAACTAAGCAAATCCACTACTGGGTTACCATCAAGTTTATCTTGAGGTAAGGTTGGGGCATTTTGAAGAGGTTTGGATTTTTGAGTAAGATAAGAGTCCTTAGTATTCTTACCAAGAGTAGAGTTCAAATGCTTTGTAAATAGGTTTTGGGAAAACTAGAGATAAGATTGGTTGAGGGTTCTATCTTGAAAACATAAGGAGGTTATAATATATATCTCTCCATAGTCTTTGGTCAATAGAAGCTACAAAAATAGTTTTGGTTACATAAGCATCTTGGCTCATGATTTGAATTGCCAGAACATTTGAGAATATGTAAAAATGAGCTAGGATAGTTTTGGTAAATAGCTTTTGTCAACTGATGGTGAGGTAAGGAGTAGCATATGGCATACTCTCACATGCACCAATACAAACAAACAACAAGCAAACACTACACCCAAGAACAAGAATTTTTTTTGTTCCCCCTGATTTTTGCATTCTGGACAACTAATCAGGGTTGCTGAAATTGGGATGTTACAAACCTTTCCCCCTTAAAAGAATCTCGTCCTAAAATTCGGGAGAGTAGGATTAGGGGATTTGTCTTGGAGTTAGTTCTATGTGTTTCTTGAGTACTAACTTGTCGACTTTGTCTTTGAGCAGATCACTTCGATAGTGAGGTTGATCTTTAAATGCCTTGAAAACACAAGGGGTGGAGCAGGCTTCAACCAGGATTGCGAGGAGTGATCTTCCGGCTGTTTAGGATTTATGGCGCCTGTCCTAAGGGATTATTGTATTCTAGTATACGTCCCTGTGTCCAACTGTTCGATTGCTTCCGGCAGAGGGTTATTCTATTTTGTAGGAAAGACGCAGTCTTTCCCCCTTAGGATTAGACTGGGGTAGATCGGAGAGTTGGCGCAGTCCTTCCCTCTTGGAGTTGTAGAGGGATGTTTTGAATGCTAACGTCCATATTTCTCCTGGAGTCGAGATTGTCAGAGGGTGTCCCAATCTGGAGATCTTCTGAATTATCCTTGGGTAGACGGTCTTCTGAGGATTGAGTGGAAAGACGCAGTCTTTCCACCTTAGAGCTTCATTAAGGTGCTTTAGGAGTGGTGCAGACCTCCTGCCCGGGAGAGCTGTCCTGGGGTTAGCGGGAGGCTGCATCTTCCTGGAGTCTTGAGTTAGTGTCGTCAAGTGATGCCCTATTCTATACACCTTGGCGAGGGGGTTTCCTAACGAAGCTTTGTGGAGGGAGCTTAGGGCAAGTTAGCGGTTTATGACTCTCCTGGCTAGCGTTTAGTTAGGGATGATGCAGTCAGCATCGGTGGAGAGGTCTTCACTTGAATTTCTTGCGTTGCTTCTGCTTGAGGGCGGAGTCGGCTTGCTGACTTCATGCCTTCTCATCTTAGGGAAACTGGAGTATTCGGGCCTTCGAGAGAGTAAGCGCTCCGGGTTGGGGTCTGATGCAACGTCTTGGGTAAAACACGCAAGAGGGAGAAACATCCAAGCAAGCATAGCAATCCAAGGAAGTTATTACATAACCAACCAGTCTGCACCCGAGGGTGCCAATAGTACTTACGCATTACAGAACTCGTTCAGGGGCGATACATGACTCTACCCTATTGCTAAATGGGCGAGTACCGCAATGCGGGTGATTACTCGGAGGGTGCATCAGTGGAGTCATGGCTGGCTTCTGGCAGAGCAATGGAGGCTTCCTACACCTCCTGGATGGGCTTGAACCTACGGAGATACTGACTGGCGGTGATGCACTTCCTACTTCTCTTGGGGGCGGCTTCTCTCGAGGTTCCTTCAGTGGCGGTGGTTCGTACTTGATTCCTTTGCAGGGTTTCTAGAGCTTCCTTACGGGTGAGAAGGGCTTGCAGGCGACGGAGCTCCATCTGGGAGTGGCGGTATTCATCAACGACTATTGTTAACACCTCGTTGCTGGAGTAGTTGAAGCGGGTCTGAAAGGAGAGCGCATGGTATGCCAGGCTGGGGTCTTGAGATCCTCCGGTGCAGTCGACATTTCCCTTCATGGGGAGGTAAAAGGTTGTGGGTTGTCTCATCTCTAGGAGGGAGCTATGGATGCGCATCAAAGCTTCTCTGCCTACCAAATCCATAGCAAGTACGGGGCTGGGCACCTCAGGTCCAGTGGAATAGATAGGGCTTCCATTGGTTCCAGGCTTGGCTAGTATGACAATTTGTCCCACATAATCTCCTGATTCCAGTCCCTTGTGGAGGGTGTAAATAGGTTTCTGCTGGTAACCACAAAGTTGTCGGGAGTCCCAGAGGAGTCGGGGAAATCCAATGTTCAGCCACTCTTCATCAACAGGTTCCATCTACAAAAAGTGTTTAGGGCAAGGTCGAGTTAGTGAAAACTATGCAGGATTTTAAGATTAGAAAATCTAATTAATGCAAGTGGTTTTCAAAAATGGAGGGGAAAAGACATAAGCATTTTTTGCAAATAGTGATCTCTTCTCCCTTGTCTTTTAGAAAATAGGGTTGTCATTTCCTATCTAACGTCCATGCTAACTAAGGTCTCCTACAGTCAGGATGGCTCTGATACCAAGTCTGTGGGGCCCCCGGATTAATCCTCCGAGAATCCCTGTTATGCATACAACCACGATCCCATGATCAGTTAGTCGTTGCACATAACTGACAAGTATCAAAGTAGACATCCAATACATAACGAATACATGACATACCTTATTTGCCATTATGGCTACATCGATCAACAACAGCAGAACTTCATTAAGCGTAGAGCCCGAGCCATGCCATAACCTACATGCAACTATCTGGGAGGACAGCCTAGCTCACATGGACGTCACCTTAATCTTCCATTGTCAAGCTTCTGAAAGCCTGGCCAAGTAAATAACCAGGGACAATGCCATGAGTACGTCTGAATGTACTCGCAAACCACCAAGATAAATGAGATAAGGAAATGCAATTCTCGCTGTGGCGAGATAGCTTTGTCTAGGGTTGTTTTTGAAAAGCCTAGACTAACTCTGGTAGTTTTGGCATCTTGATACATTGCAAATGTATCTATAATTTTTGATGTTCCATGCTTGGTTTTATCCACTTTCTTGTGTTTTGTTCCAACTTTGGAGTACTTTTCATATGATTTCTTGGACTAACCTATTAACAAGAGCCCCAGTGCCATCTGCCTGTTTTCAGCTGTTTTTGGTTCCAGGAAAGTCAGAAAATGAATATTCTCGGAATTGGACGGGACAAAAGCCAAAGTGCCTATTTTTCCGAAAGGGATCAAGTGCCAGAATACGAGACAGAGAGGGGCCAGGGGCCGGTCACACCACCTGGCCGCGCGGTCAGGCCTGTCCCGCGCCAGGGGATGGTGTGGTGGCTCCTGGCACCCCCTCGGCCTCTCCTTCCGCCTATAAGTTGCCCTCGGGACGTAAACCATAAGAACCCGATCAAAAATCCATGAAAGAGACTGTAGCCGCCGTCATCTCCATCCCTATATCGGGAGGGATCTGAAGCTCTTCCCGGCACCCTGCCGGAGAGGGGAATTCACCCTGGAGGCCTTCTTCATCACCATGCAAGCCTCCGGTGTGATGCATGAGTAGTTCATCCTTGGACTACAGATCCATGTAGTAGCTAGATGGCTGGTTTCTCCTCCTTTGTGCTTTCATGTTTAGATCTTGTGAGCTCCGTTCATGATCAAGATCATCTATTTGTAATTCATACATGTTGTGTTTGCGGGGATACGATGGATATTGAAATGCTATTTTAGATTGATTATTGATTCCATCATGTCTTTGTTATTTGAGATCTTGCATGCTTTCCGTTGTTAGTAGCTATCTTGGCCAAGTAGATGCTACCAACTCCAAGAGTTAGTATTTATGCTCGATAGTGGGTTCATGCCTCTAGTAATCTGGGGAAGTGACAGAAGTCTCTAAGGTACTAGATGTGCTGTTGCTACTAGGGAGAAAACAACAATCCTTTATTCATAGAATAATCGTATTGTTTACTTTACACGCAGTTCGTAAAGCAATAATCTGTTCCTTGCAACTTAATACTTGAGGGGGTTCGGATGATAACCTGAAGGTGGATTATTAGTCATAGATGCAGTTGGATGGCAGTCTATGTATTATGTTGTAATGCCCAATCAAGTCTCAAAGGAGTCAATATGATTAGTATATGCATGTATTGCTTTCTCGGTGTTTGTCAATTGCCCCGCTGTAATTTGTTTACCCAGCATGTTATCTATTTAAGGAGATACACCTCAAGTGAACTATGGATCCCGGTCGTTTTTCTTTACATACAATCTATAAACTGTTTCTGCTTTGTGTTTACTTTCTGCAAACTTTTACCTCTTTCCATTCGATACGTTTAATCCTTTGTTTTCCGCAAAACACGGTGAGATTGATAACCTCATTGCAAGTTGGGGACAAAGTTCTATGGTTGTATTGTGCAGGTCTCCACGTTGCTACTAGCACCGGTAGTGCGCCCTGCCAAAGCTCAGCTAGTAACACCTTTGGGGTGTTTCCTTGCTCCTACTGGTTCGATTAAACCTTGGTTTCATAACTGAGGGAAAACTTACTGCTGTGCTCATCGTACCTTCCTCTTGGGGTTCCCAACGAGCTCTACGTTGAAAGTCGAGCGCATCAAGATTTTCTGGTGCCGTTGCCGAGGAGTCAAGGACATCTTCACAAGGGGAGTCCCTCATAACCAATCTCTTTACTTTGTTGTTTTTGTTTTGCTTAGTTTCTTTTTGCTTTGTTTGCTTGTTTTGTTCTTCAAAAAAACACAAAAAAATTAGTTTTACTTGTTTGGTTTCTTATTTGAGAACCCAAAAAAAAATGACTACTCTTGAAAACACTAAGTTGTGTGACTTCACTAGCACCAACAACAATGATTTTATGAGCACACCTATTGCTCCACCTATGGCTGAAAATATTTTCTTTGAGATAAAACCTTCTTTGATCAATCTTTTTATGAGAGAACAATTTTCTGGTATTGGTAATGAAGATGCTGCTTCCCATCTAAATAACTTTATTGAACTTTGTGAGATGCAAAAGCATAGGGATATAGATGGTGATATTATTAAGCTGAAATTGTTTCCTTTCTCTTTGAGAGGAAAAGCTAAAGAGTGGATGAATTCCTTAACTAGGAATAGTATTGATTCTTGGACTAAGTGCAAAGATGCTTTTATTGGAAAATACTATCCTCCTCCTAAGATTATATCCATGAGGAGTGAAATAATGAAGTTTAAACAACTTGATAATGAGCATGTTGCTCAATCTTGGGAAAGAATGAAATCTTTGGTAAAGAATTGTCCCACTCATGGACTGACTGCTTGGATGATCATCCAAACTTTTTATGCAGGATTGAACTATTCTTCAAGGAACCTATTGGATTCTGCAGCTGGAGGTACCTTTATGACCATCACTTTGGGTGCTGCAACAAAACTTCTGGACAATATGATGGTTAATTATTCTGAATGGCATACTGAGAGAGCTCCACAAGGTAAGAAGGTAAATTCTGTTGAGGAAACTTCCTCCTTGAGTGATAAGATTGATATTATTATGTCTATGCTTGTTAATGGGAAATCCCATATTGATCCAAATAATGTTCCTCTAGCTTCTTTGGTTGCTCAAGAAGAGCAAGTTGACATGAACTTCATAAGAAATAACAATTTTGGCAACAATGCTTATGGTAAGAATGCTTATAGGAACAATTTTGGTAACAACAATTATAAGCCTTATCCTCCTAATACTACTTATGGCTATAATGGTAAATCTGAATTACCTAGTGAAGGAAGAATTTTAGAAGTTGAAAGAGCCACTAAAAACTTCATGCAAATGCAATATGAGCAGAATAAGCTATTTAATAAAACTATGGAGGAACAATCTATCATTTTGAAGAACATTAGCCTTCAACTTGAGAGTCTAAATAGGGAAATTCCTGGTTTACAATTGAAACTCTCTATTGCTGAAAGAAATATATCATCTCTATCTGAAGCTCAATCTTCATTGATTAATAAAATGGCTGCTAAACCTGAAACTAATGAGAATCCCTTTGCAGCCACTAATGCTATACAAGTAAGAATTGATGAAAATGTTAGACTATTAGCTGAATTACATGCTAAATGGAAAGAGAAGATGAAATTGCTAGAAACATTAGTGTTTATACTATCACCACAACTAGTGTTGAGGCTACTAATAGTTCTACTACTTTAGATGATAAATTTGATTTTGATCTTGATGGTTGCAATATCTCTGAAGTTATTAAGTTCCTACAAAATCTTGCAAAAAGTCCTAATGCTAGTGCTATGAACATGGCCTTTACAAAACACATTACCGATGCTCTCATAAAGATTAAAGAAGAAAAGATGAAACATAAAGCTTCTATTCCTATAAAACAAGAAGATGGTTGGGAACCCATCATTAATATGAAAGTGAATGCCTTTGATTTCAAAGCTTTGTGTGATCTTGATAGTAGTGTTTCTATTATGCCTAGAAAGATTTATGATATGCTTGATTTGCCTCCTCTTGAAGGTTGTTATTTGAATGTCCCACTTGATGATAATGCTAAAAAGAAACTCATGGGGAGTCTTAATGATGTTCTTATTATGGTTAACGATTCCTATGTCGCCGTTGATTTCTATGTTTTGGATGTTGAATACAATGCTTCTTGTCCTATTACTTTGGGAAGACCCTTTCTTAGAACTGTTGGTGCCATCATTGATATGAAAGAAGGCACCATTAAATATCAACTCCCACTCAAGAAAGGTATAGAACACTTCCCTAAAAAGAGAGAAAATATTTCTTTTGCTTCTCCTATGAAAACAAAATTTGGTCTTAATGCTTCTTCATTTGAGAACACTTGATTCTTTCTTTGCTTCTTATGCCTAACTTAAAGGCGTTAAAGAAAATTACTTGTTGGGAGATAACCCAAGAGTTTGAGTTGAGTCTTGGAAGTTATTACTTCAGCAATTATTTCTCCTTATCCTTTTTATTTTCTTATTGTGCCAAGAGTAACCTCTAATGAGAGTGAAGTAATGATTGGGAAAGTTGTTGTCCCGAAACAGATTTTTGTGCTTCACCGTAAAAGTTCCTGAGAGAGCTCTGTACGTCGGATTGAGCTATAATCTTTTGTTCTTCTGCCCCAGGTTGTTATCTAACTTTCATTCATTCAACACTTTTTGATTTGAGCAATAGAAGGTCTTCGAAAAAATTCGTCTTTACCTGCTGGTATGTTTTGACAGATTTCTGCCATTTTTTGCATTTGCTTCTTGTTAGTTCCTTCTTGAGTTCCTTTGGGGAATTGAGCTTTTTGAGGGAAGTACTACAGTACCTAGTATTCTAATGGAAGTTTATTTGGTGTTAGAACTGAACCTTGAGACTTATTTATCTTAAGTGCACTAATGTTGCTAATGAGATTGTGTGAAGTTTTGTATGAAGGAAAAAATTTCAAGTGTATGGAAGGAATGAGTAATGAGATGAAGGATGGACTAAAGCTCAAGCTTGGGGATGCCACGCGTGTCACCCCAATAAATAGCCAAGAAGTACAAGCGTCAAAGCTTGGGGATGCCCAAGGCATCCCCTTCTTCATCAATAAAAATTCTAGGTTTCTTCCAAACGCTTCATTTTTTATTGTTTCATGCACAGTTGTTTTTTTCTTGGAGCGTCTCCCTTTTCGTTTTCGTTTTGGTTTTTAGTTTGCTTGGTTTGCTTAGTTTTCTGAATAAGTTGGTTGGACCCCCTCTTTCATACATTGGTTTGCAAATAGTTTGGTTTGGTTTGGAAAAGAGTAGGAAAGTTCATGCCTTTGTGGTAAAAAGATCTCGTTCTTGACTGTGGCTATATTTTTCATGCCATGCTTGATATTTTTTTTGGCTTTATGCTTAGTATTCTTTGCTGTAGCATGACTTGTTATAAACAATTGAGATTGCTTAATATGCCTTGGATGAATCATGCGTTGTTTTAGCATATTAAAGCATAGTATAGTGGTATTCTCCTTTAATGCTTTATGTGGGTTGACTTGGCGCATGCTCACACCATGTTATGACTATCACAAGTCACCATAGCCTTTATGATCCTTTAGTTTTCAACTTGTAGTATCACTTTATGTTTTGATCAATGATGTTTTGTCGCTCTGCATGATTATGGCCATTATTGCTCTCCTAGTTTGTCGTTCCAAGTCTTTTGCGAGCCTCCACAACAAAGTATGAGTTCCACTCATGCATCGAACTCCGTAAACCAAGTTATTCCAAAGAGTCTACCATACCTACCTACTATCTTATGCTATTCCAAGTATATTCATGCTTTTGTTTACCTTCCACTTGTTATGAGAAAACTAGTGATTAAAGCTCTCACGAACTTGATGGCACACTTTACTTTATTGCCTCTAATAAACTTGAACCATTGGGTCCTTCTTTGTTGCGTATATGCTTGTGCTTTATAAGTTGAAATTAGCAGAACAATGTTTCATGGGGAACGCTTTCAACATTGCACTTGTACTTTGTACCCCGTTGTGTAACACCCTCGAATCGGCCCTATGCAAGTTTTAGAGCTTCCCGCCAAAACTGCATAGAAACGATTCAAGGACGCCCACTAGGCACTTTCGTGCGGGTGGAAAACGAAGTAATAACATTACACAACAGTCCTCGATGGGACCCACAGAACAGATATATACAACAGCGACTCGATGAGTCAAGAATACAGATATAACGTACAAAGATCCAATCACCTTGAAAACGATAGAGCGTTCGACTACGGTCAAGATGCAAATGGGGCTAAGAGCCCTGAAGAATAACCAATGGCGTCCATAACCCTGCCCAGGCCAAGCCGGAAGGGTAACCCTGCTAACGACGTCGATCTCAAAACCTGCTTAAACAAAAGGGGTGCCGACAAAGGGCAAAGGAAAAAGAGAGAGCGGTCAGTACTGAGGCCAGTACACGGCGAGACTAGAATTCGGCGGTCCTCGCCTACATAGGTATGGTGGACCGAGGCGGCAGCGCGACATGCACTAACATCCTATAGAGACTCGATACAAAAAGTGGCTATCAGAGAGGGGCAAGAAGGAACTATCCGGAACCAACCTGATACTACCACCAAACAAACCCATCCTGGTATTTCCCCCTCGAGACCAAACGAGGAAGTCAACCGAGGAACTCACACCGTTGGCAGTTTTATTTGTTCCATTATAGTTGCGGCAATTACTAGCCAAATATAGATAGTCATCCTGATAAAATAAGCAGTGGGCAGTTTTATTTAACCATTCCGTTGTAGTTGCGACACTTACTAGTCAAATACAATTAGCATGAGATATCCCAAAACCCAGCAGTTGTTGGTACTTTCATTTAGCCATTCCATTGCAGTGAGCTGATTACTAGTCACATCGGATACAAGTCAAATTATAACAGTAAACTTTAGTTATAGTTGTCTATGATCGAGAACTGTGCTCCAAGTCGTCCATAACCGCGGACACGGCTTTTCGAAAAGATTTAACCCTGCAGGGGTGCACCAAAGTATCCACACGCAATTAGCATGAGATATCCACACGCACTTCGACCCTTTTTGCTAGATCAATTAACATACACCCATCGGTATGTCTGCGGGGCCTAAGTCATGACGTTTCCCAGACCCAAAGCAAGTACATGGAGGCCACCCCACTAATTCTACCCGCAACGAAGTCGGCCGGTCTCCGAGACGGACTCAGGGTTTGGGTGGACGGCTGTAAACGACTGGGAACCCGAAAAGATGATTGGGCTTGTCGATACAGCGAAAACGTGTCCCGATCCTAAACAGTACAGGTGCAGTACATCGCACAATTTAAATAAAGCAGTAAAGCATGGCATAAGTACAGGATAGTAAATAAAACCTCAAACTAGTTGTGGCCCCCAGTACAATACTTGGAATCAGGTACTAAATCGATGGGGTGCCCACACATCCCACATGTGGTTAGCGCGCTCGATCTCGGAGCAGGTGTCAAGAACTCGGGGTTCTACGGGACACCAGTGAGCGGTCGGAAACCAAATATTGTCTATCACCCACCGGTGCCTCTGCATTTACCTACTTCAATTTTAGTTATTAAACAGTAATTAAAGCCATGACCAACTCCAATATTAAACACACGGCCATACTCCAACAACTGTGGTTCTTGACGACACACAACAACACTTGAGCAAGCGACTACGACGCGCAAGTCCAACTATCTACCAATCAACAGGTAATAGGATGTGTCCAAGGCAATATGGGGCTGCAAGGGATATCACGGGTACGAAACTAGAGCATCGCAACACAGATAGCAATAGATCAACAGGAGGGAATAAATACTATAAAAGTAATATAGGTAGAAAGGGAAAGATGCTCGCCTGAAAGCATTGCCGAAGGTTCAACCGAAGATCGGGTCGACACTCGCATCAAATCAACGGCCTTATCCGCGAAGACGCAAAACACTAGAATAAACACCGGATGCACTATTTAATACTACGGCAAAAGATCGGGCATGATGCATGTATGATGTATGACATGGCAAAGATGCGATGTAATTAGGTCATATTAAGCGGAACCGGGGTCCCGACAAATAGTTAATAGGTTCATGTTGTTTAGATACCCCGCAATTTAAATGTTATCTTAACAGGACAAAACATGGCATTGGTTCGCTACACCAATTTAAATGAAGTTCGGAATAAGACAAAGATATCCCGCATATAGACTCTGTATTTAATTATGAGGTGAATCGGCATAGTGCCCCCAAACCACTAATCATGCATGCGAGATGAACAATTTAATATGCATCAGTTGATAATGTCATATTATAAAATATTAGGGTCTCGGATAGGGAATCACATTAGGGTTTGGCGATCTTGGGCTCCGAGGGGTTCGGGGTCGGGTCTCAGGGTCCGGATCTGGGGTTCGGTCTCGGCGGGCTCGTTCTCGGATAACAGAGTAGACCTTGGCGTTCGGGAAGAAGAACTTGGCGTCCGAGAGACGATCTTGTCGCATCCGCGGTCGTCGGGTCGTGTCGTCGGTCTTTTCGTTTCACAGCGGAGATCTTGGCGTCCCGGGTTCTCGGGCATCAGATCCGGGAAGAAGTACTTGTCGCATCTGTGGACCGGTCCTCGGGGTCGAAGAACTTGGCGCGCCAGGGTTCAGTCTTCGGCAGGGTCGGTCTTCGAACTCCGGGATCGGTCTTCGGGTATGGCTTCAACGCGTTGGATCCAGGGTCTTGGCGTTCCACGAGGTTCGGGTTCCGTCTTCTGGTCCATGAAGGAAGCCTTGACGTCCCATGTCGAAGTACTTGTTCGTCCGTATTTTGTTAGTGGCGAGGTTCTTGTACACTTGTTGATTCTATTCGTCGGGAGGCATGACCACCACATCGCCACCAAACATCACCTCCAGTCCACCCCACAACATCCATCCATAGATCGACCCTTCACCGAATCACCCACGGTCACACCATCCAACGAGAGCTGCAATAAAACATGGCCTCACTCGCTCACACAGGCATAACGGGAGCAGCAGCTGGGGCATGGAGGAGCCAGTGGTGAGAGACGAAGCGGGGTGGGGCAGGCAGCCGCACACGCGCGAGGTCACGGACAAGAGGCGGCTTGCAGGGACGCGCGTGGGTTGATCTGAAGAGGCGAGGGGACGGCGCCGCAGCGTGATGACCGAGGAAGGAGGTCGTCCGGGGACGGCAGCAGGCGACGGCGAGCACGGGTGGCGTCGGAGGCCAAAGCCTCTGGGCGTCGCCGGGTTGCAGAGGAGGCGGGGGAGGCGTGCGCGGCGTGGTGGCAGAGCACGACGGCGGGAGATCTCAAGGAGAAGGGAGGGCGGCGCTCGGGACGGCTCAGCTGGGGATAGGCGAGGCCGGCGACGGGCACAAGAGCTTGAAGGGAGGACGACGTTCCTGGCGGTGGGGAAGGAGAGGAAGGGCGGCCGACGACGGGCGGTTCTGAGGAGGAGCCAGCCGGGCCGGGGATAGGGGGACGCGGAGGAACGGCGGCGGTCGACCCAGGGAGGCGGCCAGGAGCAACGATGGGCGGCGACGGCGACTCGATCTGGGGGAGGGCGCGAGGCAGGGTAGGTGGCGAGGGAGGGTTGCGGGAGCGGGGCGATGGGGTCACGGGGTGGGGCCGGGGCTGCATCGGGGGGCCTGTGGCGGGCGTGGGAACGGACAGGTGGAGGTGGGGGTCGGGCCAGGTGGTGGGGCCGGGGGTGGTTTGGTGTGTGGCGTGTGTGGTGTTGAGTCTGGGTGGGATGAGGTGGCGGCCGGGGAGTGGTTTAGGTAGAAGGGAGGGTGTGAGGTGGCGGATGGTGATTGGAGGGAGTGATGTGGCTGGGGACTGGTTAGGTTAGGGTTAGGTATTTTTAGACTAGGGTTTTCTTTTGGGCCGGGTAGTAGGTAGTCTGGCCGGTTGGGCTTTTGGCTTGGCCGGTTGGACTGCCTCCTCGACAAAATAGTTTGTTATTATTTTTCAATTGTAAAAGATGTATAAATAGTTTTTTAGTTAAAACAAAGATCCGGACAAACCGACTTGATACTTTGAGATAAGAAGGGCTAGTGGAAAACAAAATAGGCTTTTTAGAAATAGTTTTAGACAGACATATGCATGATGACATGAGCATGGGGTCATGATGATGCAATGCACAAAAACAACGCGATTTTCTAGTAGTGGTTTTGCGAGATACCACAATTCGACACCACTAACAATGGATCTCGCCCTCGAGATCCGCCTCATGGTACCGGAAGGAAGGTCGGCGATCTGCGTCTTCTCGCTTCGTGTAGATCCTCGCGACACCACTAACAAGACGTCGTTGTCCGTGATCATCGTGAGAACACTCCGGAAACAAAGGACGAAGGTAAAGGTATCCACAAATAAAGCCACCTCTAACTTCGATAGAAAGAGAGAACCGATGCATTCTCATCCACTTCAATGTACACAAGCGAAAAGAGTGAGTAGTCGGCATGGGGGCCAATCCATCACGCACCCAAACTATTACTCTGCACAATCAGTAGAAAAGCGTGCAACCATTCTCGGAATCAGATTGAAGATCTCGACAATCGAGGTTCAGAAACAAAGGAGTGATGCAGACTCTGCATCGGATCTAGCGTAGATGATGTCGTCGCGTCGAAAAACACCGGAAGGCACGAGAAGGAACAAAGAGAAGTACACTAGACGAAGGATTCCTCGGATAGCATGAAGAACAGATGTAGCAACACCGTTACCAAAGGAGGAAGCGAAACCCTGAAGGTACGACGAAAACCCAACCACGAGAATTCCTGGACTCGAAGAAAAAGAAGAGAGCGGATTCAAAACGCGTAGAGGTAAGAGGAGAATAGCAGAGGGGTAAGGAGTAAAATCAGACCTAATCAGAACTATCCAACCGATTTTGCAAAAATAGTTTTGACACTCTACTTCGGCCGTTAGCTAGGTTATCCTACAGGCTGGACTTGTGGGGTATCGCAACTGCTGGGCTCAGATACCACTCTGTAACACCCTCGAATCGGCCCTATGCAAGTTTTAGCGCTTCCCGCCAAACCCGCATAGAAACGATTCAAGGACGCCCACCAGGCACTTTCGTGCGGGTGGAAAACGAAGTAATAACATTACACAACAGTCCTCGATGGGACCCACAGAACAGATATATACAACAGCGACTCGATGAGTCAAGAATACAGATATAACGTACAAAGATCCAATCACCTTGAAAACGATAGAGCGTTCGACTACAGTCAAGATGCAAATGGGGCTAAGAGCCCTGAATAATAACCAATGGCGTCCATACCCCTGCCCAGGCCAAGCCGGAAGGGTAACCCTGCTAACGACGTCGATCTCAAAACCTGCTTAAACAAAATGGGTGCCGACAAAGGGCAAAGGAAAAATAGAGCGGTCGATCTTTGAGGCCATTACAGCGAGACTAGAATTCAAGGTCCTCGCCACATAGGTATGGTGGATCGAGGCGCAGCAGCATGCACTAACATCCTATAGAGACTCGATACAAAAAGCGGCTATCAGAGAGGGGCAAGAAGGAACTATCCGGAACCAACCTGATACTACCACCAAACAAACCCATCCTGGTATTTCCCCCTCGAGACCAAATGAGGAAGTCAACCGAGGAACTCACACCGTTGGCAGTTTTATTTGTTCCGTTATAGTTGCGGCAATTACTAGCCAAATATAGATAGTCATCCTGATAAAATAAGCAGTGGGCAGTTTTATTTAACCATTCCGTTGTAGTTGCGACACTTACTAGTCAAATACAATTAGCATGAGATATCCCAAAACCTAGCAGTTGTTGGTACTTTCATTTAGCCATTCCATTGCAGTGAGCTGATTACTAGTCACATCGGATACAAGTCAAATTATAACAGTAAACTTTAGTTATAGTTGTCTATGATCGAGAACTGTGCTCCAAAACGTCCATAACCGCGGACACGGCTTTTCGAAAAGATTTAACCCTGCAGGGGTGCACCAAAGTATCCACACGCAATTAGCATGAGATATCCACACGCCCGACCCTTTTGCCGATCAATTAACATACACCCATCGGTATGTCGGCGGGCCTAAGTCATGACGCTTCCTAGACCCAAAGCAAGTACATGGGGCCACCCCACTAAGTCTACCCATAGCAACGGTCGGCCGGTCTCGTGACGGACTCGGGGTTTGGGTGGACGGTCAGAACGATCGGGAACCCGAAAAGATGATTGGGCTTGTCGACAGCAAAACGTGTCCCGATCCTAAACAAGACAGCGAAGACATCGCACAATTTAAATAAAGCAGTAAAGCATGGCATAAGTACAGGATAGTAAATAAAACCTCAAACTAGTTGTGGCCCCCAGTACAATACTTGGAATCAGGTACTAAATCGATGGGGTGCCCACACATCCCACATGTGGTTAGCGCGCTCTATCTCGGAACAGGTGTCAAGAACTCGGGGTCCTACGGGACACCAGTGAGCGGTCGGAAACCAAATATTGTCTATCACCCACCGTTGCCTCTGTATTTACCTACTTCAATTTTAGTTATTAAATAGTAATTAAAGCCATGACCAACTCCAACATTAAACACACGGCCATACTCCAACAACTGTGGTTCTTGACGACACACAACAGCACTTGAGCAAGCGACTACGACGCGCAAGTCCAACTATCTACCAATCAACAGGTAATAGGATGTGTCCAAGGCAATATGGGGCTGCAAGGGATATCACGGGTACGAAACTAGAGCATCGCAACACAGATAGCAATAGATCAACAGGAGGGAATAAATACTATAAAAGTAAGATAGGTAGAAAGGGAAAGATGCTCACCTGAAAGCATTGCCGAAGGTTCAACCGAAGATCGGGTCGACACTCGCATCAAATCAACGGCCTTATCCGCGAAGACGCAAAACACTAGAATAAACACCGGATGCACTATTTAATACTACGGCAAAAGATCGGGCATGATGCATGTATGATGTATGACATGGCAAAGATGCGATGCAATTAGGTCATATTAAGCGGAACCGGGGTCCCGACAATTAGTTAATAGGTTCATGTTGTTTAGATACCCCGCAATTTAAATGTTGTCTTAACAGGACAAAACATGGCATTTGGTTCGCTACACCAATTTAAATGAAGTCCGGAATAAGACAAAGATATCCCGCATATAGACTCCGTATTTAATTATGAGGTGAATCGGCATAGTGCCCCCAAACCACTAATCATGCATGCGAGATGAACAATTTAATATGCATCAGTTGATAATGTCATATTATAAAATAATAGGGTCTCGGATAGGGAATCACATTAGGGTTTGGCGATCTTGGGCTCCGAGGGGTTTGGGGTCGGGTCTCAGGGTCCGGATCTGGGGTTCGGTCTCGGCGGGCTCGTTCTCGGATAACAGAGTAGACCTTGGCGTTCGGGAAGAAGAACTTGGTGTCCGAGAGACGATCTTGTCGCATCCGCGGTCGTCGGGTCGTGTCGTCGGTCTTGTCGTTTCACAGCGGAGATCTTGGCGTCCCGGGTTCTCGGGCATCAGATCCGGGAAGAAGTACTTGTCGCATCTGTGGACCGGTCCTCGGGGTCGAAGAACTTGGCGCGCCAGGGTTCAGTCTTTGGCAGGGTCGGTCTTCGAACTCCGAGATCGGTCTTCGGGTATGGCTTCAACGCGTTGGATCCAGGGTCTTGGCGTTCCACGAGGTTCGGGTTCTGTCTTCTGGTCCATGAAGGAAGCCTTGATGTCCCATGTCGAAGTACTTGTTCGTCCGTATTTTGTTAGTGGCGAGGTTCTTGTACACTTGTTGATTCTATTCGTCAGGAGGCATGACCACCACATCGCCACCAAACATCACCTCCAGTCCACCCCACAACATCCATCCATAGATCGACCCTTCACCGAATCACCCACGGTCACACCATCCAACGAGAGCTGCAATAAAACATGGCCTCACTCGCTCACACAGGCATAACGGGAGGCAGCTGCAGGGCATGGAGGAGCGCGTGCAGGTGAGGACGAGCAGGGGGTCGTGGCACAGCGGCCAGACACGCGCGCGAGGTCACGGACAAGAGGCGGCTTGCAGGGACGCGCGTGGGTTGATGCAGAAGAGGGCGGGGACGAGGCGCTGCAGGTCGGTGACAGGACCGAGGAAGGAGGTCGTCGGGGACGGCAGCAGGCGACGGCGAGCACGGGTGGCGTCGGAGGCCAAAGCCTCTGGGCGTCGCCGGGTTGCAGAGGAGGCGGGGGAGGCGAGCGCGGCGTGGTGGCAGAGCACGACGGCGGGAGATCTCAAGGAGAAGGGAGGGCGGCGCTCGGGGCGGCTCAGCTGGGAATAGGCGAGGCCGGCGACGGGCACAAGAGCTCGAAGGGAGGACGACGTTCCTGGCGGTGGGGAAGGAGAGGAAGGGCGGTTGCAGAGGGAGCCGCGCTCGGGCCGGGGATAGGGGGACACGGAGGAACGGCGGCGGTCGACCCAGGGCGGCGGCCAGGAGCAACGGTGGGCGGCGACGGCGACTCGATCTGGGGGAGGGCGCGAGACAGGGTAGGTGGCGAGGGAGGGTTGCGGGAGCGGGGCGATGGGGTCACGGGGTGGGGCCGGGGCTGCATCGGGGGGCCTGTGGCGGGCGTGGGGAACGGCAGGTGGAGGTGGGGGTCGGGCCAGGTGGTGGGGCCGGGGGTGGTTTGGTGTGTGGCGTGTGTGGTGTTGAGTCTGGGTGGGATGAGGTGGCGGCCGGGGAGTGGTTTAGGTAGAAGGGAGGGTGTGAGGTGGCGGATGGTGATTGGAGGGAGTGATGTGGCTGGGGACTGGTTAGGTTAGGGTTAGGTATTTTTAGACTAGGGTTTTCTTTTGGGCCAGGTAGTAGGTAGTCTGGCCGGTTGGGCTTTTGGCTTGGCCGGTTGGACTGCCTCCCCGACAAAATAGTTTGTTATTATTTTTCAATTGTAAAAGATTTATAAATAGTTTTTTAGTCAAAACAAAGATCCGGACAAACCGACTTGATACTTTGAGATAAGAAGGGCTAGTGGAAAACAAAATAGGCTTTTTAGAAATAGTTTTAGACAGACATATGCATGATGACATGAGCATGGGGTCATGATGATGCAATGCACAAAAACAACGCGATTTTCTAGTAGTGGTTTTGCGGGATACCACACGTTGATATCATGTTCTTTTCTTACGGATCCCGGCGGTGTGAAATAAAAGTGGAACTTGTAAGATCATGGAGTGTGTATGTGTGTTAGAGAAACACCTGGGCCGCTAGCCTAAGCCATGCCTAATCATGGTGGAAACTTGCAGCATCACCATAATGAGCACTCTATGAAGCATCCTCAATAAAAACCTATGCAAATAGCAAATAAAAAGATCGCTGAGATGCTCAATTTCTGCTTTCCTTGTCATTTTGATTATTGGAAATCTCCCGTATCATGTGCAAGGGGTACCCCGTTGGCGGTTCTTAATGATACACATATACTTACAATGACAAGAGGTTACTCATGACTGAAGTTGAGTAGCATGAGGATCGGTCTTTGTAAGTAAGGGGCATGAGATTTCGGTTTATAACTTGACAAGCATATCCTCTTAGTTGTGTCACTTTAACCTTAATCACCTTAAAGTTGCTTACGATAGGGGCAATGAGAGATGAAAGCTATAAGTACCATAATTTTTGGAAGCTCTTTATGAGACTTGAATCCCTACTTCCTTTTACAAAAGGCCTTTCTTCCACCATTATATTGAGTCTCCACCTTCTATCTTTATGCACCTACTTTGAGAGCATAGTGGCCATTCTTAGTTCTATGTGCACTGTCCCAAGACTAGTTGATTGATGCATAACTTGTTATTGCTTGTTTGAAACTATTGTATCTAGTCACTCTTATGAACTTTGAAGGTGTCCTATGCATTTATATTTGCTACTCTATTGAGGGACAAGCTGGATACTATTATGCTATGTTTTCTTTAAGTGAAACAAACAAACATCTTGCAAAGCATTGTTATTCATGAATCTTTTGTTTGTGCCTTTTCATGGTGCGTCATAGTTTCTTTGCTTATTGCTAGAACTTTGTCTTTCATGTTATGATTGAAGTACTAT
Source organism: Avena insularis (assembly GCA_023614405.1). NCBI lineage: Eukaryota > Viridiplantae > Streptophyta > Magnoliopsida > Poales > Poaceae > Avena > Avena insularis. The sequence goes on along the minus strand of CM042688.1, from coordinate 401,251,345 downwards.
GATCCCAGCTTTGTATGTTTTGCAAATACTTTGATCAAGTCTTTGATGGTGCATGTCACCTCAAAAATTATTTCTTTTTATCACTTACCTACTCGAGGACGAGCAGGAGTTAAGCTTGGGGATGTTGATACATTGCAAATGTATCTATAATTTTTGTTGTTCCATGCTTGGTTTTATCCACTTTCTTGTGTTTTGTTCCAACTTTGGAGTACTTTTCATATGATTTCTTGGACTGACCTATTAACAAGAGCCACAGTGCCAGCTGCCTGTTTTTTGCTGTTTTTGGTTCCATGAAAGTCAGAAAATGAATATTCTCGGAATTGGACGGGACAAAATCCAAAGTGCCTATTTTTCCGGAAGGGATCAAGTGCGATCACGAGAGAGAGGGCAGGGCTAGCCACACCACCTGGCCATGGCCAGGCCTGGCTGCGCGCCGAGGTGGTGTGGTGGCTCCCGGCACCCCCTCGGCCTCTCCTTCCTCCTATAAGTTGCCCTCGGGACAAAAACCCTAAGTACCCGATCAAAAATCCACGAATGAGTCTGTATCTGCCGTCATCTCCATCCCTAGATCGAGAGGGATCTGAATCTCTTCCCGGCACCCTGCCGGAGAGGGGAATTCACCCTGGAGGCCTTCTTCATCACCATGCAAGCCTCCGGTGTGATGCATGAGTAGTTCATCCTTGGACTACGGATCCATGTAGAAGCTAGATTGTTGGTTTCTCCTCCTTTGTGCTTTCATGTTTAGATCTTGTGAGCTCCGTTCATGATCAAGATCATCTATTTGTAATTCATACATGTTGTGTTTGCGGGGATCCGATGGATATTGAGATGCTATTTCAGATTGATTATTGATTCCATCATGTCTTTGTTATTTGAGATCTTGCATGCTTTCCGTTGTTAGTAGCTATCTTGGCCAAGTAGATGCTAGCAACTCCAAGAGTTAGTATTTATCCTCGATAGTGGGTTCATGCCTCTGGTAATCTAGGGAAGTGACAGAAATCTCTAAGGTACTAGATGTGTTGTTGCTACTAGGGAGAAAACAACAACCCTTTGTTCATAGAACAATCGTATTGTTTACTTTACACGCAGTTCGTAAAGCAATAATCTGTTGCTTGCAACTTAATACTGGAGGGGGTTCGGATGATAACCTGAAGGTGGATTATTAGTCATAGATGCAGTTGGATGGCGGTCTATGTATTATGTTGTAATGCCCAATCAAGTCTCAAAGGAGTCAAGATGATTAGTATATGCATGTATTGCTTTCTCGGTGTTTGTCATTTGCCCCGCTGTAATTTGTTTACCCAACATGTTATCTAATTAAGGAGAGCCACCTCTAGTGAACTATGGATCCTGGTCCTTTTTATTTACATACAATCTATAAACTGTTTCTGCTTTGTGTTTACTTTCTGCAAACTTTTACCTCTTTCCATTCGATACGTTTAATCCTTTCTTTTCCGCAAAACACGGTGAGATTGACAACCTCATCGCAAGTTGGGGACAAAGTTTTGTGGTTGTGTTGTGATGGTCTCCACGTTGCTACTAGCACCGGTAGTGCGCCCTGCCAAAGCTTAGCTAGTAACACCTTTGGGGTGTTTCCGTGCTCCTACTGGTTCGATTAAACCTTGGTTTCATAACTGAGGGAGAACTTACTGCTGTGCTCATCGTACCTTCCTCTTGGGGTTGCCAACGAGCTCTACGTTGAAAGTCGAGCGCATCACATGTCCATATCTTTGTTGAAAAGAGTTTTGAAACATGTCTCTGTTTTATAAATCAAGATATCTCCATATCTTTGTTGAAAACCTTTTTGAAAACAGTTTTGGAGTAAAAACCCTTTTTAAACCTCTTTGACCTCTTCTGGTCAAAACGAAACTTATGAACTCAGGTTCCCCCGGAACCTCTACTTTCATCCATTCTTTCCAAACAGTCACCGTTTGGGTACTCCTAGCCAACATCTTTACAAACGTCCTTGACCGTGGACACGGCTATTCGAATATATTATACTCTGTAGAGTTTGCACACTTTCCCCACAAGAATCAATACATCCGCCGGGATACAACCACGGCCCACTACCACTGTAGATGGGGGTCCGGATAATCAAACCTAACCTTTCGCTTGTCGACCCTAGCAAAGGCTGCTTTTCCTTTTGAGTTTGTCCTCCCCGGCAACGAGTATGTGGCTCCTAGCCATAGTCCTGCCTTCCGTATAGGCGTATACCCAAGCCGCAACCTGGCGTATACCTTAACTTGGTGACTCCACTTCCTTCCATACCGCCTAAGTCATACCGTCCACGGCAGACCCAATTGTTGCACCGACACTCCTGCCAAGACAGGCTCACTCTTGCCGAAGCAAGCTACAAGCTCCAGATCCGAGATGTGTTAGCGCCTGCCCAGAATTCAAGGGATCTCTCCCTATAAGCATGGTACAAGCTGCCCCGGCTAATGAAGACAAACTACGACCTAAGCCCCAACACCTGGGGTAATGTGGTTGCATGGATAAAAATTGTTCCGGTAAAGGCGTAGAACATCCCTTCACTTTCTCATTTCTCAACAACACCATTTCTGTAGTTAATACATCTGCTAGGAATGATGTCTGTTCCCAATGGTTTTTACAAAACAGTTTTTAAACATTTGTAGTACGGTAAAACCCAAAATAGTTCATTTTATCAAAGCCGGGGGTATTCAATGAGGTAGGATGCTGACCATCGTACTCTTGGTTTAAAGGGATAAAATGGTAGGTACATTAGGGTGGTGCCATGAGGGATACAAAGTCATAACTTGGAGGAGCCAAGTCATCAACGCAGTATTTGTAAAATAAGACATGCAAGTAGATAATGCAATTTATAAAGAGGATACAAAACAGGTAATAAAAAGAGTAGGACAAGTATCAGAATTCGGGAAATGGTGGCTTGCCTGTGATCAGCAATAAGTCCCTGGACTTCTTTAGATAACCAATAATACCCAATAAATAATAATAAGAAGTCCTTTCCTTCTTGTCGTCAAACACTCACACTATCGCCGTCATCGAGTGTACATGCAAGCAGACAATACCACAATCAATCCAAGGCATACCTGCATCAAACCATACAGAAAACAAACATAAGGAATACTATTTAAATTAGTAGGTTTTGCAGAAGTTGGGTACTAGTAGTGGAATTACTAGATTGCCATTGAGGTGTCTTTCCTTTTGAAGATAGTTGTTAAGGCTAAATACCATGAACTTGGAGTGAGGGTTCTGAGGTCTGTAGGGTAACAATGTGCAACAATGATATCCTCATATAGGTCTTGACAAAACAAGACCAATATAAGTGGTTTCATTAGATTATAAATTACCTAGATTTAATTATGCTTTTTATAGTGGAATAAACTCTAGTTTGAGGAAATAATTCACCAGAATTTATATGGAGGCCCAAAAATTATTTCCTTTGGTGGTTCGGTGCTGTTTGATGTAATGAACCACCTAGAGTTGGAATCTTGTCAAAATAATTACCCAAATACCCTTAATAAATCATCAAAGACAGTTCTATATGGGTTTTTCTCTTTTTCACTAGATTAATTCTACAGAATCTCTTGAGTTGATTCCAAGGGCATGTGGTAGGCATTTAGATTACCTTTCTGTAGGAGTTGGGTTCACTATTTTTGGAGTTTTCAAACTCCTGGAGTGATTTATTTAGTGAAAATACCACTTACAGAAGTATTTAATTCACTGCAATTCAACCATAGCTCAATAAAATCTGAGCTACTAGGGTCTGATATATGCTGATAATGGGGTGTACTGGGAGGTGGAATCAGGTCAATACTACATTTGGTTTGACCAAGAGAAATTATCTAAGCCAGATAATTGTTGTTTTTATTATTTTTGTTATAGACAAACTACTATTCACCTTGGCATAAGATAAATGCTAGATTACAGGTATCTCAATTACCTTCCAGCTGAGCTTTGGTTCTCCCCAATTGGAGATGTAAAACTCTCTGATGAAATTATTTGGTGTAGAATACACCTTGCTGCAGATTAATTACTAGCAAATAATGGAGATTATTTTTGACTTGGGGTTGCCTCTGCATGCTTGAGAAAACATCTGGGTACTACCTGAAATTTAGATCCTGGCAATTGAGACAAATTTGCATTTTTAATTTGATTTAAACTGGAAGGCAACAATCTGTAGCTAGGTGAAATTAAAAAAACAGAGATGGTAGTGGGCTGGAATTTCTGAGTGGAGTGGGCCGGGGATGCGGCTTCGGCCCACGGCGGACGGTGCGGCACGCGGGAGCGGCGCGGTTCAAACCTGCCGAACAGGTATCATGAACCCCGACCGTCGATTAAGTGGGCATGGATGGCCCCGCGTCGTCGTCTAGCTCGCGCCGGCGGCGACGGGTCAGAACCCTAGCAGAGGATGGGAAGTGGTGGGGAGGCTCACCAGAGGGCTCGGGAGGCTGCGAGGATGGGCGGAGGCGACGTGGCGCACGACAGCGGTCCCGGTGATGGGCGGCACGGCGGTGGTGGTCTCCAGGAAGCAGCTCACACGACGGCGACCGAGGAGAACTCGTCGGGGCTTCGCCGGCAAAGTCGGAGGAGGCGGTCCTGGGCCAGAAAAGAACCACGATTAGATACAGGAGGAAGAGGTGACCTCCGGGGTGTGACATGCAGAGGGAGAAGCAGAGGGGAGGGGAGGCCTTGCTCGATTTTTGTAAAAGGCTCGAGGCTCCTTCTTCTTCTTTCGGGCAGCAAAGAGCAGAAGAGGAGGAGTGGAGCTAGGGGAGGTGAGTGGAGGTGGGAGGGAGCAAAAGAGATAGGGAGGGATGCTGGAGGTAGCCTCTGGCCTTTATACCAAGGGGGAGAGCTAGAGGGTGTAAATGTCCACTCTGGACATGGAGGAGGGGTGATGCTGGCCAGGGATTGGCTCAGAGGGCGGTGGGGAGGGGTAAGAATGGGTTTTGGTCGAGCAGGGATGGAGGGAGGGAGCTGTGGTAATTAAATGTGGTAGATCTTGTAAGATTGGGTGTCTCCCTCTCTCCACTAATCTAGGGGTAAAAATGGGCAATGTTGGGATGGAGCTACAGTGCTCACGACCAGGGGAGTGTTGGGTGCGGTGGAGGAGTGCTTGACAAGCTTTGGTGGGGGTTTGGTCCTAGTTTTGTTTAAGTTTAATTGTTTTGCAAGATTTTGATAAACAAGAGAGCTTGTGAAGGAGTTTAGATATTTGTAGTGGAAAGTATGGGGAAGATGGTACTAGTGGATGGGCTTGGTCAAGGTACACTCCTAGGATTTATTTGGGATTTTCATAAGGGGATTTAGTCATCATAAATCCATTTATTCAAAAAGGGCAGAAGTGGTTTCTAGAAGATCATTTGGTAATTTTACATTGGACAAGGTTGGTTTTTGGTGTGAAAGGGTCCCAAATGTGAATACACACTTAGGGGAATTTTCCCAAGATTTATTGTGGCTTAAAATTATTTAAGACAATTATTATTCCTATTTAGCCATTTAAGAAAATAGGAAAAAATAAATAATAAAGCTTCTCAAAAATATTTATTTTTGAGATGGGAAGATAGGGTATGATATATGGAACTCACATGAGCCAAAATTTGGGGAAGTGTTTTGACAAAAACCAAACTTTCCATTGGGGAAAGGGGTTTTGAGATTTTGTCTAATAAAGAAATTTATGAGATTTGGAGCCATAATAATTATGGATAATTGTTGATAAATTTTGATGATCAAGGTATATGATGTAGACAAGGTGTAGAAAGCATTTGAAACCTTGGTATTGGAATTCCAACTTGAATTAGATGGAAAAACATGGAATTGAGGATCTAGGGTGATGTTATTTTTATACCACCAAAACCTTGTTAGATCTTGGAGCTCAAAGCTCACCTTGATGCAAGGGATAGATGATTAGTTAGACCAGGTCATATAGATGATCATGGCAGAAGGAGTTTGGATTAATTGCATTTGAGGTGATCTAGAAGTGATGGCAAACTTTGTTCAAAATAAGGCTACCATACCAGATGAGTCATGATGCCTTATAAACCATGTGGGTTTAATAAGCTCAAAGATCCACATGGAACAAGTGAAGTAGGTTTTGATAGACCTATATGGTTAGAATACAACCATGCAAATAGTTGGTCCATAGAAGGTTCGATGATGGTGTTAGCTTCTATCAAAGTAGGCATGAGGACTAGTTTTGAAGGAAAAGTTATTTTCTTGCCTGCAAAACCATCAAGAACAAGTGGGTTGGAGGATGATATAACCAATGTAAAATGTGGGCCTTGGTATTTCTTAGGATGTTTAACAAGATGGTTCAGGTGCATTTCCAAAAATGCACATGGTTTGGGAAAGGGAGGCATTCAAAAAGGTGATGTTGGAACAGTTTCCAGACTTAGTAAAATTTGGCAGTTTTGAGGATTTTGACTAGAGTATAAGAGGGAAAGTTTTTGGAGGGGTTGCAAGGTGCCAAAGCATCATCAAGTGGATGCTATTGAAGGGTAGATTGAGTATAAGGGATCCATGTTTGATATTGGTTTTCATGGACTTGGAAGCTTCTAGAATGGAAATCTTCAGAATTGATCTAGTTAAGGATTTTAGATGATCACCTAGTAGCTAGGGATTATATCCAGATTTGTATTCTTGCTTAGGGGTTGATGATTTGGAAACATCTTGATCCTAGTGATTAGCTCCTAGAGTAGTTCATACTACTTCCTAAACAAACAAGTCAAACAGCAGATCAAGTCAATTCATCTTATAAACTAAGCAAAAATCCACTACTGGGGTTACCATCAAGTTTAGCTTGAGGTAAGGTTGGGGCATTTTGAAGAGGTTTGGATTTTTGAGTAAGATGAGAGTCCTTGGTATTCTTACCAAGAGTAGAGTTCAAAAGCTTTGTAAAGAGGTTTTGGGAAAACTAGAGATAAGATTGGTTTAGGGTTCTGTCTTGAAAACATAAGGAGGTTATAGTATATATCTCTCCATAGTTTTTGGTCAATAGAAGCTACAAAAATAGTTTTGGTTACATAAGCATCTTGGCTCATGTTTCGAATTGCCAAAACATTTGAGAATATGTAAAGTGAGCCAGGATAGTTTTGGTAAATAGCTTTGTCAACTGATGGTGAGGTAAGGGGTAGCATATGGCATTCTCTCACATGCACCAATACAAACAAACAACAAGCAAACATTCCACCCAAGAACAAGAAAAAGTTTTTGTTCCCCCTGATTTTTGCATTCTGGACAACTAATTAGGGATGCTGAAATTGGGATGTTACATGTGAGACGTATGGTGAGCACACAAGTTTACCTAGGTTCGTTTCCGCCAGCTTTGGACGGATCCTACTCCTGCTAGCAATCCAGTAATACGGCAAAGCCGGAATATGGCTTACAAGGGTTCGCCTGTGTGAGTTGAGATTGTAGACTATTGAGGGTGCCCTAAAGGCTCTCCCTAGGACGTCTTATATAGATATCCGGCCTAGGGTTTACATGAGACATCTATCCGGCTACGATTGAGAGTCGGTTACAGAGTACATCTTGAACTACAAGTAATACTATAGGCCTAAGTCGGTAAGTCTTCTGGGCCTTCCCATAGCCGGACTGGACTCCATTTCTTCTCCCTGACTGGGCCGCCCGTGAAGCAAAGCTCTAACCCGAAGTGGGCCACCCTAGTCAGTGAGGAACTGTGAGGATACCCGGAAAGTATATCTCCAATAGCTCGTCACAATGAAGACCCTTCCCGGAACCGGAACAATGACACTCCGGATGGAGGCCGGTGATCAGCCGGAAATTACCCAGCTGCTCCACCCTCTCCACCAAGTAGCCATCACAATGGCTCCCAAGGAGGCCAAGGAGGGTGTCATGGTGGAGGAGGTGGTGGCAGAAGCCGAAGTCCGGCTCCAAGCCACCGCAGCCATAGCCGTCACTCGGGATGATCCTTATCCCCAAACGACGCAAGGCACAGGATCAACTCCAATTTAAGCCAGATAAATGATAAGTATAGACAAAAAAGTATAAGTGCTTATGCAAACATTTTAGGCACAAAAAATTTAAGCCAAAAGTGCTGAATAAATTAAAATATTAGCACCAGCAAAAGTATCATACTGCATTCTTATAGACCCATAATGTTTTTAGAATAATACATTTGTTTCTAATAATCTATGATGCAGGAGAGGAGGTAGGAGCTGTCAGTTCGCTAGACACATCAGCCGCGCCCTGATAACGATCTGAGATGTCCAAATCCGATATGGTTTGGCCATCGTCAGAAACTTCGGCTGCTTCTTCGGGAGGCGGAGGCGGCGTGTCCACGCGGGTGAAGAAGGGAGTGTCGTAGCTGGCTAAGTCAGCTACACGGCACCCATATCCGGCACAGGAGTCCATGATGGCCTTGATGTCTTCCTCCCGTCCGTCTTCATTCACAGTAGAATACCCTCTGGTCACTTGCCATATCTCCATGCTTCCATGGTGGCTCATGACCATGGTGAGAGCGTTCTGTGCCGCGGATCGCGTGTAGGACATGTTCCAGTCCTAGACAAGCTGCGGCATCTCCTTTGCTTTGTCTCGCACCTGAAAGTCGGACTTGCTATGCATGTTCGGAACCCTGAGAACTTCGCCAATATCGTCGATGGATTGGAGGAAGTCATGAAGCAAATCACCGACTTGGGTAAGCCAGTGGGTGCGAGGCTCGGCAGAGGTGGAGTCGGTCAAGTTCAGAGGACCTATGCATATAAACACAAAACGGTTAAGTAAATCCAACATCGAAAGAATCGAAGAATGTAAACAAGTCAGAAAGATGGAAAACATACCAAAGATGACGTCGTCAACTTTGGTTTTCTCTTCTCGAAGACTCCGGAGTTCAGCTCGGAGCGCCTCGGAAAGGTCCTTCTCTCTGCAAAGCTCGTTATTGAGATCCGAGATTTTCTGCTCGTGGAGTGTAATCTTGTGATCACGTTCCACGGTGGCCATGGAGGAGGATTCGAGAACTTGAGCAATGCTCTTCTCATGATCCTCCTAAAGCTGATCTAGCTCTCGGTAGAGTTCCTTGTTTTCCACCACCAGGGTTTTCAGATTCTCAGCCTCTTCGATCATAGCACAAAACTGCTTTATTAGTGCTGTAAGTCAAAAAGAACAACAGTTCAGCAAAAAATATTCGACTATGAAAACACAAGACAAGGTTTGAGTCTCAGAATGTCTACCTTCGGCCTCATCCTTGGAAACCTTCAGCTCAGCATTCTTAAGCCGGAGAGCTCTGATCTCTCTCCGCTTATTGCAGACATTCTTCAACAAATCCTGGTTATATGAATTAACTTTCTGTAAGAATACCCAGAGTCAGAAGTCTACTGAAGACTCGGGCTAATATTGTAGCCAATATCAGCACGAGCATTAGGGGCTACACTAGTTCATTCTTTGGCATCCTAAGGAAGCATAAACCCGGATTGTATATCCAACTTCATGTTTGGGGGCTAGAGGATATGATATAAAGTATAATAAAGAAAAACGTGAGTTGGAATTCCGACTTACATGATGTTCATGTGTGAGCTTGCTCAGGCACATGTTCACCTTGGTGGTAACCTTCTCGGCGAGGGTGAGTGGAATAACCGGAGGTCGTGGAAGCACACCAGTTCTTAGTCCCTCGTCGCGAAGGAGGACTTGTTCAAGAAGGTCAGTGTACTTGACGTCCTCCGCTTCTTGTGCTACTTCTTCGGCAGAGAGATTACGGCTTTCCAGGCATTGTCGGGCCAGCCGCTGGATTTCCTCTGCAGATTTTTGAGACAAGCCAAATTTGGAAGTCTTGGATTGTTTAGAAGGTTCTCGGTGAAGGTCTCTGCCGAGGGATCATTATCCGAAGAGGGTTCACCCTTATCAAAACCTAAGCCACCCTTGGTGGCGTCAGTCTGTGACTCAAGGGTCGCTAGTCCTGTTGAGGGAGCCTGATCTTCTGCGACAACTGGTGATGGAGTAATCACCGGCGTTGCGGAAGGTTGAAGGGCAGGAGTCAGAGGAGCCGCGGCATGAGAAGCCATAGTTAGCTTCGTTTGCCGCAAGGGCTTCGAAGAAGTTCCCTTCCCCTTGCCCTTGATGAGCTGTTTAGCTCTAAGAATGTGATAGAATGGAAAACATTACGTCTCGGAAGAAAATACGAGTAAGGTACAAAGGCAGAAGTTGTGTGGAAAGTTACCTCTTCACAACTGGCACTTCCTTTGTGCCGATGGCCATAGTCGGAGCTTTGCGCTTCCTGGGCACAACGTCCGGAAGTGGAACCAGTTCTTCCTCCTGAGAAAACTCCGGAGGATATCCCTCGATAGGAGCCAGTTCCGACTCGGGGAGGTCGGCAAGCTGAAAACAAGATAATATCTCAGTATTGCGAAACAAGTTAAAGGTGAACCACATAAAAAAGGTTTACTGCTAAAAAGCTTACCGGCACTACAGGGTCTTCCACCGTGTGCATGTCCAGAGACAAGTCCGGAATCTTTCTCTCAATCCGCTCCTTGATCAGCCATTTGATTTGGCTTATGTAATCGTGTGGCTTTAAAGCCTTGGGACTGATGCGGAGGTAGTCATTTTTTGACACCGTGATGGAATGCATCAGACGGTCGCCGTGGTGCTGAAGAGGCTAGATCCAGCGTGTGACCCAAGAATGGACTAAGTTGGACCCTCTCAGGCCCCTGTGTTTTATCAGATATTCGATCCGCCTCTTGGCAAGGATCAGATCGTCACTGAGAGCCGGAGGAGCCTCGTCCCAATACGCTAGGGTCATGGCAGCTCCGTCAATGAAAGTCGGCAAAGCAGTAGCTTTGCCGGGAGCAGGAATATTCTTATGGTAAAAGAAGGTGGTCGGCCACTGTTTGACCGGCTCACTAGCTAAAATGCGAGGATAAGCGCGCTCGTGTCTAACTGAAAGGCTAATCGTGTTGGTAATATAAGGATTACCGGCAGTGATGGATTTTCTCCAGACATGAAAATAGAACCGGAATAAAGTGAGACTCGGCCTAATGCCGATATATCCCTCACACAAAGCCGCATAGGCGCTCATCTGTAAGATAGAGTTGGGGGGAAGATGGTGAAGTTGGACACCATATTGATATATCACCTCGGAAAAGAATTCTGAGGGAGGGAAGGACAAACCTCTGTCGAGGTGGGTGCCAAAGTGCACCCGCTCGTCGGCGTGCGGGTTGGGGATGGTTTCGCCGAAACCGATCCGCCAGTCGCCGGTGCGGAGGAGCCCTTCATTCTCCACGCCGCAGAGCTTCTCGTCGTCAAGCATGTAGGGGATCCATACCCCGCGATTGCTTTCTTTCTCCGTCGCCGCTGCCACTGTCGCTGCTGCTGCGAATCCAGCCAAGCCGGATGATGAATATGAAGCCATTCCTCTGGTGCGCCGGTGACCTTAGATGGGCGGTGCTGGGAATCTGGGAAGAAGGGGAGCTCTATGCGCAAGGGAGAAGTAGAGGAGAGGAAACGACAAGGGGAATAGGTGAAGATGGGGAAAAGAGAATCCTCACCCCTTATAACCACCTAACCATGCCAAGATTCGTGCAAAAGCCACAGTGAAAATGTCATGCATTATGGAAGGAACTGGGAAGGTCCCACGCGATGATTACGTCGCCTCGATCTCCACGTACGCATTGAAACGGCGCCTCGGTTCCGCGAACGACGGATCCACCAATGGTCGTGCTGACAGGATGTTTGTCAGTGACGTGACTTGACCATGACCAGTGTCAGATGACGTCAGAGACCAAGTTCTGGCTTAGTTTGAATATCAAGCTGGAAAATCCAAATAACGTACTAATATGTCCGACTTACTTTTGAGACCTGGATCATATATTTTGTTTTGAAGTTTCAGGAACCCTTCAAGATTCTGCAAGCCGAAGATCAAGCTAGACGATGATGAATCTGACTTTGGATCTTGGAGACTTCCGGGGGCTGCTGTTGGGGATATACTTTCCGGGTATCCTCACAGTTCCTCACTGACCAGGGTGGCCCACTTCGGGTTAGAGCTTTGCTTCACGGGCGGCCCAGTCAGGGAGAAGAAACAGAATCCAGTCTGGCTACGGGGCCCAAAAGACTTACCGACTTAGGCCCATAGTGTTACTTGTACTTCAAGATGTACTCTGTAACCGACTCTTAGTTGTAGCCGGATAGATCTCTCTTGTAAACCCTAGGCCGGATATCTATATAAGCCGTCCTTGGTAGAGCCTTTAGGGCACCCCTTACAATCACAATCTCAACTAGCACAGGCGAACCCTTGTAACCCATATTCCGGCTCTGTCGTATTACTGGATTGCTAGCAGGAGTAGGATCCGTCCAAAGCCGGCGGATTCGAACCTGGGTAAACTTGTGTGCTCACCGTCCCGGAACACCGTACGTCTCACACCCCTCTCTTTCGCATGCCTCGAGGACCCCCTCATGGCGTACTTGTCATCAATCTGACGACATGGGATTTATTTTAAGACTTGATTGTCAAATACCACTTAAATAAGGGGTTTAAAGCCAAGACCAAGTTCTGTAGGATACCAACATGCATATGTGGCATCAATAGGTAGGTATTGAAATAACAAAACCAGCAGTGTTTTCACTATTTTACCATTTTTATCTAATTTGTTATGATTTTTCTAGTGAAAATAACCCTGGTTTTGGTGAATAAATCACCAAAAATGATCTGCAACTCAAATAAATTTGTCCTCAAAGGTTCTTGTATATTTTTTAGTTTATAATTTTTGTTAGTTGGATTCACTCTAGAATAATTACTAGAATACCCTTAGGAAAATCCCAAAGCTAGAAATTTGTGGTTTTCACCATATTTATGATACATACTCTTTTGATACGATTATAATGACACATTATAGGTATTTGAAATACCTTTTGTTAGAGATTAGATTCACTAATTTTGGAGTTGCAGATCTTCTGCTATGATTTATCTAGTAAAACTATGGAAGGCAGAAGTATTTAATTAACTAAAATATTTAGTTTGCTCAATAGATCATGGGATCCTGGGGTAATATATGCCCTGGTGGGACACATCATTGAAAGTTGGAAACAACTCAAAATGTGCATTGATATTCCTTGGGAATTTCTCCAAGTTAGATAGGTATTGATTTTGCTATTTTTACTACTATAAATCTGGAGCTACATTTTACATGAGGCAAATGTCAGGTAATAGGTACTTCAAGTACCTACCAGTAGAAGGTGAAATCACCCTATTTGTGTCTGTAGAACTCCCTGAGGGGTTTATTGATTGAGATTGACATATTTTAGTAGATTTAAAGCTAGAAAATAACAAAAGTTATTTTGTGAAAAATGTTGGCTCTGAAAGTTAGAGAAAACACTAGGGAGCATATGAAAAATAATATTTGGGTGTCATTTAGTTTTTTAATTATTTTTTAAACTGTCTACAAAACAAAACTGGGCGATTTAAATAAAAGATTACTCGGAGAAAAAGAAAATGGGCCGAAACCACCGGATTTGAGGGGATGCGCTACAGGCCGACCCAGCTAGCCCATTCCAGCTCACATGGAAGGTGAATTTAAATCGCTAACGGATTGGTCCCGCTTGGCAATGATCGTGCAGAGGAGAAAGGGTATCGGAGAGCAACAACTGTTGGATTAGACGAAGATCAATGGCTCCCGCTTGTCTCCCTCCTCGTGATGTTGCATAGGGGAGGAAACCCTAGCTAGGACAAAGGGTTGTGCGGGGCTCACCTTGGGACGCAGAGCTCATCGGCAACCTCGGTGATGGGCAGGAAGGGTGATTTCGGTGTAGTCCTCGAGTAGCGAGCTTCACCGAGTCCGAGCATGCTCAGGTGCTCGTCGGGGCACACCCGGGGTTGCACTACATGTCGACTGAGGTTCTAGGGGGTGCGGGGGTCCTAGAGGGTGCAGGGGTGGTCTTGGTGCAGCTTCCGGCGCTCGGGAGCATCAGCTTCGACAGTGGACATATAACATGGGCAAAACAGTGGCGGTGGTCACTACCGTTCCTGAGGCAAGAACGAGGGTGTGGTTACGAAGGTATCGACGGGAGGACGACATGGATGTAGAGAGATGGAGAAGAGGGGGGCGGGTGATATGGGGTGACCCGATCTTCTCAGCAAGCATTTGTCAATGATAATAATGGTGGATAGATAACTAGCATGTAGCTGTGAACTCTCCCGCTCGAACCCTGATGCCAATGCAACAGCTCTCGAACCATGTGGGATATTTATAACACCATGCTCTTACACACGCAGCCGTCGACCACGAATGGCAGTTTGCAATCTACTGATTCCCTATGAAACAATAGATCACACTCAATTGCAGTAAGTATTTCGATCACAAGTAATTCTAGAGGTTCTATTAAGAATCAACTCTAAAATATTTTAATGTGGTCTAACCTAATTGTGATGGCTACGAACGTATATATGAGGGCTGGGGTATCCTCCCCTCTAAACGGGCCTAAAAACAGCCATATCTTGGCCCAAACTGATCCGGTATGACTCAAACTGATACATACCGATCCATATGTGGGTTCAGCCTACTTGGAGCACATGCCTTATGTCGTGGTGCACCACCAATTGTAATTCATGGTGCACCACACCTCTTGCTCGAACATGCTTGATCTCCTCATTGCTCCTAGTGCGTTTACCTCCCTCTCCTTCCTCGCGCACTTGTTGATATTAGAAATCAGTGCTTGTTCTTTTTCATATCTGCTTCTTCTCCACGCGTCTTTATTATTTTAATCCTAATGATACACAAATACAATGACTTAGAAAAAATTTCTCGTCAAAGGACAGACCAGTATGTGGTCAAGCGTGGACACAGCGCCAGTTTTTATTGTGCCACGCTGAAATTTCACGTACACCCACAGACCCGTCTATGGTCAGGCGTCAAGTAGCGATAGAACTTTTTTTTTCTTTCATGTGAGAAAACTCACGTACACCAAGTCACGTGCGATCGGGACTTTCATTTTTTTTTCTTTGGTAAGAGCTCACGTACGCTAGCTAGTTGGAAATCGATCCAATCTGTATTAGATCGGCTTGCCTTTTTTCTTTTTCTTTTAAACGGATCTACAACTCCAAAACTACAAAGAGACACAGATCTAGTAGATCTAAGACTCAAGAACACGACGAACAGTCTGAAGAACATGAGAACCAATCTAGAAACAGTCTAGGGAAACCAACGATGCAAGAAAAACAAACGAAAACTAGACAAAAACTACGACTCATATTTAAAAGAAAGGCTACACAAAACGACTACGATCAGCAAGAACTCACGAACAGTATTATCTAGGCTATGGAAATGAACTATAAAACCTAATCTTTTTGTATGGTTTTTTCTATATAGGACTAAAACAAGAACTAATCTACGGATAGATTTGTGTATGATTACCGATGCAACATTGAAGCTCTGATACCAAGATGATAAGGGGTAGCCTGATCTTCTCAACAAGCACTTGTCGATCATAATAATGGTGGATAGATAACTAGCCTATAGTTATGAACTGTCCTGCTCGAACTCTGATGCCAATGCAACAGCTCTCGCCTGTGGGATATTCACAACACCACGCTCTTGCGCACGTAGCCGTCGACCACGAACGGTAGTTTGCAATCTATGATTCCCAGTGGAACAACAGATCGCACTTAATTGCAACAAGTATTTGGATCACAAGTAATTCTAGAGGTTCTAATAAGAATCAACTCTAAAATATTTTAACATGATCTAATCTAATTGTGATGGCTATAGAAGTATATATGAGGGCTGGGGCGTCCTTCCCTCTAAACGGGCCTAAAAATAGTCATATCTTGGCCCAAACTCTCGGTTTGATTCAAATTGATACATATTGACCTGTAGATGGATTTGGCCTACTTGGCGGGCAGGACTTATATCGTGGTGCACCTCCAATGTATAATTCCTAGTGTGCCACACCTCTTGCTCGAATATGCTTGATCTCTTCATTGCTCCTAGTGCGTCTGCCTCCTTCTCCTTCCTCATGCACTTGCTGATATTGGTAATCAGGGCTTTTTGTCCACATGCTATGCTCTTTATTATCTCAATCCTAATGATACACAAATACATTGACTTAGGTAGTATATACTTCTTATAAATCAAAGTATCATCTCCAACTAGGAATAAATTCACTTGATAGTCATCATCGATTTGACTCAATATTTCCTTCCAGTTCAAGCAGTCAGAATCATCGTAACCCATGTATATATCCTCATCATCCTCCCTTTCTTCAGGAAAAGCCGTCTATGGATTTGGGTAAGCTGAAAGTGGAAGAAACAAAAAAGGATAATGTGTACGCAGAGTATATGTATATATAACATATTGTATTATTGTTGTTCACATGAAAAATATGTCTAGTATACAGCAAGTAACTTAAATTGCAGGTATAAGTAAAGTACAAAGAATCATGATCATAGTGAAAAACAAATAGATATATAATCTTGTTGTTTAATATTAAATTCAGTTTTCTCAAAGACGACCGATGATCAAATTTGTGATGAACAGGATCAAACCAATCCAAAACATGTGAAAACAAAATTGGTTTGTGCCATGCTTCAACTGTGCTACTTTGATTATTATAAACAACTCATGAACTGACACAAAAGTAATCAATTATATGTGCATCATCATTATGTCTTCTAGGTAACATGCAACACAATTTGCAAATATAAGTGAAGTCTAAAGTAGTAGCATAACTAGACAAAGACTTTTGGGACAAACACAATGAATATGAAAACTCGGGTTCTAGCAAGATTAGAACAATCCAATACAGGTAAAATTACTCGTGTTGGCTGTAATATATCAACTAGATCTGAATTTAATTTCATACTATCATAAATTTTAGCATATGTCTCGCAACAAAAAGTCATCGGCACACAACATGTATGGTTGAAATCAACATTTTTTAGTTCAGCAATTCTATCACAAGTTATGCATATGTGATCCACAAGAAAAAATTCATCCATGCTATATTCACCAATTAGATTAAAGATGAAATAAGGAAAATATGTGCTTGAATTCAGACATGAAATTTCAGAAATCTTATCCCCGGTACAACTCATATTCATAGGTTTATTTAGCATGATGGAATACACAATATCAGTAGGTGATATTCGAGCAAGTATTTCCTTATGTGTAATCAGTACCACATGATCAAAATTCGAATTTGGTAAACTGTCAGATGGTGCTATACCATTAGTGCAAGGTTAATTACAAGGATGCAGTAACAAAGGAATAGAGTCACAATATGTTGCTCTTGTTGGATGTAGCTCCAAATTAGTACCTATATCAATAGTGTTCTCCTCACATGTAGTAGGCACTGGGACATCCTCCTCAAGTGACAATGCACAATCCAGCGATACAGGTTGTAAAATAGAAGGCTCCCTTTCTTCAAAAGCAACCTGGCTATCACAAGAAACCATACTAGGAGTAGAGATGATTACATTAGTACAAACCTCATTTGTCTCATCAACTCTCACTCTCGGTTCTTCTACGACAGGATCAACATGTGGTTTTATGTTGGTGGTTACAAGCGCACATAGGTTTTGACGCATAATCTCCTGAAATTGCTTAATATGTGTACGTGCTAACCACATGTGCTTATCATTCCAAAAGATAGAAGGATCATAACACTCACTACCAAAGGTAACCTGGAATGCATTACACCACTTTGTCCCCAACATGATATGGCAGGAGTTAAACACTCTAGGAATGACATAATAAGAAATATATCTTTTAGGGCCATAAATGATGAGCGGAACACATGCGATCTGAGTAATTGGTAGTACATGACTAGAAGTTGCTAACATGAATGGCGATATTGTTACACGTGTGTATAATTGTAGCTTACCAACAACCTCAACAATAACCAAAATTATGAAATAACAAGTATCAATGGTAGTAGTAGCTTGTCTACCACTAATTTATGTGATAAAGTGGAACAAAGCCGAATTAGGTACCACTCCTAATTCCTCTTCCCAAAATGTGTTGCTGTAGTAGGAGCGTAATGGAAAGGGATAATCATCTGTATCCTTTTTCTGCATCACATCAGCACTACTAGAGACATGATTAGTACATTAGTGCACAAAACAAAATCTAGTGGTGGAACTCTCAGAACTCACTCAAAACTGACAAGAAAGCAGATCTTACCGTTCTAAAGTGAATAGTGATGCTTACCAATTCGAATCAACAACTTATACACAGATATGATGAAGTGAATATCTAGGGTATAGAGAACGATCACAGGGCACACAAGTTATTTATGGTGGAGCTGTAGGTATGGTATCCTAACTACACCATAAACAAGTCCTAGTGCTGATCGTATGACAAGGACCCACGGAAACACACATGGTGGAGATAAATGAGGCGCTTGAAACTATGAAAATGATCTAAAAAATTGAGGTATGTCAGAGTAATGCTCTTGTTGCAATGCATAAGGAGAGACGCTAGCAATGACTCAACAAAACGGGCAAAAGATTGCTAAAATGAGCAGCCCACAGAGCACTAAGGACACTAGTCTCGAGAATAGTTTTAGACACCAATAGAGGCTTACTAAGGCTCACGAAGATAGGTACTCTATGTGGACTCAGTAAAAAAATAAACAAAAAAAGAAAAAAAAAGGGGTGTTGTGTACATGCCTGACCATAGACTGGTCTACCCTTTGGACTGAATTGCTCTAATACCACATAATAAGGATCAAGCCGATGATCCTAGAGTTTTGTCCCAATCTTTCACAGCGAGTCAAATAGATAGATGATTTTCCCAATCACGTGATGAACGCAACCTGAAGAGGAGGAATCAATCTAGCAAGCAACATATTGATAAACAACACGGCTCAAACCATAGCTCGATAATCCTTGATGCACACAAGAACCTTCGCAGCAAATCACTCGATATAATAGATAACGGGCAGCACCGCCCGCGGAGGGATGATACACAACTCGTGTGACATGATGTCTAAAACATAAATTCTGAACTCCCTAAACCCTAGGACGCTTGGCTCCTTTTATAGGAGGATGGGGCACCCCACTAGTGGGCCTTGACCTGGTTTGGTTGGACAGGCCCAAACCAAACACACACACACATAAAACTTATTAAAAATAGTACGACACAATAAAACTCACACGACACAACTAATGACACGCCCAGCTTGGTGGATTCCTGAAATTAGGCTTCACCTCCTCCTCCGTGCCCATATCATGATATGTCATACGTCTACTATCTGAGTCTCACGTGCAAGGCACGTGCAACTTACTAGTATACAAAATATAATAACAAAATATACACCCATACTTTATAGATGTTGATCAAATTTATATTTTTTATGCTTTACCGATTATAATTGTATATAGTGATGATATGTCAGACATCTATTATCTCAGTCTCACGTGCAGGACACATGCAACTTACTAGTAGTGGTAAGAGATAAGAGAAGATAAGATAAGATAAGATATGCACACAAAACAAATTGGTTTCCTCTCTCATTCTCTGCCCCGCACCGGCCGACTCATCTCTCCATCGTCCACAATGGGCCGATGCACATGTTGGGGCAACCTCTCTTGTGTCGGCAACTCTGTGTGTTTTCGTCTGGCCATCTTTCTTGTTCACCACTTGCGTTGGCCTATATAGGAAGGAGTAGTAGCAATTCAAACGTTCATCTTTTCCCGTTTCTATATTTTTGATGGGTTCGTAGCATGGAAAACAAAAAATTTCTATCGCAAGAACGAACAAAACCCTGATCTAATCTAGATAAAAGCTAAGATCTAATCTATTAGACAAGTGCAACGAGATAGATCTATACTAACCCTTGTAGTTTCCAAAGCCTTGTTCGAGATCGGATCTCGTGGTTGATGTAGTCCATCACTTGCCGATCTCAAGATCGAGTAGACGATCCTTCCGCGCGCTGCTCATGAGACGGTCACACGTGCGGAGTCGAAGCAGACCTTCCTCTCCCTGTTCCAGCGAGCAGCAGAGGTAGTAGATCTTCTCCACGCAATCCCAGCAGCACGACGGCGTGATGGTGGTGGTGGAGTAGAGAACTCTGCAGGGCTTCGCCTAAGCCGGAGCAGATGGAAGGAGGAAGAGAGAGGCGGCTAGGGTTTGGAGTGGGAAAGGGGCAAGGAGGGGTGGCGCCTCCACCCCTCTATATATAGAGGGAGGGGTGTGGCCTAGGGTTCCTACCCCTAGGCCCACCCCTTAGGGCCGGCGCACTAGGGAGCTTGGGGGGAGAGTCCTTCCCCCCCAAGTTTCCCCTTTAAACTCCCCTTATCTTATCTTATCTAATCTCGGTTTTCAAATAAACTCCAAGATATCTTCTAGAACCTTCCGGAACATTCCAAAACCTTCTAGAATCCCCATACAAACACTCTGGAACATTTCCTAACTTAGAAAATGATCCCCATTATATGAATCTTATTCTCCGGACAATTCCGGATCTCCTCGTGATGTCCCGGTTCCAATCCGAGACTCCGAACAACATTCGGTCTCCAACGCACATTCAATATCTACTTAAAACAACTTCGAACCTTAAGTGTGTCACCCTACGGTTCGTGAATAAGTGGACATGATGAAGACACCTCTCCGATCAATAACCATCAGCGGGATCTGGAGATCCATAACGGCTCCCACATACTCAACGATGACTTCGTGATCGATAGAACCATTAACATACGAAACCAATTCCCTTTGTCACGCGATACTCTACTTATCCGAGGTTTGATTATCGGTATCTCCATACCTAGTTCTACCTTGTTACTGATAAGCACTCTTTACTCGTTCCGTGTTATGTCATCCCTTGTGACCTAGTCACATGCTTGCAAGCTAACTAGATGACATTCCACCGAGAGGGCCCAGAGCATATCTATCCGTCATATGGATGGAAAAATCCCAATCTTGGTCCATGCGCTTCAACACATACTTTCAGAATACCCAATGATACCTTTATAACCACCCAGTTACGAAGTGGTGTTTGATGTCATCAAAGTACCCATCCGGTGATGGTGATTAACAAAACCTCATGGTCGAAGGATTAGGTCACTGTGTATCGAAAGCTTATAGCAATGTGAACTTAATGACTTGATCTTATGCTACGCTTACTATGGGTGTGTGTGTCCATTACATCATTCTCCTAATGATACAACCTTGTTATTAATGACATCCAATGTCCATGATCAGGAAACCATGATTATCAATTAATCAACAAGCTAGTTTAACAAGAGGCTTAGTAGGGACTCTTTTATGTTTACAAAACACACATATATTAGTGTTTCCTTATAATACAATTATAGCTTGGGATGCAAACATTCATCATAAACACAAATATATAATAATAACCACTTTTATTATTGCCTCTTGGGCATATCTCCAACAATTTTCACTTCATTCCTTTACCAAACGGCTCAACCGCTCAGTTGAAGGAGCTTTACCCGACTATCGTGGCTTGCTTCATAGCGCTCTTTTTGATTCAAAGGATTATATTCCCATAGAAATCCTAGAGGATTTTGATCCACTCAAGCCTCACATTTAAAACTATAAAGAGCATCTTAAATATTGTAAACAGTCTAACAAATTTCAAATTATAAAAGCATCACATAGTTGTAAATAGTCTAACAAAACGCTCCACATATTTTAAATTACAAAAAGCATCATAAATTTTGAAATAGCCTCACATGTTTCCAATTCTAAAAAGAAACATGGATTCATAAACAACCTCACAAATTTCAAATTGTAAAAAGCAAAACAAAAAGCCTCACAAATTTCAATATATAAAAGGGTCAAATATTTATAATCATCCTCACAAATTTCAACTTATAAAAAGGATCAAAAAATCCTCACAAAATTCAAATTATACAAGGAATCCTATATTTGTAAACATCTCATAAATCTTAGCTTATAAAAAGGATCACAAAAGACTCACCGATTTAAAATTATAAAAAGCATCATAAAAAGCCTCACAAATTTCAAATTACAAAGGGAACGATTCCCAAAAAGCCTCACAAATTTCAAATTATAAAAAACATCACCGGAAAAAATCCTAGGATTTTTCAAAGAACTTTTTTATGGCTTTGGTGTCAAACTAGTGCTCTCGTGCCAAATTTAAATAAAAAGGAAGATACCATGGAGATATCAAGCTCGTTGGATTGTAGAGGATCCTAAAGTGGGTGGCCACGATCCGTGTGTGGTAGGTCTCGACCAATCAGGACCCGACCCTACGACACATAGAAGAACACCTTGTGCACCCAAAAAGGTGTTTCGTGAATCATTTTTTGGAAAATTTTGATGAAATGACATATTGTGGAGCTACCAATCTTGAAAAAAACATGAGAAAAACTATGTGACACTTGTAGTGCAAACGGAGGATGTTTCTAGTGAAAATCGGCATGAACTCAGGAAATGGAAGAGAGAGGAGAGAGGGGAAATCACTTTTATACTTCTCGTGGGTAACCCAGAAGCTTGAGGTGCACCTTAATGCTGATGTAATCGCAGGTGCCTCACGGGTGAGCATCGAAGGGACCAAGGCTAGCTAGGGCTATGATTTTGATGTTGTGTGTCTGTTTGATTCTTCTGGCATATAGATCGATGTTTCATGCTTGCTTGATTTTGCAGGCGACACAACCTTTTTGACGTGCCGTGGTGACGGCCAGGGGATAGGGCAGAGCACGTGGCACGTTGGGCGCAGTTGAGTTTTCAAATCAGTGTGACATTAAATAATTTCAAATCAATGATGCACAAGGAGATGATTTATGTGCACTGTACACAGGTTATTTTTTATCCATGGACTTTGATATACTACTACTCCGTATTTCACTTATAATGATTGATATTAGTAATTAAAGGAGCACTACGAATACATGTGGTTTCCCAGGCTTCTTCCTTTTAGTATTAATTACATGTATTCATGTGAGTAATTAATGTGGGTTTCTCTGTATTGGCACTCTTCTTTCCACGAATGCATGCAGAAATTAACGGGAGGAAGTAATTTCACCTTCCTCGGTAATACAAGGGGTTTTATTGCGTCACGGTGGGAGATGAAATGACAAATGGAGTACTTATGCTAGTAGATCGCAACCACCATTCCAATTTGCACTTGATAATAATATTCAATCTCTGACCGTTATTACAGAAAGGAAGTAGAGGTGAAATTAAAAAAAAATCCTAAGACTTCTTCTTCTTGGACCTGGATCCTTCCACTGTCACCTTCGTGTTGGCCTCGTCCTTCCGCTTCGTGTGGCATCCCCTAGCTCTCGTCTTCTTCTTCTTCAAGCCTCCCGCCTCCTTCTCCTTCCTCTTCTCATTGCCGATGAAGGTGGGATAGAGTGCACTCTTCTTGGAGACAAAGTCTCGTACCTGGAGAAATGGCCATAAATCTTCCGACCCCTCATCCTCCTGCTCCCTCTTCTTCTTACCGATGGAGGATGGTTCAAGTGAACTCTTCTTGAAGACGATGTCTCCTTAATAGAGGAAAGACCAAGCATCCTCCTTCCCCTCCTCCTACTCTTCCTCCTCCTCTCACTCCTCCTCCTCTTTGCTCTCTGCCAGCGGTGTCCCCTCCATCAGATGAAAGTAAGAAGGGTCCTCGTCGGAAAAATTACCTTCCGGTGTGTCAGAATAGTACGGCCCGTCAACAGACTCCCCACTATCACCATGGTAGGGACTGATATCCCTGTTCGCCCATGCATTGGACTCGTTAATCAAGGTGCATTGATCGGAGCAGCTGCGTGGAATTTGTGTGTGTGGTGGCTTGGCTAGCCTAAAGGGACAGAGAGAGATAGAGAGAGTTCTTCGTTGTGTGCGTCGTGCCTGGATGGGAGAGGTGGTCGTTGTTGATGGCCGCTTAAAAAGGTTTGCTCAAGACATCCAGGAGTTACCACGTGTCGTAGGAGCTGCCTGGTAGTTCCCTTCCATCGTTTTTTTGACAAGAGTTCCTTCCATCGATTTTTACAAGAGTTCCCTTCCATAGTTGAAACAAGATCGAACGGTTGGTACTCCTTCGCCCCAAGAGCATCACCAGCGAGGATATTGCAAGTACCACCACATGTTGAGGAGGTTTTTGCACATAACAACAACCATAGACCTTTTCTACGCAAAATACAGACATTTTTTGTAATTGTTGCACATAATACATAACCAGTCATTGAATGTTTCTTATTTTTTTATGGGAAACATTTCATAGTTAATTAGATAGTATAGTACTAACATCATTTTTATCTAAATTAATAATAATTAAAGCTCAAAAAATAATTATAATTTTGAGCCACATACATAAAGTATCTTGTAAGTTGTATCATTTAGAAATCAACCTATTAATAGGTGTACCTAATACCTGACAAGCTCTAGAGAAATTATATATAGATTCTATAATGATGGAAAGTGTGTTTTGAGGTTTATGCATAGCGTTCATTGTGCTAAAGACTACATCAATAGAATCTTCTAAATGTTAGAGTGGAAGGAAAATCCATCGGTTACCAATGTTGGGATTTTCAGTCTTGATCCAACAGTTAAAGTTCAAAGTTATTCGTACAATATATATTGGGGTATGCTAAGATAATTAAATGTATAACATATCATTAGAATCTTTGTGGTTTGTGCATAGCGTTCATTGTGCTAAGGACTATCGATAGAATCTTCTACGTGCTAGAATGGAAAAAATCCAACAGTTAACATTGTTGGGATTTGTCAGTCTTGATTCAATTTTCATTGTTCAAAGTTACTCATACATTATATAGTGGTAAGATTTGCAAGAAGTCACATGCTACTTCCTACTAGTAGAAGGCACGTGCCACACTCGTATATACTATATGAAATGTGATTTAACAAATATTAAGTTATTATTAACCAATAGTCTTGTTAGAGAAAAAAAGAATACATTAAGTATATTAATAATAACTATCTACACATATTGAGATCTAGGATCACCAAGGGCTTAAAAAAGCAGTGTGAACGGGTAGTTTTCTCCAAAAGTTTAAGCCGCCACCCCCTCCTGACCTAGTCACAACGTCTCCTCCGCCTCCTCCATTGATCGGTTCCCCTCCTTTGACCAGCCTCGCCAGTGTTAGGAGGGGTGGGGAATTCGATCTATGGGTGGACTTTTTTAGTAAAATTAGTGTTTCGAAAGATTAGATTAAAGATCTGATAGTCTTCTTTTTTTGGCCTTTACGTCAATGAAGATGACACCGTCTACAATAAGTGATCTTCGGCCTTCGTTCGGCGACGAGATCTTCTTCCCGACATTGGTGATAGTGTTGTAAGATTACAATTCTATAGGTACGGTCTATCAGATCTTACTTCTCCAAGTCGATTTTGGAGTTTTTTTCATGGTTCCCGCGAGGATTATCCTTGCAATATTTGTCCCGGCTACTACGTCCTCGACAATGGTGGTTCGTTTTATCGATTCGCCACCGACGTCGATCAGGATTTTCGGTTACTTTTGATTGGAATACTAGTGTTGGTACTCTTGCCGATATTGATTGATTACTCTAATGATTGTACGCATGCACACAACCTGGGCACTGCGGCTTAAATTAAAATTATGAGAGAACCCTCGTTGGTATTTACAGGTTGTGGTTTGGTATCTGTCAGTTCTTGGCTGCCTTCAGAAAAGTTCAAGATGGTGTCTTGGAAGAAGAAAGAGTTTGAAGACCTCAGTGTTTTACTAGTTTCTTTTGGACATTATTTTGTAATCGCTGGAGAGAGCATATGTATCTCTATCATGTACTATATGCTACTATTAATATATCATGGTATTGATTGTCAAAAGAATCTACACATATTGAGAATACAACCTACTGTGCTATGAATTTTTTTGCGAGGGGAGGGGGTGACATGATGGTTCTAGAACATGGTGGAGTTTGCTCTAGGTACTGTTCAACACAAATCCAGCTGCTCTAAACCATTGGATCTAACAGCCCAACGGTCAGGATTGGTGTTATGGATCCAATTCAAAACTGCTCCATTATAGTAGTACAGATAATTCGAAAACATTGGCCATGATGCTATATGTGCATGACCGAACAACTTTCAGATAAACTCAAGAAAAAACAAGGCCGCATGTATCAATGAGCATGAATGGACAATAAGAGTTGTGAGGACAGGTTACTTGTGGGGCCTAGCAACTCCATATTTTCTCTTGTTTTTAATGAGCTTACCTTATGGGTGGCCTTGATGTCGTTGCTCAGGCGCACTAGATTATTCACGTTAGCGGAATAGTGGGTTTCTAAAATTTTCTTTTAAACATAAGGTTGAACCCTCCTAGCCATAGTGATTCAAAATTTATCGATAAAGGGCGATTTATTTATTGGATAGCCGAGTGGTTGTCTCCACATGTCATTGTCATGTAGACATTGATATGGGAATGAAGGAGGAGGTGAAGCCGAATTTTAGGACTCCATCAAGCCAGGTGATGCGGGCGCATCCCATTCATGATTGGCACGCCAGAACGACCTACAATATGTAATGATAAGTCTAAGGTTGTGTCAAATATTGTTGTTATGTTACTGAGTCCGAGTCCAGGTTAGGTTCGAGTCCGTTGTGTGTTCGGTTTGGGTCTATCCAACCGACTAGTTACAGGCCTCGTATATAAAGGAGCCAGCCGTCTAGGGTTTAGGGGAGTTCAGTTGGTTAGTCTAAAAACTATATTGTGCTCCACCGTGTATCATCCCTTCGGGGACGGCGATACCGTTTATCATATTATTGCTGCGGAGGTTCTTGTGTTCATCAAGGATTGTCGTGCTCAGGTTTGAGACGTGGTGATCTTCATCATGTTACTTGCTGGATTGATTCCTCTTCTTCAGGTGACGTTCATCGGCGTTATTCGAAGTATTATCATCCGGGTTACTCGCTATGAAAGATCGGGACAAAACTCAAGGCTCATCTGATATAGGCATGAAGGAGGAGGTGAAGCCTAATTTTAGGACTCCACCAAGCTAGGTGATGCGGGCGCATCCCATTGATGATTGGCACGCCAGAACAACCTACGATATGAAATGATAAGTCTAAGGTTGTGACAAATATTGTTGCTATGTTATTGAGTCTTAGTCCAAGTTAGGTTCGAGTCCGTTGTGTGTTCGGTTTGGGTCTATCCAACCGACTAGTTACATGCCTCCTATATAAAGGATCCAGCCACCTAGGGTTTAGGGGAGTTCAGTTGTTTAGTCTAAAAACTATATTGTGCTCCACCGTGTATCATCCCTCCGGGGATGGCGATACCGTTTATCATATTATTGCTGCGGAGGTTCTTGTGTTCATTAAGGATTGTCGTGCTTAGGTTTGAGGCGTGGTGATCTTCATCATGTTACTTGCTAGATTCGTTCCTCTTCTTCAGGTGACGTTCATCGTGTTATTGGAAGATTACTTACCTGGTTGACTCCCTGTGAAAGATCGGGACAAAACTATAGATCCGTATCATGTGGTATCATAGCACTAGGTTTATCACTGCAAGTATTTTTTGTTGATTGATCTGTGGATTGTTCTTCACCGACAGTTTTTAGATGAGATTGATTGGCGAGAGAAGGAAAGAATTGCACGTGCCCACGAGTTGTTCGTTTCTATTGGATTTTGATCGTTGGGCGACAAAATTTATATTGGAGATTGTTCTATTCTTGTGAGTTACTACAGATCGATATGGAGCCACGCCTTGGTGAGATTGTCTTAGATCTCGACGAGATCACGTGGATTGGAAATCGGTCAAGCGTTCAGATCTGATCGTGGGCAGTTAAAAAAAAGGATCGAACCGATCCCCCGTGCCTGGCGATCGAAGGAATCCCGCGCCGCCTGGAGTTCGCTTGGCCGCCTCACGATCGGGGATTGTTCCCCAGAACCGATCGAAGAAAAAAAAGAAGGAAGGAGGCCCGCTGTTGTACTACAGATCGAGCCTTGGAGAGTCCTACCAATATACTACTAGATCCGATCGGGGCAGTAATTCAGCATATGCCAGAAAAAAAAGGAGCAGCGATCTTGTGGGTATCAGTTTGAATTAGGATTCCATCGGAAGGACTCATTGGCCGATTTGTCTTCCGTGTGGTACGCGAAAGGAAAGATCGCTTGGCCTGTACGTGTTTGGCTTCAGCTTCTCGTACGTCAGGCACGCTCAGTTGAAAAAAAGGCAAAGCCTATCGCTACAGTTTGGATCGGTTCTAGCTCACGTCCTGAGTCCTCTAGCATGAAAAAGAAACACAGATTTAGTCTGCTTCTGCCAAACATTCAGGGATGGTTTCAAAGACTGATTTGCAGTTTGCCGACAATGTTCTTTCAGCACGAGATGTCTACAATGATTATCTAGATCTGAAAAATTTTGTGTGCCGCAATTCTAGTAAATTGAAGTGAAAGCTCTTACATACTGCAGCACCGACCGAATACAAGTTATGGGAAGAGACAATGCAAGCTGTTTTTTTTATGCGTTGATCTTTCTCCAGATCTGTAGTTTGACGATAATATAGCTTTTCATCTTGCAAAAAGGCGTGAGGATACGCAAATTTGGGGGTGGTGGAATATGGACACACATACGCGAGGTGTCTGAAAGAATACTGTTTGGAAAGACTACAAAAAAATTACGTGTTAAATTTTTGGCACCATCAGAGATAGAGGACAAGGTGATTGTTCCAGAGGATGAGGTTGTACCATTGAGTGGGATGAATTTGCAACTCAAGAAAGTATAAGGCGATGCTTGCATGACAGTTGATAAGGGACAGCGTTGGAATTTATTTCAGGCGCAGTGTATGATTAAAGGAAAAGCATGCAAGTTGATTATTGATGGAGGAAATTGTACTAATGGAATTAGCAACGCAATGGTGGCAGCGTCGGGGTTGTCCACATGACGTATTGCTGAACCTAAGAATCTATAGTGGTTAAATAGCTGCGGTATATTGAAGGTAACTCATAAGGTGTGTGTGCCATTTACAGTTGGTAATTATATTGATGAGATTGAGTGCGATGTGTTGTCATTGAAGGTATGTGGGTTGTTACTTGGACGTCCATGGCAGTATGATCGCAACGCTACACATGCTGGAAGAGCAAATACATATTCTTTTGTGCATGGTGGCAAACAACAGACTTTGAAGCCTATGCAGGATGATCACATAAAGTCTGATGTAGAGCTGGTGGTACATAAGGAGAAGGTGCGCAATGCTAAGACAAAATCTAGACTAGCTAAGGTGCACGATGGAGAGCATGATGCACAGTGCGAAAATATTGATATTGCTTCAGCTATGCCTGTAGATGACAAGCCAGTGAAATTTGTTAGTGACAAGCCAGTTCAAGTGCATCCTCTTATTGATAAAAAGAAGGATGTTGCAGCATGTGTTCAGAAGGTTGTTTGTGTTGACACAGGTGTTCAGACGGGTGATAGTTGTGCTCCTGATGTTCCATTGAATGTGGTGCAGCGGGGTAACTAGAGCAGTTTTGTTAGCACACCTATGAGGCGTTTTGTTGGGATAGTTGTGCGGATGCATAGAGGCAAGGATGGACATGTTCGTCAGCTGTGTGGTCCAGGCATTACTCATCTTATGCCGGGTCGTGCAAAGAAGGTCCATGTTCAGCAACCACGGGTTCCAACAAGAGTTGAGAAGAAGAAGACGGTGGCACCTAGGTCCAAGCTCATATGGAGACGCAAGGAGGTGTAGGCGCCGAGGGCTGTATCAAGTCGAGCAGGCCAAGAGGGAGGATGTGGTGTGGAAGGAAAGCAAGACATGAAGATGGCAAAGACGCGTGAAGCAATTGTTCATATCATGCCACCTTTCCGACCTGACCCGGAAGCATTGGGGCAACGCTTCTTGAAGGAGGGATGATGATATGGACATGAAGGAGGAGGTGAAGCCTAATTTTAGGACTCCTCTAAGCTAGGTTATGCGAGCCCATCCCATTGATGATTGGAACGCCAGAACGACCTACGATATGTAATGATAAGTCTAAGGTTGTGTCAAATATTGTTGCTATGTTATTGAGTTCGAGTCCAGGTTAGGTTCGAGTTTGTTGTGTGTTCGGTTTGGGTCTATCCAACCGACTAGTTACAAGCCTCCTATATAAAGGAGCAAGCCGCCTAGGGTTTAGGGGAGTTCTGTTGTTTAGTCTAAAAACTATATTGTGCTCCACCGTGTATCATCCCTCCAGGGACGACGATACCGTTTATCATATTATTGCTGAGGAGGTTCTTGTGTTCATCAAGGATTGTCGTGCTCAGGTTTGAGGCATGGTGATCTTCATCATGTTACTTGCTAGATTCGTTCCTCTTCTTTAGGTGACGTTCATCGTGTTATTGGAAGATTACTTACCTGGTTGACTCGCTGTGAAAGATCAGGACAAAACTATAGGATCATCAGCTTGATCCGTATCAGACATGATTTTTACTAGGAAGGGCAAACACTAATAAATGCTTATAGGAAGGATAGGCAATTGGAAATTGTGTTCCATTGATAAACCTTCGCGCTCCTCTTCTATAGTCAGATTTTAGCAATTCAATACAAAAAGGTTGTTGGACATGCTCCAAAACCCAATATTTTTTCTTTTTAAAGAAGAGCAATAGTGACTAGCTCGACTAATTAATTTTGGTCTACGTATGGCGGACTATAGTACTTCATAGAATATACTAGTGTGCATGACCGAACAACTTTCAAAAAACCTAAAGGAAAACATGGCCGTATTAATCAATGAGTGTGAAGTAAGGATGGCAATGGGTAGGGTATGAGTAGGGTAGAGCAATATCATACCCACTCCCATTTAGTCAATGGGTAGGAAATTGTACCCATACTCGTACTCGTGGGTATAAAACTTTTACCATGCCCATACCCGATGGGTAGCCATACCTCGGCGGGTTAATCCAATAGTACACAAGTTATGAAGGAGATATGCCCTAGAGGCAAATAATAAATACGATTTTATTGTCATATCTCAATTAGTTTATAATAGTTTCATATTGTGCTATAATTGTGCGAAGTAGAAACATTGGTGCAGGTGTGGTATGAAACAACCAAGTCCCTAGTAGCCTCTATTCATACTAGTCCGTTGGTCATGAGCATGATCTTGATCATGGGCATTTATGCCAATTGATAACAGGGTCATATCATTGGAGAATGATGTGATAGACATTCCTCGAAGGATTGCAACACGATCAAGTCATATAAGTTCATTGTTGCAATAGCTAAATCTAGACTCCTTTTCTATAGACCGTGAGCTCATATTACTCACTGTTTCCCGAGGCTGCTTAGACTGCATCAACCGTCATCTGGTAATACGGTGGCCATAAAGGTGTACGTTGGGTATTCCAAAGGAACAGTAGATGACATGTGACTGCAAGACCGGGATTTTTTCACCCACATGACGGGTAAAGATACATACGGCCGGTTTGGTGAGATTACATCCATAAATGTTGCAACATGTGACTCGGTCACAAGGATGTAATATCACGGTAAAAAGAAAACAAAACTTGTTGTTAACAAGATTTAAAAAGGTATGGGATACCAATGATCGCATCTCGGACAAGTCGTATCAAGAAATAAAAGGAAATTGGATGCTATATTTACTATTTCAAACGACATTGTCATCAGGAATGCATAGGGGTCATATGGATATCCCTGGTCCCTCTGTTGATTATTGATTTAGATCATATCTAGAGCATTCCCGAGCCGTGAGAGGATATACTTAAGGGTACGATGAGAGTGATCATTCGTAACACGGAATCACAGTAGAGAAAGAGAAAGCCAGAAATGTTCCGCAGAGAGATCCGAAGTTGTTCGGAGAAAGAATAAAGAAAAAGACCGGAAAAGTGTTTTCGGGTAAATGAGAATTTAAATATACATTTATTATATATTAATTATGAATTAATATATTCTAAATAATATTTAAATTAAGATTTATAAAAGAAACTTTTATATTAGGCCAAATCCCCGGAGGGAATTAGCCTAGAAGAAAAGCTATAGAAAAAAGAAAGGGAAAAAGGAAAAATAGCCAGCCCACGTGAGTGGCAGATAGTTGCCGACGAGGCGGACAACAGTGGCAACACTGTGCCAGCTCAACCCGACCCAAGAGGAGCTCATGGGAGCTGGTGGCCAGGCTGTCGCTAGGCCACGCCCAGACAAGCCGCCCACCCGGCTGGGCGGTCATTGCCGCTGTCAGCCAGAGGCGCGATAGGCTGTGGCCAGCCCACCCGGGCTGCTCGCTGGTGGCCTCCTCTAGGCGGGAGACAGGCAGGCGCATAGTGGGCTGCGCCAAGGCCCACCCGGCCTCCCCTCCTCCTAGTCTGCTATTTCCTGTGCTGCCTTTTGCCTATTGGGCTGAGCTGATTCAGCCCATCTGGCTGGCACATGTTTTTCCTGCTCTTTTAATAGTCCCACATGGCTTAGCCTTTGAGATAGGCACACCCCCTTAGCCTATATAAAGGGGTGCCCATGGGAGCACTAAGACACACACAATACCAACATTTGGAGAAGTCGTTTGGTTGACTTCCTCCTTCCCTCTCTCTAGCCCTTGTGACCATGGCCCCAAGTTTAGATTGTGCGAACGAGGCACACCTGCAGTACGCTATTGCGCTGTAGGGATTCATAGCCGGATATCAACTTTTACACTCCCGGCGGGATCGGGGAGCCAGAGGTTTCATCGTGCACCGGATGTGTACGAAGACACGAGGCGCAACACTTGGGGCACTTGATGTCGTGAGCCGGAGCTGCTGCACGATGAAGAAGGAGCAAGAGGTGACATGTGAGGAGCTTCGCGACGTTGAGGTCGGCTATAAGTACGACTACATCAACCACGTTCCTCTTGGAATTTTAATCACGTACGGTCTACAAGGGTATGTATTCTATATGCATTGGCCATTACTGTATTACTACATAGATAGATCCTAGGCAGTTTTTGGGGTTCCAACGTAGGAAATTTTTTGTTTTCTGCTGCGTATCCCCTTCAGTGGTATCAGAGCCGATCTATGCGTAGGAGTGTTGTACGGCCAGTACGCACATTTATTGTGCGAGAATTGATCCCTTAGTTGTTACCCTCTAACGTGTACTTGTTTGATGAAGCGGCCCGGATCGACCTTATGCGCATTCGTATGAGAGACTGGTTCCACGCTCAACATACGGCTTGTACCATATAAGTGGCTAGAGGGTGTCTGTCTCTCATTCAATAGTTGATATATCATTTACAACGGAGGGCCCCGAAAGGGGTGTAGTATAGACAACTGTCAGATCCATGTTGTGGTTGAAAAGTTCGTAGTTTAGAAACGGTTCTATTGCGAAAGCCCCAACAACCACATAAAACTTGCAATAGATAAAGTAGATGCGTCTAAATTTATTTTTCAGGAGGGCATGTGATTATTATATGGCATTGGTCATTGTGAAGGTAAAGTAGTTTACTTTTCTGTTACTAAGTAGTATAGTAATAGTCATCATTCCAATGGATGACCTGGAGGAGGCGTCGTGGACTTGGCGTCAAACCGATGGCAGGATGGAGATCATGTTGGAGCGCTCAATGGAGATCAAGGCACAAGAAGCACCATATCATATCACATTATACATATGATGTTGATACCTGTTTTAAATCTTATTGTGTGCTAGTATTTAGATACTCAATGGTAGCAAATAAGATAATCCCTATTTAATTCCAATGTTTCGTGTTCCCCTTGTGTGTGCACCACCAAGAAAGTTCTTCGTTATGAGGCCGGCCGTGACGATCGAGGGCCAGACATATATACGTTCACATACCATGGGTGTAAGCCATGTTGCATAGCGAATACACACAAGTTAGATTTGGCGAGCCTAGCATGTGTATACATGGCCTCGGAACACAAGAGATCGAAAGATCGAACATGAGTCACATGGATGATGTGATTGACATTAGGGAATGTCTACCTTTGATGTTGCACTAATGGTCGTGACGATCGGGGGAGGTGCAGAGGATAGGGATCATGTGATCACTAAAATCGTCCAGGGGATGACAATTTTAGTGGAGACCAATTATAAATTGATATCTTATTATGAACTTAGTCTAGATGTCTATTTGCAAATATCTTAGTAGACCTTGGCCTATCCCATTGAGGTCCTTTGTGACCATGGGAATATATTGCTTAATATGAAACTTAGCAAAAAGGGTCCAACTTCATAGATTAATACCCACGCCTGAGGGGTATCCACTACTATAAAAAAGCTAATTCGTGGCTCACCTATTTTCCCCTTCCGTGGCGCACTAGGGGTGCGCCAGGACTTCTACGCTACGGCTAAAAAGTGCCCGTAGCGCACTGCCGGGTGCGCTATAGGAATCTCGACATAGTAGTGGCGCACAACACAGTGCGCTACCACTGTTTTCCCTGTGATGCATGACAAGTGCGTTGCTAGTATGTAGTTAGTAGTAGCGCATTGGCTCGTGCGCCACTACGGTTATTCCTGTGGCAAATGATATAGTGCGCTACTAGTAGCTGACCAGGTGTGCCACCAACGTGGTGCGCCACTAACAACGTACATGTGCGCCACGGCTTAGCTTTTCAAAAAACAAAAAAAATACTCAATACAGATGATATTTAATACAGATTATATACAATACAGCTGATATACACAGATATACAGTACAGAAATAAATACACAGATATACAATACAGAAATAAATACATAGACAAGATAGAAACAAATACATATAGATAAGTCACATACATAAATACACAGTATAAGTTATATTATTTCGATCAAGTTACAAAGTAGCTAGTGATGACATGAATACATGTCTCAACCAAGTTAGAGCTTCATGGCTCGCCTAGACATCTAAAGTAGGAACATGCATGACAGACAACCAAGGACAATAACCATCACCACGATGGAGGTATAGGTCTTCATCCGATTCCTCGTCCTAACTCCCGCTAGATAGCGCGTGTATCTAGCTTCCGCCTCTGCCATAGTATTGTACCCTTTGTAGCTATTGCCGCTGAAATGGTGCACCTGTCTCCGGCAGTCTTTCCAATCATTATAGACTCCAGGAACCCGTCCCTTGTACACGACGTACCACATCATCTAAAAGTTGGCAATAATAATTAAATGATGGTGAAAAAACAAGTAAAAGTCGCATATAAAGATATACTTATCAAATAAGGTAACAAAGTAAGAAAAAAATACCAAGTAGTAGCATGTACATGTCGACACACACAAGTACACGTGGGGATAAAGAACTACAACTAGACCAACACATCAAGACTTCTGGCTCGGCTCAGGGAACGAGAGGACGCTTGTTTTGTCATGAACGCCCTATAGTCACCCTGCATCTTTAGGCGATCTACTACGTCACGGTTATTCAGGGGATTGCCTCCGTAGAAGACCCCCCCTGAAGTCATGACATCACGGCTGATGATTGCCCCAAACTGTTGCTGGATGCGATACATCTCTTGTCTAATATTTGAATCATTGATCCTGGCCTTGACTTCAGCCCACCATTTGAGATGATCTGGCAGCGTAGAATTCTGTTGCTCTAGTAGGAACGCCCTCATGTGATGGAGTGCATAGTAGGCTTCGTTCTGACTGCCTACCGGCTGCTTCACGCAGGGGAATTCCGTCACATGGGTGAAGACGTGCCTGCCAAACTTGAGCTTCTTACGCACGAAGGTGGCGCCTTCCGCTGAGGCATAGCCGGTGAGAGCATCATCCAGAACTTCCTTGATCTTGTCGTAGTTTTTCTTCTTCTCTTGACTCCCTGAGTCAAAATACGTGGCTTGCGAATGTTTCAGGGACAAGCAGATGAGTGTACAGTGTTGATCTGTGCGCAAAACAATTCAAACGGAATGTGTTGGAAAAAGAATGATGAAAATCTAATAAAGCATGTTATGGCGACGAGTGAATAATGACTTACTCAGGAAAGAAAGGCACGAGAATGTATTCCTTTGTCTTGTTCGCCACCAAGATGCCTTAGAGGTACGAGGCCACGAATCGTCGTTCAATGGCGCTTCCCAAGCATCCATCACGCATGTAGTAGGGGTCCACTATAGCGATGCCCGGGGTGTTCTCTCTACTGATCTGAATGGCCAGGCTGAGAGAAAATAGGCGTACCATGGTATAGTGCAGCGGATACAAGTGGAACATATTGAAGATGTCGTCAAACCGTAGGAAGAACAGATCCGCGGGGACATTATCAACGAAGCCCAAGCCTCGTGGCACCTTAACCATGAATACCGGGTGCGAGGGATCTTTCTCCGCAAGAAGGCGTCTCTCTATCGTCAGCACACCGTCATGCACACTCCTCATTTCTGAAGTGGCGAGCCTGAGCAATTTCTTAGTTAGCATGGGCTCACCCGCCACATGCATCCTCCACATAATACCCTTTGGTCTTGGTGGCCCGTCCTGAAACCTGATCGGATTCGCAGTTGATGCCACCGGCTGGCTCGAGCTGCGAGATTTTCTTTTCCTGGTCTTCTTGCCTTTTGGTAAGTGGGTAGGCACCGCAATATGAGCATCGATCGCCCTATGTAGTGTGTCAGGGATTAGAACAGAGGGCCGGTTGGATGTATCCGCTGGCTCGGTGAAGGTGCAAGCTGGAGGCGTCTCCTAAGAACCAAAGAGACGTTTGTTGCAAGTGGCTTTCTCTGTGGGGCCACCAGTTGGGTCTTCGTTTAGGTCGCCGGGGAAAAGATTAGTGTTGATGAAATCATCGAAGTAATCTCCGTCATGCTCGTTCAGATCCTGCGCCATGGTCATGTCAATATGACCAGCCGAACAATCGCGTGGAGGTGACGGTGTGGGGGTCTTGCCATGGCTTGGCGCTGGCACGACAGACAGTGTTGTTGTCTGTGGTGATGGCCCCGGCCGTCCCCAAACGAATCATGCTCTTTGGACATAGCAGGAATAAGCCGAAGCAACTTCTGAGGACAGCCGGCTCTTCTTCATCCGCTCCGGGGGGTTGAATGGGAGGTTCCAGGTCATCGCATCCCCTTAGCACCCGGATAATTTTAACCCTATGCACGCTATCTAGCATCGGCTTTGAGTGGAACGTGCGGTGCAAGGGTTGAATGATGGTACCCTTGGCAACATCCCTCAACTCGTTGTTCATGAAGCTTAAGAGAGTGCATGGAACATCCGTCTGTGAACAACATGTATGGCATTAAAAAGATGCCATAAGAGTAATAAATGGCAAGGCGGTAAACTATTTGGTTTACCGTGATGGCGTCGATCTCGGCTAATGTCGAGGCACCGCATACGATGATGGGCGTGCAAGAGACGAAGGGGACTCTTGATGGCACGGTGCTGGCCGCTGATGTATTCTCCCTATCGGTTGCATTAAGCTCCGGCGCCGTGGTGATGGCAGGGGGAGTCACGAATGCTTCCGGCGCCGCCGTACTAGCGGGCAGAGTTACCAATGCTTTCGGCACCGCCGTGTTAGCGGGCGTAGTCACGAACACATAATTCACCAGGATCGTCGGCGCCGCTTTGTTTGAGTGGCTACTGACCATGCTTGGAATCGGGAACGGCCCTTGTTGACCACCCGCACTCCAGTTCGCTATTGACTCCACGAAGGTAGGCAGGATGGAGGTGAGGGTGATTGCTAGGTTGTCTTGGACGATCTGCGGGATCCGCGCCACTTGTTCCTTAAGTTCCTGAACCTCGTGGTTTTCCTCGTCGTTCCTTCCCTCCACACGCGTCCTCGGGGGTGGACCAAAATGATCCACCCAATTCTTAGCCCCGAAGCGGCGGCGGCCAGGTAGCGATAATGGCTTCTTTGTAACCGGCATGATTTTCTTGGCCCGGTTCATCGCCCTGTTAAAAGGGTTATCCCACCGGGTGGCCGCCGTCGACCCGTGGGATGAGGAACCATGGGATCCCTGACTAGCAATTTCCTCGTCCTGCAGAAGAAGTAACGTGAACCGTTTAGAAATTCGACTTGATCGATTATAATGTAATCGACTTGATCCGTGGAAATTAAATTACTTACTGCAAGAACGTCGAAGTCCTTCACCTTAGTTTCCGCGGTGAGTTCTTTTTTTTTGGGGTTCACATGGTAATGAGCCCTGATGAAGTTTCGAAGCTGCTTGTTTTCAAATTTCGAAAAGGGGTTAGGTATCCCCTTAGCTCTATACTCGTCGTCCTCCTTATCCCATTTGGGCTCCGCAGCTTTGTAACCACCAGATCCAAGATGGTGGTGACCTATATTCATCTCCTACAATTCCTTTCCACACTTACTCGAGGCCTTGGCTGCTTCGGAGGTGCACTTGGCCTTGAACTCCTGGAATTGATCTTCGGTGATCTGCGTGTCAATCTTCTGGATCTCCTCGAGACTTTTCTCTTCTTTAAATATCTTCTTCTTTATCCGGGTTCTCCAGCTGGCCAGGGCGGTGCTCATCCTCATGAGGGCGGATTTATTTACTTCATTCCCATGATAATCTATGTTCGACATCAAGGGGAACTTGTATCTTGTGTGCAGCTTCTCGAAGAGGAGTGTGCGCAAATGGCCATTATCTTTATGCCGGAGATTCTCGGTGTTGATCGAGATGGTGGTCCGGGTGATAGCCGCCACTTGCCCACCGTACCCTTTAACCACATGGTCGGGCGCCAAAGGAACCCCTTTTGGGATCACTTCGGTAATTTCCTCTCTGAAGGTGGCGACCGTGTTCGGGCGCCTTTCCTTCTTCTTCTTAGGCGGATTACTACCACTTGTTGTGCCCTTGACGCCATCAGTGGTTTCATCATCCGCCGTTCCTTCGGCCGCTTCTTCTTCCTCTGCGTCTTCCATCTCATCAGCATCGCTCTCAGAAGGGTCGTATTCTTCATCACCCTCTATCATTCTTTCTAGCCGCTCGACCTCCTCCCAGAATGACAAGGGTCTGTTTTGAGGTCTCAATTCTCCTTCAGCATTGATACGCTGAGAAGATCCAGCCTCGTCGTTGTCACACATGTTTGCACTAATAAAAGGCAAATAATGGTTAGTAAAGTGCGTGGAAAAATCCGGCATGACCATTGCTCATTTTTGTTAAACTAGGAGTGCCTGATTTCTGCCGAAACGGAAGTTAATCAACATTTCGGCCAAAATCGGGACTCATTTCATACAAGCACCTGCATACGAATACATCTTAGGGGTACTTTATTCAGGAACCTGACCATGAACAAAAAGATATTGACATATTATCTTTTCTTTCAACAAGAATCACTGTAAATATGCACATTTAGAATAGACACAGCTTCAAATAGAATTCAAAGTATGTATGAAGTGATAGTTTAATAAAATCGATAAAAAACTGGTTCATATAATAAACTCACATGTGCTCTAAGCAATGGTCATGAGAAAACACACCTAGAAAGTAAGCAATGAGATTGCTAATTACCTTCGATACAGTTCATCACTCAAATTAATCAACCATTGCTAACACGACAACATCAAAACTAAGTCATAGACTTGTATCCCCTAAAACAGATCAGGATTTTGTCCAAACACATGTGGTACATACCAACATTTTATACATGCTAGGTGGCAAATTATACAGTGGCATAGCAAAAAATCATACTAGGTGGTACATCCCAACCATAATCATACAGTGGCATAGCAAAACATCAGTAACTCCGCTTGCACAAATTATCCTGAAGCTATTTTTCAAGATTATATAATACTGATTATATGATCATACAAACAGAACTTTACTTAATACTGCGTTATATATTACTGCATTATATAATTCTACATGATGATATATAATACTGCATTATATGATCATACAAATAGAACTGCATTATATAATACTGAATGACTGAACCCTAAACATATCACTGATTAGGGTTGAAATTAGGGTCACTAAATGACTGAGCCCTAAACACTATCACTGCATTATGTGTTTTAGGTCATGTGCTCAGAGGAGGAAACCCTAGTTAGGGTTGAAATTTTCGGAATCGATCACTGAATCAAGCTAGGGTTCATGTGCTCGGAGGAGGAAACCCTAGAGAGGGGAGAGAGGGAGAGAGGGGAGAGGGGACGCTCACCTCAAAGACGACGACGATGAAGAGCGTGCAGATGACGACGATGAAGAGCACGGACAGAGCTCCTCCACGGACGCGCGGCGGCCTCCTCTCCTCCTCCTCAGACGCGGTGGCCTCCTCTCCTCCTCCACGGACGCGGCGGCCTCCTCT
The DNA here is from genome assembly GCA_023614405.1 of Avena insularis. Classification (NCBI taxonomy): domain Eukaryota; kingdom Viridiplantae; phylum Streptophyta; class Magnoliopsida; order Poales; family Poaceae; genus Avena; species Avena insularis. Next base: position 401,211,330 of record CM042688.1, on the reverse strand, counting down.
CCTCCTCCACGGACGCGGCGGCCTCCTCTCCTCCTCCTCAGATGCGGTGGCCTCCTCTCCTCCTCCACGGACGCACGACGGCCTCGTCTCCTCCTCCTCGTCAGGCAGCGGGCGAGCGGCAGCGGCGGCAGATCGAGAGACGGAGGATAGATGGGAGATGGGAGTGAGATGGGAGATGGGAGATGACGGCCGTGCGCATCACAACAGACTTGTCACGATACTTAGCCGTAGCGCACCCTTACCTAGTGCGCTACAGGTAACCGTAGCGAACTAGGTAAGGGTGCGCTACGGCTAAGTGTCGTGACAAGTCAAACAAATAGCTGCCGCCCCATTAGTTGACACTAGCACTTGCATATCCCACTGGTTCCGCCCTAGCTATTTATGCTCACAAACCTGGAGCACCCAGGTTCGAACCCTAGTGCCCCCATTTTTTGTTTTTATTTTAAAACTACTTTAAAATGTTAAAAAATATCCCAAAAATTATGTAAACTATATAAAATATATGTTATATGTTTTATATGACAAAAATGGTACATATATATATCATCAAAAGTGGTACAAAAGTGATTCAAAGTAGAAAGAAATTAAATAATAATGTGTCCATTAATAATATGCCATCCATGTGCATCAATACAATCTTTTTTGAGCTAGCGTTTTACAATCTTTTTTCCCTTTTTTGTCGCGGTTGAATAATTTAGCCCTGGCACTTTTATGTTTCTTATTTCGCCGAATTTACCTTTTTGGGTAAGGTTGTCCTTTTTCTTCTTGTGATGTATGTTTTTTCATCGTAGTCATCGTCATCTTCAATCTTTGGATCACCGTACTGGTCGAAGTCTTGCTCGTTGGCGACTCCATCCATTCCGATGATGTTTCTTTTTCCTCTCCTCTCGACAACACGGCTAGGCTTTGTCGGGTCAGTAATAAAAAACATTGGTCCACTTTGCTAGCCAGTACCCACGGTTCATTTTTCATGGCGACGTCCGCACCGGCGGCCTTGGATTTGGCTGCTTCAGGTATTAACATGGTTGTGAAATACCGGTCTTCTCTTTCGATGCTCTTGGCCCATCGGACACAGAACATCGACACCTTTTCTCCACAGTAGTCGAGCTCCCAGATCTCCTCGATCCTTCTATAAAATCTTTCCTTCATGTTGTCATCGGTGTAGAATTCCAATGTTACGCCTGAGTTCTGATAGTCACACTTGTTGTCCTTTTCCTCCATGTAGAATGTGTAGCCATTGATATCATACGCCTGATAGGTCACCAGGTTGTGCATGGGTCCCTGCGACAAGGTGAATATGATGTTTTCCTCCGCAGAATGCGATTGCGGGGGATTATCTAGGAGCGTCTGCCTAAACCAACGCGTGAAATCTGAGTTGTGCTCTTTGATTATTTCTCCCTGCATCCTCTGTATGCCTCGGTCACTATACTTCTTCTTGATTGACCTTTTGTGCTTTTGTACACAAGGATCGACCAGTTCTAAATGTTGTAGCGCGACTAGGTTTGCTCTATCAAAGTCTATGCATCGACAGTCGTAGTCTGCATGCAGTACGCGACGACCCTCTCGGTGACCCGATCCATCGAGCTTGCCAAGGTGCCTATTGACGGGAAGACCGACAGGGTTCTCGATGCCTAGATAATTCGTGCAGAAAGAGATGCACTCTTCGGCCAGAAAGCCCTTGGCTATGCTTCCATCTGGACAGGACCTGTTGTGAACGTATCCTTTGATGTGTCCGTTCATCCTTTCGAACGGCATCATGCTACGGAGGAACATTGACCCGAGTTGGATGATATCCTCCACGATATGGACCAGCAGATGCACCAAAATGTCGAAGAATGCGGGCGGGAAGTAGATCTCGAGCTCGCATAGTATCACCACGATCTCCTCTTGTAGCCTCCCGAGTTGTTTTACGCCAATTGAATTTCGAGAGACGACGTCGAAAAACTTGCAGAGCCCAAACAATGTTTATCGGACATGCTCGTCCATTATACCTCGTAGTGCAACCAGAAGTATCTGCGTCATTAGCACGACACAGTCGTGAGACTTCATCCCACTAAACCTCTGCTTAGCCTCATCTAGGTACCTTCTTATCTTGCCAACAGAATGAAGGAAATTTGACTCCTAGAAGGCACTTGAAAAACTGTTTGATCTCATCCTGGCTTAGTGTGAAGCACGAAGGGAGGCAGTAATATTCGTTCTTCTTGACCTTTTTACCCTTTCAGCGACCTTGTTGTGTCGCCTCCGACTGATGATCATTGTCATCTTCCTGATCATCAGGAGTAGGGCGTCCTCCGTGAAGATCCTTCCGGATGTCCATGAATATCAAGTCGTTCCTTGCTTTAGGACCATCTTTCGTCCTATTTGGCATGTTGATTAGGGTGGCGACTAGACTCTCGCACATGTTCTTCGTGATATGCATGATGTTAAGGCTATGAGGCGTGCGGAGAAACTTCTAGTATTGCAACTCCTAGAAAACAGACCTTGTTTTCCATACCTTCATCAACGGCTTGTCTTGCTGCCTCTTTCGCTTCTTTCCCGGTTTAGGACACTCTTTCCAGTTTTTCAGCAATTCATCCACTTCTTCACTGCTCCTCTGCTCTGGGATTCCTCGGGTCTCGGATTTTCCATTGAACAGATCTCCATGTTTTCTCCATGCATCATTCTTTCCAAGCCATCTACGGTGCCCCATGAACACGATTTTCGAAGACCCTGGATCTTTCTCTAGTTGGAGATAGGTCGTGTTATCCATGCACCTAACGCATGCATAGATTCCTTGGATAACCTGCCCCGAGAAATATCCGCAACCTGGATAGTCTTGCACCGTAGTGACCAACACGGCTCTCATAGTGAAATAATCTTGTGCGACAGCGTCATACGTATTGGCTCCGGATTCCCATAACATGGCTAGCTCCTCTTTCAACAGCCCGAGATATAGATTGATGTCGGTACCAGGTTGTTTTGGCCCTTGAATTAGCATACTCATTTGTATGTACTTCTTTTTCATGCACAACCAGGGAGGGAGGTTGTACTTCCATACAAACACGGGCCAAGTGATGTGCGTGCTGCTCTAGCTACCGAACAGATTTAGTCCATCGGTGCTTGCACCTAGCCTGATGTTTCTCGAATCTCCACCGAATTCGGGGAATTCGAGGTCTAATGCTTTCCACTGGCTACCATCTGAAGGGTGTGTTAGCAGCTCGTCCTTTTCAGGGTCATCGTCATTTGCTGGCTTCTTTCTTTCCGCATGCCAGCGCATGAGATTTGCTTCCTTAGGGTCTACGAAATAGCGTTGCAGACAAGGAGTGATAGGAAAGTACCATACCACTTTTCGAGGAGCTTTCTTCCCTTTCTTGTATCGACTAACGCCGCACACCGGGAAAGTGGTTTTCTCCGCGTCCTCGCCCTGATAAATGATGCAATCGTTGATGCAGACGTGGTATCTAATGTGCGGTAGATCAAGAGGACACACGATTTTCTTGGCGTCCTCGATACTAGTTGGACACGTGTTCCCCTCCGGGAGATGATCGTGCCAGAATGACATCATATCATTGAAGCTTGCGTCGGTCCATTTGTGTTTTGCCTTCATCTCCATAGCCTTGAGCGTTACATTCAACCGGGTATCATCGGGATTGCATCCTTCATACAATGGAGTAACCGCATCTTTCTTAAGTTGCGCAAGCTTGGCTTTCTCTCTAGCGGCAGCCCTGGCGTTACTCGTTTGCTTGAGAAGTAGTTCTTGAACATAAGGGTCATGCACCCAGCCTGATGTTGTTCCATCGTCTGCTCCGGCATCTAGATCATCATCATCCTAGTCTGCTTCCGCACCTTCACCATCTCCAGGAGACTCTTCTGCATCTCGCCCATCCTTGTCGTGATCATGATCATGTTGCCTGCCTTCCTCATTTTCCGCCACCCCATTTACGGCCTCATCGTCTTTGTCATCACTTATCCACCGAGTGTAGCCATCCATGAAACCATGGCGGAGCAGGTGTGTCTGCAGATTTCCGGAATCTGGGTTAATCAACCAATTGAGTTTGCATCTTCTGCACGGACATATTATCTCCGTCATGTTATTTTGTATCATGTCGACCGTCGCGCATTTCAAAAATCTAGCCACAATGCCTTCGCTCATTATGTGGACCATGGTTGTCTGCGCGGTGTACAAGGTAGAATTAGAAGTTTATTACAACCACAGAACCAATGCATGCATGCAATGGTCGATGGAAAATTTTGGCATGACCTATCCTAAAATTAGGACCTTTGTGAAATGCAAAAGTCTTGCCAAAATGGAAATGAATCAACATTTTGGCAAAACAATGCCAATATATGAGAGAGCACACAATGCATGCTCTCCAAACACATGAGAGCATCGATCCTCTCCATAGATATGTGACCATATATCATCCATACACATAAACACATCCTCTTACATAGACAACTTACCAAGATGAGAGACCGAGAAGATCTCGAAGGAGAGGTAACAGACCGAGAGATGGCCGGAAGGAGAGCTTTCCTCTATTATGTATGTAGCATCCAAGGTAAGTTTTACATGCTACAAATGGTGAAAGAGTGGAGATATTGAGGTGGAAGGAGGAGGGGGGCGAGATCCAAGGAGGAAGAAGGAGGGGAAAGTGAAGTGTGAGATGGTGAGATCTAGTCAAATGTGCAAAGGTGTGTCTGCCAAATAGAAGTAGCAGAACGCACATCCATGGCGCACATGGGGGGCTGCACCACAGGAGTAAAGAACATCCGTGGTGCACATACCGGCAGTGCGCCATATACGTGTTTTCTAAGTTAACAGTACGGGTGGCCTGATCTTGCCTGTAGCGCACGGAGGCCGTGTGCGCCACGACTACCGGCCACACCTGTAGCGCACTTCACTGGGGTGCGCTACAGCTATGTGGTCTAGGGCTGATAGGGGGCTGGCCCACACACATCCGTGGCGCACCATCCGCATGTGCGCCACGATTATGGTAGATAGCCGTAGGGCCCCTGTGGCCAGTGCGCCACGCCTATTTTAGCCGTGGGGAACCACTAGCACATGCGCCACAAATATGCGGATTACCTATAGCCATTTTTCTGGTAGTGTCCTCATAAAAGGTGATCTTCTCTTCTTGATACAATAACCATTAGGAGATAATTTGATGACTCCAGAATGTTTGTGTTTTCTCCATAATCATCCAATAAGGCATTCTCCATTCGATGGAGAGTTGGGCTACATTTTGTATTCTATAGAATAAGGCAAACAGAGTATGAGCCGTTGGCTGGGTTTTCCTCCATCATGGATGAAAAGAGAATGTTTGGAAAAACACTTAGCCATCTTGCATTAGAGTTTGAGAACTCTTAGAAGGGCTTAATTGTAGTGGATGTCATGGATGAAAAGGTATATGTAAGATATACAAATTATAAATGTGGTTCTTGCAAAACTCGTTGTAGTTTGCAAAGTATTTGATACTTGTCTCGTTTTGTGAAAACAGGATGATCTGCTTGAGAATTGTTGGATTTGAGGAAATGTGGCTTGATGATGGCAAGCAAAACAGTTGATGGCCAACATCACCTCTTTCCTCGAAGTTTATCATTTGGATTAGTGGAATTGAATATAATTTTGTAATCCATGTTTGTGTGTCTTGCTTCTGGCGAGACGATTATTCATATGAACAAGTTACAAGCCAGTTTGTACTATCCTTCTAAACAATACCGTTATGGTCACATTACGATTATAAATAAGTTATTCGCATCAATATGTTAATGATGATAGTTTAAACATTTATAAAGGATAGGAATGCTAAAAGATATCCAAAGTTTAATAATGAAATGACACTATAGTATAAGTCATTTTGGTTATTGCATATTCTTAATGAAGATCGAGGTCCTAGATACTTAATCTAGAGACTTTACAAAACCACGCCTCTTGGGCAGAATGACTAAAACTCCGCATTCTGGTAAAACAATGATATGCGAAGAAATGTTGAATCTTATACATAGTGATGTATCGTATTTTCAACAAGTAGTGGAAATCATTTATTGTGGACTTAAGTGAATAAGCGTATTTACTTAATGAAACATGAGTTTGAAACAATTTGAATTGTTCAAATGAGTTCACAACAAAGAGGATATTGAATTAACAAGTCTCTTCAATTTGATCGACACGACTAAAGTATTCAAGTTAAATTTAGCATAAAAGGGACTCCTGAAAGATGTTTCACAAATTATGATAATTGGATGAATTCAAACTGTGTTGAAATATCTAAACATCATTATCATTATGTATTAAGTTTAGCATAAAAGGGCACGGGTACCCGCGTCACCAATGGTGTGTGGCGCGTGTCCATCATCAAATCATCTGAGCTCCATCTTCTTCGTCAAGATGGAGTTCTGTCTCCCGTGGTCGGTGACTCGCGAGTGCCAGGTGGAGAGGTAACTCCTCGTCCTCCTACTGGTTTCTGGGTGATGTTCCTAGCATTCATCATATGTGGTCTGTCTCTGCCCCTACATCCTTTCTTCAGGGGCCTCCTTTACTTCTATGGGATCCAGCTGCATCAGCTGTCCCCAAACTCTATTCTCCACATCGCCTGCTATATTACACTTTGCAAGTACTGGCTCGGAGTCGAGCCACACTTTGGTCTCTTCAAAGGGCTTTTCAAGCTGAAGCGTCAGTCGGCATCTGGTTCCGTAGTCTACGACGTAGGAGGCTGCAGGATCCATGTCGACTCCTCCGTCACATACTTCGACATCAAGCTCATGGCGTCCGTCCAGGGGTGGAGGGACAAGTGGTTCTACATCCGCGACCAGAAGGCCGACGGAGAGCACTACGAACTCGCGCCCTTTGATCCTGCGACGCCATGCAGGAGGATGCGTTCTTGGAAGAACGTGGTGATGCCTGGCGAGTCTGGGGAGACATAACTGTTGTACGAGCACGTCTGCGACCTCGAGAATCACATGGGTAAAGAACAGGGAGGCAGCACCCTCATTCACAGATGGTTGCGCCGTCGCATCCAGCCTCTGCAAGCCAGAATCCACCCCATGTTCCAATGGGCTAGTGCTGACGATGTCACTCACGTATCTGCCGATGGCATTTCCGCGGGTGAAGTAGATAAGAGGGTGCGACTGTTGACCAAGTACACCGCCAAGGATGTCCTCCCCATTCAACCAGTCGTGCCTCCATTTGATGCCTCTAACCCTCCTCCTGAGGTATGATTGTGCTATGAAGTAGCTTTATTTGTCGAGTGCTTTTGATTTTCTTGACGTGTGTTGACTTGTTTTCTGTATGTAGGATTGGAAGGTGTCTCCTAGTTTGGCCCCTCTTCCTGAGGGGGTTATTCCTCGTGAAGTAGATGAAGAGGACAAGTCGGAATCAAACCGTCCCACTTGAAGAGGAGGAGGAAGCTCCTGAGTCCAGCAGTTCAGACACTCACAAGCATTCGCGCATCAAAGATTCGGATGCGTCGTCTCCTTCGACTCCAGAAGGCCTAGCTATTGGTGCAGAGTCGCCGATTCCTGCTGTTCCTGTGAGCTCCATGGTGCCATATGCTCGCAAGAAGATGCGGCTGTCGAAGGAGTCGGAGGACCAAACCTTTGATTTTGATAAATTTGACTGGTAAGTCCACAATTCTCATCTTGGTTCCTTTTGGAGTTACATTTCCTGATGCTGGTTTTTGTTCCGTAGTCAACCGGCGTTGTTGTCTTCTGGCGACGTCCAATTTTTGAAGGAATGTTGAGTCGTGGACTCCAAGGCCAAGGAAGTGGCTGAGCGATCTTCTTCTCCTCCATTGGCGGCCCACTCCGGGCACAATTCATTGAGTTCTCCACACGCTGTGGACCACCATATGGTTGTCTGGACGACTACGCGGCAATCAACTTCGGAGTCTCTGGAGGAGCACGTATGTGTGATGTTGCTTTTTGTAGTCGAATTAGTCGTCCATGATATCTACTGATCCTTTTATTTTTCTTCTATGGCAGCTTATTATGAAGGAAGCTGCTCCTCTAGCGGAGCAGGTACTTGCAATGGGTCAACAACATGCATTGCTAGACAATTGCCATCGCGTGGTTGAAAGTTAGTATTTTTACTTCTTCTCCTTTGTCCTTGTGATGTTTTTATACATTCTACTGACGATCCATCTTGTATTTTTGCAACTGAGCACAATGAAATTCTTCGCGAAGCTGCTTCTCTTGAAAAGACGCTCGCCACAGCGGTGAAGAGTCGCGATGAGGCAGTCGCTGTGCTGGATGAATCGCGGAAACACGGAGAGGATTTGTGCACCTCCATCGCTATGAGGGAAAAGTTGTTCGAAGAACAGCTCTTCTCGATTGCCAAGTCTCTTTTAGGTATTCTTTCGTTTCGATTTTGATTGCTTGTTTCTTCGATATCTTACTGTTGTGCTAACACTTTGCTCTGTGTAGATGCTGGTGGTCTGAGCTTCGACACCCAGGCGCTTCGTCGCCATGATGCTTTGGCAGGCGCCGTCGCAGCACTCGAAGACCGCAACACTTCCATTTAGGGAACGCTGATCAAAGCTAAGGGTGTACTCAGTCGAATCCGCAGGGAGCTGGCACCCAAGGCTGAGCTGATTGAGAACTTGGATGACCTGGTGGAGTCTCTTGCTGGAGGTATCCCTTCGGACTTCAGGAAATCGCACCGTGCGGTCGGCGCCTCCATGGTACTCGCCATGGTGCAAGCCCATGGAGTGGAGATGGATCCAGCCACGGTCTCCAAGGCGATGCCCGTCGGTGCAGATGGTCAACAGGTAGTTTTTGCTCCCTTTGCAACTATTTGTGGCAAGTACGGGCCACAACTCATCAACACAGTCGCCAAGTATTCTGAGGAGCTGCAGCGAGCCAAGAAGGCGGCAAAGGCTATGGCGTCAGGGGCCGGCGGGAAGTCTGTGGTGTCTGATACTGCCACGGACTCGATGAGGCCCCCGAAGCCGAAGTCCAAGTCGAAGAAGCAGGCTGCTTCTCAGTAGTTATATTTGTAATAGTTAATAGCTCGAGTCCTTTTGTTGAAAACATGCCGCTGGCTGAGTGTCTCTGTTGATACTTTTTCTATGTTTGAATGCATTTGAGTTTTTGTCCATTTGTTGCTTGGGCCCTTATTATCTCTTGCTTGGCTTGTGATAGGGTACATCGAGTGGTCCTTCGAGTGAGCCTCGGGATCCGCCATCCACTGGTGATACCTTAGCGTAGTCGCTCTCAAGGGTGGATGAGCTATCCCTGCTTTCGCGATTGCGTGATCGCGTTAAGAAGCTAGAGCGCGAACTGCCCGTCCTCCGTGGTAACACGGATGTATGGAAGTCGAGGGCGAAGAAAGCCACCGCCTGAGAGCAATATCTACTGGAGGAGGTGGCACAACTGGGTGATCAGTTCAAGTGTTAGCTTTCTGCCCCCTTATCTTTTCTTGTAGTCAATAGCGGTAGTTCATTGTCTTCATACTTTTGCCTCTTGCTTGGTATAGTTGTCAGCGAACATCATCCGCAGGATGAGAAAGACAGGATCGCCAATCGCATGAACGACCTGACCCAGGAACAACATCAGGCAAGTGGGTACTTCGGGGTGGATCATGATCGCGCAATCGCACTTGCGACCCTGCAGGACCGTGCCTCGCGAGTGCTCCACTTTCTGAAGAAATCTCAGTCGTGTCTGAGGAATATCTACCAGACGATGTTTCCGCTGGACACCATCCCTTCGAGCTTGTTGGCTCTCCTGGCTAAATTTTAGGATTTGAGTGCAGTTCGCGAGTGCGTGCGGCAGCAGTTAGTGGCTGGTGCCAAGGCTGCTTTGTCGCTGGTGCGACTGCACAGGCCTGATGTGGATATTGTAGTTGTTGCTGCTGGGCCTCCGACGCCGCTGGCAGGTTCGACCTGGAATATGGTTCCTCATTTCCAGGCAGTGGATCGCCCAGCGGAGGAAATTGTTGACTTCTTCGAGGAACAGACAAACGTTCTTTTATTGCAACAGTAGTTTAACTTGTATCCTGCACATAAGTATACCAGTGTTGTAAAGTTCGTATGTATGTTGTATATAATTGGTTAATATTGATATGTAAAGAGCTTGCTAGCTCGTATGTTTTCCGAGTGCGTTACACTATGTGATTCCTTTTTGTTAGCCTGACGTGTGTTTATCTCAGCACCTTGCCAACCTGCGAGGTGCGTTGCAGCTGGGTTGGTGTTTGCCAAGGGTTCGATTAGTGTGTCAGCTACTTGGGATATCGCGATTGGTTTGTAGAATAGTTGTGTAAAGGGTGGCACAGCCCTAGAGTGATAAGATTGCGACAAATAATAGAAAACGCAGAGTTTGGGGCACTTAGCTTTATTTATTCGTAGAACAGTACGAGGTACAATGTGTGGCTAAGTAGCCTGGCTGAAAAGCCTTATTTGTAATGTAAAAGGAAGAAAAGACGACTAGGGGTAGAAGCTCCGCACGACGTTCTAGGGGTTGGAGTATGCGACTCCTGTCTCGAAATCTTTAAGGCGATAGGTGCCACCTGGGATTACTTCTGTAATCACGTACGGTCCTTCCCAAGGGGACTCGAGCTTGAGGTGCCCTTGCTGCTTCAGTCGTAGGACCATGTCTCGTTCGACAAAGGATCTGGTGCGTAGCGTTCTGTTCAGGTAGTTGCGCAGGTTCTACTGGTAGATCGTCGATCTTTCTGCTGCGATGTCCCGTGCCTCGTCAAGGAGATCGACGGAGTCTTCGAGTGCAAGAGTTGAATCCTGCTCACTGTAAGCGATCACCCGTGGGGCTTTGTAGCGTACTTCTGCGGGTAGTGTCGCTTCAGCACCATGCACCATGAAGAATGGAGTGTATCCCGTGGCACTGTTTGGAGTTGTGCGTAAGCTCCAAAGTACGGATTGCAGCTCGTCTGGCCAACATCCGGTGGCTTGTTCGAGTGGCCAGAGGAGTCACTTCTTGATTCTGCCGCGGACGAGGCCATTGGCCTTTTTGACTTGACCGTTGGTCTGTGGATGAGCTATGGAGGCATAGCTTATATTGATTTCCAGGTTTTCATAGAAACCCTGGAACTCCTTGGAGGTGAAGTTCGTTCCATTGTCCGTGATGATGCTGTCTGGCACTACGAAGCGATAGACAATGGACTCGAAGAACTTGACGGCACTGGCTCCTGACTGGTTTGTCACCGGCATGGCCTGTATCCACTTGGTGATTTTGTTGACTGCGAGCAAGAGGTAGACGTAGCCTCCTCGTGAGGACTTTGGGAGCTTGCCGACCATGTCGAGTGTCCATTGTGCGAAGGGCCAAGCTAGTGGTATTGGCCGAAGTTCCGAGCCAGGTGCGTGCGGTTTGTCTGCGAATCGCTGACAAGGGTTGCATCTCTGGACTATGTCCTTGGCGTCACGCATGGCTGTGAGCCATTAGAATCCAGCTCGTAGAGCTTTAGCGACGAGGGCGCGACTATCGGCATGGTGTCCGCAAGTCCCCTCATGTATGTCGAGGAGTACGGCCCTTCCATCCATGTTGGAGACGCACCGTTGAGGTACTCCTGTGATGTTGTGCTTGTATAGTTCGCCGTTGATGACGGCGAATGCCTTGGATCACCGTGCGATGTGTCGCGCGTCAGTCGGGTCGTCAGGCAGCCTCTTGCTGAGAAGATATGTGATGTAGGGTTTAGTCCAAGATGGTTAGATCATCATGACCCCCATTGGTCCCTCCAGTCCTGTGTCAAGCTCCAAGTCGTCGAGTGCCATTGGCTCATTGGGTGGCGTAGCCCCCGAGTCCGTTGTTGCACTTGTTTTCTTCTCTGCGACCTTTGGCTTGATGGAGTGTTCGCAGATACGCTCGAGAAATACCCCAGGTGGTAGGGGGCGCAGGTGGAGCCAATGTTGGCGAGTGCGTCCGCCTCTTCATTGCTTTCGCGGCCTACGTGTTGTAGCTCGCAGCCGTCAAAGTCCCCTTTGAGTGTGTCGTAGAGGTCACGGTAGGCGATCATATTTTCGTTTAGCGTCTCGCACTCGTGCATCGTTTGGTTGACAACCAGCTTGGAGTCGCCATAGATGATGAGCCTCTTGGCGCCGCAGGCCTTTGCCATCCGCATCCCGTGCAATAGGGCCTCGTATTCAGCTTCTTTCTTGGAGGCGGTGAACTACATTCGCAGAATGTATTTCAGCTTGTCTCCTTGGGGCGATGTCAGTATGACACCTATGCCAGCCCCGTCCTTACGCTTTGATCCATCGAAGTGCATCCTCCAGAGGTAGGACATATCTGGTTTTTCAGGGAGCTGGTTCTCCATCCAGTGCACGAGGAAATCAGGAAGGACTTGCGATTTGATCACGTCGCGCTTTTCATATGTAATGTCTCGTGGAGACAGCTTGATTCCACAAAGCGTGACTCATCCAGTGGCGTCGGGGTTGTTGAGGATGTGCCCAAGCAGGGCGTCGTTGACCACCACGATTGGATGCTCCTGGAAGTAGTGACGCAGTCGCCTGGCTGTCATGAAGAGGCCGTATGCCAACTTCTAGTAGTGCGGGTACTGCTGCTTTGTTGGCGTGAGCACCTCGCTGAGGTAGTAGACTGGGCGCTGCACCCCGTGGACTTTGTTTTCTTCGGCTCGTTCCACCACGAGTACTGTGCTGACCATCTGGTTGGTGGCGGAGATGTATAGCAGCAGTGGTTCCCTTTCGCGTGGAGTCACCAGTACTGGTGAGGTACACTGTTATGGGGTAACCCCGTGGGTGGCCGATCTTCACGGATCTCGTGGTCAAGTCAATGGGAAAGCGAGGGGAAAGGGAGAAGGTACCGGAAGCAGACGCACACCTCACGAATAACACGATGAACACACGCAAAACACACACGATACAAGGCCGATTGCTCTCACCAGTGGCCACCGGTCTGATAGAATCCTCGCAAGGAAAGATCGGTCGACGTGCTCCCTCGATCCCACGCGGAGAGGGAAGAACACCTTGGAGAGGGTCTTGACGTCTTGGCAAAGGGACACCGATGCCAAGGCCTTGTACAACGAGGGAGGCGCGATGCAAACTCCAACGAGGTGGTGACGATAGTCGATCCCCTTTGGTAGAAGGGGATGAGGCAAAACTAGAGATTCCATGAAGGGGGTTGTCTTTAGTCTATCATCTATGCCTGAGGGATACATGAGGGGGTAGGGGCTCTATTTATAGGCCAACCACAAGTTCAGCGGTAGTTTGGGCATAAAACTAGGGTTTGGTGCGGAATAGAGGGGTACATGGGTCAAGGGACCAGCTATTGGCTCGCAGGCCCATCACATGGGCAGACACTCCGGGTAGTGTCCGGGTAGTGTCCGAGCTGGCCTTCTGAATGTCCACGCCAGGTTGGGGCTGGGGCAGGCTGGACACTCCGGCCGAGTCGCGCCGGACACTCTGGCTGCGCCGGACACTCCGGGTGGTTCCGAGCGGACACTCCGACTCAGTCAGCTTCAGGACAGGTGCAGCTTCAGGGCTCGTGGGTCGACGTAGCGGGGGTTCGTACCTGATGATGCACAAAGTAGTGGTATGAAGTAGCAAGCCATCCAGGTGTCTGTCAAAGTCACATGATGAGAGGAGCGAATTCACCTTATCTTGAAGGAGCTTGGCTCGGGCACGGGTCATCGGTCCACTTGGGGGACTCGGTGGTGTAGATGTAGGAGCGTCCGTAGGACGGGCTGCATCAGCTCCACCCCTGCAAAAAGAGTCGTCCTCGACTCTTCATGCACATCATTAAGAAGATGATGTCGAGAGACCTTCTTGATCCTGGGGTTCACCATACAGTCGTCCTTGAGAAGCTTGATGTGGTAACTCTTAAATGTTCCTTCACCTTCCATGAAGCCTACAAAGCTCACAACACAAGAGAAGCAACACTCAAAGAGTAGCCAATTCATGAAGATTATAGCATGAGTCCTCAAGTAGAAGGAAGTCACCTTATTATGTAGAGATAGCTCATTGAAGGGTAGCCCTAGGTAACTCTCTTCGATTTGTCTTGTCAACTCTTTGTCCATAGAGGTTGACACGTATGCAATTATACCTTCACACAACAAAGACCAAGCAACATATGTTTGTGTGTGATAGAGGAGCATGTCATTTGTGGCATGTCCATTCTTGTTCACAACACTATTAGCACAACTCAAGCATAGCAAACAGGATGCATATGCAAGGTCAAAGTGCATGGAAATTGACTGAACATCATCCAAATGTGGGAACTCAAAAACTCCATATAACATCTTAGTGTGGCACTCAAAGCAATTGACTAAAATATTGATCAACATCTTTGATGCAAAGCTAGGAGAATTCGGCAAAAACACATGAGGAAGAATATCCAAAGCAACATCATTATATGTGCAAACCAACCATTAGAAAGAACAATTGTTCAATATGTTGGATGCCATACACATATCATCAAAAGCCTAAATCATGGGGGTATGAGTATCGCAAGCAGAAGCAAAAACAACATGTTTGCAAACAAACCATATGAAAGAGCAAGTGGTCCTTATGTTTGTGCAACAACAATACGAGAGACTTGGAAGCTCTCATGACAATACATGCTCATAATGGCATTATGGTTGCACACAAAACATCAGAAAGAGAAATTTTTCAACATTTTTGTGGCAACACACAAAGCATCCATATCCAAAAGCAATGAAACATGATTGTCACAAGGTGAAAGAATACCATTAACATGCTTGCAAGCTAACCATAGGAAAGAGCAATTTGTCAACATGAAAGATGCAAAGCATGCAAAAGGTATCAGAACTGGGTTCGATCTTGAACTCACTTGGGGGATGCTCTCTAGAGCTCTTTTTGTCAACTCGTGCTCAACCGAGGTTGACATTCTTAATGGTACCTACACACATCATAGATAAAAGGAAGAATGTGTGTGCATGGTAGAGAAATACATCATCCATCATGACATATCTCTTCTTGTGCACATCACCATTAGTGTCAATCAGGTATGAAAAATATGCATGGTGAGTATGCACGTGGGGAACATGCTTATCATGGCAATCATCAAAATCTCCAAAATTTGAGAAAGCTATGGGGGCCATCTCAATATAAACCATATGAGAATTATTGTTGCAAGCAAAACAAGTGAAAGAGCAATTATTCAACTTATTGCAAGCAATGGGAGAAATTGTGAAACACTCATGACAAAGCATTATCTAAGGGGTACCATTGGTAACATCTTTACAAGCAAAACATTGGAAAGAGCAATTGTTCAACAAAGTGCAAGCAATGATATCATCAATGTATCGTTTAGAGCATGGCATGTCTATGGCAACATCATCACAATCAAATATTTTCACATTCTCAACATTATGCAAAGGCAAAGTATCACATGGAAATATCAATGAAGCATATGTGATATGACAAACATCATCCATAGCATGCCAATCATCACAAGTCATCATGTCCACTAGTGGGATTATGGCACCATCAACACCTGTATTCTTACCTTGTTCATACCTCTCATATGAAGTGGGTGTTGTGGTAGTATTGGCCTCCATGCGGGCACCTTCTTCATCATGTATGGGGATGGCATCATCTTCATCCACCATGTTCATCTTCTTGGTTGGAGGCATCATCATCTCCAAGCTTGGTGCTTCTTGATCCATGGAACCTAGCACATCATGAGAAAACACACTAGAGGTAGAGGGTAAGTCATTAGAAATCAAAGTTGGCTCACATGACCTATAAACTACCACTCTCAACTCACTCGGTGTATCACTCATGCCCTCCAAGTGGAAGCACTCAATCTCACATATGGTGGAGTCACTCATCTCACTCTTGTTCTCACTCAAGTGGGCTAAGTGGCTCTCATACTCACATAGGATTGGTACCACATCATCACTCAAGCATATGGGGGTAGGCTCGGTTCTCTCAACTCCATGTGCCTCCTTTGGTGAAAGGAAAATCCCATGCTCACCATTCTTGACCTTGTCGTCGCCCTCTTGCACCTTGGCTTGTGTAATCCTCTTGACGTACTTGTCCAACTTGGCAAAGTACAGGTCTTCGTCTTCCTCATCCATGAAGTTGCATGTGTCAACTAGGACGTCAAGTTTTGGCGTCGAAGCTTGATGGCATGGAGGAGATCTTGTTGTTGGTGCCATTTTGGTGGTGGCACGAGTAGTTGAAGGTGCCTTATGATGGTGTCGACGGAGGTCATTGGCATGACTTGCCAAAGGTTGATGTAGATGGCGCACTTGATCATCCACATGACGCTCGCGACGATGCTCCTTGTCCTTGGCACTCTTCTTGTGATGGTGGTGCATTCTTGAGCTTGGTTGAGCATTATGGATGGTGCTCAACATGTATTCTTCGTCTTCATGGCGAATATGCCTTGAATGACGTCGTGTATCTCTTGATGTTGGTGATGATCACGAGAGGATGTATGTCGATGAAGATTCTTGCTTCTTGGCGCCTCTTTTGGAAGGTGATGTTGGGGCGCCACTCTTCTTGTAGTTGGTGGCACTTGATGCCTAGGAGGTTGTTGCACATGATGCCTTCGAGGTGGCCTTGCTTGGCATCTTGGAGATGGTGGTTCGTGGCGCCTTGGAGATGGTGGTGCTTGATGGCTTGGGGGTGATGGCGCTCGCTGCTTTGGAGATGGTGACCCATGACACCATGTAGGTGGTAGCGCTTGATGCCTTGGATGTGGATCATCGAAGTAGGTGGTGCCCTTTAGTGTGGCACGCTTGGCCTTGAAGGTCATGGTTTCTTGATGATGCGTCTCCGCTAGATTGGCGTAGTAGTCCTCCATCTCCGAGCGGTGGAGGTATTCTTCCTGGCTCATGGAAGAGCCCTCGAAGTGGGTGAAGCTCGACATGTCCTCCATGCTTGGTGAGGCGTCGTCGTTGTAGCACTCGAAGTCATTCATGCTTGGGGAGTCGTTGTTGATGTAGTACTCCACATCACCCAAGCATATGGAGCCATTGTCGGTGTAGTGCTCCATGTACTCCATGCATGTGGAGCCATTGTTGGTGTAGTGCACCATGTACTCCATGCATGATGATCCATTGTCGATTTAGATCTCAAAGTCATCTATGCTTGAGGAGCCATAGTTGATGACGTGCTCCATGTCTTCCATACATGTGGAGCCGTCATAGGTGCAATGCTCCGGGTCCTCAAAGCATGCGGAGCCATTGTCGGTGTAGTGCTCCATCATGTCCTCTATGCTTGTGGAGTTGTAGTCGTGGTGGCTCATCATGGATTCTTCATAGATATCATCCTCGGTTCCGGAGTCCCTAGACATGATTCACAAGACCAAGTGGTAGGGGCTTAGAGATGCAACATCAAACCTTACTTTACCTTGGAAGATAGTATCGTGCAAGTGGCAACACTTGAGAGCAATCAAAACCAAGCAAAGTGAAGTTCACGCGGAACACCAAAACCAACTAACCACTAAAAAATACACACACACAAAGCTTATGGTGGATGGGTATGGAAGGTGGCGTGTCCAAGAACAATCCGAACTCAAGATGTTGTAATGGCAAGTAAAGAACCACGATGATCACGAAGCAAATCAAGTCAATCTACAAGAAGGAAATATGTATAAGGAAACACACACGGTGGCATAAATGGGACTTGTGCAACGGAGAAAGTGAGCTAAGAAACAAATTATTACCTAGCGAAGACTATAAGCTCGTGTCGCACAAGTGCAAGGAGAGACGCTAGTTCGATTGCAATAAATTGGTGGGCTACAAGATATGCACAATAAGTATCACCTATTTGATGTTCAACGAGCATGCGCTTCCTATTCTATGAGGCACTTGTTTTTTTCTTTCTTTTTCTTCTTTTTCTCTTTTTCTATTTTTTTCTCGTTTTCATTTATTTTTCACTTGCCCCTTCCTTGTGCCAACGACTATACAAGATAACTATATGAGATAGCGCGCTCACAACTTTTGCTCGGAATTCTATAAGGTATCAAATATGCATAGCCCAAGAAATCATAGGAGGAACTAGTTTTAATAGGTGTTTGTTGAACGCCAAGATAGTGTGGCTCACAAAGGGATGCAAGTGGGGAGAAGTCGCGGAATTTTTTATACCTTTCATCGCTGATCTTTATCCTTTATTGGTGGATTCCGCCTTGCTCACGGAATTTGGATGGAGTAGGTATGATGAACCACGGAGATGATGATGTAGAGCTCTTTCTCCTCTTCAAAACTAGCTAAAGAACACCAAAATCCGAGTTCATATGCAAAAGTTATGCTCAAAACGGTGAAACAGTTTTTTTCTGTCTGCAGGGGGCGGACAGTCCGGTGCACGCAGGACGGACAGTCCGGCCGGGCCGGATATTCTGGTCAGTTTAGGCCGGAAACTCCGGTGGGGCGGATATTCCGGTCCGTTTTGGCCGGACAGTCTGGTCCGGTCGAACCAGAACTTCCAGAACACGAACGGGACGAGTTTTGGCCGAAAAATTGGGACCAAAACCTCAAATTGATGGGGGAAATCAAGGAATTAGACTATCAAAATGCAGGGGAAGGTAGATCAACAAGTTTAGCAAGTAATCAACGGATCAAAACCTACCAAAACTCACTCAAATCACAAATCGGTCCAAAACACGAATTGGGGCTATTTTTGGTGGAATTTTCGAATTTATGGGGAAAAAGACCAAATCGAGGATAAATCCGTGGCAACCAAAAGCTGCTGATACCAGATGTTATGGGGTAACCCTGTGGGTGGCCGATCTTCACGGATCTCGTGGTCAAATCAATGGGAAAGCGAGGGGAAAGGGAGAAGGTAGCGGAAGCGGACGCACACCTCGCGAAGAACACGATGAACACACGCAAAACACACGATACAAGGCCGATTGCTCTCACCGGTGGCCACCGGTCTGATAGAATCCTCGCAAGGAAAGATCGGTCAACGTGCTCCCTCGATCCCACGTGGAGAGGGAAGAACACCTTGGAGAGGGTCTTGACGTCTTGGCAAAGGTACACTGATGCCAAGGCCTTGTACAACGAGGGAGGCGCGATGCAAACTCCAATGAGGTGGTGACAATAGTCGATCCCCTTTGGTAGAAGGGAATGAGGCAAAACTAGAGATTCCACGAAGGGGTTGTCTTTAGTCTATCATCTATGCCTAAGGGATACATGAGGGGGTGGGGGCTCTATTTATAGGCCAACCACAAGTTCAGGGGTAATTTGGGCATAAAACTAGGGTTTGGTGCAGAATAGAGGGGTACATGGGCCAAGGGCCCAGCTGTTGGCTCGCAGGCCCATCACTTGGGCCGGACAGTCCGAGTCGGAGTGACCGGACAGTCCGGGGTAGCCGGACACTCCGGGTAGTGTCCGGGTAGTGTCCGAGCTGGCCTTCTAAATGTCCACGCCAGGTTGGGGCTGGGGCAGGCCGGACTCTCCGGCCGAGTCGCACCAGACACTCCGGCTGGTTCCGAGCGGACACTCCGGCTCAGTCAGCTTGAGGACAGGTGCAGCTTCAGGGCTCGTGGGTCGACACGGCGGGGGTTCGTACCTGATGATGCACAGAGTAGTGGTATGAAGTAGCAAGCCATCCAGGTGTCTGTCAAAGTCACATGATGAGAGGAGCGAATTCACCTTATCTTGAAGGAGCTTGGCTACGGCACGGGTCATCGGTCCACTTGGGGGACTCGGTGGTGTAGATGTAGGAGCATCCGTAGGACGGGCCGTATCATAAACAGTAGATGCTTGAGGTCTTCGAATGCTTCGTGCGCCTCGTCGGTCCACTCGAACTTGTCAATTTTGTGGAGAAGGTGGTAGAAGGGCAGTGCCTTTTCGCCCATTCGACTGATGAATCGAGTGAGCGCCACGATTCACCCAGCTAGCTGTTGGACGCCTCTTATATTCTTCGGCTTCTCCATGGTTAGTATGGCTTTTATTTTCTTCGGGTTCGCCTCAATCCCCCTCGCCGAGATGAGATACCCGAGTAACTGCCCAGATGGTACGCCGAAGGCGCACTTATCCAGATTGAGCTTGATTAGGCAGCGGTCGAGGTTGGCGAAGGTTTCGCATAAATCTTCGATTAGCGAGGCTTCCTCTTTTGTTTTGATGACGATGTCGTCGACGTAGACTTGGATGTTGCGACCAAGTTGATCCTTGAGGCAAGCCTGCATGCACTGTTGATAGGTGGCTCCTCCGTTTTTAAGCCTGAAGGGCATTGTGTTGTAGCAGAACACACCGAAAGGCGTTGTAAACACCGTTTTCTCTTCATCTTCCTCCTTCATTCGAATCTGATTATAGCCTGAGTAGGCGTCGAGGAAGCAGAGGCGCTCACATCCCACGGTGGAGTCGATAATTTGGTCGATTCGCGGAAGCGGGAAGTGATCCTTTGGGGAGTGCTTGTTCAGGGAGGTAAAGTCCACGCACATCCGTAGGATATCCGTGTCTTTTTTAGGTACCAACACCGTGTTGGTGAGCCAAGTGCTCTCCTTGATCTCGCTTATGAACTTGGCATCAAGGAGTCTATTGATCTCCATTCCAACCGCCTTTGCCCTTGGTTTGGACAGTCACCGAATTGTCTGTTTGACTGGCCTTGCGTCTGGGTTGACGTTGAGTGCATGCTCAGAGAATTCCCTAGGAACCCCTACCATGTCTGCTGGACACCAGGCAAAGATTTCCCAGCGCTCACGGAGGAATTCGACGAGCGCAAGTTCCTATGCGGAACTCAAGTTGTTGGCAATGAGGGTCGTCTTTGTTGGTCTGATGGGTGGACCTGGAGTTTCTGCGTGTGCACCGATGAGTCGAAGGACAGGTCGGGTGAACTTGGCCGGCTCAGGGGAGGCAGACTGTTGTCTGTCGACTCCTTCAATCTTGCGAGCTCCTCCTCCATACCGAAGGACTGGGAGATTCTGTTGAATTCCCTGTCACAACTGTCGGACCTTTCGAAGCTTCCGTTGATTGTGATCACACTGTTTGGACCTGGCATTTTCATCTGCAGGTAGGCGTAGCACGGCACTGCCATGAACCTAGCGAACACGACGCGTCCGAGGATGCAGTGGTACTGTGAGGGCCAGTCGATGACTTCGAAGTTGATGCGTTCGCGTTGAAAGTTTTGCGGCGTGCCGAAGATGACGTCGATGTTGATTTTTCCCAGGGGTATACGCCCTTTCCTGGGATGATGCCATGGAACGTCGTGTCCGAGACTTCTAGACACGTCAGAGGGATCCTCATTGCTCGCAAGGTACTTGCGAACATGAGGTTAATGCCTATTCCACCATCCATGAAGACGCGACTCATGTCGAAGCCTCTAATATGTGCCTCGAGTACGAGGGGACAGTGGCCTGGACGAGGGACTTGGCATGGGTGGTCACGTTTGTCGAAGGTGATGCAGGAGTCGCTTCCACTGAGGTACTTAGTGGTGGAGGGCGGAGAGTTTGTTGCCAAGTTGACTTGGCGAGTGATGGCTTTCTGCACCCGATTGAGGGGCACCCCTTTTGGATCATCATGTTGCCCACGACCCGTGGGTATGGCTCGTCGCCTTGATTCTGGACCGGTGCGGGCAGGGTGGTGGTACTCCACGTGGTGGTGGAGGAGCTCCATGTGCTACAGCGCCTAGGGCGACTCCGTAGCCCCTATTGACTGCGTCGCGATTCATCCGAGCCAGACCCTCGTGGAGTTTGAGGAACTCGCGGAAGTCCTTGAGAAGGTGGCTGTATTTTTTCTTGCCGTCGTGCTTGTCAATGTAGAAGTGCACGCTGCATGGCCTGGACAGTTTGTCCTCAATTGTTGTTACGGGTGCCTCTTCGCGAGTGCGGCATTGCCATACCTGCGTAGTTTTCCTAGAGTCGCGGTATCCACTGCTGCGATAGCCGCTGTTGCAGTTGTCATCGCATTTGTCAGCGTAGCCGGCTGTGACCATGTTGACGTCGTCGTGATCGTCGTAGATATGCATTCGATGCTTGCTTTGGCAATCGCGTCTGCACTTGAGTTCCGCTTCATCATTGGAGTGAACGCGGTTTTTCACCGAGTCTTCTCCATCTGCCCACCGATTCGCGATTTCCATCAGGTGGTGAATTGTTTTGGGCTTTGAGCGGCCCAGCTCTTCCCTGAGCTCTATGCGGTGAACGCAGCCGTTGAATGCGTTGATTGCGTGATCTTCCGAGATGTTTTCTACGGAGTTCTTGATGATGGACCACCTATGGATGTACGAGCGTAGCGATTCGCCCGGCCTTTGTTGGTAGCATCTCAGTTCTTCGATTGATGCGGGCCTTTTGTAGGTGCCCTTGAAGTTGTGCACAAAGCTGTAGACCAGCTCTTCCTAGCTGCGAATGGATCCGCGCGGGAGGTTGTTGAGACATGCTCGGGAGGCGCCCAGCTGCAGGCATTGCATGGCCGTGCTTCGACTCCCACCGTGGAGCTTGACGGAGGATATGTGGTCCTCCAACTAGATTTTCGGGTCCTCCAGACCGTCAAATTTTGGGTTCTCTGATGGGAGCTTGAATCCCTTGGGCATTCGCTTCTGCCTGATAGCCCTGCTGAAGCATCTGGCACCACAGAGCTCCACGTCCCCGTCCTCTGAGTCAGTCGAGCGGGCGCGTCATGCCCTTGACTTGTCGATTTTGTGCTACATGAGGTCATCACGCTCATCGTAGTCGTGGTCATGTCGCCGTGAGCGGCACCATCGAGACAGGTCGTGGCTATCATGGCTGGACGAGGGTGAGGAATAGCGTTTTGCCAAAGCCTTGCCTTTATCCGGCTCCGGCGTCGGCTCTTTGTCGAGAGAGGCCTCGATTAGCCCCAAGCCTGCGATCATAGATCGGTGCATGGCGGCTCGGGGGTCCCCAGCCGGCGGCTGGTTGTTGAGGAGGTACATGGTGGCCGCTATCACCGCAGCTTGCGGCGTCTTTGGGACCACATTGCCCCGTGTGTTGACTGTCATAGAGCCAAAGTCGAGGACTTTTGCAGCTTCTATGCGCTCCTGCTCGGTGAGATGGGCCAACCGAGATCGCCTCTTGTTGGCCACGTACTCGTTGCCCTTGGAGGAGGATCCTCTGTGGGAGGAGAGCCCGGCCCGTCGAAGACTCGACTCATCCGCCGCCTTTTTACGCGCTTCGAGCTACGCGATTGTTTGTAGCTGGCATATGTACTCCTCCTTTAGTAGCCAATGGTAGCCCATCAGCAGATCTTGCAGCATGCCAGGGGTAGAGGATTGCCTCACAGACCTTCTCGGCAACGAGCCCACTCGAGATCGTTGAGCTTGATCACGACACGTTCACTAGTGTGTTCGTTCACCATGGTTGGAGGTTCGACTGCCCCTCCATTGTTGATGGGCACGCCATTGCCACCGTTCGTAGGGTCGCCATTGGGTGGTACGCCGTTAGGTATGCCACCGTTGGGTGGATCAGGACCGTTGCCACCGTTTTCTCTATTGGCGCTGGTTTTGCCAGCATTGATGACGGCGCACATGAAGTGGTTGGGGAAGCTCTTGCTTCCGCAACTTTCAGATCCGGAGACGTAGACCCCATCTTCCGTTGCTAGGCCACCCAGTCGGATCCGCGACTGTTGTCGCTGTCCGTGCTCTCAGCTGCTGCTGAGGTGTTGAGCTGGATGAGGGCACCGATTGGTGGCGGGAACCACGATGCTGGAGTAATCGCGGATGCTGTTGGATGGTCAGGCATGCGAAGATCCCGATTGCCAGGCTGATTCCATCGCCCACGGACTCAAAAGCCGGACGAGTGGTCGGCGTGTGGACGGTGAAGTCGAATGCACCAAAGAGATGGCGAATCTCCGCTGTTGGGGAGTTGTAGATCTTGGTTGATAGGGCCGAAGAAGCCGCAACATCAACACTCCCAATTCCCACAGACGGCGCCAATTGACGAGGGTTTAACTCATCATTGCCTATTGTTATGGACTTGGGTTTTGGAGAAGGAGGGGGCGTTGGAAGCATCAATCGGCTAGCAAAAACGCACACAGGGACGCAAGGTTTACCCAGGTTCAGGCCTCGTAGAGGTCCCTACTCCTGCTTGTCTGCTCTTGGAATTATCAAAGGAATCGAAGATTATAGGGGCACACAGATGCAATCTGGCGAGAGTTGTGGAAACTAGGGTTGCATGTGTCCTCCTCGCCACCCCTTCCTAGCCTTTATATAGATAGGCTAGGTCTCAGGTAGCAGATCGAGTCGGTTACAGGTTAGGGTTTTCCCTTTAAACTTTCTATATTTGGCTTCTTCTTGTCCCGCAAGCAACCGACAGTCTGCGGGCCACTCTAGTTCTCCATTTGGGCCTTGGCAACGGCATGGGATTCCACAGTATTCAGGCCATATATACCAAACTCGAGTACCTGTAGGGTATACCCATGTCACAACATAGGAATTTTTTTGTTTTGTGCTGCGGATCCCCTTCAAGTTATTCATAATTTTATGTTCACCGATAGCATATTTGACAAAAAATAACTATCTCTACTCAATAGTAGATAGACAAGTACATGAAAATTATCAAAGTTTAGAAGTCATAGTATCATACTCTTCCCTAGGTTGCTCGGCCCCATAGGTTGAAACTCTATAGGTAAGTTTTACTACTATATCAGTTTAAATGAGTAGGGTATGGGTATACCTACCCGTGACCGTACCCATGACTTAATGGGTTAGGGTATGGGTATTCCCATGGGTATAAAAGTGTGCCCATACCCTACCAACACGGGTACAATACCTATAGGCACTCGCGGGTAAAATTGCCATCCTTAGCGCGAAAGAACAATAAGAGTTGTGAGACCAAGTACTTGTGGGGCCTAGCAACTTTGACATTTTTTACGATGAAAACACCACCGATGCTTACCTTATGAGTGGTTTGATGTCGTCGCTTAGGTGCTAGATTATTCACGTTAGCGAAATAGTGGGTTCCTAAATTTTTGTTTAGAATAGAAGTCTAAGCACTCCCAACCATAGTGATTTAAAATTTATTGATAAAGGGCACTTTATTTTTTTAAAGCTTAGGGTGCTTTATTATTACACTCGATTCCCCATCCCACTGGCCTACCATTCTACTATTATTACATGGAATATGGATAAATTCAAATTCAGTTGAGTTGGTTGGGGCTTCAGTCGTAATTTTCAGGCTCACTACCTGTCTTGGTGACAACATCTTCATACACATCATCTTTGATGAATGGATATAATACTAAAATATATCAATGCCATAGTATTCTAGTACCTACCAAAGCAATACTTCAGTTTTCTCTCTTCTCGGTTTCTTCAAAAAAGGGTCTGACCTCTTTCTCAATTATTTATAAAACATTGTTTTAGAGAGTACATCAGTTTAAACCCGTATTATTTGTTGGAACCAAACACTGAAATGTATTCAATAGTTCAGTTTATTCATAAATGAAAATGTTTTCTAAATAATTTAAAAATACTTTGATGCCAAACTGGGCCTTAATATCTGAACCGACCCAATCTCGGCCATGGATGATCAATATTTAGATGCCAAATGGCCAAATGAGGCCTTATTTCTGTACTGAGCTAGTATGGGACATGGATGATCAATGATGTGCATGTCGGCCTTTGATTCTAGGGAGTACACACTAGTAGAGAAAACCCTACCGCCGGCGCTTCGGTGCTCGCTGGCAACCACCTCGCCGGTGGTAAGTCCTCATCACCGGCGTTTTTGTAATTCGCCGGTGCTAGTATGCATCTACCGCCAGCGAGCTTCTACAAACGCCAAGGGTAGGCCCGCATCACCGGCTCCTTTGTTTTTCGCTGGTGGTAATATGCTCCAGCGCCGGCGAGCACCTACAAACGCCGGGGATAAGTACGCCTTCCCGGCGCCTCCAATATTCGCCGGTGGTAGTTTAGTACAGGTGAAAGTTTATTTGCCAGGGATAGAACATTATTTCGCCAGGGGTAACATTATCAGGAGTTAAAAAAAGAAAATCAAAATACACACAGAATACACTGGAATATTGATAGAATACACACAGCAGATACAGGAAATACACATATGTTCAAACCATGCATCAATAACATTCAAACAGTTCACACAAGTGTAGAAAGTGACCATATATGACATAATATTACAAGTCTCCAGAGTTGCATGACACATTCAAACAGTTCATAGTTCACACAACAAGTACTACTGGACTCCAACTAGCAAATTGGCTTGGTCCCGTAAGACAAGGACAATGTGATTCTGTCCGCGACGCTTGTCATTGGCGGGGGATTGGCATCAATCTGGTCTTTGAACCAGCGCACGAAAGAGGAGTTGTGCGCTCTAAATACCTCTTCTTCCATCATTGTCCTGTTAGCATTGTTCTCGATCATAGTTTTGTGTTTTTCTACCCAAGGAGTGACATCGTCCATGTGTTGTAGAGCTACTAAGTGGGCCCTATCAAAGTCGGATCTCCTATCGAACTGATCCACGTCCATTTCCTTCTTGCCAGTGCGGTGGCCTACTCCCTCAAACCTGCCGAGGTGCTTGTTCGTGGGTAAACCAATCAGACGTGAGTTTTCCTTGTTTAGATAATTCTTGCAGAAAGAGACGCACTCCTCGGTGAGAAAGCCCTGGACGATGCTTCCATCCGGATGTGCCTTATTATGGACGTATTCTTTGATGATCCCATTCATTCTTTCTAACGCCATCATGTTGTGAAGGAACGGAGGCCCGAGATCCTCGATATCGTACACTATATGCGGCAGCAGGTGGACCATGATGTCGAAGAATGCGGGCGGGAAGTACATCTCCATCTCGGATATGATGGTGACTATCTCTTCCTGCAGCCTCCCGAGTTTCTTGACGGTTATCGACTTCCGAGTGATGACGTCGAAGAAGTTACAGAGGCTAGTCAGCGTTGCACGGGCGTGCGGTTCCATGATCCCTCGGATTGCAACCGGAAGTATCTGCATCATCATGATGTGACAGTCATGAGACTTCATCCCGCTGAAGATTCCTTTCATCGGGTCCAACCATCTACGTATCAGCCCCGTGTAACCTAAGGGATACTTGGTTCCGAGGAGGCAACCGATCATCTATTCGACCTCGTTAGGATATAGAGTGAAGCAGGAGGGACGCGGGGTTTCACTCTTCTTTGCCCTTTTTCCCTTAGGATATTCCGTCTCCTCCTCAACCGGCTGCTTCCCCGCCCTTTTGCACTTGCGATTGTTTGTCTCCTCCTCAACCCTAGAAGAAGACAGGGGGTGAAGCTCTTCTATGATATTCAGGGCCTTCAGGTCATGTGTTGCTTTCACCCTGTCTTTGGTTCTATTCGGCATGTTGAGCAGAGTGCCAAGCAAGCTTTCGCACACGTTCTTCGTGATATGAATGACATCAAGGCTATGAGGCATACCAGGGATCTTCCAGTACCGCAAGTCCCAAAACACGGACCTCCTTTTCCATACCCCCATGAGCGGGCCGTGTTCCTTTTCCTTCTTCTTATCTCCTCGCTTTCGCTTATGCTTCTTTATCTTACTCGGCGGAGGGCAGTGTTTCCAGCTTTTCAACAAAGCATCGATCTCCTCGCCGCTGCGCTTATGCGGAGGTACTTCGAGCTCATCCTTGCCGTTGAACAGATCTCCACGCTTCCTCCACGGGTCATTCTCGGGTAGCCACATCCGAGTCCTCATGTAGACGGTTTTCGAAGACCCTGGATCCTTACCCAACTGAAGAAACAGCGTCCTTTCCATGCACGTCACACAAGCCTTGTGTCTGTGGCACACTTGGCACGCGATATATCCGTATCCGAGACACTCTTGCACCGTCGTGATCAGCGCTGCTTTCAGACAGAAAGGTTGTTGGAGGTTAGCGTCCCATGTTTCTACCCCTTCGTCCCACAAGATGGCTAGCTCCTCCTTCAAGAGCTCAAGATACAGGTTGATATCGCTCCCTGGCTGCGTCGGCCCTTGGATTAGCATGCTCATGTGTATGTACTTCTTCTTCAGGCATAGCCATGCGGGGAGGTTGTACATCCATACAAACATAGTCCAGGTGTTGTGCTTGCTGCTCTGGTTCCCGAATGGATTGAGTCTGTTGGTGCTTGCACCCAGTCTGATGTTCCTTGGTTCTTTCCCGAAATCTTCGTACTCATCGTCTAATGCTTTCCACTGGCTTGCATCCGAAGGGTGCGTCAGCACTGGCTTTTCAACCCGCACTGGATCCTTCATCACCACCTCCTTCCTTTCCGCGTGCCAGCGCAAGAGCTTCGCTTCCTTGGGGTCTGCGAAGTACCGCTAGATACGGGGCCTGAGCGGGAAGTACCACACAACTTTTCGAGGAGCTTTTCTCGTCCCTCTCTTGTATCGAGGCTCGCCACACCTTGGGCACGCGGTCAAGTCCTTGTGCTCGTTCCAATACATCACGCAGTCACTGATGCAGGCATGGTATTTTTCGTGCGGTAAATCAAGAGGGCACACCACTTTCTTGGCCTCCTATAGGCTACCTACCAACCTGTTATCTTTAGGTAAGTGCTTCTTCAAGTATCGGAAGAGATCGTCTGCGCTTGCGTTGTTCCATCCGTATTTTTCCTTCATCTCTAAAAGATCATGAGTTACTCTCAAGCGGGTCTCCTCTGGCCCACGACCTGCGTCGTACAACGGAGTTCTCGAGTCTATCTCTAGTTGATCTAGCTTAGACTTCCGTCTACCGGTGAATCTGGGGTCGGTCGATGCGTTGCCAATAAGAATTTCCTGAAGATGAGGGTCGTGCACGGTCGTGGTTAGCGGGGTATTACTACTCCTGTCCTCATTGTCCGCATGTTCTTCTTCTTCCCGACCTTGTTCATCACTATCGTTGTCGTGTGCGACATCCCGTTCTTCTCCCTCCTCATCCTCTTCATTTTTGTGTTGAACATCGTCCTCTTCCTCATGGTCATCTTCATCATCCATCCACCAAGTGTAGCCCTCCATGAAACTATACCTGAGCAGGTGCTCATTCACCATGCGTGACAAGGGGTCAAACAATGACGATAGTTTGCATTTTCGACACGGACATTTTATTTCCATGCGGTTATTTTGATACATGTCGGAAGTCGCGCGTTCCACGTATCTATCTACGTCGCTTTCCTTCATCTCGATTACCATCGTCACCTGCATGATAAGAGAATAGATTAGAACCATCGGCTCGGCTTTCACGGAAAAATTCGGCATGACCTTTGCTAAAAATGGTCTCGCCAGAGTGCCAGAAATTCGCCGGAAGAGAAGTTAATCGACATTCCGGCAAAACATTCGCAACTCATTGTACATGCACATTCCACCGGCAAAACAACACAAAAAAGGTCCACATATGCGTGCAAGCACTTTTCACCATCACAACTGACATCACCACAGTGACTTGTAGCCAACTCATGCACACATTCCACCACATTATACCTATTAGTTGACGCGAGGTCAAGAGCACCGGAGAGACGCCAAACGTCGACCGAAGAGAGTGTGTGTGTTGTCGGGACCTTATGCTCGAGATCTAGATCTACCAATAGAGAGAAGTGGAAAAGGTGGTGGATAGAGATCTAGATCTATATCTTGCTAGGTAGATCTAGTAATGCATGCGAGGGGAGCGACATCTCCTCAAATATATCAAACTTGGTTGGTTGAATTACCTAAAATGGGTGGGAGAAGTGGGGGAATGAGCTAGCAAAGCTTGGGGTTGACTTTCCATGAAAAGTGAGCTAGTGGTGAGTGAGGAGGTGTTGGTAGGTGGCTGGTTCGAGCTGGTAATAAATCTCAGGTTACCACCAGCGGAAACAACAAAGGCGCCAGCGGTAATAGCACGGCCTAGTGGCCCACCCGGAGGGAAACACATCATCCCCGGCGAGAATATAAGAATTTGCCGGTGGTATGTGCACCTATCCCCGGCGCGCGCAGGCCGTTTCGCCAGCGGTAAGTGGCGGCCCATCCGAGGGGCACGTGGCCCACTCTATCCCTAGCGAGCTCGGGCCTGGTTAGCCGGCGCTCCTTCTTGTAGCCCCAGCATGCAAAGCCAGATTCGCCGGTGGTAAGTGGCGCCCCATCCGGGGGGCACGCGGCCCGCACTATCCCTAGCATGCACGCGACGAGTTCGCCGGCGGTACGTGTCGTAGCCCCGGCATGACAAGTGTGTTTTGCCAGTGGTAACAAGACGAGAATCGAAGCCCTTCATCGGCGACACGCTCCCACTTCATGACGGTAAGGGGTGCTGCTATAAGCTTTTCTCTAGTAGTGACGGCTTACCAATTTACTACTACCTTGACTATACATAAATCTGAATTTAGTCGAGCGGGAAAATACTATCCAATGTTTCAAACATCTTGGAATCCCCCTTTGACCCCTGGTGAAGTCGGTTCGTTGGGGCTTCAATTGTAATTTCCCTATTCCCACCCCCACCCACAGACGCACACAATCCTCGCCCCCAACAGTGCAGGCCCTGCAGAAAACCCTAGATATACCTTCACCACATTAGATCTGATTCACCATCATCCCTGTGCACTGCACCAGATATGCTTCACCGACCCACTCTCCTGGCGTGCCGAACACATTCCCACCGCCGGGAATCTACGTCTTCACTGCTGTCGTCCAGTGCTCGGAGGAACCTCTGTTCTGCTTCACCTTCGCCCACAGGCACCACAACCATGGCACCATCGACAACCTCGACGCCACCACCCAGGATTTGCAGGATGCCTAAACGCTGTCCCGACCAAGGTAACCATATCTCCTTGGAGTTTGGTAAGATAAATATGTAGGAGTTAATTGTATTTTGTATTGGTGCTACTTCTATAGTAACTTACAAGTACTATACTTGTTACCCATATCTTCCTAAATAAATTTTTTGTAGTCAGGTTTAATCGTAAGGCATTCAACTGTGATTTAGTATGTCATGGAGAAATATGAGTCATCCAACGGTTAACACATTTGTTTCCATTATCTACTTTATTAAGTGCACATATGTGATGCGGTTATAATTTCTATCTAGCTTAAAAACCTGCTTCGGTTGGATGTCTGTTCCGTTATCTTTTGATAGTGGAACCCGATCCCTATGTCATGGGGATTGTATGGAAAAAAAAAGCTTGGCGTAGTCTATGGCACTAACTGTTATTTCCTGCTTGATGTTGTTCTCCTATCTATCCAGTACACGTTTATATTTGTTATACTGCTTCCACTAATATGTCTGTTTTATTTGCTTCTGCTTACCCCATGATTTCTAACAGTTTGTTGTTGTTACAAAATGAACAGGTGCAGTTAACACTAGAAAACATAGAATGAATGGCCCCTATAATCTCATAAGTATCTATTGCTTTTGTATCACTTCATGCTAACAGCTGTGAGACTGGAACCTTTTTGTGTTTACTATTCGATGCACCATTATGTAGAGGCCCAACACTGAAGTATGGAAACCACCAGTCCAATTAATTGATGCAACGGACATCATCGATAAACCTACCTATAACCATATCAGCAACCCTGAGACTCTACATAGAGCTATTATAAGCACGCCCCCTTTTTTTAGGTTTAAGTCCCCTAGTGTCATGCCATTTACTCTAGTTGAGTTGTTATTTTTGTCGGAGGCACTAGGGTGATTATAACAAGGCTAGACATGCAACGAAATCCAATACAATAGAAACGGAAGGAACATGAGCAACCGTGCACTTCAAATCTCACTTTGGTATCTGCCATGTGTATGGCTATTTTAATACCAGGCACATGATAGTACACTTTGTTTTTCGGCAGACAATCAAAAAATTTAAACAATCTAACTGTTTGATAGATTTTTTGACCATTTCTCTAAAATGATTTGGCTAGTCTATTAGAGGCACATGTATATTTCTAATTTGACAAAGGCACTATAATAGTTTGTCTATGATTACAACAATACCACTAACCTAAGTTTTTGATCCAACTGCACATTGAGTATACTAGTTAATATCATCTACACTATTTAAATGCTTATTTTCTCTATCAGTTTAAGGAGCTTTAGGCAGGGCATGCACTTCTTTTTTACGGCATTTGCTAGATTTCCGTTTTTCCTATGTCTGCCTAGTTATGCTCTTAGTTGCTGGACATTCATAATTTGCGCATTCTGCTTTGATCAGTCTGCATGAGGTCCTTGTGTTGAGTGCTTACATTGCTATAACAGACCAAAAAATCTTTTCAAAATCATAGTTTTGTTCCCTTGTATGATGTTGTAACTTCTTTTATCTTAGTTTCAACCTTCATCAAGTAGAGCAGTCATTTCACAGGGCAGAAGTGATAGTTGCACACGAGCTCATCCCTCTATGAAGTCTACTGTTCCAGTTATTCCAGAAGAAAGAGGTGTACGATGCCTGTTGTTACTAATTGCTTTCTTCCTTTTAGCAAAAGGACTGATTTCAAATTCGTTGGTTTTTGTTTTCCTTGGTAATGATGTTATATGACGTTTCATTTTGTTTTAGGATGCAAATACAAATATGAAGGCATAACAGAAAACAACTACCTCAAGTGTAGATCTCTTTGGACAGAGCAACAGTGATAGTGCGTATTGCTCATGTAGGTACACGATCTCGACTGCTTCATACATTCCAACAGAAAGAATTTTTGGTGTTGCAGTCCAAGATGCACTTGATGTAGTTGGACAGAAGCCAATAGAACAGATGCAGTAGTGTCCATAGCAACAAAGGAGTTATCTGAGTTGAAAAACAGGCAAGCTTTGACGGAGAATCTAATTAATAATATCCTCAACAAGTCTCGTGGTAATCCTGTTGTTACATGTGAGGCGATGCAAGCTACCTAAAAAGAACATTTTTGAAACTGAGATTATATTGTTTATCAGTTCTGTTGTACTTCGGTGATGCTTTACAAGCAACGGAATTTTTCAGGACTGTAATAATTTACTATTTTTCTAGTTATAAGTTTTCCATAGTTCCAGAAATTATTTAGCATTCTAGAGAACTTTTGTTCTTTGTTTATCCACTTTTATGTCCTAGCAATGGATCTAAGTTAGATAGGCTTCAATAGTAGCAGGCCCACAATGGTTGTATCAGTCCTTGATGGGCTCCCAATCAATAGTGAAGAGCCTACACTAACACCATTATACTGTAGAATTTGACCGCAAAAGGCCAGAACAGTAAAAGGCCAGAATAGTAAAAGACCAAAACAGTAAATGTCCACAGCAGTAAATGGCCAGAATAGTAAAAGGCCAGTACAAGAAAATGGTAGGATGCCAAAACAGTAACAGGCCGGAAATAGTAACAAGACCATAACAGTAAAAAGGCTAGAACAGTACGGGGCCAGAACTTTAGCAGGTCAGAAACTTAGCAGCCCATTTATGGGACTGAATAGTAGAAGGCCAGAACAATGAATGTACAGAACACTAAAAGGTTGTAATGGTAGATGGCCATAAGGGCCCATGATGGGTGCGAGAAAAATGACAGGCCGATAACAGGCCTTAACAGTAATGGACAGACTTGGCCCAGTCGGGGAATGGGCTGCACAATATTGGACCAAGGTGGGCCTTCTGTAGGATGAAATAGTGTCGGGCCTGAAAGTTCATGGGCCGCAGCGAGCTTCACTAATGTTCCCATTTCAAACAGTGCAGGACGAATCAGTAACGAGCCTTCTTCTTATTGGGCTCTCCTCATGGGCCGGCCCACTTAATATTTAGCAGGCCTTGGCTGGGCCTAGCTTCTCCCATAGTTTCTGTGACCGCTAACAGCGGTAGCCGGCCGTTAATAGTGGGTGCCACATGGCCGTTTGCATGATGTTGGAAGTGAACTCAACTAGCGAACAGATCTACGACAGAACAAGTTTTCGTGGTTGAAGGGTGCGATCCGCCACGGTCGAAAAAAAATTATGGTAGATTCATTTGTGATGGGAATTTTACCACGAAGGTCATCCGTCGTGGAAGTCTTTTTGGTCATGAAAAACAGAACTTAAACCATGAAAATTGTTTGTTGTAAAAGCCAACTTTTCTTGTAGTGAATTGGGGCGAAAGGTTGGTCTGAATCGGACAAGGGGTCAGGGTGAGTCATAGGGGAAGCGGTGGCTGCCAGTTTGAACAGTTGTTCAGAGTAGAACACAGCGCCCCTGATATCAGTTTTCACGGTCAAGGTCCCCCACGAGGAGGGAAACTTGAGCCATTTGTAGGCATGGTAGGATACCACCATGAACTTTTCCAAGGCAGGGCACCCTATTATGCCGTTATACTGTAGGGCAATGTCCACAACATCAAAGATGATGTTCTCAGTGTAGTAGTTCTCTTGAGTGTCGAATGTGACTAGCAGCTCAATCTACCCCAATGGCTGGATAGCTCTCGGACATACGCCCAGAAAAAACCTCGTAGGGGCTAATTGATCCTCAGTGATCTTGAGCTTATCCAACAGCTTTGCCGAGAGGATGTTGAGGCCAGCCCCTCCATCCATTAGCATATTGGTAACTCGGACGTTCTTTATGATGGGGGAGACCACCAGGGGTAGCGTGCCAACCCCGGTGTTGCGATCCGGGTGATCTCCCGCATCAAAAGTAATCGGCACGTGTGACCACCGATGTGTCCGTTGCGCCTCCGGGATGGGCTGCAAGGTGCACGGTTCACGAGAGAAACGCTTAAACTCCCCGTGGGAAGTCGTAGCGTAGGCTCCTCCGTGTGTGCACACGTAGTCCTGTACTTGTGGGTACTGTCCACACCCGTCATTGTTGCCGCCTTTGTTAATGACAGGGTCATTTCCGCGTGTTTTAGGGGATGAGTTGTCGCGGCCCCCTCCGTGCCCTACTCTTCCTCCGTGTCCACCGCCTTCATCTCCCCCTCGTGTAACACCCACGTTGCCCCAGCGACCTCCGGCAGGGGCGCCTGGGCCAGGTTGTACCGGGCAGTCTTTTGCATGATGGCCGACCTTGTTATAGTGGTAACAGTTCACGTAGGTACCGTTAGTCCCCTTCTCAGCGATGTGCCTCTTCCATCCCTCGGCATAACCGAGGATGGAGCTGCAGTTCCGAGCGTCATGATCGTCGGACTCGTGCATAGGGCACCACTTCCTCGTGGTAGGCTTGGCAGCCACCACTTCTTCCGGTTTGGTCTTCTTTTCAGCCCCGGTGGGAGCACTAGGCTCCGCAGCCAAAGCCTATTGGATGCCCCGCTTATGCGAGACATTCTTCTTCACAACAGTGCTTCCCGGGTCCGCCACTCCAGTGGCTTCTCGGTCAATGTCCTCGGGTGCAAGGCGTTCTTCTTCTGCTAAGGACAAAGTTCAGCCAATGCCCACAACTCGTGTATGCTCTTAACGGGATGCATGTTAAGCACTTCACGCATTTTGCTGTTGCGCACATTCATGGTGAACGCACCAATAATGATGGCGTCCTCCGCCTCCGGGATAGTGTGTGTGATCTGCGAGAAATGCAATATGAAGTCTCGTAGCCGCTCACCACTCCCCTTGGACCACTGTGTGGAGCTGAATGAGTGTTCCCGGGCGCTTGAAGGCTCCCTAGAACGCGCTCACAAAACGACCACCCAACTCGGCCCAGGAATGAATGGACTCCTTGGGTAGATGCATGAGCTAGGACAAGGTCGTGCCCTTCTGGGCCATTGGAAACCAATTAGCCATGACCTTCTCATTAACACCCATAGCAACCACTGCGATAGAATAGATGGCCAAAAACTCCTTCGGGTTGGTGTTGCCTTCGAACTTGACGAGAAAATGGGATGAAACTTTGGAGGCCACACCACCTACCGTAAGGCAGGAGAGAGGGCGGAATAGCCACTTCCATATCCCAAAGCCATGCTCCCTGCCTCAACTATGCCCTGCGGGTTAGGGACGGCCGCACCTGCATCCTGTTGACGCAGCTATAGCAGGTAATCTCGAACTAGCGCCTCGTTCGCCGGGGCAGAATCGCCTCAGTGCCCTTCAGCGCGCATGTGCACAGGGTCGGTAGATGACCCCACGGAGGGGTGATCTTGTTCGGCAGCTCTCGGGGCTCCAGCCCCCATGTGGCATGCAGCATGGTTGTCCGTCCTCCTTCCACTATTGCAGGGTCCAGTAGCCCCGGGGGAGAATATCATTTTGCGGCCCGAAAGTTGGGTCCCCCAGGTAACGCAGTACCCAAGTTGATTTTTATCACCGCGATTCGAAAAGTTGGGGCGCCAATTGCTGAGAGGGGTCTTTCGAGTGAATGATGGCCAAACCCAATATTTTCAAATCGCGCCCGTTAAGTCAGGATATTCCGTTACACTAGTTCCTGCTGTGCCCCTCCTTCACCGGTCACTCTTCTTAGCCACCCTGCACGTGTCATAGGGGCAAATCCATTACTGTACTTTCCTAACTCTCAACACTGAATCTTGCTGCGGTGGTGGCAGCGGTCCCTTTTCTTCCCTTCCCCGACCCTAAATCTGCCGGCGGCAGAGGACCTTTTTTCTCCCTCCCCAGACACTGAATCTGACGGCGGTGGCCCAGCATGTCTTGCAAGGCGAAGGTTGTAGCTACGTCGCCGACTGATTCAGGTCCGTCGGGGCCCATGTCTGGGGCTCAACGTGTAGCAGCGGCGAGGTCTTCAGCCCCGGTTAGCGAGGAGGCCACCAAGAATTCTGCTCCTAAGGTACCTACGAGCAGCGGGTTGAAGAGAAAAGGAAGGCTGATGGCGGATTGTTCGGCTCCGGTGGGCGGATGCAGCACCCAGATCTCGAAGAAAAAAACCCGGGAGAAGAGCGAGAGGTGAATTTTTCTTATCTGTGCATTATCTTGCAAGTAGATTAGTTACGACATAATAGAATCGAATGAACTAAAATGTTCCCCTTTTTAATCAAATTAGGCACAACTTTGATACAAGGGACCTATATGAGTTCACAGTTCATGTTCGGCAGTACACTTCAAAACTTGATTTTGGTTGCAAGAGGGTTGTGTTCGGGAAAGATGTGCATCTGCTTGTGAATTGCAAAGAGGTTGTGTCTGTTTCGCAACTCGTAGATATGCTTGCCGCTAGAATTCCCTGGGGTTCTAGACAGAGGAAAAAATTGGTGTGGCGCAACATGAATGATACCTATCAGCAAATTGAGCACTCCCATCAGCTTCAGATGGTTTGGGAGTGTTGTGCAGCTGATCGGAAGGGGAAAGTTGAAGTGATGATTGATGATATATATGCAGATGCTGGAGATCTTGCTGCCAGACCTTCTGCTCCTAGAGAATACGGACCAATAGATGCTGATCTAGATAAGTTCAGTATACGCATAGAGGTGGATTCATACATGGCAAAACTTGATGAGGGAGTTAATAAGCCAGTTTCATCATGTACTGTGGAGATCACTGTCGATTCCGAAAACATAACTCTTGATGAAATGAGAGAGATGATCGGTAAGGAAATCAGTATTGGCCCTAAGCAGATGGCAAAAATCCGGTGGTGGCATCATAAGAAGCAGCAATTCATAGATGTTTTGGATACTGAAGACCTTATGCAGATTATGCGGCGAAAGAAGCGAACCAGGAAGGTGTTCTTCCTTGGTACCATTTATGATGTTGTTGAACAGGTTATAGTGGATGTAGATGCCCCTATAGTGGCTGAACAGAATGAGGTGGTCGACGTTGATGAAATCTGATGAGACCTGCTACCCTGGGCTTGTCATATGGATCGCGGGGTTCCCCTGCCTGTATTTGTAATATTGACTGTTGTTGCATTTAGAGCGTGTTTCTGTGATTATGTTTGTTGAGAGATTGCGATATAATGCTGTGCGAGCTGTTGAGATTTTCGGACATGTCACTCACTGAAACCATTGTTGTTGTAATAAGACATAAGTACATTGTAGTTGACATGATTATGTTTCTTAAGATGATGTACCGTACTTGTTTTTGTTCTCATGTTTGTTGGGACATTGTAATGTAATGTTTTGTGAAACCATGACTGGACTAGTGATGCATAAATACATTGTAGTTGACATGATTATGTTTCTTGAGATGATGTATTGTACTTGTTTCTGTTATTTTGTTTGTTGAGAGACTGTAATGTAATGTTTTGCGAAACCATGATAGGACAAGTTATGTGTAAGTACCTTGTAGTCGACATGATTTTGTTTCTTGAGTTGATGTAATATACTTGTTTCTGTGATTACGTTTGTTGAGAGATTGTAATGTGATGTTTTGTGAAACCATGTTGTGGTTATGTTTGTTGAGAGATTGTAATGTAATGTTTTGTGAAACCATGACTGAAGAAGTGATGCATAAGTACCTTCTAGTTGACATGATTTTGTTTCTTTAGATGATGTAATATACTGGTATGCTTTTGTTAGGCAATGAAATTGGGATGGAGGGGGGCAGGTTTAATATTTGAAATGAGAATGTGTGAAGAGAATCCATATCAGGCAGAAGACAGTAATCCAGGGAAAGGGCATGGTATCCATTAAACTGTTGTAACATGCCAATTTAGTCATTGTTGCAAGGGTAGAAAGGCTGCTCTCTCTCTCTCTCTCTCTCTCTCTCTCTCTCTCTCTCTCGCCCGCTCGCTCGCCGATGCCGACGTTGTCGCCTGCGATGACGCATTCGGCATGCTGTCCTTGAACGGCGAGGACGACCAGTCGAGCAGCGATAGCCTTCTCTCCGACATCGAGTATTCCTTCCATGATGTGAGTTCCTCTGTTTTCTCGGGCTAGGGTTAGGCAATGGTAAATCTGTTGATCTGTGCTCCATATGTGCATGCAATCGTGTTTGATTTCAGCTTTGCATTTACCTATAGGTACCACGGACGATCTACGACTCTGAATGGGAGGGCCTAGATCTTGATGGAGAAGTGCCATGTGACCATGGGCTAAAACTGAGGAGATATGTTGCATTCGAAGGTAGTAACACTGGGAGAAGGTTTTTGGGCTGTACAAATCAGGTTTGTTTACATTATGTGCAACTGTGACATGAAGTAAAATGTATCGTGCATGTTCATAACACTATAGTGTGTGTGTTTTTAGGTTGGCCCGGTGTGTAAAGCAGTAGAGTGGGTGGATCTTGAGTGGCCAGATGCACTTAATAAATGTTTGGCATAGTTATGGGATATGTATGAGTTGGAAAGGTCGGGGAGATTTACTGATGCAAGTGATGCAGCTGAAAAAAGTTACAAGCTGTCGGTACGAAATAAGGAGCTGGAACAAGAAATCGAGAATTTGCAGTCAGAGCTAACTGACGGAATCGATGGGAGCTTGGTTGTTGGAACTGCAAAGAAGCTTCAGGATAGTCACAGGTTGTTGATTCATAATGCAGAAAAGGAGAGGGATCATCTCAGGGAAGACAAGAAGAAGCTAGAGTACTACATTGTGGATCTGTTGAAGGAACTGAATAAGGCGCGCAAGGGTGAACAAGGACAGACTATAGAGGATAAAGGAAATTCGAGATGAATAATTTATGTTGTGCCAATGCCTGAAACTAGTTAATTCTAAGACTTGCAGTTGCGCTTTCCGAACTAAGCCAAACTCAATCCTCGAGCAAACTAATTTTAGACAAACACACATATCGTGCATAGAGTTAAGTTCACGCTTACAAAATCACCACTACAGAGGATAAACCAGGCAGTTCAGTAATAAATAGACATATGTTGTGTTCAAGCGAGCCTAGCCCGGAGCTGCCTATTTTCCTCCCTAAGATTGGCCAGCTCCTTCAGTACTATGTCGTGCTTTAGCTGTAGGTTCCAGCGCTCCGTCACGGATTGGAGAATTTTGTCCGTAGCCATACGATTTTCCTTCAAGATCCCTTTCATGATATCTGTCTGCTTCCTAGCCGAGGCGCGACCTTCACTATGTAGCTTCGCCCAGTCGGTGTTTAACTCCTTCAGTTTATGGCACTTGTCAGAAAGGACCGCGAGTTCAGCACGCAGTTAGTCAAAGGCCAGTTTCTAGGAATTTTGCTTCTCCCTTTGGATTGCTATCTTGTCATTTAGCCAGGTCGCCAGGTCCTGGTCGATCTTTCGCCTCTTTCCCTGGAACAAAAATGCATAGTATGGTTTGTTCAGTTCACTAGGACAAGCTGGTTAGTTTCCATAATTAACTGAATCGACTAGTGGCACTGCCATAATTTCAAGGAAGAAGAAATCTAGGACTAATCAACATTTTATGAATCAACTAGTGGCACTGTCATAATTTCAATTTCAAAGACAAATAAGATTTATCTGTAGTTTAGTGTGCTGTGGGTTTTTCCCAATATCACCAAATAGTAGTGGGAGAGTGGCAAACTCATAATACAGAAACCCATATCCAGATACATAATGGAAAGAGAACATGGGTGTCCATTCATGAACATGAACACCAACACAAGTCCAGATAGATAAGGAGTTGCCCTAGGATTCTTATTGCACCCTATAATGGGAAGCAGACATGGGCATTGCTCCCTGAATCCTAAACATTACAAAACGAGAGGACGATGAACTGATATTCGTGTCCCCGCTAACGGGAATCAGACTTGGGCATTTCTTCGATACGCCTCCAGACATGCCCTTAGCTCCTCGTTCTCTTTTCGAACACCCTCGAGTATGGTGATCCCTCTGCTCATGTTCGCCTTCATCTCCTTGACTACATCCAAGCAACGGTTCCTATCATGGTAGGCTCGGATGGTAGCCTTGGTGTCCTCGACGCGTCCTCTGAGTGCCTCGCTGACTTCATCCTACAGGAGAATGCACCTTTCCACGAGATTCTTATTCTCCTCTGTGAGCTCGTTGATTATCTTGATGGCCTGTTCTTGCCTGTTCAAGTTATGGTCGAGCACTTTCTGCAGCCTAACGACGTCACGTGCAAAATCTAGCGAGATCTCCTTATGCAAAGATAATTGCTTGCGTAGGCTCTCATTAGCTTGGGTGAGGGAGCGTGCAAGCTCATGTTGGTTGGCAATCTTGGAACTAATCGCGGCCACCTTGTCACGGTACTCGGCCTTCGATCGCTGCATCGTTCATGTTAATTGAAATAGGAATTCTACAATTACACTCCAGGTCCCAGGTGAATACTAATATAGATCAAAAAAATTCCCCGTTGAATCTATTGGCCGTAGTGTTAAAAAATGGACCTAGAGATCTATTCATGACCATGATAAACTAATCCTAATCACAAAAAATCCATAGTGAATCTATGAACAGTGGTATTAAGGAAAGACCAAGAGATCCAGTCATATTCATGAAAACTAATACAACTTGCAAAAGAAGAAGAAAAACCAATGCGGGGCGGACAACATCTAAGAAATCCACATCATAACTCGGAGAAATAACAACGTGGAGATTTGCTACCTCGCTGAGACATGGAACGGAGCCGAACGGGTCCTGTAATGCCTCCATCTTGGTGGATTCGGGCTCCACGGCCGGCCGGTAATACGTAGAAGAGGAAGAGCCAGAAGAAGAAGACAAACAAGAAGAAGCTGATTAAGATCATGATGGAGAGGGAGATGGAGAAGAAGTAGAACAAGAAGACCGTACCAGGACGAGCCCTCGCCTGCTAGAACATTCGGCGCCATTGTCGGGGGAGATTGGGCCTTGATGAGAGGGTGGGATTGAGCAGCTAATAGAGCAAGAAGTGCCTGGCGGCGATTTCTCTCCCTTTTCTCCGCGAGGATCATCGACCGGCCTCTCCCCCTCCTTAGTGGAGCCATGGCTTATAGGGTGAGTGTGGCAGCGGCAGGAGGAAGGAGATAGTGATTAATGTGGGAGAAGAGTCAAAGAGTACATGCCGAGGTCCAGTAGTACTAGTACTATTATACAAGACCACCGTGTACGGTCTACCTTCTCAAAGAAGCCAGGGAGGCAGGGGTAGGGAATCGATGGGACTTGTCTTTATTGCGATGGACACTTCAATGGTCTTCGGTGCCGCCCAAAATCCAGTATATAATAAGGGGAGTGCGAGTCGGGTGGTCATCACGGGAATCGGTGCGCACATCCCGCGTGCGTGTGTCACGTGTTGATGGGGCAATGACGCGCGCAACTGCTGCACGATCACGTCAGAACGTCGAACTCCACATGACAGGCACACACGGGATATTTACGAGTCTAGAATACGCTGTGCCACTTTTGTTGTGATCAAATTATGTTTAGTACGCGAGATATTACTTCTTTCTTATTTTTTTGATAATCGACAAATGCATGCATGGACACGACGCACGAAACCGCTGCTCGTCCTTGATCAGATCGGCACCCCACTCCGTGTACCTGCCATCGATTATTCGGAGCAACTACCTCAAGCACGATACCCCCTCGCTATGGCAATGGCAGGTCCAAGCCGTCCACTGACCGTCCTGTGTCCCTGGCTCTTCGCTGCATCGACCGCGCTCACGAGTCGCCTGCTGAGGTAGCACGCCGTGTCTGACCGTGCCAGGATCCATAAACATCGGCACTCGAGGACACCGCAACATCGAAGCTCGTACCGGCCACGCAAGAGGAGCGTGGGGTACCTACAGCGTCGGATGAGCACAAAGCAGCAGCCAGGACGGTGGCGCGTGTTGCACCGGCGAGTACGAACAAGAAGAGGAATGAGAAGAAGACCAGGAAGAAGAGAGGAGATAGATATTTGGACAAGTTTGACTCGGCCAACGAGGAGGCGTTCATCGATTAGTTGGAGGTAGAAGCGGTGGAGAGTGACGTGGACCCGTGGGACTACGAAGAGGAGGAGGAGGAGGACTCCGACGAGGAGATAGCGCGCTTATTTGAGGAAGGGGGCGGTGTCGAGTCGTCAGAGGAGGACACCAACGGTGGCGATGGCAGGGACCATGGCATTGACGAAGACGAGGACGAACCGGAAGACAAAGAAGATGGCTTCTTCGAAATATGATCATTTATTTTATTTATTTTCGTTAGATAGATGGATTTTCACTTGTTCATGGAGGTAAAGTATCGGTGGCACGGATTGACCATGCATAAAAAAGTGGAGAAGGGAGGGGTTATCCTGCCCGTTGGATCACATGGGATCAACGGTTGGTGGAGACGATCCGCGTGACATCTGTGTCAGCCAATCAGGGCATAGCACCCAGAGTGAGCACATGTTTGGGATCTCCACACGTTTGGGCTTTTGTGAGA
Source organism: Avena insularis (assembly GCA_023614405.1). Taxonomy (NCBI): domain Eukaryota; kingdom Viridiplantae; phylum Streptophyta; class Magnoliopsida; order Poales; family Poaceae; genus Avena; species Avena insularis. Next base: position 401,168,524 of record CM042688.1, on the reverse strand, counting down.
TTTGTGACCGAGAGAGAGGGAAAATCTCTTTTCACAATCCGCCTATGGATCCACCAGTATCATTGAAATGTGTGCTCTTTTTACTAACAACAACCAGAGTCATTGCATGTGTGTTCTCTTTAGAGACCACACATGGATCCACCAGTGTCATTGCATGTGTGTTATTGTTACTAACAACAACCAGAGTCATTGAAATATGTGTTCTCTTCAGAGACCACACATGGATCCACCAGTGTCATTGCATGTGTGTTGTTTTTACTAACAACAACCAGTGGCATTGCATGTGTGTTCTTTTCACATACCACATATGGATCCACCAGTGTCATTGCATGTGTGCTGTTTTCACAATCCACTTATGGATCCACTAGTGTCATTGCATGTGTGTTCTTTTTACTAACAACAACGGGAGTCATTTCATGACTATTCTTTTCACATACCACATATGGATCCACTGGTGTCATTGCATGTGTGCTCTTTTCACAATCCACCTGTGGATCCACCAGTGTCATTGCATGTGTGTTCTTTTTACTAACAACAACCAGAGTCATTGCATGTGTGTTCTCTTCAGAGACCACACATGGATCCACCAGTGTCATTGCATGTGTGTTCTTTTTACTAACAACAACTAGAGTCATTGAAATGTGTGTTCTCTTCAGAGACCACACATGGATCCACCAGTGTCATTGCATATGTGTTCTTTTTACTAACAACAACCAGTGTCATTGCATGTGTGTTCTTTTCACATACCAAATATGGATCCACCAGTGTCATTGCATGTGTGCTTTTTTACTAACAACAACCAGAGTCATTTCATGTGTGTTCTTTTCACATAGCACATATGGATCCACCAGAGTCATTGAAATGTGTGTTCTCTTCAGAAACCACACATGGATCCACCAGTGTCATTGCATGTGTGTTCTTGTTACTAACAACAACCAGAGTCATTGCATGTATGTTCTTTTCACATACCACATCTGGATCCACCAGTGTCATTACATGTGTGTTCCTTTCACAATCCACCTATGGATCCACTAGTGTCATTGCATGTGTGTTCTTTTTACTAACAACAATTAGAGTCATTTCATGACTGTTCTTTTCACATACCACAGATGGATCCACCAGTGTCGTTGAAATGTGTGTTCTCTTCAGAGACCACACATGGATCCACCAGTGTCATTGCATGTGTGTTCTTTTTACTAACAACAACTGGAGTCATTGCATGTGTGTTCTTTTCACATACCACATATGGATCCACCAGTGTCATTGCATGTGTGCTCTTTTCACTAACAACAACCAGAGTCTTTGCATGTGTGTTCTCTTCAATGACCACACATGGATCCACCAGTGTCATTGCATGTGTGTTCTTTTTACTAACAACAACTAGAGTCATTGAAATGTGTGTTCTCTTCAGAGACCACACATGGATCCACCAGTGTCATTGCATGTGTGTTCTTTTTACTAACAACAACCAGTGTCATTGCATGTGTGTTCTTTTCACATACCACATATGGATCCACCAGTGTCATTGCATGTGTGCTTTTTTTACTAACAACAACCAGAGTCATTTCATGTGTGTTCTTTTCACATACCACATATGGATCCACCAGAGTCATTGAAATGTGTGTTCTCTTCAGAGACCACACATGGATCCACTAGTGTCATTGCATGTGTGTTCTTATTACTAACAACAACCAGAGTCATTGCATGTGTGTTCTTTTCACATACCACATATGGATCCACCAGTGTCATTGCATGTGTGTTCTTTTCACAATCCACCTATGGATCCACCAGTGTCATTGCATGTGTGCTTTTTTTACTAACAACAACCAGAGTCATTTCACGTGTGTTCTTTTCACATACCACATATGGATCCACCAGAGTCATTGAAATGTGTGTTTTCTTCAGAGACCACACATGAATCCACTAGTGTCATTGCATGTGTGTTCTTGTTACTAACAACAACCAGAGTCGTTGCATGTGTGTTCTTTTCACATACCACATATGGATCCACCAGTGTCATTGCATGTGTGTTCTTTTCACAATCCACCTATGGATCCACTAGTGTCATTGCATGTGTGTTCTTTTTACTAACAACAACTGGAGTCATTTCATGACTGTTCTTTTCACATACCACATATGGATCCACTAGTGTCTTTGAAATGTGTGTTCTCTTCAGAGACCACACATGGATCCACCAGTGTCATTACATGTGTGTTCTTTTTACTAACAACAACTTGAGTCATTACATGTGGGTTCTTCTCACATACCACATATGGGTCCACCAGTGTCATTGCATGTGTGCTCTTTTCACTAACAATAACCAGAGTCATTGCATCTGTGTTCTCTTTAGTGACCACACATGGATCCACCACTATCATTGCATGTGTGTTCTTTTTACTAACAACAACCAGAGTCATTGAAATGTGTGTTCTCTTCAGATACCACACATGGATCCACCAGTGTCATTGCATGTGTGTTCGTTTTACAAACAACCAGTGTCATTGCATGTGTGTTCTTTTCACATACCACATATGGATCCACCAGTATCATTGCATGTGTGCTTTTTTACTAACAACAACCAGAGTCATTTCATGTGTGTTCTTTTCACATACCACATATGGATCCACCAGAGTCATTGAAATGTGTGTTCTCTTCAGAGACCACACATGGATCCACCAGTGCCATTGCATGTGTGTTCTTGTTACTAACACCAACCAGAGTCATTGCATGTGTGTTCTTTTCACATACCACATATGGATCCACCAGTGTCATTGCATGTGTGTTCTTTTCACAATCCACCTATGGATCCACAAGTGTCATTACATGTGTGTTCTTTTTACTAACAACAACTAGAGTCATTTCATGACTGTTCTTTTCATATACCACGTATGGATCCACCAGTGTCATTGAAATGTGTGTTCTCTTCCGACACCACACATGGATCCACCAGTGTCATTGCATGTGTGTTCTTTTCACATACCACATATGGATCCACCAGTGTCATTGCATGTGTGCTCTTTTCACTAACAACAACCAGATCATTGCATGTGTGTTCTCTTCAGAGACCACACATGGATCCACCAGTGTCATTGCATGTGTGTTCTTTTTTACTAACAACAACTGGAGTCATTGCATGTGTGTTCTTTTCACATACCACATATGGATCCACCAGTGTCATTGCATGTGTGCTCTTTTTACTAACAACAACCAGAGTCTTTGCATGTGTGTTCTCTTCAATGACCACACATGGATCCACCAGTGTCATTGCATGTGTGTTCTTTTTACTAACAACAACCAGAGTCATTGAAATGTGTGTTCTCTTGAGAGACCACACATGGATCCACCAGTGTCATTGCATGTGTGTTCTTTTTACTAACAACAACCAGTGTCATTGCATGTGTGTTCTTTTCACATACCACATATGGATCCACCAGTGTCATTGCATGTGTGCTTTTTTACTAACAACAACCAGAGTCATTTCATGTGTGTTCTTTTCACATACCACATATGGATCCACCAGAGTCATTGAAATGTGTGTTCTCTTCAGAGACCACACATGGATCCACTAGTGTCATTGCATGTGTGTTCTTGTTACTAACAACAACCAGAGTCATTGCATGTGTGTTCTTTTCACATACCACATATGGATCCACCAGTGTCATTGCATGTGTGTTCTTTTCACAATCCACCTATGGATCCACCAGTGTCATTGCATGTGTGCTTTTTTACTAACAACCACCAGAGTCATTTCATGTGTGTTCTTTTCACATACCACATATGGATCCACCAGAGTCATTGAAATGTGTGTTCTCTTCAGAGACCACACATGGATCCACTAGTGTCATTGCATGTGTGTTCTTGTTACTAACAACAACCAGAGTCATTGCATCTGTGTTCTTTTCACATACCACATATGGATCCACCAGTGTCATTGCATGTGTGTTCTTTTCACAATTCACCTATGGATCCACCAGTGTCATTGCATGTGTGTTCTTTTTACTAACAACAACTGGTGTCATTTCATGACTGTACTTTTCACATACCACATATGGATCCACTAGTGTCTTTGAAATGTGTGTTCTCTTCAGAGACCACACATGGATCCACCAGTGTCATTGCATGTGTATTTTTTTTACTAACAACAACTGGAGTCATTGCATGTGTGTTCTTCTCACATACCACATATGGGTCCACCAGTGTCATTGCATGTGTGCTCTTTTCACTAACAACAACCAGAGTCATTGCATCTGTGTTCTCTTTAGTGACCACACATGGATCCACCACTATCATTGCATGTGTGTTATTTTTAGTAACAACAAACAGAGTCATTGAAATGTGTGTTCTCTTCAGAGACCACACATGGATCCACCAGTGTCATTGCATGTGTGTTCATTTTACAAACAACCAATGTCATTGCATGTGTGTTCTTTTCACATACCACATATGGATCCACCAGTATCATTGCATGTGTGCTTTTTTACTAACAACAACCAGAGTCATTTCATGTGTGTTCTTTTCACATACCACATATGGATCCACCAGAGTCATTGAAATGTGTGTTCTCTTCAGAGACCACACATGGATCCACCAGTGCCATTGCATGTGTGTTCTTGTTACTAACAACAACCAGAGTCATTGCATGTGTGTTCTTTTCACATACCACATATGGATCCACCAGTGTCATTGCATGTGTGTTCTTTTCACAATCCACCTATGGATCCACAAGTGTCATTGCATGTGTGTTCTTTTTACTGACAACAACTAGAGTCATTTCATGACTGTTCTTTTCATATACCACGTATGGATCCACCAGTGTCATTGAAATGTGTGTTCTCTTCAGAGACCACACATGGATCCACCAGTGTCATTGCATGTGTGTTCTTTTCACATACCACATATGGATCCACCAGTGTCATTGCATGCGTGCTCTTTTTACTAACAACAACCAGATCATTGCATGTGTGTTCTCTTCAGAGACCACACATGGATCCACCAGTGTCATTGCACGTGTGTTCTTTTTACTAACAACAACCAGAGTCATTGAAATGTGTGTTCTCTTCAGAGACCACACATGGATCCACCAGTGTCATTACATGTGTGTTCTTGTTACTAAGTACAACCAGAGTCATTGCATGTGTGTTCTTTTCACATACCACATATGGATCCACCAGTGTCATTGCGTGTGTATTCTTTTCACAATCCACCTATGGATCCACCAATGTCATTGCACGTGTGTTCTTTTTACTAACAACAACTAGAGTCATTTCATGACTGTTCTTTTCACATACCACATATGGATCCACCAGTGTCATTGAAAAGTGTGTTCTCTTCAAAGAACACACATGGATCCACCAGTGTCATTGCATGTGTGTTATTTTTACTAACAACAACTGGGGTCATTTCATGTGTGTTCTTTTCACATACCACATATGGATCCACCAGTGTCATTGCATGTGTGCTCTTATCAAAATCCACCAATGGATCCACCAGTGTCATTGCATGTGTGTTCTTTTTACTAACAACAACTAGAGTCATTTCATGACTGTTCTGTTCACATACCACATATGGATCCACCAGTGTCATTGAAATGTGTGTTCTCTTCAGAGACCACACATGGATTCACCAGTGTCATTGCATGTGTGTTCTTTTTACTAACAACAACTAGAGTCACTTCTTTTCATAGACCACATATGGATCCACCAATGTCATTGCATGTGTGTTCTTTTTACTAACAGCAACCAGAGTCATTGAAATGTGTGTTCTCTTCAGAGACCACACATGGATCCGCTAGTGTCATTGCATGTCTGTTCTTTTTACTAACAACAACTAGAGTCGTTGAAATGTGGGTTCTCTTCAGGGACCACACATGGATCCACCAGTGTCATTGCATGTGTGTTCTTTTTACTAAGTACAACCAGAGTCATTGCATGTGTGTTCTTTTCACATACCACATATGGATCCACCAGTGTCATTGCGTGTGTGTTCTTTTCACAATCCACCTATGGATCCAGCAGTGTCATTGCATGTGTGTTCTTTTTACTAACAACAACTGGAGTCATTGCATGTATGTTATTTTGACATACCACATATGGATCCACCAGTGTCATTGCATGTGTGCTCTTTTCACAATCCACCTATGGATCCACTAGTGTCATTGCATGTGTGTTCTTTTTACTAACAACAAGCAGAGTCATTGCAATGTGTGTTCTTTTCACATACCACATATTGATCCACCTGTGTCTTTGCATGTGTGTTCTTTTTACTAACAACAACTAGAGTCATTTCATGTGTGTTCTCTTAAGAGACCACACATGGATCCACCAGTGTCATTGCATGTGTGTACTTTTCACTAACAACAACCAGAGTCATTGAAATGTGTGTTCTCTTCAGAGACCACACATGGATCCACCAGTGTCATTGCATGTGTATTCTATTTACTAACAACAACTGGAGTCATTGCATGTATGTTCTTTTCACATACCACATATGGATCCACCAGTGTCATTGCATGTGTGCTCTTTTCACTAACAACAACCAGATCATTGCATGTGTGTTCTCTTCAGAGACCACACATGGATCCACCAGTGTCATTGCATGTGTGTTCTTTTTACTAACAACAACCAGAGTCATTGAAATGTGTGTTCTCTTCAGAGACCACACATGGATCCACCAGTGTTCCATGCATGTGTGTTCTTGTTACTAAGTACAACCAGAGTCATTGCATGTGTGTTCTTTTCACATACCACATATGGATCCACCAGTGTCATTGCGTGTGTGTTCTTTTCACAATCTACCTATGGATCCACCAGTGTCATTATATGTGTGTTCCTTTTACTAACAACAACTAGAGTCATTTCATGACTGTTCTTTTCACATACCGCATATGGATCCACCAGTGTCATTGAAAAGTGTGTTCTCTTCAAAGAACACACATGGGTCCACCAGTGTCATTGCATGTGTGTTCTTTTTACTAACAACAACTTGAGTCATTGCATGTGTGTTCTTTTCATATACGACATATGGATCCACCAGTGTCATTGCGTGTGTGCTCTTTTCACAATCCACCTATGGACCCAGCAGTGTCATTGCATCTGTGTTCTTTTTACTGACAACAACTAGAGTCATTTCATGACTGTTCTGTTCACATACCACATATGGATCCACCAGTGTCATTGAAATGTGTGTTCTCTTTAGAGACCACACATGGATTCACCAGTGTCATTGCATGTGTGTTCTTTTTACTAACAACAACTAGAGTCATTGCATGTGTGTTCTTTTCACAGACCACATATGGATCCACGAGTGTCATTGCATGTGTGTTCTTTTTACTAACAGCAACCAGAGTCATTGAAATGTGTGTTCTCTTCAGAGACCACACATGGATCCACCAGTGTCATTGCATGTGTGTTCTTTTTACTAACAACAACTAGAGTCATTGAAATGTGGGTTCTCTTCAGAGACCACACATGGATCCACCAGTGTCATTGCATGTGTGTTCTTTTTACTAAGTACAACCAGAGTCATTACATGTGTGTTCTTTTCACATACCACATATGGATCCACCAGTGTCATTGCTTGTGTGTTCTTTTCACAATCCACCTATGGATCCACTAGTGTCATTGCATGTGTGTTGTTTTCAATGAACACCAACTGGAGTCAATCCATGACTTCTCTTTTCACATACCACATATGGATCCACCACTGTCATTGAAAAGTGTGTTATCTTCAGAGAACACACATGGATCCACCAGTGTCATTGCATGTGTGTTCTTTTTACTCACAACTAGAGTCATTGCATGTGTGTTCTTTTCACATACCACATATGGATCCACCAGTGTCATTGCATGTGTGCTCTTTTCACAATCCACCTATAGATCCACTAGTGTCATTACATGTGTGTTCTTTTTACTAACAACAACTAGAGTCATTTCATGACTGTTCTGTTCACATACCACATATGTATCCACCAGTGTCATTGAAATGTGTGTTCTCTTCAGAGGCCACACATGGATCCACTAGTGTCATTGCATGTGTGTTCTTTTTACTAACAACAACTAGAGTCATTGCATGTGTGTTCTTTTCACATACCACATACGGATCCACTAGTGTCATTGCATGTGTGCTCTTTTCACTAACAACAACCAGAGTCATTGCATGTGTGTTCTCTTTAGAGACCACACATTGATCCACCAGTGTCATTGCATGTGTGTTCTTTTTACTAACAACAACCAGAGTCATTGAAATGTGTGTTCTCTTCAGAGACCACACATGGATCCACCAGTGTCATTGCATCTGTGTTCTTTTTACTAGGTACAACCAGAGTCATTGCATGTGTGTTCTTTTTACTAACAACAACTGGAGTCATTTCATGACTGTTCTTTTCACATACCACATATGGATCCACCAGTGTCATTGCATGTGTGCCCTTTTCACTGTCCACCTATGGATCCACCAGTGTCATTGCATGTGTGTTCTTTTTACTAACAACAACTAGAGTCATTTCATGACTGTTCTATTCACATACCACATATGGATCCACCAGTGTCATTCAAATGTGTGGTCTCTTCAGAGACCACACATGGATTCACCAGTGTCATTGCATGTGTGTTCTTTTTACTAACAACAACTAGTCATTGCATGTGTGTTCTTTTCACAGACCACATATGGATCCACGAGTGTCATTGCATGTGTGTTCTTTTTACTAACAGCGACCAGAGTCATTGAAATGTGTGTTCTCTTTAGAGACCACACATGGATCCACCAGTGTCATTGCATGTGTGTTCTTTTTACTAACAACAACTAGAGTCATTGAAATGTGGGTTCTCTTCAGAGACCACACATGGATCCACCAGTGTGATTGCATGTGTGTTCTTTTTACTAAGTACAACCAGAGTCATTGCATGTGTGTTCTTATCACATACCACATACGGATCCACCAGTATCATTGCGTGTGTGTTCGTTTCACAATCCACCTATGGATCCACCAGTGTCATTGCATGTGTGTTGTTTTTACTAAAAACAACTGGAGTCAACCCATGACTGTTCTTTTCACATACCACATATGGATCCACTAGTGTCATTGAAAAGTGTGTTATCTTCAGAGAACACACATGGATCCACCAGTGTCATTGCATGTGTGTTCTTTTCACATACCACATATGGATCCACCAGTGTCATTGCATGTGTGCTCTTTTCACTAACAACAACCAGAGTCATTGCATGTGTGTTCTCTTTAGAGACCAAACATTGATCCACCAGTGTCATTGCATGTGTGTTCTTTTTTACTAACAACAACCAGAGTCATTGAAAGGTGTGTTCTCTTCAGAGACCACACATGGATCCACCAGTGTCATTGCATGTGTGTTCTTTTTACTAAGTACAACCAGAGTCATTGCATGTGTGTTCTTTTTACTAACAACAACTGGAGTCATTTCATGACTGTTCTTTTTACATACCACATATGGATCCACCAGTCTCATTGAAAAGTGTGTTCTCTTCAGAGAACACACATGGATCCACCAATGTCATTGCATGTGTGTTCTTTTTACTAACAATAATTGGATTTATTGCATGTGTGTTATTTTCACATACCACATATGGATCCACCAGTGTCATTGCATGTGTGCTCTTTTCACAATCCATCTATGGATCCACTAGTGTCATTGCATGTGTGTTCTTTTTACTAACAACAACCAGTGTCATTGCAATGTGTGTTCTTTTCACATACCACATATTGATTCACTAGTGTCATTGCATGTGTGTTCTTTTTACTAACAACAACTAGAGTTATTTCATGTATGTTCTCTTAAGAGACCACACATGGATCCACCAGCGTCATTGCATGTGTGTACTTTTAACTAACAACAACGAGAGTCATTGAAATGTTTGTTCTTTTCAGAGACCACACATGGATCCACCAGTGTCATTGCATGTGTGCTCTTTTCACTAACAACAACCAGAGTCATTGCATCTGTGTTCTCTTCAGTGACCACACATGGATCCACCACTGTCATTGCATGTGTGTTCTTTTTACTAACAACAACCAGAGTCATTGAAATGTGTGTTCTCTTCAGAGACCACACATGGATCCACCAGTGTCATTGCATGGGTGTTCTTTTTACTAACAACCAGTGTCACTGCATGTGTGTTCTTTTCACATACCACATATGGATCCACCAGTGTCATTGCATGTGTGCTTTTTTTACTAACAACAACCAGAGTCATTTCATGTGTGTTCTTTTCACATACCACATATGGATCCACCAGAGTCATTGAAATGTGTGTTCTCTTCAGATACCACACATGGATCCACCAGTGTCATTGCATGTGTGTTCTTGTTACTAACAACAACCAGAGTAATTGCATGCGTGTTCTTTTCACATACCACATATGGATCCACCAGTGTCATTGTATGTGTGTTCTTTTCACAATCCACCTATGGATCCACAAGTGTCATTGCATGTGTGTTCAGTCATTTCATGACTGTTCTTTTCATATACCACATATGGATCCACCAGTGTCATTAAAATGTGTGTTCTCTTCAGAGACCACACATGGATCCACCGGTGTCATTGCATGTGTGTTCTTGTTATTAGCAACAACTGGAGTCATTGCATGTGTGTTCTTTTCACATACCACATATGGATCCACCAGTGTCATTGCATGTGTGCTCTTTTCACTAACAACAACCAGATCATTGCATGTGTGTTCTCTTCAGAGACCACACATGGATCCACCAGTGTCATTGCATGTGTGTTCTTTTTACTAACAATAACCAGAGTCATTGCATGTGTGTTCTCTTTAGAGACCACACATGGATCCACTAGTGTGATTACATGTGTGTTCTTTTTACTAACAATAACCAGAGTCATTGAAATGGGTGTTATTTTCACATACCACATTTGGATCCACCAGTGTCATTGCGTGTGTGCTCTTTTCACAATCCACCTATGGATCCACCAGTGTCATTGCGCGTGTGTATTCTTTTTACTAACAACAACCAGAGTCATTGAATGTGTGTTCTCTTCAGAGACCACACATGGATCCACCGATGTCATTGCATGTGTTTTCTTTTTACTAACAACAACCAGAGTCATTGAAATGTGTGTTCTCTTTAGAGACCACACATGGATCCACCAGTGTCATTGCATGTGTGTTCTTGTTACTAAGTACAACTGGAGTCATTGCATGTGTGTTCTTTTCACATACCACGTATGGATCCACCAGTGTCATTGCATGTGTGCTCTTTTCACAATCCACCTATGGATCCACCAGTGTCGTTGCGCGTGTGTATTCTTTTTACTAACAACAACCAGAGTCATTGAAATGTGTGTTCTCTTAAGAGACCACACATGGATCCACCGGTGTCATTGCATGTGTGTTCTTTTTACTAACAACAACCAGAGTCATTGAAATATGTGTTCTCTTCAGAGACCACACATGGATCCACCTGTGTCATTGCATGTGTGTTCTTTTTACTAACAACAACCAGAGTCATTGAAATGTGTGTTCTTTTCACATACCACATATGGATCCACTAGTGTCATTGCATGTGTGTTCTTTTTACTAATAACAACCTAAAGTCATTGCATGTGTGTTCTCTTCAGAGACCACACATGGATCCACCAGTGTCATTGCATGTGTGTTCTTTTTACTAACAACAACCAGACTCATTGAAATGTGTGTTCTCTTCAGAGACCACACATGGATCCATAAGTGTCATTGGATGTGTGTTCTTTTTTCTAACAACAACCACAGTCAGTGAAATGTGTGTTCTCTTAAGAGACCACACATGGATCCACCAGTGTCATTATATGTGTGTTCTTTTTACTAACAACAACCAGTGTCATTGCATGTGTGTTGTTTTCACAATCCACCTATGGATCCACCAGTGTCATTGCATGTGTGTTCTTTTTACTAATAACAACCAGAGTCATTGCATGTGTGTTCTCTTCAGCGACCACACATGGATCCACCAGTGTCATTGCATGTGTGTTCTTTTTACTAACAACAACTAGACTCATTGAAATGTTTGGTCTCTTATCCACCAGTGTCATTGCATGTGTGTTCTTTTTACTAACAACAACCAGAGTCATTGAAATGTGTGTTCACTTCAGAGACCACACATGAATCCACCTGTGTCATTGCATGTGTGTTCTTTTTACTAACAACAACCAGAGTCATTGAAATGTGTGTTCTTTTCACATACCACATATGGATCCACCAGTGTCATTGCATGTGTGTTCTTTTTACTAATAACAACCAGAGTCATTGAAATGTGTGTTCTCTTTAGAGACCACACATGGATCCACTAGTGTCATTGCATGTGTGTTCTTTTTACTAACAACAACCAGATTCATTGAAATGTGTGTTCTCTTCAGAGACCACACATGGATCCATAAGTGTCATTGCATGTGTGTCTCTTTTTACTAACAACAACCACAGTCATTGAAATGTGTCTTCTCTTCAGAGACCACACATGGATCCACCAGTGTCATTGCACGTGTGTTCTTTTTACTAACAACAACAAGTGTCTTTGCATGTGTGTTATTTTCACAATCCACCTATGGATCCGCCAGTGTCATTGCATACGATCTTTTTTATTAACAACAACCAGAGTCATTTCATGTGTGTTCTTTTCACATACCACATATGGATCCACCAGAGTCATTGAAATGTATGTTCTCTTCAGATACCACACATGGATCCACTAGTGTTATTGCATGTGGGTTCTTGTTACTAATGACAACTAGAGTCATTGCATGTGTGTTCTTTTCACATGCCACATATGGATCCACCAGTGTCATTGCATGTGTGTTCTTTTCACAATCTACCTATGGATCCACCAGTCTCGTTGCATGTGTGTTCTTTTTACTAACCATAACTTCAGTCATTTCATTACTTTTCTTTTCACATACCACATATGGATCCACCAGTGTCATTGCATGTTTGTTCTTTTTACTAACAACAACCAGAGTCATTTCTTGTGTGTTCTTTTCACATACCATATATGGATCCACCACTGTCATTGAAATGTGTGTTCTCTCCAGAGACCACACATGGATCCACCAATGTTATTGCATGTGTGTTCTTGTTACTAACAACAACCAGAGTCATTGCATGTGTGTACTTTTCACTAAGAACAACCAGAGTCATTGAAATGTGTGTTCTCTTCAGAGACCACACATGGATCCACCAGTGTCATTGCATGTGTGTTTATTTCACTAACAACAACCAGAGTCATTGAAATGTGTGTTCTTTGAACATACCACATATGGATCCACCAGTGTCATTGCATGTGTGTTCTTTTTACTAACAACAACTAGAGTCAATTCATGACTGTTCTTTTCACGTACCACATATGGATCCACAAGTGTCATTGAAAAGTGTGTTATCTTCAGAGAACACACATGGATCCACCAGTGTCATTGCATGTGTGTTCTTGTTACTAACAACAACTAGAGTCATTGCATGTGTGTTCTTTTCACATACCACATATGGATCCACAAGTGTCATTGCATGTGTGCTCTTTTCACAATCCACCTATAGATCCACCAGTGTCATTACATGTGTGTTCTTTTTCAAAAAAACAACTAGAGTCATTTCATGACTGTTCTATTCACACACCACATATGGATCCACAATTGTCATTGAAATGTGTGTTCTCTTCAGAGACCACACATGGATCCACCAGTGACATTGCATGTGTGTTCTTTTTAGTAACAACAACCAGAGTAATTTTGCATGTGTGTTCTCTTCACAATCCACATATGGATCCACCAGTGTCATTGCATGTGTGTTCATTTCATAATCCACCTATGGATCCACCAGTATCATTGCATCTGTGTTCTTTTTAGTAACAACAACCAGACTCATTTTGCATGTGTGTTCTCTTCACAATCCACACATGGATCCACCAGTGTCATTGCATGTGTGTTCTTCTTAGTAACACCAACCAGTGTTATTGCATGTGTGTTCTCTTTAGAGACCACACATGGATCCACCAGTGTCATTGCATGTGTGTTCTTTTTACTAAGTACAACCAGAGTCATTGCATGTGTGTTCTTTTCACATACCACATATGGATCCACCAGTGTCATTGCGTGTGTGTTCTTTTCACAATCCACCTATGGATCCACCAGTGTCATTGCATGTGTGTTCTTTTTACTAACAACAACTGGAGTCATTTCATTACTGTTCTTTTCACATACCACATATGGATATACCAGTGTCAACGAAAAGTGTGTTCTCTTCAGAGAACACACATGGATCCACCAGTGTCATTGCATGTGTGTTCTTTTTACTAACAACAACTGGAGTCATTGCATGTGTGTTCTTTTCACATACCACATATGGATCCACCAGTGTCATTGCATGTGTGCTCTTTTCACAATCCACCTATGGATCCACGAGTGTCTTTGCATGTGTGTTCTTTTTACTAACAACAACCAGAGTCATTGCAATGTGTGTTCTTTTCACATACCACATATTGATCCACCAGTGTCATTGCATGTGTGTTCTTTTTACTAACAACAACTAGAGTCATTTCATGTGTGTTCTCTTAAGAGACCACACATGGATCCACCAGTGTCATTGCATGTGTGTACTTTTCACTAACAACAACCAGAGTCATTGAAATGTGTGTTCTATTCAGAGACCACACATTGATTCACCAGTGTCATTGCATGTGTGTTCTTTTTACTAACAACAACCAGAGTCATTGAAATGTGTGTTCTCTTTAGAGACCACACATGGATCCACCAGGGTCATTGCATGTGTGTTCTTGTTACTAAGTACAACCAGAGTCATTGCATGTGTATTCTTTTCACATACCACATATGTATCCACCAGTGTCATTGCGTGTGTGTTCTTTTCACAATCTACCTATGGATCCACCAGTCTCATTGCATGTGTGTTCTTTTTACTAACAACAACTAGAGTCATTTCATGACTTTTCTTTTCACATACCACATATGGATGCACCAGTGTCATTGCATGTGTGTTCTTTTTACTAACAACAACCAGAGTCATTTCATGTGTGTTCTTTTCACATACCACATATGGATCCACCAGTGTCATCGAAATGTGTGTTCTCTCGAGAGACCACACATGGATCCACCAGTGTTATTGCATGTGTGTTCTTTTTACTAACAACAACCAGAGTCATTGAAAAGTGTGTTCTCTTCAGATACCACACATGGATCCACTAGTGTCATTGCATGTGTGTTCTTTTTACTAACAACAACCAGAGTCATTGAAATGTGTGTTCTTTTCACATACCACAAATGGATCCACTAGTGCCATTGCATGTGTGTTCTTTTTTACTAACAACAACCAGAGTCATTGCATGTGTGTTCTCTTCAGAGACCACACATGGATCCACCAGTGCCATTGCATGTGTGTTCTTTTTACTAACAACAACCAGAGTCATTGAAATGTATGTTCTCTTCACAGACCACACATGGATCCACCAGTGTCATTGCATGTGTGTTCTCTTTACTAACAACAACCAGTGTCATTGCATGTGTGTTCTTTTCACAATCCACCTATGGATCCACCAGTGTCATTGCATGTGTGCCTTTTTTACTAACAACAACCAGAGTCATTTCATGTGTGTTATTTTCACATACCACATATGGATCCACCAGAGTCATTGAAATGTATGTTCTCTTCAGAGAGCACACATGGATCTACCAGTGTTATTGCATGTGTGTTCTTGTTACTAACAACAACCAGAGTCATTGCATGTGTGTTCTTTTCACATGCCACATATGGATCCACCAGTGTCATTGCATGTATGTTCTCTTCACAATCCACCTATGGATCCACCAGTCTCATTGCATGTGTGTTCTTTTTACTAACAACAACTAGAGTCATTTCATGACTTTTATTTTCACATACCACATATGGATCCACCATTGTCATTGAAATGTGTGTTCTCTTCAAAGACCACACATGGATCCATCAGTGTCATTGCATGTGTGTTCTTTTTACTATCAACAACTGGTGCCATTGCATGTGTGTTCTTTTAACATACCACATATGGAACAACTAGAGTCATTGCACGTGTGCTCTTTTCACTAACAACAACCAGAGTCATTGCATGTGTGTTCTCTTTAGAGACCACACATTGATCCACCAGTGTCATTGGATGTGTGTTCTTTTTACTAACAATAACCAGAGTCATTGCAATGTGTGTTCTCTTCAGAGACCACACATGGATCCACAAGTGTCATTGCATGTGTGTTCTTTTTACTAAGTACAACCAGATTCATTGCATGTGTGTCGCATACCACATATGGATCCGCCAGTGTCATTGCGTGTGTGTTCTTTTCACAATCCACCTATGGATCCACCAGTGTCATTGCATGTGTGTTCTTTTTACTAACAACAACTGGAGTCATTTCATGACTGTTCTTTTCACATAACACATATGGATCCACCAGTGTCAACGAAAAGTGTGTTCTCTTCAGAGAACACACATGGATCCACCAGTGTCATTGCATGTGTGTTCTTTTTACTAACAACAACTAGAGTCATTGCATGTGTGTTCTTTTCACATACCACATATGGATCCACCAGTGTCATTGCATGTGTGCTCTTTTCACAATCCACCTATGGATCCACGAGTGTCATTGCATGTGTGTTCTTTTTACTAACAACAACCAGAGTCATTGCAATGTGTGTTCTTTTCACATACCACATATTGATCCACCAGTGTCATTGCATGTGTGTTCTTTTTACTAACAACAACTAGAGTCATTTCATGTGTGTTCTCTTAAGAGACCACACATGGATCCACCAGTGTCATTGCATCTGTACTCTTCACTAACAACAACCAGAGTCATTGAAATGTGTGTTCTATTCGAGACCACACATGGATTCACCAGTGTCATTGCATGTGTGTTCTTTTTACTAACAACAACCAGAGTCATTGAAATGTGTGTTCTCTTTAGAGACCACACATGGATCCGCCAGGGTCATTGCATGTGTGTTCTTGTTACTAATTACAACCAGAGTCATTGCATGTGTATTCTTTTCACATACCACATATGTATCCACCGGTGTCATTAAGCGTGTGTTCTTTTCACAATCCACCTATGGATCCACTAGTGTCATTGCATGTGTGTTACTTTTACTAACAACAACTAGAGTCAATCCATGACTGTTCTTTTCGCATACCACTATGGATCCACCCGTGTCATTGAAAAGTGTGTTATCTTCAGAGAACACACATGGATCCACCAGTGTCATTGCATGTGTGTTCTTGTTACTAACAACAACGGGAGTCATTGCATGTGTGTTCTTTTCACATACCACATATGGATCCACCAGTGTCATTGCATGTGTGCTCTTTTCACAATCCACCTATAGATCCACCAGTGTCATTACATGTGTGTTCTTTTTACTAACAACAACTAGAGTCATTTCATGACTGTTCTGTTCACATACCAGGTATGGATCCATAATTGTCATTGAAATGTGTGTTCTCTTCAGAGACCACACATTGATCCACTAGTGTCATTGCATGTGTGTTCTTTTTACTAACAGCAACTGGAGTCATTGCATGTGTGTTCTTTTCACATACCTCATATGGATCCACCAGTGTCATTGCATGTGTGCTCTTTTCACTAACAACAACCAGAGTCATTGAAATGTGTGTTCTCTTCAGAGACCACACATTGATCCACCAGTGTCATTGCATGTGTGTTCTTTTTACTAACAACAACCAGAGTCATTGAAATGTGTGTTCTCTTCAGGGACCACACGTGGATCCACCAGTGTCATTGCATGTGTGTTCTTTTTACTAAGTACAACCAGAGTCATTGCATGTGTGTTCTTTTCACATACCACATATGGATCCACCAGTGTCATTGCGTGTGTGTTCTTTTCACAATCCACCTATGGATCCACCAGTGTCATTGCATGTGTGTTCTTTTTACTAACAACAACTGGAGTCATTGCATGACTGTTCTTTTCACATACCACATATGGATCCACCAGTGTCATTGAAAAGTGTGTTCTCTTCAGAGAACACACATGGATCCACCAGTGTCATTGCATGTGTGTTCTTTTTACTAACAACAACTGGAGTCATTGCATGTGTGTTCTTTTCACATACCACATATGGATCCACCAGTGTCCTTGCATGTGTGCTCTTTTCACAATCCACCTATGGATCCACTAGTGTCATTGCATGTGTGTTCTTTTTACTAACGACAACCAGAGTCATTGCAATGTGTGTTTTTTTCACATACCACATATTGATCCACCAGTGTCATTGCATGTGTGTTCTTTTTAGTAACAACAACCAGTCATTTTGCATGTGTGTTCTTTTCACATACCACCTGTGGATCCACCAGTGACATTGCATGTGTGTTCTTTTTAGTAACAACAACCAGAGTAATTTTGCATGTGTGTTCTCTTCACAATCCACACATGGATCCAGCAGTGTCATTGCATGTGTGTTCATTTCATAATCCACCTATGGATCCACCAGTATCATTGCATCTGTGTTCTTTTTAGTAACAACAACCAGACTCATTTTGCATGTGTGTTCTCTTCACAATCCACACATGGATCCACCAGTGTCATTGCATGTGTGTTCTTCTTAGTAACACCAACCAGTGTTATTGCATGTGTGTTCTCTTTAGAGACCACACATGGATCCACCAGTGTCATTGCATGTGTGTTCTTTTTACTAAGTACAACCAGAGTCATTGCATGTGTGTTCTTTTCACATACCACATATGGATCCACCAGTGTCAATGCGTGTGTGTTCTTTTCACAATCCACCTATGGATCCACCAGTGTCATTGCATGTGTGTTCTTTTTACTAACAACAACTGGAGTCATTTCATTCTTGTCACATACCACATATGGATATACCAGTGTCAACGAAAAGTGTGTTCTCTTCAGAGAACACACATGGATCCACCAGTGTCATTGCATGTGTGTTCTTTTTACTAACAACAACTGGAGTCATTGCATGTGTGTTCTTTTCACATACCACATATGGATCCACCAGTGTCATTGCATGTGTGCTCTTTTCACAATCCACCTATGGATCCACGAGTGTCTTTGCATGTGTGTTCTTTTTACTAACAACAACCAGAGTCATTGCAATGTGTGTTCTTTTCACATACCACATATTGATCCACCAGTGTCATTGCATGTGTGTTCTTTTTACTAACAACAACCAGAGTCATTTCATGTGTGTTCTCTTAAGAGACCACACATGGATCCACTAGTGTCATTGCATGTGTGTACTTTTCACTAACAACAACCAGAGTCATTGAAATGTGTGTTCTATTCAGAGACCACACATGGATTCACCAGTGTCATTGCATGTGTGTTCTTTTTACTAACAACAACCAGAGTCAATGAAATGTGTGTTCTCTTTAGAGACCACACATGGATCCACCAGGGTCATTGCAT
This sequence comes from Avena insularis, assembly GCA_023614405.1. Classification (NCBI taxonomy): domain Eukaryota; kingdom Viridiplantae; phylum Streptophyta; class Magnoliopsida; order Poales; family Poaceae; genus Avena; species Avena insularis. Next base: position 401,149,087 of record CM042688.1, on the reverse strand, counting down.
GTGTGTTCTTGTTACTAAGTACAACAAGAGTCATTGCATGTGTATTCTTTTCACATACCACATATGTATCCACCAGTGTCATTGCGTGTGTGTTCTTTTCACAATCTACCTATGGATCCACCAGTCTCATTGCATGTGTGTTCTTTTTACTAACAACAACTAGAGTCATTTCATGACTTTTCTTTTCACATACCACATATGGATGCACCAGTGTCATTGCATGTGTGTTCTTTTTACTAACAACAACCAGAGTCATTTCATGTGTGTTCTTTTCACATACCACATATGGATCCACCAGTGTCACCGAAATGTGTGTTCTCTCGAGAGACCACACATGGATCCACCAGTGTTATTGCATGTGTGTTCTTTTTACTAACAACAACCAGAGTCATTGAAAAGTGTGTTCTCTTCATATACCACACATGGATCCACTAGTGTCATTGCATGTGTGTTCTTTTTATTAAGAACAACCAGAGTCATTGAAATGTGTGTTCTTTTCACATACCACAAATGGATCCACCAGTGCCATTGCATGTGTGTTCTTTTTTACTAACAACAACCAGAGTCATTGCATGTGTGTTCTCTTCAGAGACCACACATGGATCCACCAGTGCCATTGCATGTGTGTTCTTTTTACTAACAACAACCAGAGTCATTGAAATGTATGTTCTCTTCACAGACCACACATGGATCCACCAGTGTCATTGCATGTGTGTTCTCTTTACTAACAACAACCAGTGTCATTGCATGTGTGTTCTTTTCACAATCCACCTATGGATCCACCAGTGTCATTGCATGTGTGCCTTCTTTACTAACAACAACCAGTGTCATTGCATGTGTGTTCTTTTCACAATCCACCTATGGATCCACCAGTGTCATTGCATGTGTGTTCTTTTTACTAACAACAACTGGAGTCATTTCATGACTGTTCTTTTCACATAACACATATGGATCCACCAGTGTCAACGAAAAGTGTGTTCTCTTCAGAGAACACACATGGATCCACCAGTGTCATTGCATGTGTGTTCTTTTTACTAACAACAACTAGAGTCATTGCATGTGTGTTCTTTTCACATACCACATATGGATCCACCAGTGTCATTGCATGTGTGCTCTTTTCACAATCCACCTATGGATCCACGACTGTCATTGCATGTGTGTTCTTTTTACTAACAACAACCAGAGTCATTGCAATGTGTGTTCTTTTCACATACCACATATTGATCCACCAGTGTCATTGCATGTGTGTTCTTTTTACTAACAACAACTAGAGTCATTTCATGTGTGTTCTCTTAAGAGACCACACATGGATCCACCAGTGTCATTGCATCTGTGTACTCTTCACTAACAACAACCAGAGTCATTGAAATGTGTGTTCTATTCAGAGACCACACATGGATTCACCAGTGTCATTGCATGTGTGTTCTTTTTACTAACAACAACCAGAGTCATTGAAATGTGTGTTCTCTTTAGAGACCACACATGGATCCGCCAGGGTCATTGCATGTGTGTTCTTGTTACTAAGTACAACCAGAGTCATTGCATGTGTATTCTTTTCACATACCACATATGTATCCACCAGTGTCATTGCGTGTGTGTTCTTTTCACAATCCACCTATGGATCCACTAGTGTCATTGCATGTGTGTTACTTTTACTAACAACAACTAGAGTCAATCCATGACTGTTCTTTTCGCATACCACTATGGATCCACCCGTGTCATTGAAAAGTGTGTTATCTTCAGAGAACACACATGGATCCACCAGTGTCATTGCATGTGTGTTCTTGTTACTAACAACAACGGGAGTCATTGCATGTGTGTTCTTTTCACATACCACATATGGATCCACCAGTGTCATTGCATGTGTGCTCTTTTCACAATCCACCTATAGATCCACCAGTGTCATTACATGTGTGTTCTTTTTACTAACAACAACTAGAGTCATTTCATGACTGTTCTGTTCACATACCAGATATGGATCCACAATTGTCATTGAAATGTGTGTTCTCTTCAGAGACCACACATTGATCCACTAGTGTCATTGCATGTGTGTTCTTTTTACTAACAGGAACTGGAGTCATTGCATGTGTGTTCTTTTCACATACCTCATATGGATCCACCAGTGTCATTGCATGTGTGCTCTTTTCACTAACAACAACCAGAGTCATTGAAATGTGTGTTCTCTTCAGAGACCACACATTGATCCACTAGTGTCATTGCATGTGTGTTCTTTTTACTAACAACAACTGGAGTCATTGCATGTGTGTTCTTTTCACATACCTCATATGGATCCACCAGTGTCATTGCATGTGTGCTCTTTTCACTAACAACAACCAGAGTCATTGAAATGTGTGTTCTCTTCAGAGACCACACATTGATCCACCAGTGTCATTGCATGTGTGTTCTTCTTAGTAACACCAACCAGTGTTATTGCATGTGTGTTCTCTTCAGAGACCACACGTGGATCCACCAGTGTCATTGCATGTGTATTCTTTTTACTAAGTACAACCAGAGTCATTGCATGTGTGTTCTTTTCACATACCACATATGGATCCACCAGTGTCATTGCGTGTGTGTTCTTTTCACAATCCACCTATGGATCCACCAGTGTCATTGCATGTGTGTTCTTCTTAGTAACACCAACCAGTGTTATTGCATGTGTGTTCTCTTCAGAGACCACACGTGGATCCACCAGTGTCATTGCATGTGTGTTCTTTTTACTAAGTACAACCAGAGTCATTGCATGTGTGTTCTTTTCACATACCACATATGGATCCACCAGTGTCATTGCGTGTGTGTTCTTTTCACAATCCACCTATGGATCCACCAGTGTCATTGCATGTGTGTTCTTTTTACTAACAACAACTGGAGTCATTGCATGACTGTTCTTTTCACATACCACATATGGATCCACCAGTGTCATTGAAAAGTGTGTTCTCTTCAGAGAACACACATGGATCCACCAGTGTCATTGCATGTGTGTTCTTTTTACTAACAACAACTGGAGTCATTGCATGTGTGTTCTTTTCACATACCACATATGGATCCACCAGTGTCCTTGCATGTGTGCTCTTTTCACAATCCACCTATGGATCCACTAGTGTCATTGCATGTGTGTTCTTTTTACTAACGACAACCAGAGTCATTGCAATGTGTGTTTTTTTCACATACCACATATTGATCCACCAGTGTCATTGCATGTGTGTTCTTTTTAGTAACAACAACCAGTCATTTTGCATGTGTGTTCTTTTCACATACCACCTATGGATCCACCAGTGACATTGCATGTGTGTTCTTTTTAGTAACAACAACATAGTAATTTTGCATGTGTGTTCTCTTCACAATCCACACATGGATCCAGCAGTGTCATTGCATGTGTGTTCATTTCATAATCCACCTATGGATCCACCAGTATCATTGCATCTGTGTTCTTTTTAGTAACAACAACCAGACTCATTTTGCATGTGTGTTCTCTTCACAATCCACACATGGATCCACCAGTGTCATTGCATGTGTGTTCTTCTTAGTAACACCAACCAGTGTTATTGCATGTGTGTTCTCTTTAGAGACCACACATGGATCCACCAGTGTCATTGCATGTGTGTTCTTTTTACTAAGTACAACCAGAGTCATTGCATGTGTGTTCTTTTCACATACCACATATGGATCCACCAGTGTCATTGCGTGTGTGTTCTTTTCACAATCCACCTATGGATCCACCAGTGTCATTGCATGTGTGTTCTTTTTACTAACAACAACTGGAGTCATTTCATTACTGTTCTTTTCACATACCACATATGGATATACCAGTGTCAACGAAAAGTGTGTTCTCTTCAGAGAACACACATGGATCCATCAGTGTCATTGCATGTGTGTTCTTTTTACTAACAACAACTGGAGTCATTGCATGTGTGTTCTTTTCACATACCACATATGGATCCACCAGTGTCATTGCATGTGTGCTCTTTTCACAATCCACCTATGGATCCACGAGTGTCTTTGCATGTGTGTACTTTTCACTAACAACAACCAGAGTCATTGAAATGTGTGTTCTATTCAGAGACCACACATGGATTCACCAGTGTCATTGCATGTGTGTTCTTTTTACTAACAACAACCAGAGTCAATGAAATGTGTGTTCTCTTTAGAGACCACACATGGATCCACCAGGGTCATTGCATGTGTGTTCTTGTTACTAAGTACAACCAGAGTCATTGCATGTGTATTCTTTTCACATACCACATATGTATCCACAAGTGTCATTGCGTGTGTGTTCTTTTCACAATCTACCTATGGATCCACCAGTCTCATTGCATGTGTGTTCTTTTTACTAACAACAACTAGAGTCATTTCATGACTTTTATTTTCACATACCACATATGGATGCACCAGTGTCATTGCATGTGTGTTCTTTTTACTAACAACAACCAGAGTCATTTCATGTGTGTTCTTTTCACATACCACATATGGATCCACCAGTGTCATCGAAATGTGTGTTCTCTCGAGAGACCACACATGGATCCACCAGTGTTATTGCATGTGTGTTCTTTTTACTAACAACAACCAGAGTCATTGAAAAGTGTGTTCTCTTCAGATACCACACATGGATCCACTAGTGTCATTGCATGTGTGTTCTTTTTACTAACAACAACCAGAGTCATTGAAATGTGTGTTCTTTTCACATACCACAAATGGATCCACCAGTGCCATTGCATGTGTGTTCTTTTTTACTAACAACAACCAGAGTCATTGCATGTGTGTTCTCTTCAGAGACCACACATGGATCCACCAGTGCCATTGCATGTGTGTTCTTTTTACTAACAACAACCAGAGTCATTGAAATGTATGTCCTCATCACAGACCACACATGGATCCACCAGTGTCATTGCGTGTGTGTTCTCTTTACTAACAACAACCAGTGTCATTGCATGTGTGTTCTTTTCACAATCCACCTATGGATCCACCAGTGTCATTGCATGTGTGCCTTTTTTACTAACAACCAGAGTCATTTCATGTGTGTTATTTTCACATACCACATATGGATCCACCAGAGTCATTGAAATGTATGTTCTCTTCAGAGAGCACACATGGATCTACCAGTGTTATTGCATGTGTGTTCTTGTTACTAACAACAACCAGAGTCATTTCATGTGTGTTCTTTTCACATGCCACATATGGATCCACCAGTGTCATTGCATGTATGTTCTCTTCACAATCCACCTATGGATCCACCAGTCTCATTGCATGTGTGTTCTTTTTACTAACAACAACTAGAGTCATTTCATGACTTTTATTTTCACATACCACATATGGATCCACCATTGTCATTGAAATGTGTGTTCTCTTCAAAGACCACACATGGATCCACCAGTGTCATTGCATGTGTGTTCTTTTTACTATCAACAACTGGTGCCATTGCATGTGTGTTCTTTTAACATACCACATATGGAACAACTAGAGTCATTGCACGTGTGCTCTTTTCACTAACAACAACCAGAGTCATTGCATGTGTGTTCTCTTTAGAGACCACACATTGATCCACCAGTGTCATTGGATGTGTGTTCTTTTTACTAACAACAACCAGAGTCATTGCAATGTGTGTTCTCTTCAGAGACCACACATGGATCCACAAGTGTCATTGCATGTGTGTTCTTTTTACTAAGTACAACCAGATTCATTGCATGTGTGTCACATACCACATATGGATCCACCAGTGTCATTGCGTGTGTGTTCTTTTCACAATCCACCTATGGATCCACCAGTGTCATTGCATGCGTGTTCTTTTTACTAACAACAACTAGAGTCATTTCATGACTGTTCTTTTCACATAACACATATGGATCCACCAGTGTCAACGAAAAGTGTGTTCTCTTCAGAGAACACACATGGATCCACCAGTGTCATTGCATGTGTGTTCTTTTTACTAACAACAACTAGAGTCATTGCATGTGTGTTCTTTTCACATACCACATATGGATCCACCAGTGTCATTGCATGTGTGCTCTTTTCACAATCCACCTATGGATCCACGAGTGTCATTGCATGTGTGTTCTTTTTACTAACAACAACCAGAGTCATTGCAATGTGTGTTCTCTTCAGAGACCACACATGGATCCACAAGTGTCATTGCATGTGTGTTCTTTTTACTAAGTACAACCAGATTCATTGCATGTGTGTCACATACCACATATGGATCCACCAGTGTCATTGCGTGTGTGTTCTTTTCACAATCCACCTATGGATCCACCAGTGTCATTGCATGCGTGTTCTTTTTACTAACAACAACTAGAGTCATTTCATGACTGTTCTTTTCACATAACACATATGGATCCACCAGTGTCAACGAAAAGTGTGTTCTCTTCAGAGAACACACATGGATCCACCAGTGTCATTGCATGTGTGTTCTTTTTACTAACAACAACTAGAGTCATTGCATGTGTGTTCTTTTCACATACCACATATGGATCCACCAGTGTCATTGCATGTGTGCTCTTTTCACAATCCACCTATGGATCCACGAGTGTCATTGCATGTGTGTTCTTTTTACTAACAACAACCAGAGTCATTGCAATGTGTGTTCTTTTCACATACCACATATTGATCCACCAGTGTCATTGCATGTGTGTTCTTTTTACTAACAACAACTAGAGTCATTTCATGTGTGTTCTCTTAAGAGACCACACATGGATCCACCAGTGTCATTGCATCTGTACTCTTCACTAACAACAACGAGTCATTGAAATGTGTGTTCTATTCGGAGACCACACATGGATTCACCAGTGTCATTGCATGTGTGTTATTTTACTAACAACAACCAGAGTCATTGAAATGTGTGTTCTCTTTAGAGACCACACATGGATCCTTGAGGTCATTGCATGTGTGTTCTTGTTACTAATTACAACCAGAGTCATTGCATGTGTATTCTTTTCACATACCACATATGTATCCACCAGTGTCATTGCGTGTGTGTTCTTTTCACAATCCACCTATGGATCCACTAGTGTCATTGCATGTGTGTTACTTTTACTAACAACAACTAGAGTCAATCCATGACTGTTCTTTTCGCATACCACTATGGATCCACCCGTGTCATTGAAAAGTGTGTTATCTTCAGAGAACACACATGGATCCACCAGTGTCATTGCATGTGTGTTCTTGTTACTAACAACAACGGGAGTCATTGCATGTGTGTTCTTTTCACATACCACATATGGATCCACCAGTGTCATTGCATGTGTGCTCTTTTCACAATCCACCTATAGATCCACCAGAGTCATTACAAGTGTGTTCTTTTACTAACAACAACTAGAGTCATTTCATGGTATTACATTCACATACCAGATATGGATCCACAATTGTCATTGAAATGTGTGTTCTCTTCAGAGACCACACATTGATCCACTAGTGTCATTGCATGTGTGTTCTTTTTACTAACAGCAACTGGAGTCATTGCATGTGTGTTCTTTTCACATACCTCATATGGATCCACCAGTGTCATTGCATGTGTGCTCTTTTCACTAACAACAACCAGAGTCATTGAAATGTGTGTTCTCTTCAGAGACCACACATTGATCCTGATGTCATTGCATGTGTGTTCTTTTTACTAACAACAACCAGAGTCATTGAAATGTGTGTTCTCTTCAGGGACCACACGTGGATCCACCAGTGTCATTGCATGTGTGTTCTTTTTACTAAGTACAACCAGAGTCATTGCATGTGTGTTCTTTTCACATACCACATATGGATCCACCAGTGTCATTGCGTGTGTGTTCTTTTCACAATCCACCTATGGATCCACCAGTGTCATTGCATGTGTGTTCTTTTTACTAACAACAACTGGAGTCATTGCATGACTGTTCTTTTCACATACCACATATGGATCCACCAGTGTCATTGAAAAGTGTGTTCTCTTCAGAGAACACACATGGATCCACCAGTGTCATTGCATGTGTGTTCTTTTTACTAACAACAACTGGAGTCATTGCATGTGTGTTCTTTTCACATACCACATATGGATCCACCAGTGTCCTTGCATGTGTGCTCTTTTCACAATCCACCTATGGATCCACTAGTGTCATTGCATGTGTGTTCTTTTTACTAACAACAACCAGAGTCATTGCAATGTGTGTTCTTTTCACATACCACATATTGATCCACCAGTGTCATTGCATGTGTGTTCTTTTTACTAACAAGAACTAGAGTCATTTCATGTGTGTTCTCTTAAGAGACCACACTTGGATCCACCAATGTCATTGCATGTGTGTACTTTTCACTAACAACAACCAGAGTCATTGAAATGTGTGTTCTATTCAGAGACCACACATGGATTCACCAGTGTCATTGCATGTGTGTTCTTTTTACTAACAACAACCAGAGTCATTGAAATGTGTGTTCTTTTCACATACCACATATGGATCCACCAGTGTCATTGCTTGTGTGTTCTTTTTACTAACAACAACCAGAGTCATTGCATGTGTGTTCTCTTCAGAGACCACACATGGATCCACCAGTGTCATTGCATGTGTGTTCTTTTTACTAACAACAACCAGAGTCATTGAAATGTGTGTTCTCTTTAGAGACAACACATGGATCCACAAGTGTCATTGCATGTATGTTCTTTTTACTAACAATAACCAGAGTCATTTAAATGTGTGCTCTCTTCAGAGACCACACATGGATCCACCAGTGTCATTGCATGTGTATTCTTTTTACTAACAACAACCAGTGTCATTGCATGTGTGTTATTTCCACAATCAACCTATGGATCCGCCAGTGTCATTGCATATGTGCTTTTTTACTAACAACAACCAGAGTCATTTCATGTGTGTTCTTTTCACATACCACATATTGATCCACCAAAGTCATTGAAATGTATGTTCTCTTCAGAGACCACACATGGATCCACCAGTGTTATTGCATGTGGGTTCTTGTTACTAATAACAACCAGAGTCATTGCATGTGTGTTATTTTCACAATCTACCTATGGATCCACCAGTCTCATTGCATGTGTGTTCTTTTTACTAACAACAACTAGAGTCATTTCATGACTTTTCTTTTCACATACCACATATGGATGCACCAGTGTCATTGCATGTGTGTTCTTTTTACTAACAACAACCAGAGTCATTGAAAAGTGTGTTATCTTCAGATACCACACATGGATCCACTAGTGTCATTGCATGTGTGTTCTTTTTACTAACAACAACCAGAGTCATTGAAATGTGTGTTCTTTTCACATACCACAAATGGATCCACCAGTGCCATTGCATGTGTGTTCTTTTTTACTAACAACAACCAGAGTCATTACATGTTTGTTCTCTTTAGAGACCACACATGGATCCACCAGTGCCATTGCATGTGTGTTCTTTTTACTAACAACAACCAGAGTCATTGCAATGTGTGTTCTTTTCACAGACCACACATGGATCCACCAGTGTCATTGAAATGTATGTTCTCTTCACAGACCACACATGGATCCACCAGTGTCATTGCATGTGTATGTTCTCTTCACAGACCACACATGGATCCACCAGTGTCATTGCATGTGTGTTCTCTTCACTAACAACAACCAGTGTCATTGCAAGTGTGTTCTTTTCACAATCCACCTATGGATCCACCAGTGTCATTGCATGTGTGCCTTTTTTACTAACAACAACCAGAGTCATTTCATGTGTGTTATTTTCACATACCACATATGGATCCACCAGAGTCATTGAAATGTATGTTCTCTTTAGAGAGCACACATGGATCTACCAGTGTTATTGCATGTGTGTTATTGTTACTAACAACAACCAGAGTCATTGCATGTGTGTTCTTTTCACATGCCACATATGGATCCACCAGTGTCATTGCATGTATGTTCTCTTCACAATCCACCTATGGATCCACCAGTCTCATTGCATGTGTGTTATTTTTACTAACAACAAGTGGAGTCATTTCATGACTTTTATTTTCACATACCACATATGGATCCACCATTGTCATTGAAATGTGTGTTCTCTTCAAAGACCACATATGGATCCACCAGTGTCATTGCATGTGTGTTCTTTTTACTATCAACAACTGGTGCCATTGCATGTGTGTTCTTTTCACATACCACATATGGAACAACCAGAGTCATTGCATTTGTGCTCTTTTTACAATCAACCTATGGATCCACAAGTGTCATTCCATGTGTGTTCTTTTTACTAACAACATGCAGAGTCATTGCATGTGTGTTCTTTTCACATACCACGTATGGATCCACCTGTGTCATTGTAGGTGTGCTCTTTTTACTAACAACAACCAGAGTCATTGCATGTGTGTTCTCTTCAGAGACCACACATGGATCCACCAGTGTCATTGCATGTGTGTTCTTTTTACTAACAACAACCAGAGTCATTGAAATGTGTGTTCTCTTCAGAGACCACACATGGATCCACCAGTGTCATTGCATGCGTGTTCTTTTTACTAACAACAACCAGAGTCATTGAAATGTGTGTTGTCTTCAGAGACCACATATGGATCCACCAGTGTCATTGCATGTGTGTTCTTTTTACTAACAACAACCAGAGTCATTGAAATGTGTGTTCTCTTCAGAGACCACACATGGATCCACCAGTGTCATTGCATGTGTGTTCTTTTTACTAACAACAACCAGAGTCATTGAAATGTGTGTTCTTTTCAGAGACCACAAATCGATCCACCAGTGTCATTGCATGTGTGTTCTTTTTACTAACAACAACAAGAGTCATTGAAATGTGTGTTCTCTTCAGAGACCACACATCGATCCACCAGTGCCATTGCATGTGTGTTCTTTTTACTAACAACAACCAGAGTCATTGAAATGTTTGTTCTCTTCAGAGACCACACATGGATCCACCAGTGTCATTGCATGTGTGTTCTCTTTACTAACAACAACTAGTGAAATTGCATGTGTGTTCTTTTTACAATCCACCTATGGCTCCACCAGTGTCACTGGATGTGTGCTTTTTTTACTAACAGCAACCAGAGTCATTTGATGTGTGTTATTTTCACATACCACATATGAATCCACCAGAGTCATTGAAATGTATGTTCTCTTCAGAGAGCACACATGGATCCACCAGTGTTATTGCATGTGTGTTCTTGTTACTAACAACAACCAGTGTCATTGCATGTGTGTTCTTTTCACAATCCACCTATGGATCCGCCAGTGTCATTGCATATGTGCTTTTTTATTAACAACAACCAGAGTCATTTCATGTGTGTTCTTTTCACATACCACATATGGATCCACCAGAGTCATTGAAATGTATGTTCTCTTCAGAGACCACACATGGATCCACCAGTGTTATTGCATGTGTGTTCTTGTTACTAACAACAACCAGAGTCATTGCATGTGTGTTCTTTTCACATGCCACATATGGATCCACTAGTGTCATTGCATGTGTGTTCTTTTCACAATCTACCTATGGATCCACCAGTCTCATTGCATGTGTGTTCTTTTTACTAACAACAACTGGAGTCATTTCATGACTTTTCTTTTTGCATACCACATATGGATCCACCATTGTCATTGAAATGTGTGTTCTCTTCAAAGACCACACAGGGATCCACCAGTGTCAATGCATGTGTGTTCATTTTACTAACAACAACTGGTGTCATTGCATGTGTGTTCTTTTCACATACCACATATGGAACAACCAGAGTCATTGCATTTGTGGTCTTTTCACAATCCAACTATGGATCCACAAGTGTCATTGCATGTGTGTTCTTTTTACTAACAACAAGCAGAGTCATTGCATGTGTGTTCTTTTCACATACCACATATGGATCCACCAGTGTCATTGTAGGTGTGCTCTTTTTACTAACAAGAACCAGAGTCATTGCATGTGTGTTCTCTTCAAAGACCACACATGGATCTACCAGTGTCATTGCATGTGTGTTCTTTTTACTAACAATAACCAGAGTCATTGAAATGTGTGTTCTATTTAGAGACCACACATGGATCCACCAGTGTCATTGCATGTGTGTTCTTTTTACTAACAACAACAAGAGTCATTGAAATGTGTGTTCTTTTCAGAGACCACAAATCGATCCACCAGTGTCATTGCATGTGTGTTCTTTTTACTAACAACAACCAGAGTCATTGAAATGTGTGTTCTCTTCAGAGACCACACATGGATCCACCAGTGTCATTGCATGTGTGTTCTCTTTACTAACAACAACCAGTGTCATTGCATGTGTGTTCTTTTCACAATCCACCTATGGATCCACCAGTGTCATTGCATGTGTGCTTTTTTACTAACAACAACCAGAGTCATTTCATGTGTGTTGTTTTCACATACCACATATGGATCCAACAGAGCCATTGAAATGTATGTTCTCTTCAGAGAGCACACATGGATCCACCAGTGTTATTGCATTTGTGTTATTGTTACTAACAACAACCAGAGTCATTGCATGTGTGTTCTTTTCACATGCCACATATGGATCCACCAGTGTCATTGCATGTGTGTTCTTTTCACAATTCACCTATGGATCCACCAGTCTCATTGCATGTGTGTTCTTTTTACTAACAACAACTGGAGTCATTTCATGACTTTTCTTTTCACATACCACATATGGATCCACCAGTGTTATTGAAATATGTGTTCTCTTCAGAGACCATACATGGATCCACCAGTGTCATTGCATGTGTGTTCTTTTTACTAACAACAACTGGTGGCATTTCATGTGTGATCTTTTCACATACCACATATGGAACAACCAGAGTCATTGCATGTGTGCTCTTTTCACAATCCACCTATGGATCCAGCAGTGTCATTGCATGTGTGTTCTTTTTACTAACAACCAGAGTCATTGCATGTGTGTTCTTATCACATACCACATATGGATCCTCCAGTGTCATTGCATGTGTGTTGTTTTCACAATCCACCTATGGATCCACCAGTGTCATTGCATGTGTGTTCTTTTTACTAACAACAACCAGAGTCATTGCATGTGTGTTCTCTTCAAAGACCACACATGGATCCACCAATGTCATTACATGTGTGTTCTTTGTACTAACAACAACCAGAGTCATTGAAATGTATGTTCTCTTCAGAGAACACACATGGATCCACCAATGTCATTGCATGTGTTTTCTTGTTACTAAGTACAACCAGAGTCAATGCATGTGTGTTCTTTTCACATACCATATATGGATCCACCAGTGTTATTGCATGTGTGCTTTTTTACTAACAACAACCAGAGTCATTTCATGTGTGTTCTTTTCACATACCACATATGGATCCACCAGTGTCATAGAAATGTTTGTTCTCTTCAGAGACCACAAATGGATCCACCAGTGTTATTGCATGTGTGTTCTTGTTACTAACTACATCCAGAGTCATTGCATCTGTGTTCTTTTCACATACCACATATGGATCCACTAGTGTCATTGCATGTGTGTTCTTTTCACAATCTACCTCTGGATCCACCAGTCTCATTGCATGTGTGTTCTTTTTACTAACAACAACTGGAGTCATTTCATGACTTTTCTTTTTGCATACCACATATGGATCCACCATTGTCATTCAAATGTGTGTTCTCTTCAAAGACCACACAGGGATCCACCAGTGTCATTGCATGTGTGTTCATTTTACTAATAACAACAGGTGTCATTGCATGTGTGTTCTTTTCACATACCACATATGGAACAACCAGAGTCATTGCATTTGTGGTCATTTCACAATCCAACTATGGATCCACCAGTGTCATTGCATGTGTGTTATTTTTACTAACAACAAGCAGAGTCATTGCATGTGTGTTCTTTTCACATACCACATATGGATCCACCAGTGTCATTGTAGGTGTGCTCTTTTTACTAACAATAACCAGAGTCATTGCATGTGTGTTCTCTTCAGAGACCACACATGGATCCACCAGTGTCATTGTATGTGTGTTCTTTTTACTAACAATAACCAGAGTCATTGAAATGTGTGTTCTATTCAGAGACCACACATGGATCCACCAGTGTCATTGCATGTGTGTTCTTTTTACTAACAACAACCAGAGTCATTGAAATGTGTGTTCTTTTCAGAGAACACAAATCGATCCCACCAGTGTCATTGCATGTGTGTTCTTTTTACTAACAACAACTAGAGTCATTGAAATGTGTGTTCTCTTCAGAGACCACACATGGATCCACGAGTGTCATTGCATGTGTGTTCTCTTTACTAACAACAACCAGTGTCATTGCATGTGTGTTCTTTTTACTAACAACAACAAGAGTCATTGAAATGTGTGTTCTCTTCAGAGACCACACATCGATCCACCAGTGCCATTGCATGTGTGTTCTTTTTACTAACAACAACCAGAGTCATTGAAATGTTTCTTCTCTTCAGAGACCACACATGGATCCACCAGTGTCATTGCATGTGTGTTCTCTTTACTAACAACAACCAGTGTCATTGCATGTGTGTTCTTTTCACAATCCACCTATGGATCCACCAATGTCATTGCATGTGTGCTTTTTTTACTAACAACAACCAGAGTCATTTCATGTGCGTTATTTTCACATACCACATATGGATCCACCAGAGTCATTGAAATGTATGTTCTCTTCAGAGAGCACACATGGATCCACCAGTGTCATTGCATGTGTGTTCTTTTTACTAACAACAACTGGAGTCATTTCATGACTTTTCTTTTCACATACCACATATGGATCCACCAGTGTTATTGAAATATGTGTTCTCTTCAGAGACCATACATGGATCCACCAGTGTCATTGCATGTGTGTTCTTTTTACTAACAACAACTGGTGGCATTTCATGTGTGATCTTTTCACATACCACATATGGAACAACCAGAGTCATTGCATGTGTGCTCTTTTCACAATCCACCTATGGATCCAGCAGTGTCATTGCATGTGTGTTCTTTTTACTAACAACCAGAGTCATTGCATGTGTGTTCTTATCACATACCACATATGGATCCTCCAGTGTCATTGCATGTGTGTTGTTTTCACAATCCACCTATGGATCCACCAGTGTCATTGCATGTGTGTTCTTTTTACTAACAACAACCAGAGTCATTGCATGTGTGTTCTCTTCAAAGACCACACATGGATCCACCAATGTCATTACATGTGTGTTCTTTGTACTAACAACAACCAGAGTCATTGAAATGTATGTTCTCTTCAGAGAACACACATGGATCCACCAATGTCATTGCATGTGTTTTCTTGTTACTAAGTACAACCAGAGTCAATGCATGTGTGTTCTTTTCACATACCATATATGGATCCACCAGTGTTATTGCATGTGTGCTTTTTTACTAACAACAACCAGAGTCATTTCATGTGTGTTCTTTTCACATACCACATATGGATCCACCAGTGTCATAGAAATGTTTGTTCTCTTCAGAGACCACAAATGGATCCACCAGTGTTATTGCATGTGTGTTCTTGTTACTAACTACATCCAGAGTCATTGCATCTGTGTTCTTTTCACATACCACATATGGATCCACTAGTGTCATTGCATGTGTGTTCTTTTCACAATCTACCTCTGGATCCACCAGTCTCATTGCATGTGTGTTCTTTTTACTAACAACAACTGGAGTCATTTCATGACTTTTCTTTTTGCATACCACATATGGATCCACCATTGTCATTCAAATGTGTGTTCTCTTCAAAGACCACACAGGGATCCACCAGTGTCATTGCATGTGTGTTCATTTTACTAATAACAACAGGTGTCATTGCATGTGTGTTCTTTTCACATACCACATATGGAACAACCAGAGTCATTGCATTTGTGGTCATTTCACAATCCAACTATGGATCCACCAGTGTCATTGCATGTGTGTTATTTTTACTAACAACAAGCAGAGTCATTGCATGTGTGTTCTTTTCACATACCACATATGGATCCACCAGTGTCATTGTAGGTGTGCTCTTTTTACTAACAATAACCAGAGTCATTGCATGTGTGTTCTCTTCAGAGACCACACATGGATCCACCAGTGTCATTGTATGTGTGTTCTTTTTACTAACAATAACCAGAGTCATTGAAATGTGTGTTCTATTCAGAGACCACACATGGATCCACCAGTGTCATTGCATGTGTGTTCTTTTTACTAACAACAACCAGAGTCATTGAAATGTGTGTTCTTTTCAGAGAACACAAATCGATCCCACCAGTGTCATTGCATGTGTGTTCTTTTTACTAACAACAACTAGAGTCATTGAAATGTGTGTTCTCTTCAGAGACCACACATGGATCCACGAGTGTCATTGCATGTGTGTTCTCTTTACTAACAACAACCAGTGTCATTGCATGTGTGTTCTTTTTACTAACAACAACAAGAGTCATTGAAATGTGTGTTCTCTTCAGAGACCACACATCGATCCACCAGTGCCATTGCATGTGTGTTCTTTTTACTAACAACAACCAGAGTCATTGAAATGTTTCTTCTCTTCAGAGACCACACATGGATCCACCAGTGTCATTGCATGTGTGTTCTCTTTACTAACAACAACCAGTGTCATTGCATGTGTGTTCTTTTCACAATCCACCTATGGATCCACCAATGTCATTGCATGTGTGCTTTTTTTACTAACAACAACCAGAGTCATTTCATGTGCGTTATTTTCACATACCACATATGGATCCACCAGAGTCATTGAAATGTATGTTCTCTTCAGAGAGCACACATGGATCCACCAGTGTCATTGCATGTGTGTTCTCTTTACTAACAACAACCAGTGTCATTGCATGTGTGTTCTTTTCACAATCCACCTGTGGATCCACCAGTGTCATTGCATTTGTGCCTTTTTACTAACAATAACCAGAGTCATTTCATGTGTGTTGTTTTCACATTCCACATATGGATCCAACAGAGCCATTGAAATGTATGTACTCTTCAGAGAGCACACATGGATCCACCAGTGTTATTGCATTTGTGTTATTGTTACTAACAACAACCAGAGTCATTGCATGTGTGTTCTTTTCACATGCCACATATGGATCCACCAGTCTCATTGCATGTGTGTTGTTTTTACTAACAACAACTGGAGTCATTTCATGACTTTTCTTTTCACATACCACATATGGATCCACCAGTGTTATTGAAATATGTGTTCTCTTTAGAGACCAGACATGGATCCACCAGTGTCATTTCATGTGTGTTCTTTTTACTAACAACAACTGGTGGCATTGCATGTGTGTTCTTTTCACATACCACATATGGAACAACCAGAGTCATTGCATGTGTGCTCTTTTCACAATCCACATATGGATCCACCAGTGTCATTGCATGTGTGTTCTTTTTACTAACAACCAGAGTCATTGCATGTGTGTTCTTATCACATACCACATATGGATCCACCTGTGTCATTGCATGTGTGTTGTTTTCACAATCCACCTATGGATCCACCAGTGTCATTGCATGTGTGTTCTTTTTACTAACAACAACCAGAGTCATTGCATGTGTGTTCTCTTCAGAGACCACACATGGATCCACCAATGTCATTACATGTGTGTTCTTTGTACTAACAACAACCAGAGTCATTGAAATGTGTGTTCTCTTCAGAGACCACACATGGATCCACCAATGTCATTTAATGTGTTTTCTTGTTACTAAGTACAACCAGAGTCATTGCATGTGTGTTCTTTTCACATACCATATATGGATCCACCAGTGTTATTGCATGTGTGCTTTTTTACTAACAACAACCACAGTCATTTCATGTGTGTTCTTTTCACATACCACATATGGATCCACCAGTGTCATAGAAATGTCTGTTCTCTTCAGAGACCACAAATGGATCCACCAGTGTTATTGCATGTGTGTTCTTGATACTAACAACATCCAGAGTCATTGCATCTATGTTCTTTTCACATACCACATATGGATCCACTAGTGTCATTGCATGTGTGCTCTTTTCACAATCCACCTATGGATCCACCAGTGTCACTACATGTGTTTCTTTTTACTAACAACAACTAGAGTCATTTCATGACTATTCTTTTCACACACCACATATGGATCCACCAGTGTCATTGAAATGTGTGTTCTCTTCAGAGACCACACATGGATCCACCAATGTCATTGCATGTGTTTTCTTCTTACTAAGTACAACCAGAGTCATTGCATGTGTGTTCTTTTCACATACCACATATGGATCCACCAGTGTTATTGCATGTGTGCTTTTTTACTAACAACAACCAGAGTCATTTCATGTGTGTTCTTTTCACATACCACGTATGGATCCACCAGTGTCATAGAAATGTCTGTTCTCTTCAGAGACCACAAATGGATCCACCAGTGTTATTGCATGTGTGTTCTTGTTACTAACAACAACCAGAGTCATTGCATGTGTGTTCTTTTCACATACCATATATGGATCCACCAGTGTTATTGCATGTGTGCTTTTTTACTAACAACAACCAGAGTCATTTCATGTGTGTTCTTTTCACATACCACGTATGGATCCACCAGTGTCATAGAAATGTCTGTTCTCTTCAGAGACCACAAATGGATCCACCAGTGTTATTGCATGTGTGTTCTTGTTACTAACAACAACCAGAGTCATTGCATCTGTGTTCTTTTCACATACCACATATGGATCCACTAGTGTCATTGCATGTGTGTTCTTTTCACAATCCACCTATGGATCCACCAGTGTCATTGCATGTGTGTTCTTTTTACTAACAACAACTAGAGTCATTTCATGACTGTTGTTTTCACATACCACATATGGATCAACCAGTGTCATTGAAATGTGTGTTCTCTTCAGAGACCACACATGGATCCACCAGTGTCATTACATGTTTGTTCTTTTTACTAACAACAACTGGAGTCATTGCATGTGTGTTCTTTTCACATACCACATATGGATCCACCGGTGTCATTGCATGTGTGCTCTTTTCACAATCCACCTATGGATCCACCAGTGTCATTGCATGTGTGTTCTTTTTACTAACAACAACCAAAGTCATTGAAATGTGTGTTCTTTTCACATACCACCTATGGATCCACCAGTGTCATTGCATGTGTGTTATTTTTACTAACAACAACCAGAGTCATTGCATGTGTGTTCTCTTCAGAGCCAAACACATGGATCCACCAGTGTCATTGCATGTGTGTTATTTTTAATAACAACAACCAGAGTCATTGAAATGTGTGTTCTCTTCCGAGACCACACATGGATCCACCAGTGTCATTGCATGTGTCTTTTTTTTACTAACAACAACCAGAGTCATTGCATGTGTGTTCTCTTCAGAGACCACACATGGATCCACCAATGTCATTACATGTGTGTTCTTTGTACTAACAACAACTAGAGTCATTGAAATGTATGTTCTCTTCAGAGACCACACATGGATCCACCAATGTCATTGCATGTGTTTTCTTGTTACTAAGTACAACCAGAGTCATTGCATGTGTGTTCTTTTCACATACCATATATGGATCCACCAGTGTTATTGCATGTGTGCTTTTTTACTAACAACAACCACAGTCATTTCATGTGTGTTCTTTTGACATACCACATATGGATCCACCAGTGTCATAGAAATGTTTGTTCTCTTCAGAGACCACAAATGGATCCACCAGTGTTATTGCATGTGTGTTCTTGTTACTAACAACATCCAGAGTCATTGCATCTATGTTCTTTTCACATACCACATATGGATCCACTAGTGTCATTGCGTGTGTGTTCTTTTCACAATCTACCTATGGATCCACCAGTCTCATTGCATGTGTGTTCTTTTTACTAACAACAACTGGAGTCATTTCATGACTTTTCTTTTTTGCATACCACATATGGATCCACCATTGTCATTGAAATGTGTGTTCTCTTCAAAGACCACACAGGGATCCACCAGTGTCATTGCATGTGTGTTCATTTTACTAACAACAACTGGTGTCATTGCATGTGTGTTCTTTTCACATACCACATATGGAACAACCAGAGTCATTGCATTTGTGGTCTTTTCACAATCCAACTATGGATCCACCAGTGTCATTGCATGTGTGTTCTTTTTACTAACAACAAGCAGAGTCATTGCATGTGTGTTCTTTTCACTTACCACATATGGATCCACCAGTGTCATTGTAGGTGTGCTCTTTTTACCAACAACAACCAGAGTCATTGCATGTGTGTTCTCTTCAGAGACCACACATGGATCCAACAGTGTCATTGCATGTGTGTTCTGTTTACTAACAATAACCAGAGTCATTGAAATGTGTGTTCTATTCAGAGACCACACATGGATCCACCAGTGTCATTGCATGTGTGTTCTTTTTACTAACAACAACCAGAGTCATTGAAATGTGTGTTCTTTTCAGAGACCACAAATCGATCCACCAGTGTCATTGCATGTGTGTTATTTTTACTAACAACAACCATAGTCATTGAAATGTGTGTTTTCTTCAGAGACCACACATGGATCCACCAGTGTCATTGCATGTGTGTTCTTTTCACAATCCACCTGTGGATCCACCAGTGTCATTGCATGTGTTCTTTTTTACTAACAACAACCAGAGTCATTTCATGTGTGTTGTTTTCACATACCACATATGGATCCAACAGAGCCATTGAAATGTATGTATTCTTTAGAGAGCACACATGGATCCAACTTTGTTATTGCATTTGTGTTATTGTTACTAACAACAACCAGAGTCAGTGCATGTGTGTTCTTTTCACATGCCACATATGGATCCACCAGTGTCATTGCATGTGTGTTCTTTTCACAATCCACCTATGGATCCACCAGTCTCATTGCATGTGTGTTCTTTTTACTAACAACAACTGGAGTCATTTCATGAATTTTCTTTTCACATACCACATATGGATCGACCAGTGTTATTGAAATATGTGTTCTCTTCAGAGACCAGACATGGATCCACCAGTGTCATTGCATGTGTGTTCTTTTTACTAACAACAACTGGTGGCATTGCATGTGTGTTCTTTTCACATACCACATATGGAACAACCAGAGTCATTGCATCTGTGCTCTTTTCACAATCCACATATGGATCCACCAGTGTCATTGCATGTGTGTTATTTTTACTAACAACCAGAGTCATTGCATGTGTGTTCTTATCACATACCATATATGGATCCACCAGTGTTATTGCATGTGTGCTTTTTTACTAACAACAACCAGAGTCATTTCATGTGTGTTCTTTTCACATACCACATATGGATCCACTAGTGTCATAGAAATGTCTGTTCTCTTCAGAGACCACAAATGGATCCACCAGTGTTATTGCATGTGTGTTCTTGTTACTAACAACATCCAGAGTCATTGCATCTGTGTTCTTTTCACATACCACATATGGATCCACTAGTGTCATTGCATGTGTGTTCTTTTAACAATCCACCTACGGATCCACCAGTGTCACTGCATGTGTGTTCTTTTTACTAACAACAACTAGAGTCATTTCATGACTATTCTTTTCACACACCACATATGGATCCACAAGTGTCATTGAAATGTGTGTTCTCTTCAGAGACCACACATGGATCCACCAATGTCATTGCATGTGTTTTCTTCTTACTAAGTACAACCAGAGTCATTGCATTTGTGTTCTTTTCACATACCACATATGGATCCACCAGTGTTATTGCATGTGTACTTTTTTACTAACAACAACCAGAGTCATTTCATGTGTGTTCTTTTCACATACCACGTATGGATCCACCAGTGTCATAGAAATGTCTGTTCTCTTCAGAGACCACAAATGGATCCACCAGTGTTATTGCATGTGTGTTCTTGTTACTAACAACAACCAGATTCATTGCATCTGTGTTCTTTTCACATACCACATATGGATCCACTAGTGTCATTGCATGTGTGTTCTTTTCACAATCCACCTATGGATCCACCAGTTTCATTGCATGTGTGTTCTTTTTACTAACAACAACTAGAGTCATTTCATGACTGTTGTTTTCACATACCACATATGGATCCACCAGTGTCATTGAAATGTGTGTTCTCTTCAGAGACAACATGGATCCACTGATGTCATTACATGTTTGTTCTTTTTACTAACAACAACTGGAGTCATTGCATGTGTGTTCTTTTCACATACCACATATGGATCCACCGGTGTCATTGCATTGTGCTCTTTTCACAATCCACCTATGGATCCACCAGTGTCATTGCATGTGTGTTCTTTTTACTAACAACAACCAAAGTCGTTGAAATGTGTGTTCTTTTCACATACCACCTATGGATCCACCAGTATCATTGCATGTGTGTTATTTTTACTAACAACAACCAGAGTCATTGCATGTGTGTTCTCTTTAGAGCCAAACACATGGATCCACCAGTGTCATTGCATGTGTGTTCTTTTTAATAACAACAACCAGAGTCATTGAAATGTGTGTTCTCTTCAGAGACCAGACATGGATCCACCAGTGTCATTGCATGTGTGTTCTTTTTACTAACAACAACCAGTGTCATTGCATGTGTGTTATTTTCACATACCACATATGGCTCCACCAGTGTCATTGCATGTGTGATTTTTTTACTAACAACAACCAGAGTCATTTCATGTGTGTTCTTTTCACATACCACATATGGATCCACCAGAGTCATTGAAATGTGTGTTCTCTTTAGAGACCACACATGGATTCACCAGTGTCATTGCATGTGTGTTCTTGTTACTAACAACAACTAGAGTCATTGCATGGAGAATATCATTTTGCGGCCCGAAAGTTGGGGTGTACAGGCAACACGGTACCCGAGTTCCCTGATATCATCCGCGATGACTATAGTTGGCGTGCCAAATACTCAGAGGGTCTTTTTGGGCATGAATTCAACTTTATGTTTCAATATAAAAAATCAGGCTAACGGCTGTCAAGTTGGGCCCCCTGTCAGTTCTCGCCGTTATGTCGCTCCTATCACTCCTGTCGCTTAGGTGTCAATTAAGCTTGCATCGTTGGTGCCTGCATCCATTACGCGTCTTATTCTTCCCCGGAGCGGCAATCTGTGGGGCGTCGCAGCCATGGCGCGGAGCTAGGACATGGACGAACCTGCTCGGCCCAGCTATCCTCCATGTAGGCTTGCAGCGTTGGAGCCTCCATTACTCGTCTTCTTCCCTGGAGCGGCAATCTGTGGTCGCAGCCATGGCGCAGAGCTGGGAAGTGACGAAGCTGCTCGGCCCCGCTCTCCTCCCCATCCTGAGCCGGAGCTCGCCCTCACCGTGGACGCACCCATGGCACGGTCAGGGACGAGAATTGGTTCTCGGTGAGATCTATCACCTTGTTGACCATGCTCGGTTCTGTTTTCTTCTTCTAGAATCCGATCTCGCCGTCGCCGTGGTTGCACCCGCACCAATTCTGCCACCTCTGTCGAGGTCTCTGTGGTAGCTCAAGTTCTGGGGCTCTCCAAGTTCTGCCATCTTGGGCCTGTAAGTGTTGTTGTATGTTAAACTAGCAAATCTCGTTTGTGCAAATCTCTTGGGATGTACCCACTTCATTGTGTTTAATTATGAAAGACAAAATTTAAATGACTTCTCTCAATTTCTTGCATAGAAAAATGCACAGCTAATTTCATATTCTCGCAGGCACTGGCCCCACTTGTTGAACCGGCAGCACTGCCACGATCTCTAGGTAACCACGGTGAGTTCTCGAACCGAAAGTTGCAGTTACCACATTTCTTCTGCAGTCATTCCTCTACAGTTTTCCTGGGCGCTTCTTCTTCCTCTGTTCTGAAACTGTCGGTTCATCTTCTTCTTCCTCTCGAAGGCAGTTCCTTGCAGGCAGTTCCTTTCACCCATTTCCTTGCAGGCATGGACGATGGGAAACGCACAATAGAGACCCACTTGGTCCCTGCCCATGGCACCACGACTTTGACAGTGGTGTACACAAATGATGAAGCGACTATGGAGACAACTCTCGCCAGGTTTAAGCAATTGCTTGAGAAAGAGAAGCACAAGTTTGTGGGGCTAGACTTGGAGTACACCCATGCAAATAAGCGAAAAAAATCCTCCACAAGAGATCGCTGTCATGCAAATCGCCATACATGAGGAGGTCCTCGTTTACCACTTCTGCAGGTATGTGAAATTTAAATTTGAGATCCCCACTTCTGCATCCCTTGTTCCCTTACATCCCTAGAACCATCTAAGTGCAGGAGTAAACCAACTAAGATGCGTTGTCTGGCTCTGGTCGAGTTCTTGTGTAGGAAAGGGATAACTTTCACTAGCGTGGATATCACAAATGACACAATTATGCTTTATCGTGCGTTGATAAAAATCCAGAGGGGCACCACATCGACATCCAAAATATGTACAAGATAAAATCATACCCAGCGAAGGATGGCATGGGTGATCTGGCAGCGGAAATCATCGATAAATCCTATGAAAAACTGAAGAAATTGAAGCCACTCGATCACAACTACTGGGAGTGGAAGCCGATGAGCCAGGCGCACCTCGAGTATGCAGCCAGAGACGCCTACATGACATACGAGTTGTACAGTAAGCTCATTACCATGAAAGATGGGATGGTTAAGGCGGGGTTTTTCGCGAGAGCACTATGCCCTGGTTGCAAGCTAGCCTAGGAGAAGAAGCGTGAGGAGGACAGAAAGCGGTTTTAGGACGAGCAGGGATCTTGGGACGGTGGCGACATCAAGCGGCTGAAGGGGAAGCATGTCAAGGACGACAACAAGTTGTGGTGATACATTATGTGTTTGAACTAGATTTTAGTTTCTAGTTTATTATGTGTGTGATACATTTAGTTACTTCAATACAAAATTTTAACCAATTTAACTTGTTGATGTATTTCTTGACAATTATAATATAATCGAGCACTAGAAATATTTTGTAGTGTGCATGAGCATGATCAGTAAATATAATTTAACACTAGAAACTTTAAGGCACTCCATGTAAAGGAGTAGATTAATATATAAGGTTCACTAGAGACACCACAGATATATTGTCTTACATGCCACACACAGGTAATAATTAACTAGAACAAAATAAAAGCATGGGCTATAGCAGGAGGCCGGGACACGGAGACACCTAGCAGGGCAGGGGTTTATCAGCAGGAGGCAGCGGCAGCCTAGTCGATGGGATACAGGCTAGTCCTAACATACTCCTGGAGGAATTTGCCGTAGGCTGCGTGCCGCGCCGAGGTAATCGGCCTATGGCTTCTGCCTCTGCCTCTTCCAATGCCCTCTGCGTGCTGGATCATGCTGTTGAGGTCCACATTGATTGCTCTGCGACAAAATGGGCAAAACAGTCTCCCCCTACGGTGGAAATGGATTATCCCACACCATAACCGCCTCAGCACATAGCGGCTCTTGTTGTCCCTGGATTCCTTGCTATCGTCCAGTTCATCATCATCCTCCTGTTGATTTTTAAGAACATAACTTAGAACTCGTACATATGATTGAATTGTATTACAACTCAAGAACTGACAACATGTATATGTAAGACAATATATCCGTGGATATCAAAGATAAAGCATCTCAGCAATAGTTTGATCGGTTCATATATCATTTCATCTCAACACAATGACAAATAATTGCATCAGATTGCGGCCTCATAAGTTTATTCAGGGACGGTGTGAGTGAACCAAGTAACAATTGCACAGCCTGTATTGTTGTTGTACATCGCCCAGGTTCTCGTCCCTGAAAAAATCTGACACCAATGTGTCTGCCTCTCTTTTGGGGAAAATTTGAATCATTGGCCACAATAAGAAATTGAAATGTAATCGTACAAAACATTATTTAGGGATATACATAGTCAGGTACAAAAACAAGCCTAAATATTGTAATTATAAATAAAAAACCAAACAATTAATCCTCAGGTGCATGTTAAAAATACTTATGATCAAAACCATTCATATACATATGCATCAGACCAATCATTAAAAGATCAAAAACAATTCAAGGATCATATATGTAGTTCCACATGAGAATAAATCTAGGGCCTCATAATTTGTTTTAGAGATAGACTAGGCGAACCAAAGTACCAATAACACAACCTATATTGTTTGTGTGCATTACTGCCTCAGGTTCACCAACCCATCCCTAAAACACGACACCATCATACGTATCTCCCCTTGAACTCTTTTGGGGCAAATTTCAATCATCGGCCTCGGTGACAAAGTAAAATGTAATTCTTATACACTATGAATGCATGGAATAGATAATTTGAATATCATAGTTCTATGAATGTAGAATAAAGATTGCGGCCTCATAAGTTTATTCAGGGACGGCGCGAGTGAACCAAGTAACAATTTCACAGCCTATATTGTTGTTGTACATCGCCCCAGGTTCACTAACTCGTCCCTGAAAAAATCTGACACCAATGTGTCTGCCTCTCTTTTGGGACAAATTTGAATCATTGGCCACTAAGAAATTGAAATGTAATCGTACAAAACATTATTCAGGGATATACATAGTCAGGTACAAAAACAAGCCTAAATATTGTAATTATAAATAAAAAACCGAACAATTAATCCTCAGGTGCATGTTAAAAATACTTATGATCAAAACCATTCATATACATATGCATCATACCAATCATTAAAAGATCAGAAACAATTCAAGGATCATATATGTAGTTCCACATGAGAATAAATCTAGGGCCTCAAAATTTGTTTTAGAGATGGAGTAGGCGAACCAAAGTACCAACAACACAACCTATATTGTTTGTGTGCATTGTTGCCTCAGGTTCACCAACCCATCCCTAAAACACGACATCATCATACGTGTCTCCCCTTGAACTCTTTTGGGGAAAATTTCAATCATCGGCCTCGATGACAAACTAAAATGTAATTCTTATACACTATGAATGCATGGAATAGATAATTTGAATATCATAGTTCTATGAATGTAGAATAAAGATTGCAGCCTCATAAGTTTATTCAGGGACGGCGTGAGTGAACCAAGTAACAATTGCACAGCCTATATTGTTGTTGTACATTGCCCCAGGTTCACTAACTTGTCCCTGAAAAATTCTGACACCAATGTGTCTGCCTCTCTTTTGGGGCAAATTTGAATCATTGGCCACAATAAGAAATTCAAATGTAATTGTACAAAACATTATTCAGGGATATACATAGTCAGGTACAAAAACAAGCCTAAATATTGTAATTATAAATAAAAATCCAAACAATTAATCTTCAGGTGCATGTTAAAAATACTTATGATCAAAACCATTCATATAATATGCATCATACCAATCATTAAAAGATGAGAAACAATTCAAGGATCATATATGTAGTTCCATATGAGAATAAATCTAGGGCCTCAAAATTTGTTTCAGAGATGGAGTTGGGGAACCAAAGTACCAACAGCATAACCTATATTGTTTGTGTGCATTGCTGCTCCAGGTTCACCAACCCATCCCTAAAACACGACACCATCATACGTGTCTCCACTTGAACTCTTTTGGGGCAAATTTCAATCATCGGCCTCGGTGACAAACTAAAATGTAATTCTTATACACTATGAATGCATGGAATAGATAATTCAAATATCATAGTTCTATGAATGTAGAATAAAGATTGTAGCCTCATAAGTTTCTACAGAGATGGCGTAAGCGAACCAAGTAACAATTGCATAGCTTATATTGATCTTGTACATGGCCCCAGGTTCGCTCACTCATCCCTGTAAAAATTTGACACCAATGTGTCTGCCTCTCTTTGGGGCAAATTTGAATCATTGGCCACAATAAGAAATTGAAATGTAATCATACCAAACAATATTCAGGGATATACATCATACAACGCATTCATAGATTCAAAACAATACAAATATTATATATTTAGGTTCCATACGAGAGAAAAAATTAGGGCCTAATTTTTTTCAGCGATGGAGTCAGAGAACCAAAATACCAACAGAACAACCTATATTGTTTATGTGCATTGCTGCCTCAGGGCCACTAACCATCCCTAAGAAAACGAGACCATCAGATTTCCTTGCACTATTTTGGGGCAAAATTGAATCATTGGGCTCAGTAAGGAATAGAAATGTAATGTTATATGCCTACTGTGTATCAAAATCAACACTCAACTAGCAAACTCAACTAGATGGCAGATGAGCAGATTGGGGTTTTGTGACTAGACGGATTGGGGTTTTGTGACTAGATGGCAGATGCATCAATCAACCGATCGAATCACATATATACTACCCTACTTCAAGAGCAAAAGAATCTGTACACGATTGAGCAAATCCTATGTATGAACAGTGAAAACTGCGGCTACGACTAGAGAAGCTAGCAATGTAGTACCCCGGACTCCTCATCAGGGACCTCCTCCTCGAACTCATCATTCTCCGTGATTGCGTCGAAGATTTCTTGAACGGCGATGGGGTCGTCGATGTAGATCACCGGATTGCCTCTGCCTGCCGCCTGCCCCTATCCAGATTTGCCGATGGCACCACGACGTTGTCGTCCACCTGCTGGTCGGCGGCGACGGCTACTACCGGCTGCTCGGTGGTGATGGCTACCACCTGCTGCTCGGCGGCGACGGCTACCAACTGATGCTTGGCGGCGACAGATACTGGCTGGACGGATGACTTCGCACCCTTGACGGCGCGGCGACGAGCGGCGTTCATGCCCGGAGAAGACGCCTCCGTCTGCTTGGCGACGACCGAGCCATCTGCTGCTTCGCCTTCAACTGGCTTCACCTACGGATCTTCTCCACGCGTACGCTTCATGGCGCACCAAGGGAAGGAGGTAGTGCAAACGAGGGAGATTCGGCGCGCGCGGCAGGTGTAGATTGGGGTCTTGGGACTAGACAGACTGGGGGAAATGACAAGAGCTCATGGAAGAAGAAGGTCGAGGGGGGTTATAAACACCGGACCGTTCGTAGTCCTCGAGTGGACACGTGTGGTGGGCGGGGGGGCGGCTACCACGATCTCCACCCTTTTTTTCGGTTCCCTTTTTTTGAAACAGCCACGATCTCCACTTTAGAGCTGCATTGAAAACACGCTCATGGCAGACCTTGATTCCACTGCATTCAAGTGGCGTGGAACTAATTTATAGCAACGTTAGATCTACTCGAGGGGGGCCCTTGACTCATGGAATTTACTAGCGGTAGGGCCTAGTTGGAAGTGAGATTGAGAGCGCTGCGTATAAATGGGATATGTCTGATTAAAATCAAGTGGCAATAAATTGCAGCATCCCGTCGACAACCGTGCACTCGATGACCCCGTTTCCCTATGCATGAGTTGTAGTAGCAGTAGTAGGCTTTTCAGACTTGATTAAACTTGACATGACCGCTCGACGACTTTTTCGATGGACGGCATCGTGTTCCTTCCTGTAGAAGTCTCGTGGAGGGAGACGTCCGTGCTGTCTCACGCTGTACTGTGAAGGGCACGAGGTGTGCAACGATCATCGTTGGATCGCACAGAATCAACGGTTGGTGCGCACGATCCGCGTGACAACTGTGACAACCAATCAGGGAGTAGCAGATAGGGTGAGCATAGTTTTGGGCTTCTACGAAAGATAGAGAGGGGGTGGGCAAAACTAAGTAGTACCACATAAAACCAAGGGCAAAACTAAGTAGTATAAAAATGGAAAGTGTCTTGTACGATGAAATACATCGTGGAATACATCAAATTATGCCAAAATAGATCCACTAGAGTTCATTGGATGTGTGTTCTTCTCATAAACCATGCGTGGATCCACCAGTGGCATTGCATGTCTGTTCCTCTAAACAAACCACATAAGGATCCACCAGTGTCATTACATGTCTATTCTTTTCATGAACCACATAAGGATCTACCAGTGTCATTGCATGTCTGTTCTTTTCATGAACCACACCCAGTGTCATTGCATGTGTGTTACTTCTATAAACCACATATGGATCCACCCAGTGTGATTGCATGTTTGTTCCTTCCATAAACCACATAAGGATCCACCAGTGTCATTGCATGTGTGTTCTTTTCATGAACCACTCCTAGTGTCAGTGCATGTCTGTTCTTTTCATGAACCACACCCAGTGTCATTGCATGTTAGTTCTTTTCATGAACCACATAAGGATCCACCGGTGTCATTGGATGTGTGTTCTTCTCATGCACCTTCTTCTTCCATGAGCTCGTGTCATTCCCCCCAACTAGAGTCATTGGATGTGTGTTCTTCTCATGAACCACACGTGGATCCACCGGTGTCATTGCATGTCTGTTCCTCTAAACAAACCACATAAGGATCCACTAGTGTCATTGTGTGTGTTCTTTTGATGAACCACACCCATTATCATTGCATGTGTGTTCTTCTAAACAAACCACATAAGGATCCACTAGTGTCAATGCATGTCTGTTCTTTTCATGAACCACATAAGGATGGGCCCACCAGTGTCATTGCATGTTTGTTCTTTTCATGAACCACACCCAATGTCAGTTAATGTCTGTTCTATTCATGAACCACACCTAGTTTCACTGCATGTCTGTTCCTCTAAACAAACCACATAAGGATCCACCAATGTCATTGCATGTATGTTCTTTTCATGAACCACATAAGGAACTACCAGTGTCATTGCATGTCTGTTCTTTTCATGAACCACACCTAGTGTCATTGCATGTGTGTTACTTCCATAAACCACATATGGATCGACCTAGTGTGATTGCATGTATGTTCCTTCCATAAACCACATAAGGATCCACCAGTGTCATTGCCTGTCTGTTCTTTTCATGAACCACATAAGGATCCACCAATGTCATTGCATGTCTGTTCTTTTCATGAATCACAGCTAGAGTCATTGCATGTCTTTTACTTCCATAAAACACATATGGATCCACCTAGTGTGATTGCATGTCTATTCCACTAAACAAACCACATAAGGATCCACTAGTGTCAATCCGTGTCTGTTCTTTTCATGAACCACACCTAGTGTCATTGCATGCGTGTTCTTCTAAACGAACCACATAAGGATCCACCAGTGTCATTGCCTATATGTTCTTTTCATGAACCACACCCAGTGTCATTGCATGTGTGTTATTATAAACAAACCACATAAGTCATTGCATGTCTGTTCTTTTCATGAACCACAACCGGTGTCATTGCATGTTTGTTCTTTTCATGAACCACGGCTAGAGTCATTGCATGTCTGTTCCTCTAAACAAACCACATAAGGATCCACCAGTGTCATTGCATGTTTGTTCCTTTCATGAAACACATAAGGATCTACCAGTGTCATTGCATGTCTGTTCTTTTCATGAACCACACCCAGTGTCATTGCATGTGTGTTACTTCCATAAACCACATGTGGATCCACCGGTGTCATTGCATGTTTGTTCCTCTAAACAAACCACATAAGGATCCACCAGTGTCATTGCCTGTCTGTTCTTCTCATGAACCTCATAAGGATGGGCCCACCAGTGTCATTGCATGTCTATTCTTTTCATGAACCACACCCAGTGTCAGTGCATGTCTGTTTTATTCATGAACCACACCCAGTTTCACTGCATGTCTGTTCTTTTCATGAACCACATAAGGATCTACCAGTGTCATTGCATGTCTTTTACTTCCATAAACCACATGTGGATCCACCGGTGTCATTGCATGTCTGTTCCTCTAAACAAACCACATAAGGATCCACCAGTGTCATTGCGTGTGTGTTCTTCTCATGAACCACATAAGGATCTACCACTGTCATTGCATGTCTGTTCTTTTCATGAACCACACCCAGTGTCATTGCATGTGTGTTACTTCCATAAACCGCATATGGATCCACCGGTGTGATTGCATGTCTGTTCCTTCCATAAACCACATAAGGATCCACCAGTGTCATTGCCTGTCTGTTCTTTTCATGAACCACTCCTAGTGTCAGTGCATGTCTGTTCTTTTCATGAACCACACCCAGTGTCACTGCATGTCAGTTCTTTTCATGAACCACATAAGGATCTACCAGTGTCATTGCATGTGTGTTCTTCTAAACAAACCACATAAGGATCCACTAGTGTCATTGAAATGTGTGTTCTTTTCATGAACCACATAAGGATGGGCCCACCAGTGTCATCGCATGTCTGTTCTTTTCATGAACCACACCCAGTGTCAGTTCATGTCTGTTCTATTCATGAACCACACCCAGTTTCACTGCATGTCTGTTCTTTTCATGGACCACATAAGGATCTACCATTGTCATTGCATGTCTTTTACTTCCATAAACCACATGTGGATCCACCGGTGTCATTGCATGTCTGTTCCTCTAAACAAACCACATAAGGATCCACCAGTGTCATTGCCTGTCTGTTCTTCTCATGAACCACATAAGGATCTACCAGTGTCATTGCATGTCTGTTCTTTTCATGAACCACACCTAGTGTCAGTGCATCTGTGTTACTTCCATAAACCACATATGGATCCACCGGTGTGATTGCATGTCTGTTCCTTCCATAAACCACATAAGGATCCACCAGTGTCATTGCCTGTCTGTTCTTTTCATGAACCACTCATAGTGTCAATGCATGTTTGTTCTTTTCATGAACCACACCCAGTGTCACTGCATGTCAGTTCTTTTCATGAACCACATAAGGATCTACCAGAGTCGTTGGATGTGTGTTCTTCTCACGAACCACACGTGGATCCACCGGTGTCATTGCATGTCTATTCCTCTAAACAAACCACATAAGGATCCACCAGTGTCATTGCGTGTGTGTTCTTTTCATGAACCACACCCGGTGTCACTGCATGTGTGTTCTTCTAAACAAACCACATAAGGATCCACCAGTGTCATTGCATGTCTGTTCTTTTCATGAACCACATAAGGATGGGCCCACCAGTGTCATTGCATGTCTGTTCTTTTCATGAACCACACCCAGTGTCAGTGCATGTCTATTCTATTCATGAACCACACCTAGTTTCACTACATGTCTGTTCTTTTCATGAACCACATAAGGATCTACTAGTGTGATTGCATGTCTTTTACTTACATAAACCACATGTGGATCCACCGGTGTCATTCCATGTGTGTTCTTCAAAACAAACCACATAAGGATCCTCTAGTGTCATTGCCTGTCTGTTCTTTTCATGAACCACATAAGGATGGGCCCACTAGTGTCATTGCATGTCTGTTCTTTTCATGAACCACACCCAGTGTCAGTGCATGTCTGTTCTATTCACGAACCACACCCAGTTTCACTGCATGTTTGTTCTTTTCATGAACCACATAAGGATCTACAAGTGTCATTGCATGTCTTTTACTTCCATAAACCACATGTGGATCCACCGGTGTCATTGCATGTATATTCCTCTAAACAAACCACATAAGGATCCACCAGTGTTATTGTGTGTGTCTTCACCCGGTGTCATTGCATGTGTGTTCTTCTAAACAAACCACATAAGGATCCACCAGTGTCATTGTTTGTCTGTTCTTTTCATGAACCACATAAGGATCCACCAGTGTCATTGCATGTATGTTCTTGTCATGAATCTTAGCTAGAGTCATTGCATGTCTTTTACTTCCATAAACCACATATGGATCCACCTAGTGTGATTGCATGTTTGTTCCTCTAAACAAACCACATAAGGATCCACCAGTGTCATTGCGTGTCTGTTCTTTTCATGAACCACACCCAGTGTCATTGCATGTGTGTTCTTCTAAACAAACCACATAAGGATCCACCAGTGTCACTGCCTATATGTTCTTTTCATGAACCACACCCAGTGTCATTGCATGTGTGTTATTCTAAATAAACCACATAAGTCATTGCATGTCTGTTCTTTTCATGAACCACACCCGGTGTCATTGCATGTTTATTCTTTTCATGAACCATGGCTAGAGTCATTGCATGTCCGTTTCTCTAAACAAACCACATAAGGATCCACCAGTGTCATTGCATGTCTGTTCTTTTCATGAACCACATAAGGATCTACCAGTGTCATTGTATGTGTGTTCTTTTCATGAACCACACCCAGTGTCATTGCATGTGTGTTACTTCCATAAACCACATGTGGATCCACCGATGTCATTGCATGTCTATTCCTTCCATAAACCACATAAGGATCCACCAGTGTCATTGCCTATCTGTTCTTCTCATGAACCACATAAGGATGGGCCCACCAGTGTCACTGCATGTTTGTTCTTTTCATGAACCACACCCAGTGTTAGTGCATGTCTGTTCTATTCATGAACCACACCCAGTTTCACTACATGTCTGATCTTTTCATGAACCACATAAGGATCTACCAGTGTCATTACATGTCTTTTACTTCCATAAACCACATGTGGATCCACCGGTGTCATTGCATGTCTGTTCCTCTAAACAAACCACATAAGGATCCACCAGTGTCATTGCCTGTCTGTTCTTCTCATGAACCACATAAGGATCTACTAGTGTCATGGCATGTGTGTTCTTTTCATGAACCACACCCAGTGTCAGTGCATGATCCACTGGTGTGATTGCATGTCTGTTCCTTCCATAAACCACATAAGGATCCACCAGTGTCATTGCCTGTCTGTTCTTTTCATGAACCACTCCTAGTGTTAGTGCATGTCTGTTCTTTTCATGAACCACACCCAGTGTCACTACATGTCAGTTCTTTTCATGAACCACATAAGGATCTACCAGAGTCGTTTGATGTGTGTTCTTCTCATGAACCATACGTGGATCCACCGGTGTCATTGCATGTCTATTCCTCTAAACAAACCACACAAGGATCCACCAGTGTCATTGCGTGTGTGTTTTTTTCATGAACCACACCCGGTGTCATTGCATGTGTTTTCTTCTAAACAAACCACATAAGGATCCACCAGTGTCATTGCATGTTTGTTCTTTTCATGAACCACATAAGGATGGGCCCACCAGTGTCATTGCATGTCTGTTCTTTTCATGAACCACACCAAGTGTCAGTGCATGTCTGTTCTATTCATGAACCACACCCATTTTCACTACACGTCTGTTCTTTTCATGAACCACATAAGGATCTACCAGTGTCATTGCATGTCTTTTACTTCCATAAACCACATGTGGATCCATCGGTGTCATTCCATGTGTGTTCTTCTAAACAAACCACATAAGGATCCTCTAGTGTCATTGCATGTTTGTTATTTTCATGAACCACATAAGGATGGGCCCACTAGTGTCATTACATGTTTGTTCTTTTCATGAACCACACACAGTGTCAGTGCATGTCTGTTCTTTTCATGAACCACACCAAGTGTCACTACATGTCAGTTCTTTTCATGAACCACATAAGGATCTACCAGAGTCGTTGGATGTGTGTTCTTCTCATGAACCACACGTGGATCCACCGGTGTCATTGCATGTGTATTCCTCTAAACAAACCACACAAGGATCCACCAGTGTCATTGCGTGTGTGTTCTTTTCATGAACCACACCCGGTGTCATTGCATGTGTGTTCTTCTAAACAAACCACATAAGGATCCACCAATGTCATTGCATGTTTGTTCTTTTCATGAACCACATAAGGATGGGCCCACCAGTGTCATTGCATGTCTGTTCTTTTCATGAACCACACCAAGTGTCAGTGCATGTCTGTTCTATTCATGAACCACACCCATTTTCACTACATGCCTGTTCTTTTCATGAACCACATAAGGATCTACCTGTGTCATTGCATGTCTTTTACTTCCATAAACCACATGTGGATCCACCAGCATCATTGCATGTCTATTCCTCTAAACAAACCACATAAGGATCCACCAGTGTCATTGCCTGTCTGTTCTTTTCATGAACCACATAAGGATCTACCAGTGTCAGTGCATGTCTGTTCTATTCACAAACCACACCCAGTTTCACTCCATGTCTGTTCTTTTCATGAACCACATAAGGATCTACCAGTGTCATTGCATGTCTTTTACTTCTATAAACCACATGTGGATCCACCGGCGTCATTGCATGTCTATTCCTCTAAACAAACCACATAAGGATCCACCAGTGTCATTACGTGTGTGTTCTTCTCATGAACCACACCCAGTGTCATTGCATCTGTGTTCTTCTATAGAAACCACATAAGGATCCACCAGTGTCATTGCCTGTCTGTTCTTTTCATGAACCACATAAGGATCCACCAGTTTCAATGCATGTCTGTTCTTTTCATGAATCATAGCTAGAGTCATGGCATGTCTTTTACTTCCATAAACCACATATGGATCCACCTAGTGTGATTGCATGTATGTTCCTCTAAACAAACCACATAAGGATCCACCATTGTCATTGCGTGTCTGTTCTTTTCATGAACCACACCCAGTGTCATTGCATGCGTGTTCTTCTAAACAAACCACATAAGGATCCACCAGTGTCATTGCCTATATGTTCTTTTCATGAACCACACCCAGTGTCATTGCATGTGTGTTATTCTAAATAAACCACATAAGTCTTTGTATGTCTGTTCTTTTCATGAACCACACCCAGTGTCATTGCATGTCTGTTCTTTTCATGAACCATGGATAGAGTCATTGCATGTCCGTTCCTCTAAACAAACCACATAAGGATCCACCAGTGTCATTGCATGTCTGTTCTTTTCATAAACCACATAAGGATCTACCAGTTTCATTGCATGTCTGTTCTTTTCATGAACCACACCCAGTGTCATTGCATGTGTGTTACTTCCATAAACCACAGGTGGATCAACCGGTGTCATTGCATGTCTGTTCCTTCCATAAACCACATAAGGATCCACCAGTGTCATTGCCTGTCTGTTCTTCTCATGAACCACATAAGGATGGGCCCACCAGTGTCATTGCATGTTTGTTCTTTTCATGAACCACACCTAGTGTCAGTGCATGTATGTTCTATTCATGAACCACACCCAGTTTCACTGCATGTCTGTTCTTTTCATGAACCACATAAGGATCTACCAGTGTCATTGCATGTCTTTTACTTCCATAAACCATATGTGGATCCACCGGTGTCATTGCATGTCTGTTCCTCTAAACAAACCATATAAGCATTCACAAGTGTCATTATGTGTTTGTTCTTCTCATGAACCACATAAGGATCTACCAGTGTCATTGCATGTCTGTTCTTTTCATGAACCACACCCAGTGTCATTGCATGTGTGTTACTTCCATAAAGCACATATGGATCTACCGGTGTGATTGCATGTTTGTTCCTTCCATAAACCACATAAGGATCCACCAGTGTCATTGCCTGTCTGTTCTTTTCATGAACCACTCCTAGGGTCAGTGCATGTCTGTTCTTTTCATGAACCACACCCAGTGTCACTGCATGTCAGTTCTTTTCATGAACCGCATAAGGATCTACCAGAGTCATTGGATGTGTGTTCTTCTCATGAACCAGACGTGGATCCACCGGTGTCATTGCATGTCTGTTCCTCTAAACAAACCACATAAGGATCCACCAGTGTCATTGCGTGTGTTTTCTTCTCATGAACCACATAAGGATCTACCAGTGTCATTGCATGTCTGTTCTTTTCATGAACCACACCCAGTGTCATTGCATGTGTGTTACTTCCATAAACCACATATGGATCCACCGGTGTGATTGCATGTCTGTTCCTTCCATAAACCACATAAGGATCCACCAGTCTCATTCCTTGTGTTTTCTTTTCATGAACCAGTCCTAGTGTCAGTGCATGTCTGTTGTTTTCATGAACCACACCTAGTGTCACTGCATGTCAGTTCTTTTCATGAACCACATAAGGATCTACCAGAGCCATTGGATGTGTGTGCTTCTCATGAACCACACGTGGATCCACCGGTGTCATTGCATGTCTGTTCCTCTAAACAAACCACATAAGGATCCACCAGTGTCATTGCGTGTGTGTTCTTTTCATGAACCACACCCCGTGTCATTGCATGTGTGTTCTTGTAAACAAACCACATAAGGATCCACCAGTGTCATTGCATGTCTGTTCTTTTCATGAACCACATAAGGATGGGCCCACCAGTGTCATTGCATGTCTGTTCTTTTCATGAACCACACCCAGTGTCAGTGCATGTCTGTTCTATTCATGAACCACACCCAGTTTCACTGCATGTATGTTCTTTTAATGAACCACATAAGGATCTACCAGTGTCATTGCATGTATTTTACTTCCATAAACCACATGTGGATCCACCGGTGTCATTGCATGTGTGTTCTTTTCATGAACCACGGCTAGAGTCATTGCATGTCTGTTCCTCTAAACAAACCACATAAGGATCCAAAGTGTCATTGGATGTCTGTTCTTTTCATGAACCATATAAGGATCCACCATTGTCATTGGATGTATGTTCTTTTCTTGAACCACACGCAGTGTCATTGCATGCGTGTTCTTTTCATTAACCATAGCAAGAGTCATTGCATGTCTATTACTTCCATAAACCACACATGGATCCACCGATGTCATTGCATGTCTGTTCTTTTCATGAACCACACCCAGTGTCATTGCATGGGTAGCCGTTAGACCGAGTCTTCTAGAAGGCACACCCTAACATAGTTGTTCTGCTTGATGATTGTTACATACCGTTCGATTGGGTGCTTGGACGATTGGGATGGTCTTCGTGAGAGCGATCCGCGAGTAGGTTGTTCTGCGGCATGATTGGCCACACTTGCTTTGGACAAACTGGCAACACCGGGCGCTCCCCTGTTTCGAGTGTCATGTCTCACGAGTTCAGTGGGCCACATCCTAGTGTCACGTCCCCATTACTTCTCTTCCTCCCCGTACTTCTCTTCCTTACCCTCGAAGCCACTTTCCCCACTTCACTCCCATCCTGTCGTAGCCGCTAGCCGACGGCGCCTCCATCCCAATCCCCTCTCCGGTAGCCACCCCCCACCCCTCTCGCCATGGGTTCAAGGGGAGACGGCGAGGAAACGCGTCGTGACGACATGGACAGTGATTTCGATGTGAGTCGTCTCATCTCTATTTCTATCATCTATGGCCAGCTATCTATTTTTTGAGCTAGATCTAATCTATTTACTCATGCGCGTATGATGTGTTAGGCCAACCAGACGATGTATGACTCCGACTATCACGGTTTAGAGGATGAAGACAATCCTCTGGTATGTAAACATGGATATGTGCCCGCTAAATTTGTAGCCTTTGAAGGATGAAACGTAGGCAAGAGGTTTCTACAGTGTCAAGGACATCATGCAATGATGCAAGGCGGAAGTTGCGGTGTTGTCAAATGGGTAGATCTAGAGTGGCCCAAATCGATGCAGAAAACGCTGGACAAACTATGGTAAATGACTGCCGAGTTGAAAGAATCCATATTCAGCTCACTTCTTGACAGTGTTGAGATGAAGCTATGGGAACCAATTGACACGACCAAGCATAAGCGAGATCTCAGGTGGGTGCAAGACAAGGTTATCAAAGTTGAGAAGGAGAGGGACGCGGCGTTGGCTCTGAAGGCTAAAGCAGAGCAAGAACTGACTCAAGCAAGGAATGATCTCCACCAGGCTAAAGTCCTATAGTACACAACTCCGAGTATTGACAAGTGCATGAGGAAAAATGCAGACAAACAATTGAAGCTGTGCAAGGAAGATGCTAAAAGGAACGAGCAGACAATTCGATCCCTGCTCTCGCAGGAAGATGCGCATCAGGCCAAGATTAGGAAGATCAAGGAGATGTGTGATAACTAGTTCTATTTAGCTTAAGCTCCGTGCCTTTTTAAGTTGTAATATTTGTACTTGTTGACCTAGCGGTCTGAACTATTGGTCCCGGATTCCAGGGAGGAAAAAAATTTCTCTGACCCCGCATTAATTTGTGGAAGAATTTGTGATTTAGATCAATTTCTGCCTCGATTTAGATCTCTGTCCCGGATTGAGAATGTAACCATGGACCAAAGACACCTTTTCTACTAGTGTATTCTGACACTTGTGGTTTGTTTAAACGTAATCTACGTGGATTGTGCCGCATTCAAATGGCACAACCACAATTTATAAAGTGGAAGCACGACACCGCATCGGAGATCCGGGAGCTTCGCCAGATGCAGGGGATGTAGGAGCAGAGAGGCGGTGAGATAGGCGGGCTCAAGATTAGGCCAGAAAGTGGTACACATTTCCTCCTCATCTGGGCATTATCGGTGAGAACATTGCTGTTTATGTTGCCACGTCGTTGTGCGGCATCTGAAATAAGTTGCTCCTTCATGGAGTGTGGCAGCTTAAATAATTTATTTATGTGCCACTTACATTCTGTCGTATTTGGAGACCTCCTGCCCCTCAGCAATCGTGGAACCGGTGGATCATTGTTTTCAAATAGTAGTGGCACAATCACAATTTCGGATTCAACTACTGACTCGTGGTACATTTTACTCAGAGAACGTGGGTAGATTGTTTTGCCCAGCAACAGGCCACACACAAAGCGATCAGAATTTAACAGAATGACATATATAGGTTCAAGTTCAACACATTACTCTGCATCTTCATTGCCAGCAGCCTTCTTCCGCAGCCTGGGTGCCAAGCCTTCACGTCCAATGGCCTCTTCATTTCCTTCCTTCTTCCTGTTCCTCGGTGCCAATTTTCTTAGCTTCACGTACTCTGCATCGCCGGGACAATGGGCACCAGAATCGTGTACAACATCATCTTTCCACTGCTTTAATTTCTCCGGCAAAGAAATGACCCGACAATATGTTTCTAACCTTGCGCGCTCACAAAGAAACAAGACTGTTGCAAAACTGCCCAATATCTACAGAGTAAATAAAACAAAAATTACAATTCAGCATAAACATGCGAACCCCAAGCGACCTTTGCTTACCAGGAGCTAATTGTGTTCTAGCAACCACCCTGTCCAAGAATAGAAGGGCGACTCCCAGTTGCAGCAGCTTCCACATCCAGTACATGACAATTCAGCTCAAACATGCAATCCGAAGCATACCTTTTCATCAACCCAATTAGCTGACTGTCACACGATATAGGAACATGGATACCACGTTCATCCATGAAGCTGAACTTTGCGTACCGCTTCGCCATACTTCAACATGATTACGCAGAGCAAAGAACCATACCAGATATAGTGCAGATCTACGCAGCGCTTCTTCCATCGTGAAACAATGGTGTCCATACCTGTTTCCTTAGAGTCGCCTATAGAGGACTACAGATCGTGTAAGCGGGTCCACATGCATCCCACTTGATGTAAAACTATGGAAAAAATATATTTGTCAGTGATGGGCTAACAAACAATTTGAGGTTCAGTAGCCAGCTAGCAGTTGTAACTAGTGCGAATAGCAAAGAGAAGGGTAGATCACCCGCTTGTAGACAAACTTCTTCTTTCTTGATAGTAGGATCTACCATCGTCTGAGTTGCTCGGCTCGTCAGCGGCGGAGGCGGGCTAGAGCCTCTCAACGGCGGCTACAGCATGCGCCATTGGAGCTCGGTATCAGCGACTGGGCGTAGCAACTGGGCGCAGCAACTTGGCCCCATAAGTCAAATGTCCGAAGGGATCGTCCTGCCTGGAGGGTGGATTCCGCCGCCGCCG
Organism: Avena insularis; assembly: GCA_023614405.1. Classification (NCBI taxonomy): domain Eukaryota; kingdom Viridiplantae; phylum Streptophyta; class Magnoliopsida; order Poales; family Poaceae; genus Avena; species Avena insularis. The sequence goes on along the minus strand of CM042688.1, from coordinate 401,107,795 downwards.
GTGCTAGGGGAAAGCTGGGAATGGATTTGTGAAATTGGTCAACGCATCCAATCCACTTAGCTGCTCGATTTGCCTAAGAGGTTGCTGCGCGCACAAGGCAGACATGTATAACCGACATGTGGGTCACGACCGTCTACTTCACGGTGCGGTTTAACATAATGTTTGTATTTGGCAGGGGTGAGATGAGTTTGCCTTGAAATGGCCCCTCTCGGTAGTTGGCGGCCCAACTATTCGAAACGCGGTAATTTCAGGCAACTTAGGTACCGCCATGCGCTGGCCTGCCAACTTTGGTACCACAGACGAACAAGCCCCATTGCATGTGTGTTCTTTTCACATACCACATATGGATCCACCAGTGTCATTGCATGTGTGTTCTTTTCACAATCCACCTATGGATCCACCAGTGTCATTGCATGTGTGTTCTTTTTACTAACAACAACTGGAGTCATTTCATTACTGTTCTTTTCACATACCACATATGGATCCACTAGTGTCATTGAAATCTGTGTTCTCTTTAGAGACCACACATGGATCCACCAGTGTCATTGCATGTGTGTTCTTTTTACTAACAACAACTGGAATCATTGCATGTGTATTCTTTTCACATACCACATATGGATCTACCAGTGTCATTGCATGTGTGCTCTTTTTACTAACAACAACCGGAGTCATTGCATGTGTGTTCTCTTCAGAGACCACACATGGATCCACTAGTGTCATTGCATGTGTGTTCTTTTTACTAACAACAACCAGAGTCATTCAAGAGTGTTATTTTCTCATACCACATTTGGATCCACAAGTGTCATTGCATGTGTGCTCTTTTCACAATCCACCTATGGATCCACTAGTGTCATTGTGCGTGTGTATTCTTTTTACTAACAATAACTAGACTCATTGAAATGTGTGTTCTTTTCACATACCACATATGGATCCACCAGTGTCATTGCATGTGTGTTCTTTTTACTAACAACAACTAGAGTCATTGCATGTGTGTTCTCTTCAGAGGCCACACATGGATCCACCAGTGCCATTGCATGTGTGCTCTTTTTACTAACAACAACCGGAGTCATTGCATGTGTGTTCTCTTCAGAGACCACACATGGATCCACTAGTGTCATTGCATGTGTGTTCTTTTTACTAACAACAACCAGAGTCATTGAAATGTGTGTTCTTTTCACATACCACATTTGGATCCACAAGTGTCATTGCATGTGTGCTCTTTTCACAATCCACCTATGGATCCACTAGTGTCATTGCGCGTGTGTATTCTTTTTACTAACAATAACTAGAGTCATTGAAATGTGTGTTCTTTTCACATACCACATATGGATCCACCAGTGTCATTGCATGTGTGTTCTTTTTACTAACAACAACTAGAGTCATTGCATGTGTGTTCTCTTCAGAGGCCACACATGGATCCACCAGTGTCATTGCATGTGTGTTCTTTTTATTAACAACAACCAGAGTCATTGAAATGTGTGTTCTCTTCATAGACCACACATGGATCCACCAGTGTCATTGCATGTGTTTTGTTTTTACTAACAACAACCAGTGTCATTGCAAGTGTGTTCTTTTCACAATCCACCTATGGATCCACCAGTGTCATTGCATGTGTGCTTTTTTTACTAAAAAAACCAGAGTCATTTCATGTGTGTTCATTTCACACACCACATATGGATCCACTAGGGTCATTGAAATGTATGTTCTCCTCAGAGACCACACATGGATCCACCAGTGTTATTGCATGTGTGTTCTTGTTACTAACAATAACCAGAGTCATTGCATGTGTTTTATTTTCACATGTCACATATGGATCCACCAGTGTCATTGAAATGTGTGTTCTCTTCAGAGACCACACATGGATCCACCAGTGTCATTACATGTGTGTTCTTTTTACTAACAACAACTAGAGTCATTGAATGTGTGTTCGTTTTACTAACAACAACTGGAGTCATTTCATTACTGTTCTTTTCACATACCACACATGGATCCACCAGTGTCATTGAAATCTGTGTTCTCTTCAGAGACCACACATCGATCCACCAGTGTCATTGCATGTGTGTTCTTGTTACTAACAACAACTAGAGTCATTGCATATGTGTTCTTTTCACATACCACATATGGATCCACTAGTGTCATTGCATGTGTGTTCTTTTTACTAACAACAACCAGAGTCATTGAAATGTGTGTTCTTTTCACATACCACATTTGGATCCACAAGTGTCATTGCATGTGTGCTCTTTTCACAATCCACCTATGGATCCACTAGTGTCATTGCGCGTGTGTATTCTTTTTACTAACAATAACTAGAGTCATTGAAATGTGTGTTCTTTTCACATACCACATATGGATCCACCAGTGTCATTGCATGTGTGTTCTTTTTACTAACAACAACTAGAGTCATTGCATGTGTGTTCTCTTCAGAGGCCACACATGGATCCACCAGTGTCATTGCATGTGTGTTCTTTTTATTAACAACAACCAGAGTCATTGAAATGTGTGTTCTCTTCATAGACCACACATGGATCCACCAGTGTCATTGCATGTGTTTTGTTTTTACTAACAACAACCAGTGTCATTGCAAGTGTGTTCTTTTCACAATCCACCTATGGATCCACCAGTGTCATTGCATGTGTGCTTTTTTACTAAAAAAACCAGAGTCATTTCATGTGTGTTCATTTCACACACCACATATGGATCCACTAGGGTCATTGAAATGTATGTTCTCCTCAGAGACCACACATGGATCCACCAGTGTTATTGCATGTGTGTTCTTGTTACTAACAATAACCAGAGTCATTGCATGTGTTTTATTTTCACATGTCACATATGGATCCACCAGTGTCATTGAAATGTGTGTTCTCTTCAGAGACCACACATGGATCCACCAGTGTCATTACATGTGTGTTCTTTTTACTAACAACAACTAGAGTCATTGCATGTGTGTTCTTTTTACTAACAACAACTAGAGTCATTTCATTACTGTTCTTTTCACATACCACACATGGATCCACCAGTGTCATTGAAATCTGTGTTCTCTTCAGAGACCACACATCGATCCACCAGTGTCATTGCATGTGTGTTCTTGTTACTAACAACAACTAGAGTCATTGCATATGTGTTCTTTTCACATACCACATATGGATCCACTAGTGTCATTGCATGTGTGTTCTTTTCACAATCCACCTATGGATCCACCAGTGTCTTTGCATGTGTGTTATTTTTACTAACAACAACTGGATTCATTTTATGACTGTTCTTTTCACATACCACATATGCATCCACAAGTGTCATTGAAATGTGTGTTCTCTTCAGAGACCATACATGGATCCACCAGTGTCATTGCATGTGTGTTCTTTTTACTAACAACAACTAGAGTCATTGCATGTTTGTTCTTTTCACATACCACATATGGATCCACCAGTGTCATTCCATGTGTGCTCTTTTTACTAACAACAACCAGTCATTGCATGTGTGTTCTCTTCAGAGACCACACATGGATCCACCAGTGTCATTGCATGCGTGTTCTTTTTACTTACAACAACCAGAGCCATTGAGATGTGAGTTCTCTTCAGAGACCACAAATCGATACACCAGTGTCATTGCATGTGTGTTCTTTTTACTAACAACAACCAGAGTCATTTAAATGTGTGTTCTTTTCACATACCACATTTGGATCCACAAGTGTCATTGCATGTGTGCTCTTTTCACAATCCACCTATGGATCCACTAATGTCATTGCGCGTGTGTATTCTTTTTACTAACAACAACTAGAGTCATTGAAATGTGTGTTCTTTTCACATACCACATATGGATCCACCAGTGTCATTGCATGTGTGTTCTTTTTACTAACAACAACTAGAGTCATTGCATGTGTGTTCTCCTTAGAGACCACACATGGATCCACCAGTGTCATTGCATGTGTGTTCTTTTTATTAACAACAACCAGAGTCATTGAAATGTGTGTTCTCTTCAGAGACCACACATGGATCCACCAGTGTCATTGCATTTGTTTTGTTTTTACTAACAACAACCAGTGTCATTGCAAGTGTGTTCTTTTCACAATCCACCTATGGATCCACCAGTATCATTGCATGTGTGCTTTTTTTTACTAACAACCAGAGTCATTTCATGTGTGTTCTTTTCACACACCACATATGGATCCACTAGAGTCATTGAAATGTATGTTCTCCTCAGTGACCACACATGGATCCACCAGTGTTATTGCATGTGTGTTCTTGTTACTAATAACAACCAGAGTCATTGCATGTGTGTTATTTTCACATGTCACATATGGATCCACCAGAGTCATTGAAATGTGTGTTCTCTTTAGAGAGCACACATGGATCCACCAGTTTCATTGCATGTGTGTTCTTTTTACTAACAACAACGGGAGTCATTGCATGTGTGTTCTTTTCACATACCACATATGGATCCACCAATGTCATTGAAATCTGTGTTCTCTTCAGAGACCACACATCGATCCACCAGTGTCATTGCATGTGTGTTCTTGTTACTCACAACAACTAGCGTTATTGCATATGTGTTATTTTCACATACCACATATGGATCCACTAGTGTCATTGCATGTGTGTTCTTTTCATAATCCACCTATGGATCCACCAGTGTCATTGCATGTGTGTTCTTTTTACTAACAACAACTGGATTCATTTCATGACTTTTCTTTTCACATACCACATATGGATCCACCAGTGCCATTGAAATGTGTGTTCTCTTCGGAGACCACACATGGATCCACCAGTGTCATTGCATGTGTGTTCTTTTTACTAACAACAACTAGAGTCATTGCATGTGTGTTCTTTTCACATACCACATATGGATCCACCAGTGTCATTGCATGTGTGCTCTTTTTACTAACAACAACCAGAGTCTTTGCATGTGTGTTCTCTTCAGTGACCACACATGGATCCACCAGTGCCATTGCATGCGTCTTCTTTTTATTTACAACAACCAGAGCCATTGAAATGTGAGTTCTCTTCAGAGACCACACATGGATCCACCAGTGTCATTGCATGTGTGTTATTTTTAATAACAACAACCAGAGTCATTGAAATGTGTGTTCTTTTCACATACCACATTTGGATCCACCAGGGTCATTGCATGTGTGCTCTTTTCACAATCCACCTATGGATCCACTAGTGTCATTGCGCGTGTGTATTCTTTTTACTAACAACAACTAGAGTCATTGAAATGTGTGTTCTTTTCAAATACCACACATGGATCCACCAGTGTCATTGCATGTGTGTTCTTTTTACTAACAACATACAGTGTCATTGCAAGTGTGTTCTTTTCATAATCCACCTATGGATCCACGAGTGTCATTGCATGTTTGCTTTTTTACTAACAACAACCACAGTCATTTCATGTGTGTTATTTTCACACACCTCATATGGATCCACTAGAGTCATTGAAATGTATGTTATCTTCAGAGACCACACATGGATCCACCAGTGTTATTGCATGTGTGTTCTTGTTACTAACAACAACCAGAGTCATTGCATGTGTGTTCTTTTAACATGCCAAATATGGATCCACCAGTGTCATTGAAATGTGTGTTCTCTTCAGCGGCCACACATGGATCCACCAGTGTCATTGCATGTGTGTTCTTTTTACTAACAACAACTGGAGTCATTGCATGTGTGTTCTTTTCACATACCACATATGGATCCACCAGTGTCATTGCATCTGTGCTCTTTTTACTAACAACAACCAGAGTCATTGCACGTGTGTTCTCTTCAGAGACCACACATGGATCCACCGGTGTCATTGCATGTGTTTTCTTTTTACTAACAACAACCAGAGTCATTGAAATGTGTGTTCTCTTCAGAGACCACACATGGATCCACCAGTGTCATTGCATATGTGTTCTTGTTACTAAGTACAACTGGAGTCATTGCATGTGTGTTCTTTTCACATACCACATATGGATCCACCAGTGTCATTGCATGTGTGTTCTTTTTACTAACAACAACCAGAGTCATTAAAATGTGTGTTCTTTTCACATACCACATATGGATCCAGCAGTGTTATTGCATGTGTGTTCTCTTTAGAGACCACACATGGATCCACCAGTGTCATTGCATGTGTGTTCTTTTTACTAACAACAACTGGAGTCATTGCATGTGTGTTCTTTTCACATACCACATATGGATCCACCAGTGTCATTGCATGTGTGCTCTTTTCACAATCCACCTATGGATCCACCAGTGTCATTGCGCGTGTGTATTCTTTTTACTAACAACAACCAGAGTCATTGAAATGTGTGTTCTTTTCACATACTACATATGGATCCACCAATGTCATTGCATGTGTGTTCTTTTTACTAACAACAACCAGAGTCATTGCATGTGTGTTCTCTTTAGAGACCACACATGGATCCACCAGTGTCATTGCATGTGTGTTCTTTTTACTAACAACAACCAGAGTCATTGAAATGTGTGTTCTCTTTAGAGACCACACATGGATCCACCATTGTCATTGCATGTGTGTTCTTTTTACTAACAACAACCAGTGTCATTGCATGTGTGTTCTTTTTACAATCCACCTACGGATCCACCAGTGTCATTGCATGTGTGCTTTTTTTACTAACAACAACCAGAGTCATTTCATGTTTGTTCTTTTCACACACCACATATGGATCCACTAGAGTCATTGAAATGTATGTTCTCTTCAGAGACCACACATGGATCCACCAGTGTTATTGCATGTGTGTTCTTGTTACTAACAACAACCAGAGTCATTGCATGTGTGTTCTTTTCACATGCCACATATGGATCCACCAGTGTCATTGCATGTGTGTTCTTTTCACAATCCACCTACGGATCCACCAGTCTCATTGCATGTGTGTTCTTTTTACTAACAACAACTAGAGTTATTTCATGACTTTTCTTTTCACATACCACATATGGATCCACCATTGTCATTGACATGTGTGTTCTCTTCAGAGACCACACATGGATCCACTAGTGTCATTGCATATGTGTTCTTTTTACTAACAACAACTGGTGTCATTGCATGTGTGTTCTTTTCACATACCACATATGGAACAACCAGAGTCATGGCATGTGTGATCTTTTCAGAATCCACCTATGGATCCACCAGTGTCATTGCATGTGTGTTCCTTTTACTAACAAAAATGAGTGTCATTGCATGTCTGTTATTTTCACATACCACATATGGATCCACCAGTGTCATTGCATGTGTGTTATTTTTACTAACAACAACAAGAGTCATTGAAATGTGTGTTCTCTTCAGAGACCACACATGGATCCACCAGTGTCATTGCATGTGTGTTCTTTTTACTAACAACAACCAGTGTCATTGCATGTGTGTTCTTTTCAAATACCACATATGGATCCAACAGTTTCATTGCATGTGTGCTTTTTTACTAACAACAACCAAAGTCATTTCATGTATGTTCTCTTCCGATACCACAATGGATCCACCAGTGTCATTGCCTGTGTGTTCTTTTTACTAACAACAAGCAGAGTCATTGCATGTGTGTTCTTTTCACATACCACATATGGATCCACCAGTGTCATTGAAATGTGTGTTCTCTTCAGAGACCACACATCGATCCACCAGTGTCATTGCATGTGTGTTCTTCTTACTAACAACAACTAGAGTCATTGCATATGTGTTCTTTTCACATACCACATATGGATCCACTAGTGTCATTGCATGTGTGTTCTTTTCACAATCCACCTATGGATCCACCAGTGTCATTGCATGTGTGTTCTTTTTACTGACAACAACTAGTCATTTCATGAATGTCCTTTTCACATACCACATATGGATCCACCAGTGTCATTGAAATGTGTGTTCTCTTCAGAGACCACACATGGATCCACCAGTGTCATTGCATGTGTGTTCTTTTTACTAACAACAACTGGAGTCATTGCATGTGTGTTCTTTTCACATACCACATATGGATCCACTAGTGTCATTGCATGTGTGTTCTTTTCACATACCACATATGGATCCACCAGTGTCATTGAAATGTGAGTTCTCTTCAGAGACCACACATGGATCCACCAGTGTCATTGCATGTGTGTTCTTGTTACTAAGTACAACTGGAGTCATTGCATGTGTGTTCTTTTCACATACCACATATGGACCCACCAGTGTCATTGCATGTGTGCTCTTTTCACAATCCACCTATGGATCCACCAGTCTCATTGCGCGTGTGTATTCTTTTTACTAACAACAACCAGAGTCATTGAAATGTGTGTTCTTTTCACATACTACATATGGATCCACCAATGTCATTGCATGTGTGTTCTTTTTACTAACAACAACTATAGTCATTGCATGTGTGTTCTCTTCAAAGACCACACATGGATCCACCAGTGCCATTGCATGTGTGTACTTTTTCCTAACAACAACCAGAGTCATTGAAATGTGTGTTCTCTTCAGAGACCACACATGGATCCACCAGTGTCATTGCATGTGTGTTCTTTTTACTAACAACAACCAGTGTCATTGCATGTGTGTACTTTTTACAATCCACCTACGGATCCACCGGTGTCATTGCATGTGTGCTTTTTTTACTAACAACAACCAGAGTCATTTCATGTTTGTTCTTTTCACATACCACATATGGATCCACCAGTTTCATTGCATGTGTGTTCTTGTTACTAACAACAAGCAAAGTCATTGCATTTGTGTTCTTTTCACATACCACATATGGATCCACCAGTGTCATTGAAATGTGTGTTCTCTTAAGAGACCACACATCGATCCACCAGTGTCATTGCATGTGTGTTCTTGTTACTAACAACAACTAGAGTCATTGCATATGTTTTCTTTTCACATACCATATATGGATCCACTAGTGTCATTGCATGTGTGTTCTTTTCACAATCCACCTATGGATCCACCAGTGTCATTGCATGTGTGTTCTATTTACTAACAACAACCATAGTCATTGAAATGTGTGTTCTCTTCAGAGACCACACATGGATCCACCAGTGTCATTGCATGTGTGTTCTTTTTACTAACAACAACCAGTGTCATTGCATGTGTGTTATTTTTACAATCCACCTACGGATCCACCAGTGTCATTGCATGTGTGCTTTTTTTACTAACAACAACCAGAGTCATTTCATGTTTGTTCTTTTCACATACCACATATGGATCCACTAGAGTCATTGAAATGTATGTTCTCTTCAGAGACCACACATGGATCCACCAGTGTTATTGCATGTGTGTTCTTGTTACTAACAACAACCAGAGTCATTGCATGTGTGTTCTTTTCACATGCCACATATGGATCCACCAGTGTCATTGCATGTGTGTTTTTTCACAATCCACCTATAGATCCACCAGTCTCATTGCATGTGTGTTCTTTTTACTAACAACAACTAGAGTCATTTCATGACTTTTCTTTTCACATACCACATATGGATCCACCATTGTCATTGACATGTGTGTTCTCTTCAGAGACCACACATGGATCCACTAGTGTCATTGCATATGTGTTCTTTTTACTAACAACAACTGTTGTCATTGCATGTGTGTTCTTTTCACATACCACATATGGAACAACTAGAGTCATTGCATGTGTGATCTTTTCACAATTCACCTATGGATCCACCAGTGTCATTGCATCTGTGTTCTTTTTACTAACAAAAACGAGTGTCATTGCATGTCTGTTATTTTCACATACCACATATGGATCCACCAGTGTCATTGCATGTGTGTTATTTTTACTAACAACAACCAGAGTCATTGAAATGGATGTTCTCTTCAGAGACCAGACATGGATCCACCAGTGTTATTGCATGTGTGTTCTTGTTACTAACAACAACCAGAGTCATTGCATGTGTGTTCTTTTCACAATCCACCTATGGATTCACCAATCTCATTGCATGTGTGTTCTTTTTACTAACAACAACTAGAGTCATTTCACGACTTTTCTTTTCACATACCACATATGGATCCACCATTGTCATTGACATGTGTGTTCTCTTCAGAGACCACACATGGATCCACTACTGTCATTGCATATGTGTTCTTTTTACTAACAACAACTGGTTTCATTGCATGTGTGTTCTTTTGACATACCACATATGGAACAACCAGAGTCATTGCATGTGTGATCTTTTCACAATCCACCTATGGATCCACCAGTGTCATTGCATGTGTGTTCTTTTTACTAACAAAAACGAGTGTCATTGCATGTTTGTTATTTTCACATACCACATATGGATCCACCAGTGTCATTTCATGTGTGTTATTTTTACTAACAACAACCAGAGTCATTGAAATGTGTGTTCTCTTCAGAGACCACACATGGATCCACCAGTGTCATTACATGTGTGTTCTTTTTACTAACAACAACTAGAGTCATTGCATATGTTTTCTTTTGACATACCACATATGGATCCACTAGTGTCATTGCATGTGTGTTCTTTTCACAATCCACCTATGGATCCACCAGTGTCATTGCATGTGTGTTCTATTTACTAACCACAACCAGTGTCATTGCATGTGTGTTCTTTTTACAATCCACCTACGGATCCACCAGTGTTATTGCATGTGTGCTTCTTTTACTAACAACAACCAGAGTCATTTCATGTTTGTTCTTTTCACATACCACATATGGATCCACTAGAGTCATTGAAATGTATGTTCTCTTCAGAGACCACACATGGATCCACCAGTGTTATTGCATGTGTGTTCTTGTTACTAACAACAACCAGAGTCATTGCATGTGTGTTCTTTTCACATGCCACATATGGATCCACCAGTGTCATTGCATGTGTGTTTTTTCACAATCCACCTATAGATCCACCAGTCTCATTGCATGTGTGTTCTTTTTACTAACAACAACTAGAGTCATTTCATGACTTTTCTTTTCACATACCACATATGGATCCACCATTGTCATTGACATGTGTGTTCTCTTCAGAGACCACACATGGATCCAGTAGTGTCATTGCATATGTGTTCTTTTTACTAACAACATCTGTTGTCATTGCATGTGTGTTCTTTTCACACACCACATATGGAACAACTAGAGTCATTGCATGTGTGATCTTTTCACAATTCACCTATGGATCCACCAGTGTCATTGCATGTGTGTTCTTTTTACTAACAAAAAGAGTGTCATTGCATGTCTGTTATTTTCCACATACCACATATGGATCCACCAGTGTCATTGCATGTGTGTTATTTTTACTAACAATAAGCAGAGTCATTGAAATGGATGTTCTCTTCAGAGACCACACATGGATCCACCTGTGTTATTGCATGTGTGTTCTTGTTACTAACAACAACCAGAGTCATTGCATGTGTGTTCTTTTCACAATCCACCTATGGATCCACCAATCTCATTGCATGTGTGTTCTTTTTACTAACAACAACTAGAGTCATTTCATGACTTTTCTTTTCACATACCACATATGGATCCACCATTGTCATTGACATGTGTGTTCTCTTCAGAGACCACACATGGATCCACTAGTGTCATTGCATATGTGTTCTTTTTACTAACAACAACTGGTTTCATTGCATGTGTGTTCTTTTCACATACCACATATGGAACAACCAGAGTCATTGCATGTGTGATCTTTTCACAATCCACCTATGGATCCACCAGTGTCATTGCATGTGTGTTCTTTTTACTAACAAAAACGAGTGTCATTGCATGTTTGTTATTTTCACATACCACATATGGATCCACCAGTGTCATTGCATGTGTGTTATTTTTACTAACAACAACCAGAGTCATTGAAATGTGTGTTCTCTTCAGAGACCACACATGGATCCACCAGTGTCATTACATGTGTGTTCTTTTTACTAACAACAACTAGAGTCATTGCATATGTTTTCTTTTGACATACCACATATGGATCCACTAGTGTCATTGCATGTGTGTTCTTTTCACAATCCACCTATGGATCCACCAGTGTCATTGCATGTGTGTTCTATTTACTAACAACAACTAGAGTCATTGAAATGTGTGTTCTCTTCAGAGACCACACATGGATCCACCAGTGTCATTGCATGTGTGTTCTTTTTACTAACAACAAGCAGTGTCATTGCATGTGTGTTCTTTTTAAAATCCACCAACGGATCCACCAGTGTCATTGCATGTGTGCTTTTTTTACTAACAACAACCAGAGTCATTTCATGTTTGTTCTTTTCACATACCACATATGGATCCACTAGAGTCATTGAAATGTATGTTCTCTTCAGAGACCACACATGGATCCACCACTGTTATTGCATGTGTGTTCTTTTTACTAACAACAACCAGAATCATTGCATGTGTGTTCTTTTCACATGCCACATATGGATCCACCAGTGTTATTGCATGTGTGTTTTTTCACAATCCACCTATAGATCCACCAGTCTCATTGCATGTGTGTTCTTTTTACTAACAACAACTAGAGTCTTTTCATGACTTTTCTTTTCACATACCACATATGGATCCACCATTGTCATTGACATGTGTGTTCTCTTCAGAGACCACACATGGATCCACTAGTGTCATTGCATATGTGTTCTTTTTACTAACAACAACTGTTGTCATTGCATGTGTGTTCTTTTCACATACCACATATGGAACAACTAGAGTCATTGCATGTGTGATCTTTTCACAATTCACCTATGGATCCACCAGTGTCATTGCATGTGTGTTCTTTTTTCTAACAAAAACGAGTGTCATTGCATGTCTGTTATTTTCCACATACCACATATGGATCCACCAGTGTCATTGCATGTGTGTTATTTTTACTAACAACAACCAGAGTCATTGAAATGGATGTTCTCTTCAGAGACCACACATGGATCCACCAGTGTTATTGCATGTGTGTTCTTGTTATTAACAACAACCAGAGTCATTGCATGTGTGTTCTTTTCACAATCCACCTATGGATCCACCAATCTCATTGCATGTGTGTTCTTTTTACTAACAACAACTAGAGTCATTTCATGACTTTTCTTTTCACATACCACATATGGATCCACCATTGTCATTGACATGTGTGTTCTCTTCAGAGACCACACATGGATCCACTAGTGTCATTGCATATGTGTTCTTTTTACTAACAACAACTGGTTTCATTGCATGTGTGTTCTTTTCACATACCACATACGGAACAACCAGAGTCATTGCATGTGTGATCTTTTCACAATCCACCTATGGATCCACCAGTGTCATTGCATGTGTGTTCTTTTTACTAACAAAAACGAGTGTAATTGCATGTTTGTTATTTTCACATACCACATATGGATCCACCAGTGTCATTGCATGTGTGTTATTTTTACTAACAACAACCAGAGTCATTGAAATGTTTGTTCTCTTCAGAGACCACACATGGATCCACCAGTGTCATTACATGTGTGTTCTTTTTACTAACAATAACTATAGTCATTGAAATGTGTGTTCTCTTCAAAGACCACACATGGATCCACCAGTGTCATTGCATGTGTGTTCTTTTTACTAACAACAACCAGTGTCATTGCATGTGTGTTCATTTCAAATATCACATATGGATCCAACAGTTTCATTGCATGTGTGCTTTTTTTACTAACAACAACCAAAGTCATTTCATGTGTGTTCTCTTCAGATACCACAATGGATCCACCAGTGTCATTGCATGTGTGTTCTTGTTACTAACAACAAGCAGAGTCATTGCATGTGTGTTCTTTTCACATACCACATATGGATCCACCAGTGTCATTGAAATGTGTGTTCTCTTCAGAGACCACACATCGATCCACCAGTGTCATTGCATGTGTGTTCTTATTACTAACAACAACTAGAGTCATTGCATATGTGTTCTTTTCACATACCACATATGGATCCACTAGTGTCATTGCATGTGTGTTATTTTCACAATGCACCTATGGATCCACCAGTGTCATTGCATGTGTGTTCTTTTTACTAACAACAACTGGAGTCATTTCATGAATGTTCTTTTCACATACCACATATGGATCCACCAGTGTCATTGAAATGTGTGTTCTCTTCAGAGACCACACATGGATCCACCAGTGTCATTGCATGTGTGTTCTTTTTACTAACAACAACTGGAGTCATTGCATGTGTGTTATTTTCACATACCACATATGGATCCCCCAGTGTCATTGCATCTGTGCTGTTTTTACTAAAAACAACCAGAGTCATTGCATGTGTGTTCTCTTCAGAGACCACACATGGATCCACCGGTGTCATTGCATGTGTTTTCTTTTTACTAACAACAACAAGAGTCATTCAAATGTGTGTTCTCTTCAGAGACCACACATGGATCCACCAGTGTCATTACATGTGTGTTCTTTTTACTAACAACAACTAGAGTCATTGCATATGTTTTCTTTTGACATACCACATATGGATCTACTAGTGTCATTGCATGTGTGTTCTTTTCACAATCCACCTATGGATCCACCAGTGTCATTGCATGTGTGTTCTATTTACTAACAACAACCAGAGTCATTGAAATGTGTGTTCTCTTCAGAGACCACACATGGATCCACCAGTGTCATTGCATGTGTGTTCTTTTTACTAACAACAACCAGTGTCATTGCATGTGTGTTCTTTTTACAATCCACCTACGGATCCACCAGTGTCATTGCATGTGTGCTTTTTTTACTAACAACAACCAGAGTCATTTCATGTTTGTTCTTTTCACATACCACATATGGATCCACTAGAGTCATTGAAATGTATGTTCTCTTCAGAGACCACACATGGATCCACCAGTGTTATGGCATGTGTGTTCTTTTTACTAACAACAACCAGAGTCATTGCATGTGTGTTCTTTTCACATGCCACATATGGATCCACCAGTGTCATTGCATGTGTGTTTTTTCACAATCCACCTATAGATCCACCAGTCTCATTGCATGTGTGTTCTTTTTACTAACAACAACTAGAGTCATTTCATGACTTTTCTTTTCACATACCACATATGGATCCACCATTGTCATTGACATGTGTGTTCTCTTCAAAGACCACACATGGATCCACTAGTGTCATTGCATATGTGTTCTTTTTACTAACAACAACTGTTGTCATTGCATGTGTGTTCTTTTCACATACCACATATGGAACAACTTGAGTCATTGCATGTGTGATCTTTTTACAATTCACCTATGGATCCACCAGTGTCATTGCATGTGTGTTCTTTTTACTAACAAAACGAAAGTGTCATTGCATGTCTGTTATTTTCCACATACCACATATGGATCCACCAGTGTCATTGCATGTGTGTTATTTTTACTAACAACAACCAGAGTCATTGAAATGGATGTTCTCTTGAGAGACCACACATGGATCCACCAGTGTTATTGCATGTGTGTTCTAGTTATTAACAACAACCAGAGTCATTGCATGTGTGTTCTTTTCACAATCCACCTATGGATCCACCAATCTCATTGCATGTGTGTTCTTTTACTAACAACTAGAGTCATTTCATGACTTTTCTTTTCACATACCACATATGGATCCACCATTGTCATTGACATGTGTGTTCTCTTCAGAGACCACACATGGATCCACTAGTGTCATTGCATATGTGTTCTTTTTACTAACAACAGCTGGTGTCATTGCATGTGTGTTCTTTTCACATACCACATATGGAACAACCAGAGTCATTGCATGTGTGATCTTTTCACAATCCACCTATGGATCCACCAGTGTCATTGCATGTGTGTTCTTTTTACTAACAACAACCAGAGTCATTGCATGTGTGTTATTTTCACATACCACATATGGATCCACTAGTGTCATTGCATGTGTGTTATTTTTACTAACAACAACTAGAGTCATTGAAATGTGTGTTCTCTTCAGAGACCACACATGGATCCACCAGTGTCATTGCATGTGTGTTCTTTTTACTAACAACAACCAGAGTCATTGAAATGTGTGTTCTCTTCAGAGACCACACATGGATCCACCAGTGTCATTGCATGTGTGTTCTTTTTACTAACAACAACCAGTGTCATTGCATGTGTGTTCTTTTCAAAGACCACATATGGATCCAACAGTGTCATTGCATGTGTGCTTTTTTACTAACAACAACCAAAGTCATTTCATGTGTGTTCTCTTCAGATACCACAATGGATCCACCAATGTCATTGAATGTGTGTTCTTGTTACTAACAACAAGCAGAGTAATTGCATGTGTGTTCTTTTCACATACCACATATGGATCCACCAGTGTCATTGAAATGTGTGTTCTCTTCAGAGACCACACATCGATCCACCAGTGTCATTGCATGTGTGTTCTTGTTACTAACAACAACTAGAGTCATTGCATATGTGTTCTTTTCACATACCACATATGGATCCACTAGTGTCATTGCATGTGTGTTCTTTTCACAATCCACCTATGGATCCACCAGTGTCATTGCATGTGTGTTCTTTTTACTAACAACAACTGGAGTCATTTCATGACTGTTCTTTTCACATACCACATATGGATCCACCAGTGTCATTGAAATGTGTGTTCTCTTCAGAGACCACACATGGATCCAACAGTGTCATTGCATGTGTGTTCTTTTTACTAACAACAACTGGAGTCATTGCATGTGTGTTATTTTCACATACCACATATGGATCCACCAGTGTCATTGCATGTGTGCTGTTTTTACTAAAAACAACCAGAGTCATTGCATGTGTGTTCTCTTCAGAGACCACACATGGATCCACCGGTGTCATTGCATGTGTTTTCTTTTTACTAACAACAACCAGAGTCATTCAAATGTGTGTTCTCTTCAGAGACCACACATGGATCCACCAGTGTCATTACATGTGTGTTCTTTTTACTAACAACAACTAGAGTCATTGCATATGTTTTCTTTTGACATAACACATATGGATCCACTAGTGTCATTGCATGTGTGTTCTTTTCACAATCCACCTATGGATCCACCAGTGTCATTGCATGTGTGTTCTATTTACTAACAACAACCAGAGTCATTGAAATGTGTGTTCTCTTCAGAGACCACACATGGATCCACCAGTGTCATTGCATGTGTGTTCTTTTTACTAACAACAACCAGTGTCATTGCATGTGTGTTCTTTTTACAATCCACCTACGGATCCACCAGTGTCATTGCATGTGTGCTTTTTTTACTAACAACAACCAGAGTCATTTCATGTTTGTTCTTTTCACATACCACATATGGATCCACTAGAGTCATTGAAATGTATGTTCTCTTCAGACACCACACATGGATCCACCAGTGTTATGGCATGTGTGTTCTTTTTACTAACAACAACCAGAGTCATTGCATGTGTGTTCTTTTCACATGCCACATATGGATCCACCAGTGTCATTGCATGTGTGTTTTTTCACAATCCACCTATAGATCCACCAGTCTCATTGCATGTGTGTTCTTTTTACTAACAACAACTAGAGTCATTTCATGACTTTTCTTTTCACATACCACATATGGATCCACCATTGTCATTGACATGTGTGTTCTCTTCAAAGACCACACATGGATCCACTAGTGTCATTGCATATGTGTTCTTTTTACTAACAACAACTGTTGTCATTGCATGTGTGTTCTTTTCACATACCACATATGGAACAACTAGAGTCATTGCATGTGTGATCTTTTCACAATTCACCTATGGATCCACCAGTGTCATTGCATGTGTGTTCTTTTTACTAACAAAAACGAGTGTCATTGCATGTCTGTTATTTTCCACATACCACATATGGATCCACCAGTGTCATTGCATGTGTGTTATTTTTACTAACAACAACCAGAGTCATTGAAATGGATGTTCTCTTCAGAGACCACACATGGATCCACCAGTGTTATTGCATGTGTGTTCTAGTTATTAACAACAACCAGAGTCATTGCATGTGTGTTCTTTTCACAATCCACCTATGGATCCACCAATCTCATTGCATGTGTGTTCTTTTTACTAACAACAAGTAGAGTCATTTCATCACTTTTCTTTTCACATACCACATATGGATCCACCATTGTCATTGACATGTGTGTTCTCTTCAGAGACCACACATGGATCCACTAGTGTCATTGCATATGTGTTCTTTTTACTAACAACAACTGGTTTCATTGCATGTGTGTTCTTTTCACATACCACATATGGAACAACCAGAGTCATTGCATGTGTGATCTTTTCAGAATCCACCTATGGATCCACCAGTGTCATTGCATGTGTGTTCTTTTTACTAACAAAAACGAGTGTCATTGCATGTTTGTTATTTTCACATACCACATATGGATCCACCAGTGTCATTGCATGTGTGTTATTTTTACTAACAACAACCAGTGTCATTGAAATGTGTGTTCTCTTCAGAGACCACACATGGATCCACCAGTGTCATTACATGTGTGTTCTTTTTACTAACAACAACTAGAGTCATTGAAATGTGTGTTCTCTTCAAAGACCACACATGGATCCACCAGTGTCATTGCATGTGTGTTCTTTTTACTAACAACAACCAGTGTCATTGCATGTGTGTTCTTTTCAAATATCACATATGGATCCAACAGTTTCATTGCATGTGTGCTTTTTTTACTAACAACAACCAAAGTCATTTCATGTGTGTTCTCTTCAGATACCACAATGGATCCACCAGTGTCATTGCATGTGTGTTGTTACTAACAACAAGCAGAGTCATTGCATGTGTGTTCTTTTCACATACCACATCTGGATCCACCAGTGTCATTGAAATGTGTGTTCTGTTCAGAGACCACACATTGATCCACCAGTGTCATTGCATGTGTGTTCTTATTACTAACAACAACTAGAGTCATTGCATATGTGTTCTTTTCACATACCACATATGGATCCACTAGTGTCATTGCATGTGTGTTCTTTTCACAATGCACCTATGGATCCACCAGTGTCATTGCATGTGTGTTCTTTTTACTAACAACAACTGGAGTCATGTCATGAATGTTCTTTTCACATACCACATATGGATCCACCAGTGTCATTGAAATGTGTGTTCTCTTCAGAGACCACACATGGATCCACCAGTGTCATTGCATGTGTGTTCTTTTTACTAACAACAACTGGAGTCATTGCATGTGTGTTCTTTTCACATACCACATATGGATCCACCAGTGTCATTGCATGTGTGCTGTTTTTACTAAAAACAACCAGAGTCATTGCATGTGTGTTCTCTTCAGAGACCACACATGGATCCACCTGTGTCATTGCATGTGTTTTCTTTTTACTAACAACAACCAGAGTCATTCAAATGTGTGTTCTCTTTAGAGAGCACACATGGATCCACCAGTGTCATTACATGTGTGTTCTTGTTACTAAGTACAACTGGAGTCATTGCATGTGTGTTCTTTTCACATACCACATATGGATCCACCAATGTCATTGCACGTGTGCTATTTTCACAATCCACCTATGGATCCACCAGTGTCATTGCGCGTGTGTATTATTTTTACTAACAACAACCAGAGTCATTGAAATGTGTGTTCTTTTCACATACTACATATGGATCCACCAATGTCATTGCATGTGTGTTCTTTTTACTAACAACAACCAGAGTCATTGCATGTGTGTTCTCTTAAAAGACCACACATGGATCCACCAGTGCCATTGCATGTGTGTACTTTTTCCTAACAACAATCAGAGTCACTGAAATGTGTGTTCTCTTCAGAGGCCACACATGGATCCAACAGTGTCATTGCATGTGTGTTCTTTTTACTAACAACAACCAGTGTCATTGCATGTGTGTACTTTTTACAATCCACCTACGGATCCACCGGTGTCATTGCATGTGTGCTTTTTTACTAACAACAACCATAGTCATTTCATGTTTGTTCTTTTCACATACCACATATGGATCCACTAGAGTCATTGAAATGTATGTTCTCTTCAGAGACCACACATGGATCCACGAGTGTTATTGCATGTGTATTCTTGTTACTAACAACAACTAGTCATTGCATGTGTGTTCTTTTTACATGCCACATATGGATCCAGCACTGTCATTGCATGTGTGGTCTTTTCACAATCCACCTATGGATCCACCAGTCTCATTGCATGTGTGTTCTTTTTACTAACAACAACTAGAGTCATTTAATGACTTTTATTTTCACATACCACATATGGATCCACCAGTGTCATTGCATGTGTGTTATTTTTACTAACAACAACCAGAGTCATTGAAATGCGTGTTCTCTTCAGAGACCACACATGGATCCACCAGTGCCATTGCATGTGTGTTCTTTTTACTAACAACAACAAGAGTCATTGAAATGCGTGTTCTCTTTAGAGACCACACATGGATCCACCAGTGTCATTGCATGTGTGTTCTTTTTACTAACAACAACCAGTGTCATTGCATGTGTGTTCTTTTCAAATACCACATATGGATCCACCAGTGTCATTGCATGTGTGTTCTTGTTACTAACAACAAGCAAAGTCATTGCATGTGTGTTCTTTTCACATACCACATATGGATCCACCAGTGTCATTGAAATGTGTGTTCTCTTAAGAGACCACACATCGATCCACCAGTGTCATTGCATGTGTGTTCTTGTTACTAACAACAACTAGAGTCATTGCATATGTGTTCTTTTCACATACCACATATGGATCCACTAGTGTCATTGCATGTGTGTTTTTTTCACAATCCACCTATGGATCCACCAGTGTCATTGCATGTGTGTTCTTTTTACTCACAACAACCAGAGTCATTTCATGACTGTTCTTTTCACATACCACATATGGATCCACCAGTGTTCTTGTAATGTGTGTTCTTCTTGAGACCACACATGGATCCACTAGTGTCATTGCATGTGTGTTCTTTTTACTAACAACAACTGGAATCATTGCATGTGTGTTCTTTTCACATACCACATATGGATGCACCAGTATCATGCATGTGTGCTCTTTTTACTAACAACCAGAGTCATTGCATGTGTGTTCTCTTTAGAGACTACACATGGATCCACCGGTGTCATTGCATGTGTTTTCTTTTTACTAACAACAACCAGAGTCATTGAAATGTGTGTTCTCTTTAGAGACCACACATGGATCCACCAGTGTCATTGCATGTGTGTTCTTGTTACTAAGTACAACTGGAGTCATTGCATGTGTGTTCTTTTCACATACCACATATGGATCCACCAGTGTCATTGCATGTGTGCTCTTTTCACAATCCACCTATGGATCCACCAGTGTCATTGCGCGTGTGTATTCTTTTTACTAACAACAACCAGAGTCATTGAAATGTGTGTTCTTTTCACATACTACATATGGATCCACCAATGTCATTGCATGTGTGTTCTTTTTACTAACAACAACCAGAGTCATTGCATGTGTGTTCTCTTCAGAGACCACACATGGATCCACCAGTGCCATTGCATGTGTGTTCTTTTTACTAACAACAACCAGAGTCATTGAAATGTGTGTTCTCTTCAGAGACCACACATGGATCCACCAGTGCCATTGCATGTGTGTTCTTTTTACTAACAACAACTAGTGTCATTGCATGTGTGTTCTTTTTACAATCCACCTACGGATCCACCAGTGTCATTGCATGTGTGCTTTTTTTATACAAAAACCAGAGTCATTTCATGTTTGTTCTTTTCACATACCACATATGGATCCAGTAGAGTCATTGAAATGTATGTTCTCTTCAGAGACCACACATGGATCCACCAGTGTTATTGCATGTGTGTTCTTGTTACTAACAACAACCAGAGTCATTGCATGTGTGTTCTTTTCACATGCCACATATGGATCGACCAGTGTCATTGCATGTGTGTTCTTTTCACAATCCACCTATGGATCCACCAGTCTCATTGCATGTGTGTTCTTTTTACTAACAAGAACTAGAGTCATTTCATGACTTTTTTTTCACATACCACATATGGATCCACCAGTGTCATTGACATGTGTGTTCTCTTCAGAGACCACACATGGATCCACCAGTGTCATTGCATGTGTGTTCTTTTTACTAACAACAGCTGGTGTCATTGCATGTGTGTTCTTTTCACATACCACATATGGAACAACCAGAGTCATTGCATGTGTGATCTTTTCACAATCCACCTATGGATCCACCAGTGTCATTGCATGTGTGTTCTTTTTACTAACAACAACAAGAGTCATTTAATGACTTTTATTTTCACATACCACATATGGATCCACCAGTGTCATTGCATGTGTGTTATTTTTACTAACAACCACCAGAGTCATTGAAATGCGTGTTATCTTCAGAGACCACACATGGATCCACCAGTGTCATTGCATGTGTGTTCTTTTTACTAACAACAACCAGAGTCATTGAAATGTGTGTTCTCTTCAGAGACCACACATGGATCCACCAGTGTCATTGCATGTGTGTTCTTTTTACTAACAACAACCAGTGTCATTGCATGTGTGTTCTTTTCAAATACCACATATGGATCCACCAGTGTCATTGCATGTGTGTTCTTGTTACTAACAACAAGCAAAGTCATTGCATGTGTGTTCTTTTCACATACCACATATGGATCCACCAGTGTCATTGAAATGTGTGTTCTCTTAAGAGACCACACATCGATCCACCAGTGTCATTGCATGTGTGTTCTTGTTACTAACAACAACTAGAGTCATTGCATATGTGTTCTTTTCACATACCACATATTGGATTCACTAGTGTCATTGCATGTGTGCTCTTTTCACAATCCACCTATGGATCCACCAGTGTCATTGCGCTTGTGTATTCTTTTTACTAACAACAACCAGAGTCATTGAAATGTGTGTTCTTTTCACATACTACATATGGATCCACCAATGTCATTGCATGTGTGTTCTTTTTACTAACAACAACCAGAGTCATTGCATGTGTGTTCTCTTCAGAGACCACACATGGATCCACCAGTGCCATTGCATGTGTGTTCTTTTTACTAACAACAACCAGAGTCATTGAAATGTGTGTTCTCTTCAGAGACCACACATGGATCCACCAGTGCCATTGCATGTGTGTTCTTTTTACTAACAACAACTAGTGTCATTGCA
The DNA here is from genome assembly GCA_023614405.1 of Avena insularis. NCBI lineage: Eukaryota > Viridiplantae > Streptophyta > Magnoliopsida > Poales > Poaceae > Avena > Avena insularis. The sequence continues at coordinate 401,084,803 of CM042688.1, read as the reverse complement.
TGTGTGTTCTTTTTACAATCCACCTACGGATCCACTAGTGTCATTGCATGTGTGCTTTTTTTATACAAAAACCAGAGTCATTTCATGTTTGTTCTTTTCACATACCACATATGGATCCAGTAGAGTCATTGAAATGTATGTTCTCTTCAGAGACCACACATGGATCCACCAGTGTTATTGCATGTGTGTTCTTGTTACTAACAACAACCAGAGTCATTGCATGTGTGTTCTTTTCACATGCCACATATGGATCGACCAGTGTCATTGCATGTGTGTTCTTTTCACAATCCACCTATGGATCCACCAGTCTCATTGCATGTGTGTTCTTTTTACTAACAAGAACTAGAGTCATTTCATGACTTTTTTTTCACATACCACATATGGATCCACCAGTGTCATTGACATGTGTGTTCTCTTCAGAGACCACACATGGATCCACCAGTGTCATTGCATGTGTGTTCTTTTTACTAACAACAGCTGGTGTCATTGCATGTGTGTTCTTTTCACATACCACATATGGAACAACCAGAGTCATTGCATGTGTGATCTTTTCACAATCCACCTATGGATCCACCAGTCTCATTGCATGTGTGTTCTTTTTACTAACAACAACAAGAGTCATTTAATGACTTTTATTTTCACATACCACATATGGATCCACCAGTGTCATTGCATGTGTGTTATTTTTACTAACAACAACCAGAGTCATTGAAATGCGTGTTATCTTCAGAGACCACACATGGATCCACCAGTGTCATTGCATGTGTGTTCTTTTTACTAACAACAACCAGAGTCATTGAAATGTGTGTTCTCTTCAGAGACCACACATGGATCCACCAGTGTCATTGCATGTGTGTTCTTTTTACTAACAACAACCAGTGTCATTGCATGTGTGTTCTTTTCAAATACCACATATGGATCCACCAGTGTCATTGCATGTGTGTTCTTGTTACTAACAACAAGCAAAGTCATTGCATGTGTGTTCTTTTCACATACCACATATGGATCCACCAGTGTCATTGAAATGTTTGTTCTCTTAAGAGACCACACATCGATCCACCAGTGTCATTGCATGTGTGTTCTTGTTACTAACAACAACTAGAGTCATTGCATATGTGTTCTTTTCACATACCACATATTGGATTCACTAGTGTCATTGCATGTGTGTTCTTTTCACAATCCACCTATGGATCCACCAGTGTCATTACATGTGTGTTATTTTTACTCACAACAACGAGAGTCATTTCATGACTGTTCTTTTCACATACCACATATGGATCCACCAGTGTCATTGAAATGTGTGTTCTCTTCAGAGACCACACATGGATCCACTAGTGTTATTGCATGTGTGTTCTTTTTACTAACAACAACTGGAATCATTGCATGTGTGTTCTTTTCAAATACCACATATGGATGCACCAGTATCATTGCATGTCTTCTCTTTTTACTAACACCAACCAGAGTCATTGCATGTGTGTTCTCTTCAGAGACCACACATGGATCCACCGGTGTCATTGCATGTGTTTTCTTTTTACTAACAACAACTAGAGTCATTGAAATGTGTGTTCTCTTTAGAGACCACACATGGATACACCAGTGTCATTGCATGTGTGTTCTTGTTACTAAGTACAACTGGAGTCATTGCATGTGTGTTCTTTTCACATACCACATATGGATCCACCAGTGTCATTGCATGTGTGCTCTTTTCACAATCCACCTATGGATCCACCAGTGTCATTGCGCGTGTGTATTCTTTTTACTAACAACAACCAGAGTCATTGAAATGTGTGTTCTTTTCACATACTACATATGGATCATCCAATGTCATTGCATGTGTGTTCTTTTTACTAACAACCAGAGTCATTGCATGTGTGTTCTCTTCAGAGACCACACATGGATCCACCAGTGCCATTGCATGTGTGTTCTTTTTACTAACAATAACCAGAGTCATTGAAATGTGTGTTCTCTTCAGAGACCACACATGGATCCACCAGTGCCATTGCATGTGTGTTCTTTTTACTAACAATAACTAGTGTCATTGCATGTGTGTTCTTTTTACAATCCACCTACGGATCCACCAGTGTCCTTGCATGTGTTCTTTTTTTATACAACAACCACAGTCATTTCATGTTTGTTCTTTTCACATACCACATATGGATCCACTAGAGTCATTGAAATGTATGTTTTCTTCAAAGACCACACATGGATCCACCAGTGTTATTGCATGTGTGTTCTTGTTACTAACAACAACCAGAGTCATTGCATGTGTGTTCTTTTCACATGCCACATATGGATCCACCAGTGTCATTGCATGTGTGTTCTTTTCACAATCCACCTATGGATCCACCAGTCTCATTGCATGTGTGTTCTTTTTACTAACAAGAACTAGAGTCATTTCATGACTTTTTTTTTCACATACCACATATGGATCCACCAGTGTCATTGACATGTGTGTTCTCTTCAGAGACCACACATGGATCCACCAGTGTCATTGCATGTGTGTTCTTTTTACTAACAACAGCTGGTGTCATTGCATGTGTGTTCTTTTCACATACCACATATGGAACAACCAGAGTCATTGCATGTGTCATCTTTTCACAATCCACCTATGGATCCACCAGTGTCATTGCGTGTGTTTTCTTTTTACTAACAACAACCAGAGTCATTGCATGTGTGTTATTTTCACATACCACATATGGATCCACCAGTGTCATTGCATGTGTGTTATTTTACTAACAACAACCAGAGTCATTGAAATGTGTGTTCTCTTTAGAGACCACACATGGATCCACCAGTGTCATTGCATGTGTGTTCTTTTTACTAACAACAACCAGAGTCATTGAAATGTGTGTTCTCTTCAGAGACCACACATGGATCCAAAGGTCATTGCATGTGTGTTCTTTTTACTAACAACCAGTGTCATTGCATGTGTCTTCTTTTCAAATTCCACATATGGATGCACCAGTGTCATTGCATGTGTGTTCTTGTTACTAACAACAAGCAAAGTCATTGCATGTGTGTTCTTTTCACATACCACATATGGATCCACCAGTGTCATTGAAATGTGTGTTCTCTTAAGAGACCACACATCGATCCACCAGTGTCATTGCATGTGTGTTCTTGTTACTAAGTACAACTGGAGTCATTGCATGAGTTCTTTTCACGCACCACATATTGGATTCACTATTGTCATTGCATGTGTTATCTTTTCACATTCCACCTATGGATCCACCAGTGTCATTGCTTGTGTATTCTTTTTACTAACAACAACCAGGTCATTGAAATGTGAATTCTTTTCACATACTACATATGGATCCACCAATGTCATTGCATGTGTGTTCTTTTACTAACAACAACCAGAGTCATTGCATGTGTTCTCTTGAGACCACACATGGATCCACCTGTGCCATTGCATGTGTGTTCTGTTTACTAACCACAACCAGAGTCATTGAAATGTGTGGTCGCTTCAGAGACCACACATGGATCCACCAGTGCCATTGCATGTGTGTTCTTTTTACTAACAACAACTAGTGTCATTGCATGTGTGTTCTTTTTACAATCCACCTACGGATCCACTAGTGTCATTGCATGTGTGCTTTTTTTATACAAAAACCAGAGTCATTTCATGTTTGTTCTTTTCACATACCACATATGGATCCAGTAGAGTCATTGAAATGTATGTTCTCTTCAGAGACCACACATGGATCCACCAGTGTTATTGCATGTGTGTTCTTGTTACTAACAACAACCAGAGTCATTGCATGTGTGTTCTTTTCACATGCCACATATGGATCGACCAGTGTCATTGCATGTGTGTTCTTTTCACAATCCACCTATGGATCCACCAGTCTCATTGCATGTGTGTTCTTTTTACTAACAAGAACTAGAGTCATTTCATGACTTTTTTTTCACATACCACATATGGATCCACCAGTGTCATTGACATGTGTGTTCTCTTCAGAGACCACACATGGATCCTGATGTCATTGCATGTGTGTTCTTTTACTAACAACAACAGGTGTCATTGCATGTGTGTTATTTTCACATCCCACATTTGGTACAGCCAGAGTCATTGCATGTGTGATCTTTTCACAATCCACCTATGGATCCACCAGTCTCATTGCATGTGTGTTCTTTTTACTAACAACAACAAGAGTCATTTAATGACTTTTATTTTCACATACCACATATGGATCCACCAGTGTCATTGCATGTGTGTTCTTTTTACTAACAACAACCAGAGTCATTGAAATGTGTGTTCTCTTCAGAGACCACACATGGATCCACCAGTGTCATTGCATGTGTGTTCTTTTTACTAACAACAACCAGTGTCATTGCATGTGTTCTTTTCAAATACCAAATATGGATCCACCAGTGTCATTGCATGTGTGTTCTTTTTACTAATAACAAGAAAAGTCATTTCATGTGTGTTCTTTTCACATACCACATATGGATCCACCAGTGTCATTGAAATGTGTGTTCTCTTAAGAGACCACACATCGATCCACCAGTGTCATTGCATGTGTGTTCTTGTTACTAACAACAACTAGAGTCATTGCATATGTGTTCTTTTCACATACCACATATTGGATTCACTAGTGTCATTGCATGTGTGTTCTTTTCACAATCCACCTATGGATCCACCAGTGTCATTACATGTGTGTTATTTTTACTCACAACAACTAGAGTCATTTAATGACTGTTCTTTTCACATACCACATATGGATCCACCAAGTGTCATTGAAATGTGTGTTCTCTTCAGAGACCACATGGATCCACTAGTGTTATTGCATGTGTGTTCTTTTTACTAACAACAACTGGAATCATTGCATGTGTGTTCTTTTCAAATACCACATATGGATGCACCAGTATAATTGCATGTCTTCTATTTTTACTAACAACAACCAGAGTCATTGCATGTGTGTTCTCTTCAGAGACCACACATGGATCCACCTGTGTCATTGCATGTGTTTTCTTTTTACTAACAACAACTAGAGTCATTGAAATGTGTGTTCTCTTTAGGGACCACACATGGATCCACCAGTGTCATTGCATGTGTGTTCTTTTTACTAACAACTGGAGTCATTGCATGTGTGTTCTTTTCACATACCACATATGGATCCACCAGTGTCATTGCATGTGTGCTCTTTTCACAATCCACCTATGGATCCACCAGTGTCATTGCGCGTGTGTATTCTTTTTACTAACAACAACCAGAGTCATTGAAATGTGTGTTCTTTTCACATACTACATATGGATCATCCAATGTCATTGCATGTGTGTTCTTTTTACTAACAACCAGAGTCATTGCATGTGTGTTCTCTTCAGAGACCACACATGGATCCACCAAGGCCATTGCATGTGTGTTCTTTTACTAACAATAACCAGAGTCATTGAAATGTGTGTTCTCTTCAGAGACCACACATGGATCCACCAGTGCCATTGCATGTGTGTTCTTTTTACTAACAATAACTAGTGTCATTGCATGTGTGTTCTTTTTACAATCCACCTACGGATCCACCAGTGTCCTTGCATGTGTTCTTTTTTTATACAACAACCACAGTCATTTCATGTTTGTTCTTTTCACATACCACATATGGATCCACTAGAGTCATTGAAATGTATGTTTTCTTCAAAGACCACACATGGATCCACCAGTGTTATTGCATGTGTGTTCTTGTTACTAACAACAACCAGAGTCATTGCATGTGTGTTCTTTTCACATGCCACATATGGATCCACCAGTGTCATTGCATGTGTGTTCTTTTCACAATCCACCTATGGATCCACCAGTCTCATTGCATGTGTGTTCTTTTTACTAACAAGAACTAGAGTCATTTCATGACTTTTTTTTTCACATACCACATATGGATCCACCAGTGTCATTGACATGTGTGTTCTCTTTAGAGACCACACATGGATCCACCAGTGTCATTGCATGTGTGTTCTTTTTACTAACAACAGCTGGTGTCATTGCATGTGTGTTCTTTTCACATACCACATATGGAACAACCAGAGTCATTGCATGTGTCATCTTTTCACAATCCACCTATGGATCCACCAGTGTCATTGCGTGTGTTTTCTTTTTACTAACAACAACCAGAGTCATTGCATGTGTGTTATTTTCACATACCACATATGGATCCACCAGTGTCATTGCATGTGTGTTATTTTTACTAACAACAACCAGAGTCATTGAAATGTGTGTTCTCTTTAGAGACCACACATGGATCCACCAGTGTCATTGCATGTGTGTTCTTTTTACTAACAACAACCAGAGTCATTGAAATGTGTGTTCTCTTCAGAGACCACACATGGATCCACCAGTGTCATTGCATGTGTGTTCTTTTTACTAACAACAACCAGTGTCATTGCATGTGTGTTCTTTTCAAATACGACATATGGATGCACCAGTGTCATTGCATGTGTGTTCTTGTTACTAACAACAAGCAAAGTCATTGCATGTGTGTTCTTTTCACATACCACATATGGATCCACCAGTGTCATTGAAATGTGTGTTCTCTTAAGAGACCACACATCGATCCACCAGTGTCATTGCATGTGTGTTCTTGTTACTAACAACAACTAGAGTCATTGCATATGTGTTCTTTTCACGTACCACATATGGATCCACTAGTGTCATTGCATGTGTGTTCATTTCACAATCCACCTATGGATCCACCAGTGTCATTGCATGTGTGTTCTTTTTACTAACAACAACTAGAGTCAATCCATGACTGTTCTTTTCACATACCACATATGGATCCACCAGTGTCATTGAAAAGTGTGTTATCTTCACAGAACACACATGGATCCACTAGTGTCATTGCATGTGTGTTCTTTTTACTAACAACAACTGGAGTCATTGCATGTGTGTTCTTTTCACATACCACATATGGATCCACCAGTGTCATTGCATGTCTGCTCTTTTTACTAACAACAACCAGAGTCATTGCATGTGTGTTCTCTTCAGAGACCACACATGGATCCACCGATGTCATTGCATGTGTTTTCTTTTTACTAACAACAACCAGAGTCATTGAAATGTGTGTTCTCTTTAGAGACCACACATGGATCCACCAGTGTCATTGCATGTGTTTTCTTGTTACTAAGTACAACTGGATTCATTGCATGTGTGTTCTTTTCACATACCACATATGGATCCACCAGTGTCATTGCATGTGTGCTCTTTTCACAATCCACCTATGGATCCACCAGTGTCATTGCGCGTGTGTATTCTTTTTACTAACAACAACCAGAGTCATTGAAATGTGTGTTCTTTTCACATACTACATATGGATCCACCAATGTCATTGCATGTGTGTTCTTTTTACTAACAACAACCAGAGTCATTGCATCTGTGTTCTCTTCAGAGACCACACATGGATCCACCAGTGCCATTGCATGTGTGTTCTTTTTACTAACAACAACCAGAGTCATTGAAATGTGTGTTCTCTTCAGAGACCACACATGGATCCACCAGTGCCATTGCATGTGTGTTCTTTTTACTAACAACAACTAGTGTCATTGCATGTGTGTTCTTTTTACAATCCACCTACGGATCAACCAGTGTCATTGCATGTGTGCTATTTTTACTAATAACAACCAGAGTCATTTCATGTTTGTTCTTTTCACATACCACATATGGATCAACTAGAGTCATTGAAATGTATGTTCTCTTCAGAGACCACACATGGATCCACCAGTATTATTGCATGTGTGTTCTTGTTACTAACAACAACTAGAGTCATTGCATGTCTGTTCTTTTCACATGCCACATATGGATCCACCACTGTCATTGCATGTGTGTTCTTTTCACAATCCACCTATGGATCCACCAGTCTCATTGCATGTGTGTTCTTTTTACTAACAACAACTAGAGTCATTTCATGACTTTTCTTTTCACATTCCACATATGGATCCACCAGTGTCATTGACATGTGTGTTCTCTTCAGAGACCACACATGGATCCACCAGTGTCATTGCATGTGTGTTCTTTTTACTAACAATAGCTGGTGTCATTGCATGTGTGTTCTTTTCACATACCATATATGGAACAACCAGTGTCATTGCATGTGTGTTCTTTTTACTAACAACAACCAGAGTCATTGCATGTGTGTTATTTTCACATACCACATATGGATCCACCAGTGTCATTGCATGTGTGTTATTTTTACTAACAACAACTAGAGTCATTGAAACGTGTGTTCTCTTCAGAGACCACACATGGATCCACCAGTGTCATTGCATGTGTGTTCTTTTTACTAACAACAACCAGTGTCATTGCATGTGTGTTCTTTTCAAATACCACAAATGGATCCACCAGTGTCATTGCATGTGTGTTCTTGTTGCTAACATCCATCAAAGTCATTGCATGTGTGTTCTTTTCACATACCACATATGGATCCACCAGTGTCATTGAAATGTGTGTTCTCTTAAGAGACCACACATCGATCCACCAGTGTCATTGCATGTGTGTTCTTGTCACTAGCAACAACTAGAGCCATTGCATATGTGTTCTTTTCACATACCACATATGGATCCACTAGTGTCATTGCATGTGTGTTCTTTTCACAATCCACCTGTGGATCCACCAGTGTCATTGCATGTGTGTTCTTTTTACTAACAACAACCAGAGTCATTTCATGACTTTTCTTTTCACATACCACATATGGATCCACCAGTGTCATTGAAATGTGTGTTCTCTTCAGAGACCACACATGGATCCACTAGTGTCATTCCATGTGTGTTCTTTTTACTAAAAAGAACTGGAGGCATTGCATGTGTGTTCTTTTCACATACCACATATGGATCCACCAGTGTCATTGCATGTCTGCTCTTTTTACTAACAACAACCAGAGTCATTGCATGTGTGTTCTCTTTATAGACCACACATGGATCCACCGGTGTCATTGTATGTGTTTTCTTTTGACTAACAACAACCAGAGTCATTGAAATGTGTGTTCTCTTTAGAGACCACACATGGATCCACCAGTGTCATTGCATTTGTGTTCTTGTTACGAAGTACAACTGGAGTCATTGCATGTGTGATCTTTTCACATACCACATATGGATCCACCAGTGTCATTGCATGTGTGCTCTTTTCACAATCCACCTATGGATCCACCAGTGTCATTGCGCGTGTGTATTCTTTTTACTAACAACAAACAGAGTCATTGAAATGTGTGTTCTTTTCACATACTACATATGGATCCACCAATGTCATTGCATGTGTGTTCTTTTTACTAACAACAACCAGAGTCATTGCATGTGTGTTCTCTTCAGAGACCACACATGGATCCACCGGTGTCATTGCATGTGTTTTATTTTTACTAACAACAACCAGAGTCATTGAAATCTGTGTTCTCTTTAGAGACCACACATGGATCCACCAGTGTCGTTGCATGTGTGTTCTTGTTACTAAGTACAACTGGAGTCATTGCATGTGTGTTCTTTTCACATACCACATATGGATCCACCAGTGTCATTGCATGTGTGTTCTTTTTACTAACAACAACCAGTGTCATTGCATGTGTGTTCTTTTCAAATACCACAAATGGATCCACCAGTGTCATTGCATGTGTGTTCATGTTGCTAACATCCATCAAAGTCATTGCATGTCTGTTCTTTTCACATACCACATATGGATCCACCAGTGTCATTGAAATGTGTGTTCTCTTAAGAGACCACACATCGATCCACCAGTGTCATTGCATGTGTGTTCTTGTTACTAGCAACAACTAGAGCCATTGCATATGTGTTCTTTTCACATACCACATATGGATCCACTAGTGTCATTGCATGTGTGTTGTTTTCACAATCCACCTGTGGATCCACCAGTGTCATTGCATGTGTGTTCTTTTTACTAACAACAACCAGAGTCATTTCATGACTGTTCTTTTCACATACCACATATGGATCCACCAGTGTCATTGAAATGTGTGTTCTCTTCAGAGACCACACATGGATCCACTAGTGTCATTGCATGTGTGTTCTTTTTACTAAAAACAACTGGAGTCATTGCATGTGTGTTCTTTTCACATACCACATATGGATCCACCAGTGTCATTGCATGTCTGCTCTTTTTACTAACAACAACCAGAGTCATTGCATGTGTGTTGTCTTTAGAGACCACACATGGATCCACCAGTGTCATTGTATGTGTTTTCTTTTGACTAACAACCAGAGTCATTGAAATGTGTGTTCTCTTTCGAGACCACACATGGATCCACCAGTGTCATTGCATTTGTGTTCTTGTTACGAAGTACAACTGGAGTCATTGCATGTGTGTTCTTTTCACATACCACATATGGATCCACCAGTGTCATTGCATGTGTGCTCTTTTCACAATCCACCTATGGATCCACCAGTGTCATTGCGCGTGTGTATTCTTTTTACTAACAACAACCAGAGTCATTGAAATGTGTGTTCTTTTCACATACTACATATGGATCCACCAATGTCATTGCATGTGTGTTCTTTTTACTAACAACAACCAGAGTCATTGCATGTGTGTTCTTTTCAGAGACCACACATGGATCCACCGGTGTCATTGCATGTGTTTTATTTTTACTAACAACAACAAGAGTCATTGAAATGTGTGTTCTCTTTAGAGACCACACATGAATCCACCAGTGTCATTGCATGTGTGTTCTTGTTACTAAGTACAACTGGAGTCATTGCATGTGTGTTCTTTTCACATACCACATATGGATCCACCAGTGTCATTGCATGTGTGCTCTTTTCACAATCCACCTATGGATCCACCAGTGTCATTGCGTGTGTATTCTTTTTTACTAACAACAACAGAGTCATTGAAATGTGTGTTCTTTTCACATACTACATATGGATCCACCAATGTCATTGCATGTGTGTTCTTTTTACTAACAACAACCAGAGTCATTGCATGTGTGTTCTCTTCAGAGACCACACATGGATCCACCAGTGCCATTGCATGTGTGTTCTTTTTACTAACAACAACCAGAGTCATTGAAATGTGTGTTCTTTTCAGAGACCACACATGGATCCACCAGTGCCATTGCATGTGCGTTCTTTTTACTAACAACAACTAGTGTCATTGCATGTATGTTCTTTTTACAATCCACCTACGGATCAACCAGTGTCATTGCATGTGTGCTTTTTTTACTAATAAAAACCAGAGTCATTTCATGTTTGTTCTTTTCACATACCACATATGGATCAACTAGTCATTGAAATGTATGTTCTCTTCAGAGACCACACATGGATCCACCAGTGTTATTGCATGTGTGTTCTTCTTACTAACAACAACCAGAGTCATTGCATGTGTGTTCTTTTCACATGCCACATATGGATCCACCAGTCTCATTGCATGTGTGTTCTTTTCACAATCCACCTATGGATCCACCAGTGTCATTGCATGTGTGTTCTTTTTACTAACAACAACCAGAGTCATTTCATCACTGTTCTTTTCACATACCACATATGGATCCACCAGTGTCATTGAAATGTGTGTTCTCTTCAGAGACCACACATGGATCCACTAGTGTCATTGCATGTGTGTTCTTTTTACTAACAACAACCAGAGTCATTGCATGTGTGTTCTTTTCACATACCACATATGGATCCACCAGTGTCATTGCATGTGTGTTGTTTTTACTAACAACAACCAGAGTCATTGCATGTGTGTTCTCTTCAGAGACCACACATGGATCCACCGGTGTCATTGCATGTGTTTTCTTTTTACTAACAACAACCAGAGTCATTGAAATGTGTGTTATCTTCAGAGACCACACATGGATCCACCAGTGTCATTGCATGTGTGTTCTTGTTACTAAGTACAACTAGAGGTATTGCATGTGTGTTCTTTTCACATACCACATATGGATCCACCAGTGTCATTGCATGTGTGATCTTTTCACAATCCACCTATGGATCCACCGAGGTCATTGCGCGTGTGTATTCTTTTTACTAACAACAACCAGAGTCATTGAAATGTGTGTTCTTTTCACATACTACATATGGATCCACCAATGTCATTGCATGTGTGTTCTTTTTACTAACAACTAGAGTCATTGCATGTGTGTTCTCTTGAGACCACACATGGATCCTGATGCCATTGCATGTGTGTACTTTTTCCTAACAACAAGCAGAGTCATTGAAATGTGTGTTCTCTTCAGAGGCCACACATGGATCCAACAGTGTCATTGCATGTGTGTTCTTTTTACTAACAACAACCAGTGTCATTGCATGTGTGTACTTTTTACAATCCACCTACGGATCCACCGGTGTCATTGCATGTGTGCTTTTTTACTAACAACAACCAGAGTCATTCCATGTTTGTTCTTTTGACATACCACATATGGATCCACAAGAGTCATTGAAATGTATGTTCTCTTCAGAGACCACACATGGATCCACGAGTGTTATTGCATGTGTGTTCTTGTTACTAACAACAACTAGAGTCATTGCATGTGTGTTCTTTTCACATGCCACATATGGATCCACCACTGTCATTGCATGTGTGTTCTTTTCACAATCCACCTATGGATCCACCAGTCTCATTGCATGTGTGTTCTTTTTACTAACAACAACTAGAGTCATTTAATGACTTTTATTTTCACATACCACATATGGATCCACCAGTGTCATTGCATGTGTGTTATTTTTACTAACAACAACCAGAGTCATTGAAATGCGTGTTCTCTTCAGAGACCACACATGGATCCACCAGTGTCATTGCATGTGTGTTCTTTTTACTAACAACAACAAGAGTCATTGAAATGCATGTTCTCTTCAGAGACCACACATGGATCCACCAGTGTCATTGCATGTGTGTTCTTTCTCCTAACAACAACCAGTGTCATTGCATGTGTGTTCTTGTTACTAACAACAAGCAAAGTCATTGCATGTGTGTTCTTTTCACATACCACATATGGATCCACCAGTGTCATTGAAATGTGTGTTCTCTTAAGAGACCACAGATCGATCCACCAGTGTCATTGCATGTGTGTTCTTGTTACTAACAACAACTAGAGTCATTGCATATGTGTTCTTTTCACATACCACATATCGATCCACTAGTGTCATTACATGTGTGTTCTTTTCACAATCCACCTATGGATCCACCAGTGTCATTGCATGTGTGTTCTTTTTACTCACAACAACCAGAGTCATTTCATGACTGTTCTTTTCACATACCACATATGGATCCACCAGTGTCATTGAAATGTGTGTTCTCTTCAGAGACCACACATGGATCCACTAGTGTCATTGCATGTGTGTTCTTTTTACTGACAACAACTGGAATCATTGCATGTGTGTTCTTTTCACATACCCCATATGGATGCACCAGTATCATGCATGTGTGCTCTTTTTACTAACAACAACCAGAGTCATTGCATGTGTGTTCTCTTTAGAGACCACACATGGATCCACCGGTGTCATTGCATGTGTTTTCTTTTTACTAACAACAACCAGAGTCATTGAAATGTGTGTTCTTTAGAGACCACACATGGATCCCTGATGTCATTGCATGTGTGTTCTTGTTACTAAGTACAACTGGAGTCATTGCATGTGTGTTCTTTTCACATACCACATATGGATCCACCAGTGTCATTGCATGTGTGCTCTTTTCACAATCCACGTATGGATCCACCAGTGTCATTGCGCGTGTGTATTCTATTTACTAACAACAACCAGAGTCATTGAAATGTGTGTTCTTTTCACATACTACATATGGATCCACCAATGTCATTGCATGTGTGTTCTTTTTACTAACAACAACCAGAGTCATTGCATGTGTGTTCTCTTCAGAGACCACACATGGATCCACCAGTGCCATTGCATGTGTGTTCTTTTTACAAACAACAACCAGAGTCATTGAAATGTGTGTTCTCTTCAGAGACCACACATGGATCCACCAGTGCCATTGCATGTGCGTTCTTTTTACTAACAACAACTAGTGTCATTGCATGTGTGTTCTTTTTACAATCCACCTACGGATCAACCAGTGTCATTGCATGTGTGCTTTTTTTACTAATAACAACTAGAGTCATTTCATGTTTGTTCTTTTCACATACCACATATGGATCAACTAGTCATTGAAATGTATGTTCTCTTCAGAGACCACACATGGATCCACCAGTGTTATTGCATGTGTGTTCTTCTTACTAACAACAACCAGAGTCATTGCATGTGTGTTCTTTTCACATGCCACATATGGATCCACCAGTCTCATTGCATGTGTGTTCTTTTCACAATCCACCTATGGATCCACCAGTGTCATTGCATGTGTGTTCTTTTTACTAACAACAACCAGAGTCATTTCATCACTGTTCTTTTCACATACCACATATGGATCCACCAGTGTCATTGAAATGTGTGTTCTCTTCAGAGACCACACATGGATCCACTAGTGTCATTGCATGTGTGTTCTTTTTACTAACAACAACCAGAGTCATTGCATGTGTGTTCTTTTCACATACCACATATGGATCCACCAGTGTCATTGCATGTGTGCTGTTTTTACTAACAACAACCAGAGTCATTGCATGTGTGTTCTCTTCAGAGACCACACATGGATCCACCGGTGTCATTGCATGTGTTTTCTTTTTACTAACAACAACCAGAGTCATTGAAATGTGTGTAATCTTCAGAGACCACACATGGATCCACCAGTGTCATTGCATGTGTGTTCTTGTTACTAAGTACAACTGGAGGTATTGCATGTGTGTTCTTTTCTCATACCACATATGGATCCACCAGTGTCATTGCATGTGTGCTCTTTTCACAATCCACCTATGGATCCACCAGTGTCATTGCGCGTGTGTATTCTTTTTACTAACAACAACCAGAGTCATTGAAATGTGTGTTCTTTTCACATACTACATATGGATCCACCAATGTCATTGCATGTGTGTTCTTTTTACTAACAACAACTAGAGTCATTGCATGTGTGTTCTCTTCAGAGACCACACATGGATCCACCAGTGCCATTGCATGTGTGTACTTTTTCCTAACAACAAGCAGAGTCATTGAAATGTGTGTTCTCTTCAGAGGCCACACATGGATCCAACAGTGTCATTGCATGTGTGTTCTTTTTACTAACAACAACCAGTGTCATTGCATGTGTGTACTTTTTACAATCCACCTACGGATCCACCGGTGTCATTGCATGTGTGCTTTTTTACTAACAACAACCAGAGTCATTCCATGTTTGTTCTTTTGACATACCACATATGGATCCACAAGAGTCATTGAAATGTATGTTCTCTTCAGAGACCACACATGGATCCACGAGTGTTATTGCATGTGTGTTCTTGTTACTAACAACAACTAGAGTCATTGCATGTGTGTTCTTTTCACATGCCACATATGGATCCACCACTGTCATTGCATGTGTGTTCTTTTCACAATCCACCTATGGATCCACCAGTCTCATTGCATGTGTGTTCTTTTTACTAACAACAACTAGAGTCATTTAATGACTTTTATTTTCTCATACCACATATGGATCCACCAAGTGTCATTGCATGTGTGTTATTTTACTAACAACAACCAGTCATTGAAATGCGTGTTCTTCTTCAGAGACCACATGGATCCACCAAGTGTCATTGCATGTGTGTTCTTTTTACTAACAACAACAAGAGTCATTGAAATGCATGTTCTCTTTTCAGAGACCACACATGGATCCACCAAGTGTCATTGCATGTGTGTTCTTTCTCCTAACAACAACCAGTGTCATTGCATGTGTGTTCTTGTTACTAACAACAAAGTCATTGCATGTGTGTTCTTTTCACATACATATGGATCCACCAGTGTCATTGAAATGTGTGTTCTCTTAAGAGACCACAGATCGATCCACCAGTGTCATTGCATGTGTGTTCTTGTTACTAACAACAACTAGAGTCATTGCATATGTGTTCTTTTCACATACCACATATCGATCCACTAGTGTCATTACATGTGTGTTCTTTTCACAATCCACCTATGGATCCACCAGTGTCATTGCATGTGTGTTCTTTTTACTCACAACAACCAGAGTCATTTCATGACTGTTCTTTTCACATACCACATATGGATCCACCAGTGTCATTGAAATGTGTGTTCTCTTCAGAGACCACACATGGATCCACTAGTGTCATTGCATGTGTGTTCTTTTTTACTAACAACAACGGGAGTCATTGCATGTGTGTTCTTTTCACATACCACATATGGATCCACCAGTGTCATTGCATGTGTGCTCTTTTTACTAACAACAACCAGAGTCATTGCATGTGTGTTCTCTTTAGAGACCACACATGGATCCACCGGTGTCATTGCATGTGTTTTCTTTTTACTAACAACAACCAGAGTCATTGAAATGTGTGTTCTCTTTAGAGACCACACATGGATCCACCAGTGTCATTGCATGTGTGTTCTTGTTACTAAGTACAACTGGAGTCATTGCATGTGTGTTATTTTAACATACCACATAAGGATCAACCAGTGTCATTGCATGTGTGCTCTTTTAACAATCCACGTATGGATACACCAGTGTCTTTGCGCTTGTGTATTCTATTTACTAACAACAACCAGAGTCATTGAAATGTGTGTTCTTTTCACATACTACATATGGATCCACCAATGTCATTGCATGTGTGTTCTTTTTACTAACAACAACCAGAGTCATTGCATGTGTGTTCTCTTCAGAGACCACACATGGATCCACCAGTGCCATTGCATGTGTGTTCTTTTTACAAACAACAACCAGAGTCATTGAAATGTGTGTTCTCTTCAGAGACCACACATGGATCCACCAGTGCCATTGCATGTGCGTTCTTTTTACTAACAACAACTAGTGTCATTGCATGTGTGTTCTTTTTACAATCCACCTACGGATCAACCAGTGTCATTGCATGTGTGCTTTTTTTACTAATAACAACTAGAGTCATTTCATGTTTGTTCTTTTCACATACCACATATGGATCAACTAGTCATTGAAATGTATGTTCTCTTCAGAGACCACACATGGATCCACCAGTGTTATTGCATGTGTGTTCTTCTTACTAACAACAACCAGAGTCATTGCATGTGTGTTCTTTTCACATGCCACATATGGATCCACCAGTCTCATTGCATGTGTGTTCTTTTCACAATCCACCTATGGATCCACCAGTGTCATTGCATGTGTGTTCTTTTTACTAACAACAACCAGAGTCATTTCATCACTGTTCTTTTCACATACCACATATGGATCCACCAGTGTCATTGAAATGTGTGTTCTCTTCAGAGACCACACATGGATCCACTAGTGTCATTGCATGTGTGTTCTTTTTACTAACAACAACCAGAGTCATTGCATGTGTGTTCTTTTCACATACTACATATGGATCCACCAGTGTAATTGCATGTGTGTACTTTTTACTAACAACAACAGAGTCATTGCATGTGTGTTCTCTTCAGAGACCACACATGGATCCACCGGTGTCATTGCATGTGTTTTCTTTTTACTAACAACAACCAGAGTCATTGAAATGTGTGTTATCTTCAGAGACCACACATGGATCCACCAGTGTCATTGCATGTGTGTTCTTGTTACTAAGTACAACTGGAGGTATTGCATGTGTGTTCTTTTCACATACCACATATGGATCCACCAGTGTCATTGCATGTGTGCTCTTTTCACAATCCACCTATGGATCCACCAGTGTCATTGCGCGTGTGTATTCTTTTTACTAACAACAACCAGAGTCATTGAAATGTGTGTTCTTTTCACATACTACATATGGATCCACCAATGTCATTGCATGTGTGTTCTTTTTACTAACAACAACTAGAGTCATTGCATGTGTGTTCTCTTCAGAGACCACACATGGATCCACCAGTGCCATTGCATGTGTGTACTTTTTCCTAACAACAAGCAGAGTCATTGAAATGTGTGTTCTCTTCAGAGGCCACACATGGATCCAACAGTGTCATTGCATGTGTGTTCTTTTTACTAACAACAACCAGTGTCATTGCATGTGTGTACTTTTTACAATCCACCTACGGATCCACCGGTGTCATTGCATGTGTGCTTTTTTACTAACAACAACCAGAGTCATTCCATGTTTGTTCTTTTGACATACCACATATGGATCCACAAGAGTCATTGAAATGTATGTTCTCTTCAGAGACCACACATGGATCCACGAGTGTTATTGCATGTGTGTTCTTGTTACTAACAACAACTAGAGTCATTGCATGTGTGTTCTTTTCACATGCCACATATGGATCCACCACTGTCATTGCATGTGTGTTCTTTTCACAATCCACCTATGGATCCACCAGTCTCATTGCATGTGTGTTCTTTTTACTAACAACAACTAGAGTCATTTAATGACTTTTATTTTCACATACCACATATGGATCCACCAGTGTCATTGCATGTGTGTTATTTTTACTAACAACAACCAGAGTCATTGAAATGCGTGTTCTCTTCAGAGACCACACATGGATCCACCAGTGTCATTGCATGTGTGTTCTTTTTACTAACAACAACAAGAGTCATTGAAATGCATGTTCTCTTCAGAGACCACACATGGATCCACCAGTGTCATTGCATGTGTGTTCTTTCTCCTAACAACAACCAGTGTCATTGCATGTGTGTTCTTGTTACTAACAACAAGCAAAGTCATTGCATGTGTGTTCTTTTCACATACCACATATGGATCCACCAGTGTCATTGAAATGTGTGTTCTCTTAAGAGACCACACATCGATCCACCAGTGTCATTGCATGTGTGTTCTTGTTACTAACAACAACTAGAGTCATTGCATATGTGTTCTTTTCACATACCACATATGGATCCACTAGTGTCATTACATGTGTGTTCTTTTCACAATCCACCTATGGATCCACCAGTGTCATTGCATGTGTGTTCTTTTTACTCACAACAACCAGAGTCATTTCATGACTGTTCTTTTCACATACCACATATGGATCCACCAGTGTCATTGAAATGTGTGTTCTCTTCAGAGACCACACATGGATCCACTAGTGTCATTGCATGTGTGTTCTTTTTACTGACAACAACTGGAATCATTGCATGTGTGTTCTTTTCACATACCCCATATGGATGCACCAGTATCATGCATGTGTGCTCTTTTTACTAACAACAACCAGAGTCATTGCATGTGTGTTCTCTTTAGAGACCACACATGGATCCACCGGTGTCATTGCATGTGTTTTCTTTTTACTAACAACAACCAGAGTCATTGAAATGTGTGTTCTCTTTAGAGACCACACATGGATCCACCAGTGTCATTGCATGTGTGTTCTTGTTACTAAGTACAACTGGAGTCATTGCATGTGTGTTCTTTTCACATACCACATATGGATCCACCAGTGTCATTGCATGTGTGCTCTTTTCACAATCCACCTATGGATCCACCAGTGTCATTGCATGTGTGTTCTTTTTACTCACAACAACTAGAGTCATGTCATGACTGTTCTTTTCACATACGACATATGGATCTACCAATGTCATTGAAATGTGTGTTCTCTTCAGAGACCACACATGGATCCACTAGTGTCATTGCATGTGTGTTCTTTTTACTAACAACAACTGGAATCATTGCATGTGTGTTCTTTTCACATACCACATATGGATGCACCAGTATCATTGCATGTGTGCTCTTTTTACTAACAACAACCAGAGTCATTGCATGTGTGTTCTCTTTAGAGACCACACATGGATCCACCGGTGTCATTGCATGTGTTTTCTTTTTACTAACAACAACCAGAGTCATTGAAATGTGTGTTCTCTTTAGAGACCACACATGGATCCACCAGTGTCATTGCATGTGTGTTCTTGTTACTAAGTACAACTGGAGTCATTGCATGTGTGTTCTTTTCACATACCACATATGGATCCACCAGTGTCATTGCATGTGTGCTCTTTTCACAATCCACGTATGGATCCACCAGTGTCATTGCGCGTGTGTATTCTATTTACTAACAACAACCAGAGTCATTGAAATGTGTGTTCTTTTCACATACTACATATGGATCCACCAATGTCATTGCATGTGTGTTCTTTTTACTAACAACAACAGGAGTCATTGCATGTGTTCTCTTCAGAGACCACACATGGATCCTGATGCCATTGCATGTGTGTTCTTTTTACTAACAACAACCAGAGTCATTGAAATGTGTGTTCTCTTCAGAGACCACACATGGATCCACCAGTGCCATTGCATGTGTGTTCTTTTTACTAACAACAACTAGTGTCATTGCATGTGTGTTCTTTTTACAATCCACCTACGGATCAACCAGTGTCATTGCATGTGTGCTTTTTTTACTAATAACAACTAGAGTCATTTCATGTTTGTTCTTTTCACATACCACATATGGATCAACTAGTCATTGAAATGTATGTTCTCTTCAGAGACCACACATGGATCCACCAGTGTTATTGCATGTGTGTTCTTGTTACTAACAACAACCAGAGTCATTGCATGTGTGTTCTTTTCACATGCCACATATGGATCCACCAGTGTCATTGCATGTGTGTTCTTTTCACAATCCACCTATGGATCCACCAGTGTCATTGCATGTGTGTTCTTTTTACTAACAACAACCAGAGTCATTTCATCACTGTTCTTTTCACATACCACATATGGATCCACCAGTGTCATTGAAATGTGTGTTCTCTTCAGAGACCACACATGGATCCACTAGTGTCATTGCATGTGTGTTCTTTTTACTAACAACAACCCGAGTCATTGCATGTGTGTTCTTTTCACATACCACATATGGATCCACCAGTGTCATTGCATGTGTGCTGTTTTTACTAACAACAACCAGAGTCATTGCATGTGTGTTCTCTTCAGAGACCACACATGGTTCCACCTATGTCATTGCATGTGTGTTCTTTTTACTAACAACAACTAGAGTCATTGAAATGTGTGTTATCTTTAGAGACCACACATGGATCCACCAGTGTCATTGCATGTGTGTTCTTGTTACTAAGTACAACTGGAGTCATTGCATGTGTGTTCTTTTCACATAGCACATATGGATCCACCAGTGTCATTGCATGTGTGCTCTTTTCACAATCCACCTATGGATCCACCAGTGTCATTGCGCGTGTGTATTCTTTTTACTAACAACAACCAGAGTCATTGAAATGTGTGTTCTTTTCACATACTACATATGGATCCACCAATGTCATTGCATGTGTGTTCTTTTTACTAACAACAACTAGAGTCATTGCATGTGTGTTCTCTTCAGAGACCACACATGGATCCACCAGTGCCATTGCATGTGTGTACTTTTTCCTAACAACAAGCAGAGTCATTGAAATGTGTGTTCTCTTCAGAGGCCACACATGGATCCAACAGTGTCATTGCATGTGTGTTCTTTTTACTAACAACAACCAGTGTCATTGCATGTGTGTACTTTTTACAATCCACCTACGGATCCACCGGTGTCATTGCATGTGTGCTTTTTTACTAACAACAACCAGAGTCATTCCATGTTTGTTCTTTTGACATACCACATATGGATCCACTAGAGTCATTGAAATGTATGTTCTCTTCAGAGACCATACATGGATCCACGAGTGTTATTGCATGTGTGTTCTTGTTACTAAGAACAACTAGAGTCATTGCATGTGTGTTCTTTTCACATGCCACATATGGATCCACCATTGTCATTGCATGTGTGTTCTTTTCACAATCCACCTATGGATCCACCAGTCTCATTGCATGTGTGTTCTTTTTACTAACAACAACTAGAGTCATTTAATGACTTTTATTTTCACATACCACATATGGATCCACCAGTGTCATTGCATGTGTGTTATTTTTACTAACAACAACCAGAGTCATTGAAATGCGTGTTCTCTTCAGAGACCACACATGGATCCACCAGTGTCATTGCATGTGTGTTCTTTTTACTAACAACAACAAGAGTCATTGAAATGCATGTTCTCTTCAGAGACCACACATGGATCCACCAGTGTCATTGCATGTGTGTTCTTTCTCCTAACAACAACCAGTGTCATTGCATGTGTGTTCTTGTTACTAACAACAAGCAAAGTCATTGCATGTGTGTTCTTTTCACATACCACATATGGATCCACCAGTGTCATTGAAATGTGTGTTCTCTTAAGAGACCACAGATCGATCCACCAGTGTCATTGCATGTGTGTTCTTGTTACTAACAACAACTATAGTCATTGCATATGTGTTCTTTTCACATACCACATATGGATCCACTAGTGTCATTGCATGTGTGTTCTTTTCACAATCCACCTATGGATCCACCAGTGTTATTGCATGTGTGTTCTTTTTACTCACAACAACCAGAGTCATTTCATGACTGTTCTTTTCACATGCCACATATGGATCCACCAGTGTCATTGAAATTTGTGTTCTCTTCAGAGACCACACATGGATACACTAGTGTCATTGCATGTGTGTTCTTTTTACTGACAACAACTGGAATCATTGCATGTGTGTTTTTTTCACATACCCCATATGGATGCACCAGTATCATGCATGTGTGCTCTTTTTACTAACAACAACTAGAGTCATTGCATGTGTGTTCTCTTTAGAGACCACACATGGATCCACCGGTGTCATTGCATGTGTTTTCTTTTTACTAACAACAACCAGAGTCATTGAAATGTGTGTTCTCTTTAGAGACCACACATGGATCCTGATGTCATTGCATGTGTGTTCTTGTTACTAAGTACAACTGGAGTCATTGCATGTGTGTTCTTTTCACATACCACATATGGATCCACCAGTGTCATTGCATGTGTGCTCTTTTCACAATCCACCTATGGATCCACCAGTGTCATTGCGCGTGTGTATTCTATTTACTAACAACAACCAGAGTCATTGAAATGTGTGCTCTTTTCACATACTACATATGGATCCACCAATGTCATTGCATGTGTGTTCTTTTTACTAACAACAACCAGAGTCATTGCATGTGTGTTCTCTTCAGAGACCACACATGGATCCACCAGTGCCATTGCATGTGTGTTCTTTTTACTAACAACAACCAGAGTAATTGAAATGTGTGTTCTCTTCAGAGACCACACATGGATCCACCAGTGCCATTGCATGTGTGTTCTTTTTACTAACAACAACTAGTGTCATTGCATGTGTGTTCTTTTTACAATCCACCTACGGATCCACCAGTGTCATTGCATGTGTGCTTTTTTTTATACAACAACCAGAGTCATTTCATGTTTGTTCCTTTCACATACCACATATGGATCCACTAGAGTCATTGAAATGTATGTTCTCTTCAGAGACCACACATGGATCCACCAGTGTTATTGCATGTGTGTTCTTGTTACTAACAACAACCAGAGTCATTGCATGTGTGTTCTTTTCACATGCCACATATGGATCCACCAGTGTCATTGCATGTGTGTTCTTTTCACAATCCACCTATGGATCCACTAGTCTCATTGCATGTGTGTTATTTTTACTAACAAGAACTAGAGTCATTTCATGACTTTTTTTTTCACATACCACATATGGATCCACCAGTGTCATTGACATGTTTGTTCTCTTCAGAGACCACACATGGATCCACCAGTGTCATTGCATGTGTGTTCTTTTTACTAACAACAGCTGGTGTCATTGCATGTGTGTTATTTTCACATACCACATATGGAACAACCAGAGTCATTGCATGTGTGATCTTTTCACAATCCACCTATGGATCCACCAGTCTCATTGCATGTGTGTTCTTTTTACTAACAACAACAAGAGTCATTTAATGACTTTTATTTTCACATACCACATATGGATCCACCAGTGTCATTGCATGTGTGTTATTTTTACTAACAACAACCAGAGTCATTGAAATGCGTGTTCTCTTCAGAGACCACACATGGATCCACCAGTGTCATTGCATGTGTGTTCTTTTTACTAACAACAACCAGAGTCATTGAAATGTGTGTTCTCTTCAGAGACCACACATGGATCCACCAGTGTCATTGCATGTGTGTTCTTTTTACTAACAACAACCAGTGTCATTGCATGTGTGTTCTTTTCAAATACCACATATGGATCCACCAGTGTCATTGCATGTGTGTTGTTGTTGCTAATAACAAGCAAAGTCATTGCATGTGTGTTCTTTTCACATACCACATATGGATCCACCAGTGTCATTGAAATGTGTGTTCTCTTAAGAGACCACACATCGATCCACCAGTGTCATTGCATGTGTGTTCTTGTTACTAACAACAACTAGAGTCATTGCATATGTGTTCTTTTCACATACCACATATTGGATCCACTAGTGTCATTGCACGTGTGTTCTTTTCACAATCCACCTATGGATCCACCAGTGTCATTGCATGTGTGTTCTTTTTACTGACAAGAACCAGAGTCATTTCATGACTGTTCTTTTCACATACCACATATGGATCCACCACTGTCATTGAAATGTGTGTTCTCTTCAGAGACCACACATGGATCCACTAGTGTCATTGCATGTGTGTTCTTTTTACTAACAACAACTGGAATCATTGCATGTGTGTTCTTTTCACATACCCCATATGGATGCACCAGTATCATTGCATGTGTGCTCTTTTTACTAACAACAACCAGAGTCATTGCATGTGTGTACTCTTCAGAGACCACACATGGATCCACCGGTGTCATTGCATGTGTTTTCTTTTTACTAACAACAACCAGAGTCATTGAAATGTGTGTTCTCTTTAGAGACCACACATGGATCCACCCGTGTCATTGCATGTGTGTTCTTGTTACTAAGTACAACTGGAGTCATTGCATGTGTGTTATTTTCACATACCACATTTGGATCCACCAGTGTCATTGCATGTGTGCTCTTTTCACAATCCACCTACGGATCCACCAGTGTCATTGCGCGTGTGTATTCTTTTTACTAACAACAACCAGAGTCATCGAAATGTGTGTTCTTTTCACATACCACATATGGATCCACCAGTGTCATTGCATGTGTGTTCTTTTTACTAACAACAACCAGAGTCATTGCATGTGTGTTCTCTTTAGATACCACAAATGGATCCACTGATGCCATTGCATGTGTGTTCTTTTTACTAACAACAACCAGAGTCATTGAAATGTGTGTTCTCTTCAGAGACCACACATGGATCCACCAGTGCCATTGCATGTGTGTTCTTTTTACTAACAACAACTAGTGTCATTGCATGTGTGTTCTTTTTACAATCCACCTACGGATCCACCAGTGTCATTGCATGTGTTCTTTTTTTATACAACAACCAGAGTCATTTCATGTTTGTTCTTTTCACATACCACATATGGATCCACTAGAGTCATTGAAATATATGTTCTCTTCAGAGACCACACATGGATCCACCAGTGTTATTGCATGTGTGTTCTTGTTACTAACAACAACCAGAGTCATTGCATGTGTGTTCTTTTCACATGCCACATATGGATCCACCAGTGTCATTGCATGTGTGTTCTTTTCAGAATCCACCTATGGATCCACCAGTCTCATTGCATGTGTGCTCTTTTTACTAACAACAACTAGAGTCATTTCATGACTTTTGTTTTCACATACCACATATGGATCCACCAGTGTCATTGACGTGTGTGTTCTCTTCAGATACCACACATGGATCCACCAGTGTCATTGCATGTGTGTTCTTTTTACTAACAACAGCTGGTGTCATTGCATGTGTGTTCTTTTCACATACCACATATGGAACAACCAGAGTCATTGTATGTGTGATCTTTTCACAATCCACCTATGGATCCACCAGTCTCATTGCATGTGTGTTCTTTTTACTAACAACAACAAGAGTCATTTAATGACTTTTATTTTCACATACCACATATGGATCCACCAGTGTCATTGCATGTGTGTTATTTTTACTAACAACAACCAGAGTCATTGAAATGCGTGTTCTCTTCAGAGACCACACATGGATCCACTAGTGTCATTGCATGTGTGTTATTTTTACTAATAACAACCAGAGTCATTGAAATGTGTGTTCTCTTTAGAGACCACACATGGATCCACCAGTGTCATTGCATGTGTGTTCTTTTTACTAACAACAACCAGTGTCATTGCATGTGTGTTCTTTTCAAATACCACATATGGATCCACCAGTGTCATTGCATGTGTGTTCTGTTAAGAGACCACACATCGATCCACCAGTGTCATTGCATGTGTGTTCTTGTTACTAACAACAACTAGAGTCATTTCATATGTGTTGTTTTCACATACCACATATTGGATCCACTAGTGTCATTGCATGTGTGTTCTTTTCACAATCCACCTATGGATCCACCAGTGTCATTGCATGTGTGTTCTTTTTACTCACAACAACTAGAGTCATTTCATGACTGTTCTTTTCACATACCACATATGGATCTACCAGTGTCATTGAAATGTGTGTTCTCTTCAGAGACCACACATGGATCCACTAGTGTCATTGCATGTGTGTTCTTTTTACTAACAACCACTGGAATCATTGCATGTGTGTTCTTTTCACATACCACATATGGATGCACCAGTATCATTGCATGTGTGCTCTTTTTACTAACAACAACCAGAGTCATTGCATGTGTGTTCTCTTTAGAGACCACACATGGATCCACCGGTGTCATTGCATGTGTTTTCTTTTTACTAACAACAACCAGAGTCATTGAAATGTGTGTACTCTTTAGAGACCACACATGGATCCACCAGTGTCATTGCATGTGTGTTCTTGTTACTAAGTACAACTGGAGTCATTGCATGTGTGTTCTTTTCACATACCACATATGGATCCACCAGTGTCATTGCATGTGTGCTCTTTTCACAATCCACCTATGGATCCACCAGTGTCATTGCATGTGTGTTCTTTTTACTAACAACAACTAGAGTCATGTCATGTGTGTTCTTTTCACATACCACATATGGATCTACCAGTGTCATTGAAATGTGTGTTCTCTTCAGAGACCACACATGGATCCACTAGTGTCATTGCATGTGTGTTCTTTTTACTAACAACAACTGGAATCATTGCATGTGTGTTCTTTTCACATACCACATATGGATGCACCAGTATCATTGCATGTGTGCTCTTTTTACTAACAACAACCAGAGTCATTGCATGTGTGTTCTCTTTAGAGACCACACATGGATCCACCGGTGTCATTGCATGTGTTTTCTTTTTACTAACAACAACCAGAGTCATTGAAATGTGTGTACTCTTTAGAGACCACACATGGATCCCCCAGTGTCATTGCATGTGTGTTCTTGTTACTAAGTACAACTGGAGTCATTGCATGTGTGTTCTTTTCACATACCACATATGGATCCACCAGTGTCATTGCATGTGTGCTCTTTTCACAATCCACCTATGGATCCACGAGTGTCATTGCGCGTGTGTATTCTTTTTACTAACAACAACCAGAGTCATTGAAATGTGTGTTATTTTCACATACCACATATGGATCCACTAGTGTCATTGCATGTGTGTTATTTTTACTAACAACAACGAGAGTCATTGAAATGTGTGTTCTCTTTAGAGACCACACATGGATCCACCAGTGTCATTGCATGTGTGTTCTTTTTACTAACAACAACCAGAGTCATTGAAATGTGTGTTCTCTTCAGAGACCACACATGGATCCACCAGTGTCATTGCATGTGTGTTCTTTTTACTAACAACAACCAGTGTCATTGCATGTGTGTTCTTTTCAAATACGACATATGGATCCACCAGTGTCATTGCATGTGTGTTCTTGTTACTAACAACAAGCAAAGTCATTGCATGTGTGTTCTTTTCACATACCACATATGGATCCACCAGTGTCATTGAAATGTGTGTTCTCTTAAGAGACCACACATCGATCCACCAGTGTCATTGCATGTGTGTTCTTGTTACTAACAACAACTAGAGTCATTGCATATGTGTTCTTTTCACGTACCACATATGGATCCACTAGTGTCATTGCATGTGTGTTCATTTCACAATCCACCTATGGATCCACCAGTGTCATTGCATGTGTGTTCTTTTTACTAACAACAGCTAGAGTCAATCCATGACTGTTCTTTTCACATACCACATATGGATCCACCAGTGTCATTGAAAAGTGTGTTATCTTCAGAGAACACACATGGATCCACCAGTGTCATTGCATGTGTGTTCTTTTTACTAACAACAACTCGAGTCATTGCATGTGTGTTCTTTTCACATACCACATATGGATCCACCCGTGTCATTGCATGTCTGCTCTTTTTACTAACAACAACCAGAGTCATTGCATGTGTGTTCTCTTCAGAGACCACACATGGATCCACCGATGTCATTGCATGTGTTTTCTTTTTACTAACATAAACCAGAGTCATTGAAATGTGTGTTCTCTTTAGAGACCACACATGGATCCACCAGTGTCATTGCATGTGTGTTCTTGTTACTAAGTACAACTGGAGTCATTGCATGTGTGTTCTTTTCACATACCACATATGGATCCACCAGTGTCATTGCATGTGTGCTCTTTTCACAATCCACCTATGGATCCACCAGTGTCATTGCGCGTGTGTATTCTTTTTACTAACAACAACCAGAGTCATTGAAATGTGTGTTCTTTTCACATACTACATATGGATCCACCAATGTCATTGCATGTGTGTTCTTTTTACTAACAACAACCAGAGTCATTGCATGTGTGTTCTCTTGGAGACCACACATGGATCCTGATGCCATTGCATGTGTGTTCTTTTTACTAACAACCAGAGTCATTGAAATGTGTGTTCTCTTCAGAGACCACACATGGATCCACCAGTGCCATTCCATGTGTGTTCTTTTTACTAACAACAACTAGTGTCATTGCATGTGTGTTCTTTTTACAATCCACCTACGGATCAACCAGTGTCATTGCATGTGTGGTTTTTTTACTAATAACAACCAGAGTCATTTCATGTTTGTTCTTTTCACATACCACATATGGATCAACTAGAGTCATTGAAATGTATGTTCTCTTCAGAGACCACACATGGATCCACCAGTGTTATTGCATGTGTGTTCTTGTTACTAACAACAACCAGAGTCATTGCATGTGTGTTCGTTTCACATGCCACATATGGATCCACCAGTGTCATTGCATGTGTGTTCTTTTCACAATCCACCTATGGATCCACCAGTCTCATTGCATGTGTGTTCTTTTTACTAACAAGAACTAGAGTCATTTCATGACTTTTTTTTTCACATACCACATATGGATCCACCAGTGTCATTGACATGTGTGTTCTCTTCAGAGACCACACATGGATCCACCAGTGTCATTGCATGTGTGTTCTTTTTACTAACAACAGCTGTTGTCATTGCATGTGTGTTCTTTTCACATACCACATATGGAACAACCAGAGTCATTGCATGTGTGATCTTTTCACACTCCACCTATGGATCCACCAGTGTCATTGCATGTGTTTTCTTTTTACTAACAACAACCAGAGTCATTGCATGTGTGTTCTTTTCACATACCACATATGGATCCACCAGTGTCATTGCATGTGTGCTCTTTTCACAATCCACCTATGGATCCACCAGTGTCATTGCGCGTGTGTATTCTTTTTACTAACAACAACCAGAGTCATTGAAATGTGTGTTCTTTTCACATACTACATATGGATCCACCAATGTCATTGCATGTGTGTTCTTTTTACTAACAACAACCAGAGTCATTGCATGTGTGTTCTCTTCAGAGACCACACATGGATCCACCAGTGCCATTGCATGTGTGTTCTTTTTACTAACAACAACCAGAGTCATTGAAATGTGTGTTCTCTTCAGAGACCACACATGGATCCACCAGTGCCATTCCATGTGTGTTCTTTTTACTAACAACAACTAGTGTCATTGCATGTGTGTTCTTTTTACAATCCACCTACGGATCAACCAGTGTCATTGCATGTGTGGTTTTTTTACTAATAACAACCAGAGTCATTTCATGTTTGTTCTTTTCACATACCACATATGGATCAACTAGAGTCATTGAAATGTATGTTCTCTTCAGAGACCACACATGGATCCACCAGTGTTATTGCATGTGTGTTCTTGTTACTAACAACAACCAGAGTCATTGCATGTGTGTTCGTTTCACATGCCACATATGGATCCACCAGTGTCATTGCATGTGTGTTCTTTTCACAATCCACCTATGGATCCACCAGTCTCATTGCATGTGTGTTCTTTTTACTAACAAGAACTAGAGTCATTTCATGACTTTTTTTTTCACATACCACATATGGATCCACCAGTGTCATTGACATGTGTGTTCTCTTCAGAGACCACACATGGTTCCAGCTGCTTCATTGCATGTGTGTTCTTTTTACTAACAACAGCTGTTGTCATTGCATGTGTGTTCTTTTCACATACCACATATGGAACAACCAGAGTCATTGCATGTGTGATCTTTTCACACTCCACCTATGGATCCACCAGTGTCATTGCATGTGTTTTCTTTTTACTAACAACAACCAGAGTCATTGCATGTGTGTTACTTTCACATACCACATATGGATCCACCAGTGTCATTGCATGTGTGTTATTTTCACATACCACATATGGATCCACCAGTGTCATTGCATGTGTGTTATTTTTACTAACAACAACGAGAGTCATTGAAATGTGTGTTCTCTTTAGAGACCACACATGGATCCACCAGTGTCATTGCATGTGTGTTCTTTTTACTAACAACAACCAGAGTCATTGAAATGTGTGTTCTCTTCAGATACCACACATGGATCCTGATGTCATTGCATGTGTGTTCTTTTTACTAACAACAACCAGTGTCATTGCATGTGTGTTCTTTTCAAATACGACATATGGATCCACCAGTGTCATTGCATGTGTGTTCTTGTTACTAACAACAAGCAAAGTCATTGCATGTGTGTTCTTTTCACATACCACATATGGATCCACCAGTGTCATTGAAATGTGTGTTCTCTTAAGAGACCACACATCGATCCACCAGTGTCATTGCATGTGTGTTCTTGTTACTAACAACAACTAGAGTCATTGCATATGTGTTCTTTTCACGTACCACATATGGATCCACTAGTGTCATTGCATGTGTGTTCATTTCACAATCCACCTATGGATCCACCAGTGTCATTGCATGTGTGTTCTTTTTACTAACAACAACTAGAGTCAATCCATGACTGTTCTTTTCACATACCACATATGGATCCACCAGTGTCATTGAAAAGTGTGTTATCTTCAGAGAACACACATGCATCCACCAGTGTCATTGCATGTGTGTTCTTTTTACTAACAACAACTCGAGTCATTGCATGTGTGTTCTTTTCACATACCACATATGGATCCACCAGTGTCATTGCATGTCTGCTCTTTTTACTAACAACAACCAGAGTCATTGCGTGTGTGTTCTCTTCAGAGACCACACATGGATCCACCGATGTCATTGCATGTGTTTTCTTTTTACTAACAACAACCAGAGTCATTGAAATGTGTGTTCTCTTTAGAGACCACACATGGATCCACCAGTGTCATTGCATGTGTGTTCTTGTTACTAAGTACAACTGGAGTCATTGCATGTGTGTTCTTTTCACATACCACATAAGGATCCACCAGTGTCATTGCATGTGTGCTCTTTTCACAATCCACCTATGGATCCACCAGTGTCATTGCGCGTGTGTATTCTTTTTACTAACAACAACCAGAGTCATTGAAATGTGTGTTCTTTTCACATACTACATATGGATCCACCAATGTCATTGCATGTTTGTTCTTTTTACTAACAACCGAGTCATTGCATGTGTGTTCTCTTGAGACCACACATGGATCCCTGATGCCATTGCATGTGTGTTCTTTTTACTAACAACAACCAGAGTCATTGAAATGTGTGTTCTCTTCAGAGACCACACATGGATCCACCAGTGCCATTGCATGTGTGTTCTTTTTACTAACAACAACTAGTGTCATTGCATGTGTGTTCTTTTTACAATCCACCTACGGATCAACCAGTGTCATTGCATGTGTGCTTTTTTTACTAATAACAACCAGAGTCATTTCATGTTTGTTCTTTTCACATACCACATATGGATCAACTAGAGTCATTGAAATGTATGTTCTCTTCAGAGACCACACATGGATCCACCAGTGTTATTGCATGTGTGTTCTTGTTACTAACAACAACCAGAGTCATTGCATGTGTGTTCGTTTTACATGCCACATATGGATCCACAGTGTCATTGCATGTGTGTTCTTTTCACAATCCACCTATGGATCCACCAGTCTCATTGCATGTGTGTTCTTTTTACTAACAAGAACTAGAGTCATTTCATGACTTTTTTTTTCACATACCACATATGGATCCACCAGTGTCATTGCATGTGTGTTATTTTCACATACCACATATGGATCCACCAGTGTCATTGCATGTGTGTTATTTTTACTAACAACAACGAGAGTCATTGAAATGTGTGTTCTCTTTAGAGACCACACATGGATCCACCAGTGTCATTGCATGTGTGTTCTTTTTACTAACAACAACCAGAGTCATTGAAATGTGTGTTCTCTTCAGAGACCACATGGATCCTGATGTCATTGCATGTGTGTTCTTTTTACTAACAACAACCAGTGTCATTGCATGTGTGTTCTTTTCAAATACGACATATGGATCCACCAGTGTCATTGCATGTGTGTTCTTGTTACTAACAACAAGCAAAGTCATTGCATGTGTGTTCTTTTCACATACCACATATGGATCCACCAGTGTCATTGAAATGTGTGTTCTCTTAAGAGACCACACATCGATCCACCAGTGTCATTGCATGTGTGTTCTTGTTACTAACAACAACTAGAGTCATTGCGTATGCGTTCTTTTCACGTACCACATATGGATCCACTAGTGTCATTGCATGTGTGTTCATTTTACAATCCACCTATGGATCCACCAGTGTCATTGCATGTGTGTTGTTTTTACTAACAACAACTAGAGTCAATCCATGACTGTTCTTTTCACATACCACATATGGATCCACCAGTGTCATTGAAAAGTGTGTTATCTTCAGAGAACACACATGGATCCACCAGTGTCATTGCATGTGTGTTCTTTTTACTAACAACTCGAGTCATTGCATGTGTGTTCTTTTCACATACCACATATGGATCCACAGTGTCATTGCATGTGTTCTTTTTACTAACAACAACTTGAGTCATTGCATGTGTGTTCTCTTGAGACCACACATGGATCCACCGATGTCATTGCATGTGTTTTCTTTTTACTAACAACAACCAGAGTCATTGAAATGTGTGTTCTCTTTAGAGACCACACATGGATCCACCAGTGTCATTGCATGTGTGTTCTTGTTACTAAGTACAACTGGAGTCATTGCATGTGTGTTCTTTTCACATACCACATATGGATCCACCAGTGTCATTGCATGTGTGCTCTTGTCACTAGCCACCTGTGGATCCACAGTGTCATTGCATGTGTATTCTTTGTACTAACAACAACCAGAGTCATTGAAATGTGTGTTCTTTTCACATACTACATATGGATCCACCAATGTCATTGCATGTTTGTTCTTTTTACTAACAACAACCAGAGTCATTGCATGTGTGTTCTCTTCAGAGACCACATGGATCCTGATGCCATTGCATGTGTGTTCTTTTTACTAACAACAACGAGTCATTGAAATGTGTGTTCTCTTGAGACCACACATGGATCCACCAGTGCCATTGCATGTGTGTTCTTTTTACTAACAACAACTAGTGTCATTGCATGTGTGTTCTTTTTACAATCCACCTACGGATCAAAGGTGTCATTGCATGTGCTTTTTTACTAATAACAACCAGAGTCATTTCATGTTTGTTCTTTTCACATACCACATATGGATCAACTAGAGTCATTGAAATGTATGTTCTCTTCAGAGACCACACATGGATCCACCAGTGTTATTGCATGTGTGTTCTTGTTACTAACAACAACCAGAGTCATTGCATGTGTGTTCGTTTTACATGCCACATATGGATCCACTAGTGTCATTGCATGTGTGTTCTTTTCACAATCCACCTATGGATCCACCAGTCTCATTGCATGTGTGTTCTTTTTACTAACAAGAACTAGGGTCATTTCATGACTTTTTTTTTCACATACCACATATGGATCCACCAGTGTCATTGACATGTGTGTTCTCTTCAGAGACCACACATGGATCCACCAGTGTCATTGCATGTGTGTTCTTTTTACTAACAACAGCTGGTGTCATTGCATGTGTGTTCTTTTCACATACCACATATGGAACAACCAGAGTCATTGCATGTGTGATCTTTTCACACTCCACCTATGGATCCACCAGTGTCATTGCATGTGTTTTCTTTTTACTAACAACAACCAGAGTCATTGCATGTGTGTTATTTTCACATACCACATATGGATCGACATGTGTCATTGCATGTGTGTTATTTTCACATACCACATATGGATCCACCAGTGTCATTGCATGTTCGTTATTTTTACTAACAACAACGAGAGTCATTGAAATGTGTGTTCTCTTTAGAGACCACACATGGATCGACCAGTGTCATTGCATGTGTGTTCTTTTTACTAACAACAACCAGAGTCATTGAAATGTGTGTTCTCTTCAGAGACCACACATGGATCCTGATGTCATTGCATGTGTGTTCTTTTTACTAACAACAACCAGTGTCATTGCATGTGTGTTCTTTTCAAATACGACATATGGATCCACCAGTGTCATTGCATGTGTGTTCTTGTTACTAACAACAAGCAAAGTCATTGCATGTGTGTTCTTTTCACATACCACATATGGATCCACCAGTGTCATTGAAATGTGTGTTCTCTTAAGAGACCACACATCGATCCACCAGTGTCATTGCATGTGTGTTCTTGTTACTAACAACAACTAGAGTCATTGCATATGTGTTCTTTTCACGTACCACATATGGATCCACTAGTGTTATTGCATGTGTGTTCATTTCACAATCCACCTATGGATCCACCAATGTCATTGCATGTGTGTTCTTTTTACTAACAACAACTAGAGTCAATCCATGACTGTTCTTTTCACATACCACATATGGATCCACCAGTGTCATTGAAAAGTGTGTTATCTTCAGAGAAAACACATGGATCCACCAGTGTCATTGCATGTGTGTTCTTTTTACTAACAACAACTCGAGTCATTGCATGTGTGTTCTTTTCACACACCACATATGGATCCACCAGTATCATTGCATGTGTGCTCTTTTCACTAACAACAACCAGTGTCATTGCATGTGTGTTCTCTTCAGAGACCACACATGGATCCACCGATGTCATTGCATGTGTTTTCTTTTTACTAACAACAACCAGAGTCATTGAAATGTGTGTTCTCTTTAGAGACCACACATGGATCCACCAGTGTCATTGCATGTGTGTTCTTGTTACTAAGTACAACTGGAGTCATTGCATGTGTTCTTTTCACATACCACATATGGATCCACAGTGTCATTGCATGTGTGCTCTTTTCACAATCCACCTATGGATCCACAGTGTCATTCTTGGCGTGTGTATTCTTTTTTTACTAACAACAACCAGAGTCATTGAAATGTGTTCTTTTCACATACTACATATGGATCCACCAATGTCATTGCATGTGTGTTCTTTTACTAACAACAACCGAGTCATTGCATGTGTGTTCTCTTGAGACCACACATGGATCCTGATGCCATTGCATGTGTGTTCTTTTTACTAACAACAACGAGTCATTGAAATGTGTGTTCTCTTGGAGACCACACATGGATCCACTGATGCCATTGCATGTGTGTTCTTTTTACTAACAACAACTAGTGTCATTCCATGTGTGTTCTTTTTACAATCCACCTACGGATCAACCAGTGTCATTGCATGTGTGATATTTTACTAATAACAGAGTCATTACATGTTTGTTCTTTTCACAAAACAAATATTGATCAACTATAGTCATTGAAAATTATTTTCTATTCAGAGACCACACAAGGATCCAACAGAGTTATTGCATGTGAGTTCTAGTTACTAACAATAACCATAGTCATTGCATGTGTGTTCTTTTCACATACCACATATGGATCCACCAGTGTCATTGCATGTGTGTTCTTTTCACAATCCACATATGGATCCACCAGTCTCATTGCATGTGTGTTCTTTTTACTAACAAGAACTAGAGTCATTTCATGACTTTTTTTTTCACATACCACATATGGATCCACCAGTGTCATTGACATGTGTGTTCTCTTCAGAGACCACACATGGATCCACCAGTGTCATTGCATGTGTGTTCTTTTTACTAACAACAACTGGTGTCATTGCATGTGTGTTCTTTTCACATACCACATATGGAACAACCAGAGTCATTGCATGTGTGCTCTTTTCACAATCCACCTATGGATCCACCAGTGTCATTGCATGTGTTTTCTTTTTACTAACAACAACAAGAGTCATTGCATGTGTGTTATTTTCACATACCACATATGGATCCACCAGTGTCATTGCATGTGTGTTATTTTCACATACCACATATGGATCCACCAGTGTCATTGCATGTGTGTTATTTTTACTAACAACAACGAGAGTCATTGAAATGTGTGTTCTCTTTAGAGACCACACATGGATCGACCAGTGTCATTGCATGTGTGTTCTTTTTACTAACAACAACCAGAGTCATTGAAATGTGTGTTCTCTTCAGAGACCACACATGGATCCACCAGTGTCATTGCATGTGTGTTCTTTTTACTAACAACAACCAGTGTCATTGCATGTGTGTTCTTTTCAAATACGACATATGGATCCACCAGTGTCATTGCATGTGTGTTCTTGTTACTAACAACAAGCAAAGTCATTGCATGTGTGTTCTTTTCACATACCACATATGGATCCACCAGTGTCATTGAAATGTGTGTTCTCTTAAGAGACCACACATCGATCCACCAGTGTCATTGCATGTGTGTTCTTGTTACTAACAACAACCAGAGTCATTGCATGTGTGTTCGTTTCACATGCCACATATGGATCCACCAGTGTCATTGCATGTGTGTTCTTTTCACAATCCACATATGGATCCACCAGTCTCATTGCATGTGTGTTCTTTTTACTAACAAGAACTAGAGTCATTTCATGACTTTTTTTTTCACATACCACATATGGATCCACCAGTGTCATTGACATGTGTGTTCTCTTCAGAGACCACACATGGATCCTGATGTCATTGCATGTGTGTTCTTTTTACTAACAACAGCTGGTGTCATTGCATGTGTGTTCTTTTCACATACCACATATGGAACAACCAGAGTCATTGCATGTGTGATCTTTTCACAATCCACCTATGGATCCACCAGTGTCATTGCATGTGTTTTCTTTTTACTAACAACAACAAGAGTCATTGCATGTGTGTTATTTTCACATACCACATATGGATCCACCAGTGTCATTGCATGTGTGTTATTTTCACATACCACATATGGATCCACCAGTGTCATTGCATGTGTGTTATTTTTACTAACAACAACGAGAGTCATTGAAATGTGTTCTTTTCAGAGACCACACATGGATCAACCAGAGTCATTGCATGTCTGTTTTTTTACTAACAACAACCAGAGTCATTGAAATGTGTGTTCTCTTCAGAGACCACACATGGATCCACCAGTGTCATTGCATGTGTGTTCTTTTTACTAACAACAACCAGTGTCATTGCATGTGTGTTCTTTTCAAATACGACATATGGATCCACCAGTGTCATTGCATGTGTGTTCTTGTTACTAACAACAAGCAAAGTCATTGCATGTGTGTTCTTTTCACATACCACATATGGATCCACCAGTGTCATTGAAAAGTGTGTTATCTTCAGAGACCACACATCGATCCAGTGACCATTGCATGTGTGTTCTTGTTACTACCAACAACCAGAGTCATTGCATGTGTGTTCTTTTCACATACCACATATGGATCCACTAGTGTCATTGCATGTGTGTTCATTTTACAATCCACCTATGGATCCACAGTGTCATTGCATGTGTGTTTTTTACTAACAACAACTAGAGTCAATCCATGTTGTTCTTTTCACATACCACATATGGATCCACCAGTGTCATTGAAAAGTGTGTTATCTTGGAGACACACATGGATCCACCAGTGTCATTGCATGTGTGTTCTTTTACTAACAACAACTGGAGTCATTGCATGTGTGTTCTTTTCACATACCACATATGGATCCACAGTGTCATTGCATGTCTGCTCCTTTTACTAACAACAGAGTCATTGCATGTGTGTTCTCTTCAGAGACCACACATGGATCCAAATGTCATTGCATGTGTTTTCTTTTACTAACAACAACGAGTCATTGAAATGTGTGTTCTCTTTAGAGACCACACATGGATCCTGATGTCATTGCATTTGTGTTCTCGTTACGAAGTACAACTGGAGTCATTGCATGTGTGTTCTTTTCACATACCACATATGGATCCACCAGTGTCATTGCATGTGTGCTCTTTTCACAATCCACCTATGGATCCACCAGTGTCATTGCGCGTGTGTATTATTTTTACTAACAACAACCAGAGTCATTGAAATGTGTGTTCTTTTCACATACTACATATGGATCCACCAATGTCATTGCATGTGTGTTCTTTTTACTAACAAAAACCAGAGTCATTGCATGTGTGTTCTCTTCAGAGACCACACATGGATCCTGATGCCATTGCATGTGTGTTCTTTTTACTAACAACAACCAGAGTCATTGAAATGTGTGTTCTCTTGAGACCACACATGGATCCTGATGCCATTGCATGTGTGTTCTTTTTACTAACAACAACTAGTGTCATTGCATGTGTGTTCTTTTTACAATCCACCTACGGATCAACCAGTGTCATTGCATGTGTGCTTTTTTTACTAATAACAACCAGAGTCATTTCATGTTTGTTCTTTTCACATACCACATATGGATCAACTAGAGTCATTGAAATGTATGTTCTCTTCAGAGACCACACATGGATCCACAAGTGTTATTGCATGTGTGTTCTTGTTACTAACAACAACCAGAGTCATTGCATGTGTGTTCTTTTCACATGCCACATATGGATCCACCAGTGTCATTGCATGTGTGTTCTTTTCACAATCCACCTATGGATCCACCAGTATCATTGCATGTGTGGTCTTTTTACTAACAAGAACTAGAGTCATTTCATGACTTTTTTTTTCACATACCACATATGGATCCACCAGTGTCATTGACATGTGTGTTCTCTTCAGAGACCACACATG
Organism: Avena insularis; assembly: GCA_023614405.1. Lineage (NCBI taxonomy): Eukaryota > Viridiplantae > Streptophyta > Magnoliopsida > Poales > Poaceae > Avena > Avena insularis. Next base: position 401,045,564 of record CM042688.1, on the reverse strand, counting down.
GATCCACCAGTGTCATTGCATGTGTGTTCTTTTTACTAACAACAACTGGTGTCATTGCATGTGTGTTCTTTTCACATACCACATATGGAACAACCAGAGTCATTGCATGTGTGATCTTTTCACAATCCACCTATGGATCCACCAGTGTCATTGCATGTGTGTTGTTTTTACTAACAACAACCAGAGTCATTGCATGTGTGTTATTTTCACATACCACATATGGATCCACCAGTGTCATTGCATGTGTGTTATTTTTACTAACAACAACCAGAGTCATTGAAATGTGTGTTCTCTTCAGAGACCACACATGGATCCACCAGTGTCATTGCATGTGTGGTTTTTTTACTAACAACAACCAGAGTCATTGAAATGTGCGTTCTCTTCAGAGACCACACATGGATCCACCAGTGTCATTGCATGTGTGTTCTTTTTACTAACAACAACCAGTGTCATTGCATGTGTGTTCTTTTCAAATACCACATATGGATCCAACAGTGTCATTGCATGTGTGCTTTTTTACTAACAACAACCAAAGTCATTTCATGTGTGTTCTCTTCAGATTCCACAATGGATCCACTAGTGTCATTGCATGTGTGTTCTTGTTACTGACAACAAGCAGAGTAATTACATGTGTGTTCTTTTCACATAACACATATGGATCCACCAGTGTCATTGAAATGTGTGTTCTCTTCAGAGACCACACATCGATCCACCAGTGTCATCGCATGTGTGTTCTTGTTACTAACAACAACTAGCGTCATTGCATATGTGTTCTTTTCACATACCACATATGGATCCACAAGTGTCATTGCATGTGTGTTCTTTTCACAATCCACCTATGGATCCACCAGTGTCATTGCATGTGTGTTCTTTTTACTAACAAAAACTGGAGTCTTTTCGTGACTGTTCTTTTCACATACCACATATGGATCCTCCAGTGTCATTGAAATGTGTGTTCTCTTCAGAGACCACACATGGATCCACCAGTGCCATTGCATGTGTGTTCTTTTTACTAACAACAACTAGTGTCATTGCATGTGTGTTCTTTTTACAATCCACCTACGGATCCACCAGTGTCTTTGCATGTGTGCTTTTTTTACTAACAACAACCAGTGTCATTCCATGTTTGTTCTTTTCACATACCACATATGGATCCACCAATGTCATTGCATTGTATGTTCTCTTCAGAGACCACACATGGATCCACCAGTGTTATTGCATGTGTGTTCTTGTTACTAACAACAACCAGAGTCATTGCATGTGTGTTCTTTTCACATGCCACATATGGATCCACCAGTGTCATTGCATGTGTGTTCTTTTCACAATCCACCTATGGATCCACCAGTCTCATTGCATGTGTGTTCTTTTTTCTAACAAGAACTAGAGTCATTTCATGACTTTTTTTTTCACATACCACATATGGATCCACAAGTGTCATTGACATGTGTGTTCTCTTAAAAAACCACACATGGATCCACCAGTGTCATTGCATGTGTGTTCTTTTTACTAACAACAGCTGGTGTCATTGCATGTGTGTTCTTTTCACATACCACATATGGAACAACCAGAGTCATTGCATGTGTCATCTTTTCACAATCCACCTATGGATCCACCAGTGTCATTGCATGTGTTTTCTTTTTACTAACAACAACCAGAGTCATTGCATGTGTGTTATTTTCACATACCACATATGGATCCACCAGTGTCATTGCATGTGTGTTATTTTTACCAACAACAACCAGAGTCATTGAAATGTGTGTTCTCTTCAGAGACCACACATGGATCCACCCGTGTCATTGCATGTGTGTTCGTTTTACTAACAATACCAGAGTCATTGAAATGTGTGTTCTCTTCAGAGACCACACATGGATCCACCAGTGTCATTGCATGTGTGTTCTTTTTACTAAGAACAACCAGGGTCATTGCATGTGTGTTCTTTTCAAATACCACATATGGATCCACCAGTGTCATAGCATGTGTGTTCTTGTTGCTAACAACCATCAAAGCCATTGCATGTGTGTTCTTTTCATAAACCACATATGGATCCACCAGTGTCATTGAAATGTGTGTTCTCTTAAGAGACCACACATCGATCCACCAGTGTCATTGCATGCGTGTTCTTGTTACTAACAACAACTAGAGCCATTGCATATGTGTTCTTTTCACATACCACATATGGATCCACTAGTGTCATTGCATGTGTGTTCTTTTCACAATCCACCTGTGGATCCACCAGTGTCAGTGCATGTGTGTTCTTTTTACTAACAACAACCAGAGTCAATCCATGACTGTTCTTTTCACATACCACATATGGATCCACCAGTGTCATTGAAATGTGTGTTCTCTTCAGAGACCACACATGGATCCACTAGTGTAATTGCATGTGTGTTCTTTTTACTAACAACAACTAGAGTCATTGCATGTGTGTTCTTTTCACATACCACATATGGATCCACCAATGTCATTGCATGTCTGCTCTTTTTACTAACAACAACCAGAGTCATTGCATGTGTGTTCTCTTCAGAGACCACACATGGATCCACCGATGTCATTGCATGTGTTTTCTTTTTACTAACAACAACCAGAGTAATTGAAATGTGTGTTCTCTTTAGAGACCACACATGGATCCACCAGTGTCATTGCATGTGTGTTCTTGTTACTAAGTACAACTGGAGTCATTGCATGTGTGTTCTTTTCACATACCACATATGGATCCACCAGTGTCATTGCATGTGTGCTCTTTTCACAATCCACCTATGGATCCACCAGTGTCATTGCGCGTGTGTATTCTTTTTACTAACAACCAGAGTCATTGAAATGTGTGTTCTTTTCACATACTACATATGGATCCACCAATGTCATTGCATGTGTGTTCTTTTTACTAACAACAACCAGAGTCATTGCATGTGTGTTCTCTTCAGAGACCACACATGGATCCACCAGTGCCATTGCATGTGTGTTCTTTTTACTAACAACAACCAGAGTCATTGAAATGTGTGTTCTCTTTAGAGACCACAGATGGATCCACCAGTGCCATTGCATGTGTGTTCTTTTTACTAACAACAACTAGTGTCATTGCATGTGTGTTCTTTTTACAATCCACCTACGGATCAACCAGTGTCATTGCATGTGTGCTTTTTTTACTAATAACAACCAGAGTCATTTCATGTTTGTTCTTTTCACATACCACATATGGATCAACTAGAGTCATTGAAATGTATGTTCTCTTCAGAGACCACACATGGATCCACCGGTGTTATTGCATGTGTGTTCTTGTTACTAACAACAACCAGAGTCATTGCATGTGTGTTCTTTTCACATGCCACATATGGATCCACCAGTGTCATTGCATGTGTGTTCTTTTCACAATCCACCTATGGATCCACCAGTCTCATTGCATGTGTGTTCTTTTTACTAACAACAACTAGAGTCATTTCATGACTTTTCTTTTCACATACCACATATGGATCCACCAGTGTAATTGACATGTGTGTTCTCTTCAGAGACCACACATGGATCCACCAGTGTCATTGCATGTGTGTTCTTTTTACTAACAACAGCTGGTGTCATTGCATGTGTGTTCTTTTCACATACCACATATGGAACAACCAGAGTCATTGCATGTGTGATCTTTTCACAATCCACCTATGGATCCACCAGTGTCATTGCATGTGTGTTCTTTTTACTAACAACAACCAGAGTCATTGCATGTGTGTTATTTTCACATACCACATATGGATCCACCAGTGTCATTGCATGTGTGTTATTTTTACTAACAACAACCAGAGTCATTGAAATGTGTGTTCTCTTCAGAGACCACACATGGATCCACCAGTGTCATTGCATGTGTGGTTTTTTTACTAACAACAACCAGAGTCATTGAAATGTGCGTTCTCTTCAGAGACCACACATGGATCCACCAGTGTCATTGCATGTGTGTTCTTTTTACCAACAACCAGTGTCATTGCATGTGTGTTCTTTTCAAATACCACATATGGATCCAACAGTGTCATTGCATGTGTGCTTTTTTACTAACAACAACCAAAGTCATTTCATGTGTGTTCTCTTCAGATTCCACAATGGATCCACCAGTGTCATTGCATGTGTGTTCTTGTTACTAACAACAAGCAGAGTAATTGCATGTGTGTTCTTTTCACATACCACATATGGATCCACCAGTGTCATTGAAATGTGTGTTCTCTTCAGAGACCACACATCGATCCACAAGTGTCACTGCATGTGTGTTCTTGTTACTAACAACAACTAGAGTCATTGCATATGTGTTCTTTTCACATACCACATATGGATCCACTAGTGTCATTGCATGTGTGTTCTTTTCACAATCCACCTATGGATCCACCAGTCTCATTGCATGTGTGTTCTTTTTACTAACAACAACTAGAGTCATTTCATGCCTTTTCTTTTCAGATACCACATATGGATCCACCAGTGTCATTGACATGTGTGTTCTCTTCATAGACCACACATGGATCCACCAGTGTTATTGCATGTGTGTTCTTTTTACTAACAACAGTTGGTGTCATTGCATGTGTGTTCTTCTCACATACCACATATGGAACAACAAGAGTCATTGCATGTGTGATCTTTTCACAATCCACCTATGGATCCACCAGTGTCATTGCATGTGTGTTCTTTTTACTAACAACAAGCAGAGTCATTGCATGTGTGTTATTTTCACATACCACATATGGATCCACCAGTGTCATTGCATGTGTGTTATTTTTACTAACAACAATCAGAGTCATTGAAATGTGTGTTCTCTTCAGAGACCACAGTGTGTTCGTTTTACTAACAACAACCAGAGTCATTGAAATGTGTGTTCTCTTCATTAACCACACATGGATACACCAGTGTCATTGCATGTGTGTTCTTTTTACTAACAACAACCAGTGTCATTGCATGTGTGTTCTTTTCAAATACCACATATGGATCCACCAGTGTCATTGCATGTGTGTTCTTGTTGCTAACAACCATCAAAGTCATTGCATGTGTGTTCTTTTCACATACCACATATGGATCCACCAGTGTCATTGAAATGTGTGTTCTCTTAAGAGACCACACATCGATCCACCAGTGTCATTGCATGTGTGTTCTTGTTACTAACAACAACTAGAGCCATTGCATATGTGTTCTTTTCACATACCACATATGGATCCACTAGTGTCATTGCATGTGTGTTCTTTTCACAATCCACCTATGGATCCACCAGTGTCATTGCATGTGTGTTCTTTTTACTAACAACAACCAGAGTCATTTCATGACTGTTCTTTTCACATACCACATATGGATCCACAAGTGTCATTGAAATGTGTGTTCTCTTCAGAGACCAGACATGGTTCCACTAGTGTCATTGCATGTGTGTTCTTTTTACTAACAACAACTAGAGTCATTGCGTGTGTGTTCTTTTCACATACCACATATGGATCCACCAATGTCATTGCATGTCTGCTCTTTTTACTAACAACAACCAGAGTCATTGCATGTGTGTTCTCTTTAGAGACCACACATGGATCCACCGGTGTCATTGCATGTGTTTTCTTTTGACTAACAACAACCAGAGTCATTGAAATGTGTGTTCTCTTTAGAGACCATACATGGATCCACCAGTGTCATTGCATTTGTGTTCTTGATACGAAGTACAACTGGAGTCATTGCATGTGTGTTCTTTTCACATACCACATATGGATCCACCAGTGTCATTGCATGTGTGCTCTTTTCACAATCCACCTATGGATCCACCAGTGTCATTGCGCGTGTGTATTCTTTTTACTAACAACAACCAGAGTCATTGAAATGTGTGTTCTCTTCAGAGACCACACATGGATCCACCAGTGTCATTGCATGTTTGTTCTTTTTACTAACAACAACTGGAGTCTTTTCGTGGCTGTTCTTTTCACATACCACATATGGATCCTCCAGTGTCATTGAAATGTGTGTTCTCTTCAGAGACCACACATGGATCCACCTGTGCCATTGCATGTGTGTTCTTTTTACTAACAACAACTAGTGTCATTGCATGTGTGTTCTTTTTACAATCCACCTACGGATCCACCAGTGTCATTGCATGTGTGCTTTTTTTACTAACAACAACCAGTGTCATTCCATGTTTGTTCTTTTCACATACCACATATGGATCCACCAATGTCATTGCATTGTATGTTCTCTTCATAGACCAAACATGGATCCACCAGTTTTATTGCATGTGTGTTCTTGTTACTAACAACAACCAGAGTCATTGCATGTGTGTTCTTTTCACATGCCACATATGGATCCACAAGTGTCATTGCATGTGTGTTCTTTTCACAATCCACCTATGGATCCACCAGTCTCATTGCATGTGTGTTCTTTTTACTAACAACAACTAGAGTCATTTCATGACTTTTCTTTTCACATACCACATATGGATCCACCAGTGTCATTGACATGTGTGTTCTCTTCAGAGACCACACATGGATCCACCAGTGTCATTGCATGTGTGTTCTTTTTACTAACAACAGTTGGTGTCATTGCATGTGTGTTCTTCTCACATACCACATATGGAACAACCAGAGTCATTGCATGTGTGATCTTTTCACAATCCACCTATGGATCCACCAGTGTCATTGCATGTGTGTTCTTTTTACTAACAACAACCAGAGTCATTGCATGTGTGTTATTTTCACATACCACATATGGATCCACCAGTGTCATTGCATGTGTGTTATTTTTACTAACAACAATCAGAGTCATTGAAATGTGTGTTCTCTTCAGAGACCACAGTGTGTTCGTTTTACTAACAACAACCAGAGTCATTGAAATGTGTGTTCTCTTCAGAGACCACACATGGATACACCAGTGTCATTGCATGTGTGTTCTTTTTACTAACAACAACCAGTGTCATTGCATGTGTGTTCTTTTCAAATACCACATATGGATCCACCAGTGTCATTGCATGTGTGTTCTTGTTGCTAACAACCATCAAAGTCATTGCATGTGTGTTCTTTTCACATACCACATATGGATCCACCAGTGTCATTGAAATGTGTGTTCTCTTAAGAGACCACACATCGATCCACCAGTGTCATTGCATGTGTGTTCTTGTTACTAACAACAACTAGAGCCATTGCATATGTGTTCTTTTCACATACCACATATGGATCCACTAGTGTCATTGCATGTGTGTTCTTTTCACAATCCACCTATGGATCCACCAGTGTCATTGCATGTGTGTTCTTTTTACTAACAACAACCAGAGTCATTTCATGACTGTTCTTTTCACATACCACATATGGATCCACCAGTGTCATTGAAATGTGTGTTCTCTTCAGAGACCAGACATGGATCCACTAGTGTCATTGCATGTGTGTTCTTTTTACTAACAACAACTAGAGTCATTGCGTGTGTGTTCTTTTCACATACCACATATGGATCCACCAATGTCATTGCATGTCTGCTCTTTTTACTAACAACAACCAGAGTCATTGCATGTGAGTTCTCTTTAGAGACCACACATGGATCCACCGGTGTCATTGCATGTGTTTTCTTTTGACTAACAACAACCAGAGTCATTGAAATGTGTTCTCTTTAGAGACCATACATGGATCCACAGTGTCATTGCATTTGTGTTCTGTCATTGCATGTGTGTTCTTTTCACATACCACATATGGATCCACCAGTGTCATTGCATGTGTGCTCTTTTCACAATCCACCTATGGATCCACCGTGTCATTGCATGTGTATTCTTTTTACTAACAACAACTTGAGTCATTGAAATGTGTGTTCTCTTGAGACCACACATGGATCCACCAGTGTCATTGCATGTTTGTTCTTTTTACTAACAACAACCGAGTCATTGCATGTGTGTTCTCTTGAGACCACATGGATCCACTGATGTCATTGCATGTGTGTTCTTTTACTAACAACAACTAGTGTCATTGCTTGTGTGTTCTTTTACAATCCACCTACGGATCCACCAGTGTCATTGCATGTGTGCTTTTTTTACTAATAACAACCAGAGTCATTTCATGTTTGTTCTTTTCACATACCACATATGGATCAACTAGAGTCATTGAAATGTATGTTCTCTTCAGATACCACACATGGATCCACCAGTGTCATTGCATGTGTATTCTTGTTACTAACAACAAGCAGAGTTATTGCATGTGTGTTCTTTTGACATACCACATATGGATCCACGAGTGTCATTGCATGTGTGTTATTTTCACAATCCACCTATGGATCCACCAGTGTCATTGCATGTGTGTTCTTTTTACTAACAACAACTAGAGTCATTTCATGACTTTTCTTTTCACATACCACATATGGATCCACCAGTGTCATTGACATGTGTGTTCTCTTCAGAGACATTACATGGATCCACCAGTGTCATTGCATGTGTGTTCTTTTTACTAACAACAGCTGGTGTCATTGCATGTGTGTTCTTTTCACATACCACATATGGAACAACCAGAGTCATTGCATGTGTGATCTTTTACAATCCACCTATGGATCCACCAGTGTCATTGCAGGTGTGTTCTTTTTACTAACAACAACTTGAGTCATTTCATCACTATTCTTTTCACATACCACATATGGATCCACCGGTGTCATTGAAATGTGTGTTCTTCTCATTAACCACAGCTAGAGTCATTGGATGTGTGTTCTCTTCAGAGACCACATATTTATCCACCATTGTCATTGAAATGTGTGTTCTTTTCAACTACAGCCATTGGCCACATACAATCGGGATGCAGAGCTAACCAGCAACCGCTCTGGGCTTCTAGAAGACCCGATCCCCGATTGTTAGTCGCCGTTGGATCGGGGTGCGTGGAAGATAGTGATGTCCTTCACGAGGGCGATCCGTGAGAAGTCTATTCTGCGAACTGATTGGCAGTGGCAATGACGCTGGGCCTACTTCCTTGCCCTTATCTCCTTAACCTCGGGGCCGAAGACAAGATCGTGTTCCTTCATTGCCATGGAGAGGGAGAGGCCCAAACTTAGCTTGCACGAGGCTCAGATGTTCGCCCACTACGACATACTCGTGCGGCCGTTCGTGAGGCTTCTGGCCAGCTTCGAGCTCAGCTACGCCGGGGTTCCTGTCGCGCCGCGCTTGCGCGACAACGCGTTGGCGAGGCAGATCGAGGAGGGTCGCCGCCAGCTGTCGGGGCGGAAGAGGGTAATGGCGCGTACTAGCGTACGAGCGCGTACTGGCGAAAGCTATTCAAGAAGGAGCGGGTTGCATTGATTGAGCTGTGCGGAACCCACCGGCAGGAGATCCACCCAGATCTGCGCAACCCCGAAGGGAGGCAGCGCTTCTGGGCAGTTCCTGGACGTACGACCTCCATCGTTATCGATGCAGTGCACCGTGAAGAATCCATGAGGAGGAGGAACGTTGCCGGGAACGTCGGCATTGATTCCAACATGGAGGAGGCTGGCGGCGACGCGGACAACGTCGTCGATGATGGAGACTGCGGGAGCGTCATAGCCGATTAGGGCCACTTAAGCATAAATTAAATCTATGTACGGTATCTTAATGCGCTCTTTGGATCTTGGTCACTTGAGCCATGGTCGATTATCGTCATAATCTATATATGTTGGCCATGTTTTAGTTGTCTTTGTCTTCGAAACTAGTCGATCGAAACTCGTCCGATCCTGAATACAAAGTTCGCACGTTCCTAGCATATCTGATGGGACAATACCGACTCACCCCAAAGACTTGATGGCACAACCATAATTTGGAGTGCACCAGAGGAGAAGGGATCGAGCGTGTGGTAATAGTGTACTACTCCTGTCCAGATATAAATGACTTAGTTTTTTTAGATATTTAATACATGTGTCTATACCCAAAACATGTCTAGATACATGTTTTAGGATTCTCCGTCTTTCAAACTAATCAAAAGTCGTCAAATTCTGAACAAACAAAGTCATTCCGTTCACACCTGATGGGACAATACGCTGACTCTGCTACTTGATGGCACAACCATAATTCTGGAGTGCGCCGGAGGAGATGGGAATGCAAGGGTGATGTAAACTAGTAGTCGCGTCCAAACACAGGTAAAAAATTAATGTAATAATATTTAAAAAACTGTAATGTGGTCCACATGACCCCATCACAGACACGTTGCACGCGCTAGATATAAATAAAGACGACACGACTAGTTTAGTTTCAATTATATAATTCAACATACGATGTTACTGTGCTCGCATCTTTCTGCTCCTCTTATTAGTCTGCTAGCCCATGCTGCATTAAGCATCAGTTGATGAGGATAAAAAAATGATAAATGGCAAAAAAAAACAATTTTAAGCTTACCTTTCATCCAGAGAATCGTACAAAGATGAAATTGGCAGGGATTTATTATTTCTCATGTAGTTAGCCGAAAGATCCTCAAGAACATCCTCAATCACCCCTGCAACTTCTTCATATTCTAATACACCTCCAATATTTGCCCTTTCCTCCCTGTTCCGCTTACCCTTTTGTTTCTTTTCACACCCTTTTCTCACCGGCACCTCCAATTCTTCATAAATTGGCTGCTTACGTACATTTTCCTCCGAGTGCTCATCATCGTCTTCGCGCTGCTCTTCCGCCAGTTCTGGCCGAGAAGCCTCATTATCTGCCACCGGGGTGTGAACAGGGACAATATTATGTGTAACTGGGTTTTTGCACAACCTCTTGATATGTTTGAATCCGCCACAGCGTTTGCATTTCCTTTTCCTAGCTCCCAGCCTTGGACCTTTATCGGTGGAGGCTTTGATCCTTAGCTTTCTAGGCCTCCTAGGTGGCCTCCTAAGAACTGGTGCTTGAAGTTTGAACCCTGGATCGATAATCTCCCAAGCATTTTCATCGGCCATAGGTGGTATGTTTTCTGCATAAGTTGCAGCAAACTTGTCCACGGAGAAATAGTTGTTGACATAGTTCTCTAATTCAGCTCCGTTACCTCTAAGCTTTAAGATGAAGTAAATTGCATGGTGATATGGCAGACCAGTAATCTACCACTGCCTGCATGAGCAAGTCTTGTTTCCAATGTCTATAGTGTACCTCTGTTCACTTCCACACTTGTATTCTGCATAAACCTCAGCCAATGTTCTGGAACTTCTGACCATCCTCATCTTTATCGTTCTCATTGCCCTGGTTCTTGCATTCAGTAACATAACCACCTTTGGAACTATTTTATGGCCTAAACATTTTCTTGCACAAATTATTTGCCTTAAATCTATCTTCACCATTATGCACTATCTTATTGCATCCAACAAAATAACAATCCCAAGTGTCTTCATGCACGAAATCTTATCATTGAAACTCTCTGCCAAATTATTGCAAACAAAATCCACCTTGCTTAACTCACCAAACTTGCTTCTGGCCCATAGCTTGGTGTGATGTTCTTCAAGGTATTTTTTCACCTTTGGCACTACATACATGTTCTCCAAGTAAGTAGCATGCGTGCTTGGGGGTGTATGTGTATGCTGATCGCCACAAGTCCTCTTCAAAGATCTTTCCTTTGAACTTCTTCGTGAAGTTAGTAGCGAGGTGCCGCATGCATTCCCTATGCTCAACCCAGAAACACAGATCATCAAAGATTCTCAAGACCCTCGCATGCACCGGTGTCTATCACCAAGCCTTCAGGGTGACCAATTACTTCTTGTAGTCTCTGCATGAACCATGTCTAGCTTTCATTTGATTCACCCTCAAGAATAGCATAAGCTACGGGTAGAAGCCAATTATGCGCGTCCAAAGCACAAGTAGAAGCAATATGTCCCGTGAACTTCCCTATTAAAGAAGGTGCACCTATTGCCATGTATGGCCTGCAGCCGTCTAGGAACCCCTTCCAGCATGCCTTCAGGCAGACAAAATATCTCCTGAAGCATATCTTATCTGTCTGCTTATATCTGACCCCCCTCAAGACCTTTTCTCTCCCTTTCACAACCTCGTAATCGATGTCAACAACACTACCAGGTGATGTTTTCTCTACCTGAGCTTTGAAACTATAGAACATATGAAAACTGTCATTCCACTTGCCTTGAATGAAGTCTAGAGCCATCTCCTTCCCATGAAATACTCTGTGGTAAGGAATCATAACGTTAAACTTTTTGCTAATCTTTGCTCTGAGTTCAGCAGGTTCAATGTTATGATCCTGCCTCACCTAGTCAAGTACAGTAGCAGCAATCCACTTGGTAGTCGCCGGTCTAATTTTACCACTTAAAGAAGTATTAGGGCAGTTGTGTTTCTTCGTGTTTACTTTGATCTGCATTCGATAAGAATCCAAATAATTCAGAGCTAGTTATCAGTAGAATAAATATGAGAAAGGCTGAAACTAAATGTAGCTATTGCAACCTAAAATGGGTGTCCACCCCGCATTGGAGATGCATGTAATCTCCATTTACACACATTACTTTCCCTACAGTGCACCTAAATCTCTTTTGGTCGCTCTTTTCAATGATAAATTCGAACACAACTCTGGCTGTATAGGTTGCAACTGCATATCTGCAGTCCTCCACATTATCAAAGAGAGTCCCCTCATCAATTGTATGATTGTCCCGGTCAAAGTGTATCACTGGCCTATCCACGTCTTCGTCGTCGTATCTACATCCCATTTCCACATCTTCACATTCCTCTTCCTCATCAGTCCCATAGTCAGGCTCAAAGTTCAAATCAACCAAATATTCCCTACTCTCCATCCTATCAGGGTCAGCAGCCACGTCTGGATATGCTTTCTCATCATCATCCGCACCGCCACACATTTCAGTGCCTTCATGCTCGCTTGACAAAGCATCATGCTTAAGGACAAGTTGTACAGATGTCCCACGGTTAACAACACATATCCCTGCCATCACCACGGGACTAGAAACGCTAATTGGGGTATGCAGAAAAGGAATCACAGTTCTTACCCTTCAATGTGGACACATGGCACCTTCTCCGGGCTCCATACCTCCAAAGCTCTGCACCCTGCTTCCTCTCCCCCTGTTTCATTGTCCTCTGTGCTCTCCAGACTTGAAGGAGATTCTGTGCTCCGCAGCCGCGTAGGACCCATATCCGTGCCCTCAAGCCTCGCAGGATCCATCTTCGAGCGGGATCCGGATCACCAGCGTTGTTGGGCCCCTAACCCAATGGCCGACTCTCGATTTTCATTTCCAGACACGCCTGGGCGATGGGCGGCGACAAGGATACAGGACAGGGAGGAGAGGGGAGGGGAGGGGACGTGAGGGGGTGGCAGGGAGGGGAGGGCAGGAGGACGACGGCCCAATGGGACGACGAGAGCGGTGCACGACTGAGCAAGGTGGCGGCGGAGGAGAAGAGGAGCGGAGCGGAGCGGAGCTGGTTGCGACAAAGCATGGAAAATTGCACAATAATGTGTTGGTGGGCGGCACCAGCCCTCGAACCTGGGACGCGCACCGTCTAAGGTGGAGGAGTCGGGCCCGCTAGTCAGAAAACATGCCACCTGTCAGCGCACTATGAATGGGGAGCACTTCACAGAATTTTTTAGCAGGTCCCACATGTCAGTCTGTTTGATCAAAACTTGCATGCAGTGCATGGCTGGTTCACGCGCTAGTTCCAAAAAAACCCCGTTGATCCAAACTTGAATTGGCAGTTCCGCTTCTTCTCCCCCGTCTCCTCGTCTCCTCGTAGTGGCAGTTCCGCTTCGTCTCCCTCGTCTGTTATCCTCTTCTTCTTCTCCTCGCAGTGGTAGTTCTTCTTTCTTCCTCGATCAAAACATTCCCGGATGTAAGCCATGGCCAGTAGCCGGATGAAGAGGAACTGGTCCAATCTCCCAGCCGACCCACTTCGCAAGATCGCCGACTACTTGCTGGAGAAACAAGAGTACGTTGACACCTATGCTGCTTGTCGGGAAGTCTGCACCGATTGGCGCCGCACTTTAAAGGTGCCCGAATTCCATCTCAACATCTGGGATCATGATAGATCACACACTTCCAGATGTTGGCGACTTCACCTTCCTCAACAGCGCCACTGGTCGTTGCTTCAGGACAAATCTAATGGATGTCCATCGCAGGTTCACATTCACATCCGATATTTATTGGTATTTTCCATTGTAAACATCTTAGTTCTAACTGATGCCCTCTTCTTCGGAAAGATTCTACTTCGTCGGTATTTCTTGTGGCGTCATCGTGCTTGCTCAGAGGGTGGAGCCATACCAGATTCGGCTTCTGAACCTAATCACTCATAAGTCTGACACTGAGTTTCAAGCACACATACCATCTGATCTTCTGCAATCTATCATCATGACGAAGTCCCCGATGATGGTGTTCATTTGCACTGATTATCCAGATCATATTGCATGGGCCGATGAGAGCACCCCAACGGGGCAAATCAATGGATGATTTGGAGAAGGATTGTATTCGCCACCTCCTGATACGCTTCTAGTCTGCATGATGGCATTCCGAGGGGAAGTATATGCATTACTTGAGAATGGAGACATCTTGTCGACGAACATCCAGTTAGAGCAGCACGCGAGCATTGTCACGATGGCCAAAATAATTTCGGCCCTAGTCTTTGAACAAGTACGCGGTACCTACAAATTTTACCTTGTGGAGTCAGATGGTGATCTACTTCTTGTGTTGAACAGGGATTTTTCCAAAGGGCAACCGGTGTTGTACCGGGTGGACATGGAGAACCGCTCTATCGAGGCCGTCAGTGACATTGGAAGTCATGCCCTCTTCATTGGTTACAATCGGTCTATCTCCATTGACACCAGATTACACCCCACAGTCAAACCCGGTTGCATATACTACAGGAATTTTATCAGACTGTACGATCATGAGGTTCAAGCCTGGGAAGAGGAACCAACAATGGTAATGTATGGCTTAAGTCTAGAACATACACCGAGGTCTTACCCTCTGGACGAGATACTTGCAGCACATTGCAGACGGAGAGAGTTCTCTGAACATGTGTTGGAGCACGCATTAGACGCCGCCGACAAAATATATAGGGTTGAATGAATCCTATATTCATCCTAGGTTATTTGCTAGCATTTTCAGGTCTATTTTTTGAAGTAGAAATTTGTACTGTATTTATATTATTTCGATGAGTAGTATGCGTATTACCTTTCAGACAAAATTGTAATGTATTTAAATTTAGTACTTTTAGAATTCAAAGTATATATTTTTAGTAGCTTCTTTCAGAATTCTCTGTGTTCGACATGGGCATCAGCTCATCGCCGAAATTTAGGTTCCACATGGAAAATTGCACAATAATGTGTTGGTGGGCGGCACCACCCCTCGAACCTGGGATGTGCGCCGTCGAAGGTGGAGGGGGCGGGCCCGCCAGTCATAAAACATGCCACGTCAGCAGCCCCTGTTTCTGATGCCCTTTTAAAAAAGAAAACACGCCACGTCGTTATCCCCTATTTCTGATGGTGTTGCTACACTCAACGGTACATGGTGGCATATAAATAATATCGTATAAACATAAGGGCACAGTCGTCAACATTTCTAAAATGAAACCCGGTCCTGTCTCCTACCTTTCCTGGTACATTGCCCGATGAGGTGGATAGCCACGACCTATTTTTTTAATACGATCGCACTCTTGTGCTGAGAAAGGAAATAAAGATTGAGCTGTTAATGCAACGAGTGTCGAATTATTACCCTCTAAGGAAATGGGAAATGGTTATTTTCACGTGTGCCCGCAGTCCAAACCTACTGTCAGTATTTCACTCCCCTTCTCCGATTAACCACAGTTCACCTTGCGCAGCTCCTCCGTGCCGCACCAACTAGGATAATATGGCCCCGCCTAAGCAGCCGCCGCCACTGGGACAGCCGCTGAAACTGGGGTATTTATCCCCTCTAAGGAAGGCCATGAAGCTCTACTTCAAGGCCGGTCTCCCATTGCCCTGCCAGGCGGATGATTTCCCCGAATGTGCCGAATCGGCCGCTGCGGTGACTGCAGCATCGTTGGTGCCAGATGTGGCAAGCAGGGCCAAGAGAGCGATGTGGAGAAATCACGCGGCGGCATTACGACATGCTCTAGGCAGTGGGAACAAGGTACTATCAAATCGTTCACAAGAGCATGCCGCCGAGGGTACACACCCTCGAACAGGGCAGCGCCAAGGTCTAGGAACTCTCGCGTCCACGCTTCAGCGTGGACTACCTTACCTTAGTGGGGGAGGCTGGGAGCACGCCGTCTGCGGCAAAGACGCTCCATCCTACACACCGTCGGAGGCCGTACCGTGGCGGCGACCAAGCGTCTACACTTAGCATGCTGGATTGTTCGACTGCCAGAGCCGGCTGCAGGCATCAGCTCAGCCCCGGAATTCAGATTCGAGTTCACACGGACCTACGATCCCGAGAAGGAGATGCCGAATTTCAGTTTCAAAGAAATCGTTGCGGTGGCACGGATGGTCCAACTGAACCGGGACTGGCGCATGCAAATCGCTCGTGGATTAACGATGCAGATTTCTTGTAGTTTGGCAGGAAGGCAATAGATCAGTTTGGGTTAAATGATCAAAGAACTTATGTCCTCTCAAGGCAATTTGCTAGCCAACTTTTCTGGTGGAGATCTGTAGTTTCTTCAGTGTAGAATAGTTAAGTTCAGACTGAAGAACTTATGCTGACGAATTATTCTATAAACTAGTAGGAAGTTTAGCCTACTTTTGTGCATGTATAAGACCCTTTTGTATGGAAGTACTACTGTTGTAAGCAAATACTATCAAGTATCTATTTCATTCAATTACTAGTCGTGGTTCAATCCAGTTAACTGGCATCTTTTTATCCCAGACTACAGATTTTGCGCTTGCTGTCTTGTGTTGCCTGCAAAATGGTCCTGCAGTTCAATGTGTTACAAATGTAGCTACCTTGTACTTGAAAAGGAGATAGACTACATTTTCCTGGCATCCACAGAATTGACATTGCTCATTGCCAGACCACCCTCTTTTCATGAGGTTGGCCTTGGTTATTCACAGAAATTACAAAGCACGGTGTTCAACTACATCGATTCAAACTATTACACACACACACTACATCAAACTCATTACCCACACATACTACATTGATTCAAACTATTACACACACATACTACTTCAAACGATTACACACACGTACTACATTGATTCAAACTATTACACATTTTTAGTCGATGCTAACTTCCTGCTATGCTCTCCATACTACAAATTCATTAGCCACACATACCACGACAATTCACTAGAGCTCTATCTTCACTCGAGGGAAATCAGAACCACCAGCTCGTCCAAGCCTGGTTCCCCCACCGAAACTATGTGCGCCGTCGCGAAATGGTGGTGGTCCCATGCCATCGATCCTTCCAGGCCAACACTGCAGGTGACGAGGACTCTTTCTGGCAGCCTCTCCGGGGCCCTGAGTGCCATGTACCGATTCCAGAATCTCCTCCAGGTGGATGATGACCGGGTGCTTCCAGCAAAGCTGTCGCCCTGCCCTGCTTGGAATCTGCACCTCGTACATCTTAGGAACGACGTCAGGATCTTTCAGCCATGCCTTTACCTCGATGACCCATCTGTCGCTCGGTGGCACGATTTCCACCAGCTCGCCGCCAAGGCTATTGACGACCCACTTGAGGGCCTCCGGATCCCAAGCATCCAATGGGAGGCCGTCAAAGCCGAGTTTGGAGCAGAAACGAAGCTGCCCCAAGCGATCGTCCCACCCATAGGCGCGATGCCAACGCATGAAGCTCATTTTCTCCCCGCAGCACTCGAAAGAACAGGAAGAATGCATAACACGCTCGGTGTCTGAGCTATGCTCGAACCGGACGAAAAAATCAAATGGCGGCGCGCATACCTCAATGTTGACCTCGTTTTGTCTGATCCCAAAACGAGACCTGAAAGCCAACAGCAACTCTGCCGGCGACATGGCTGGACGGACGCCCAACATGGTGGCCATGAGAGCGTGGTCGTCGAATTGCTGTGCCAGGGCTACCATGCCTGGGGTGCGCGGCAGCATGCAACTTCCTGAGGCCGGTCGCCGGCCTAGATCGCCCGACGGGACGCGCTCCGCCGTGCGAGAAGGACTAGCCAAAGGCAAGATATTAGTCCAGGGACGCGAAGCTCCGATATGGCGGACGATGCAACGGCGACGGCTGCGAGCTTCGATTAGAGGCGTGGGAGGTTGACCAGACATGGCGGGGACGCAAATTAGAGCAAGTGCGAGCTCCGATCTGAGACGAGCAGTCGGAGGTGAGCACATGTTATGGGGAGGGGAGCAGGGGAGAAGACCAAAGCAGAGCAAAGAAATAGATCTGGTCCACTCAGGGATCTGGTCCACGCAGGCGTAAGCTAGTCCACGACCGCAAAAGATAACGGGGAATACTGGCATGGCGGGCCAAGAAGAGTTGACCTAACGACGATATTTGAGTTCAACCGTTTTTCGTCTGGTTTAAACGACCGTTTGACCGTTAGATTTGTATGCACCCCCATTTGGCCCTTCTGGACAATTAGCGATTCTACTATGGCCCCTCCGCGCGATTGATGACAACTCGGGTACCATGTTGCACTCACCCACCAAGTTTGGTACCGCAAATGAAGGGGGGGGCAGCATCCCGAGAACACGGCCTCGGGGAAGGGTTTTGCATGGCCCTACGATGGTGGTAGGAGCGTGCTCCGCCCCATGCCTCGGCCCTAGGTTGGTCTGGGAACGAGCATGGGCGGACTCCTGGTGCAGCCTGATGAACTCTAACTGCGCGTCGAGGTCGTCCCTCCATGCCGCATAGTCCATCGTCCTGGGAGCTGGTGGGTGCCGAGCTATGGCATGGGCAGCAACGACTTCTTCCCCCAAAGTACGATTCCCAGAACGATGGGACTGAGGTTGGCGGTTAGTACTTGGTGTGGCGAGACGAGTCCTGGCACGAGATGGTACGTGCTGGGTCGGTGCTTGATGCTCCGGTTCGGGGTTGGCTCCTCTTGCCTCGACCGGTGTGACTCCTCCAGACAGATGGCCCCCTCTGGTGGCGTCTCCAATGCCGCCGGGGAGAGGCGCTCCGCCGGCAGCGCCTCCTGCATCACCGGCAAAGGGATCTTCAAGTGCGGTGCCTCCTATGTTGCCTAGCGGTGGAATCTCTTGTGCAACAGCACCCCCACCAACATGCTCGCCCTCCTCAACCACGGGGTATAGTTGTGATGGCGGCGGTGGTAGTGCAGATAGACTTGGCCCTAGACGTGGGTCGGAAACTGTGACGGTAGTCGGGCGCCATGCATGAGGCTCGACATCCAAGCCCCCAGTCGTGGGAAGGGCATGGGAGCGAGTTTGTGCAGCGGACGAGTCTATCGTGGTAGGGACGGTCCCAACACTAGCAACCTTCCTTAGCGCCATGGCTGTTGATGGCGCGGTCTATGTCGATGATGAACACGAAGACAAAGAAGACATTGGTGGCGATGACGGTGATGACGACAAAGCTCACGAAGCAGTTGATGATGAGGATGATTGTTGAAGCCAAAAACGCGAGCACCCCCCTACCTGGCGTGCCAGATGTCGCATCTC
The DNA here is from genome assembly GCA_023614405.1 of Avena insularis. NCBI lineage: Eukaryota > Viridiplantae > Streptophyta > Magnoliopsida > Poales > Poaceae > Avena > Avena insularis. The sequence continues at coordinate 401,026,115 of CM042688.1, read as the reverse complement.
GCCTACGCTGACATCGGGGATGTTGGACACGCCCTATTTGTTCGGTAGCAGGCACGAAGGCATTTAGGCCTCAGCATCAACGAAGGAACCTACTGATACAGGCACGTAGCACACACAGACATTTTTTACCTAGGTTCGGGCCGCCCTTTGGCTAACAACCCTACGTCCTGCTTTGGTGGATTATCTGGGGTGGATCGATGTACATGGAGATGATATCGCTGGCCCTAGGAGACGCTTTGTCTCTATCTTCTACACTCCCTAGGCTTCCTTTTGCTTTCTTTTATCACTTTGTTATCTCTCCCTCCAAGCTCTCTGGCCTTTTGAACTCTAGCCCCCACCTCTCGGCCAAGTGCATCCTTTTATACTTAGGTCCAGCGTGGAGCACCATCTGGCGTGTTCCTAGGCTCAATCACAGGGTTCCACGCGGTCTTTAGGAAGATGGGCAACACCTTTGGCCAATGGATGGCCAGGGGCGGTGCGCAGGTGCACTCGATGGTCGAGTGACATCTCTGGCTCGGAGCTGTCACTCCTATCGGTAGCACACCAAAGTGGACAGAAGCACCATGATGCTGTCTGATAGTGCTGACGCATCGCCAGTTCCCAAGGCTAGGCCTGACACGCCTTGTCAGGCTCAGTTGACTCCGGTGAAGGGAATATGCCCTAAGAGGGAATAATAAAGTTGTTATTATATGTATTCCAAGTATATGATAGATGTTTATTTTGCCTGCTATAATTGTATTAATACGGAAACCTTAATACATGTGTGTTTAATAAACAAATAGAAAGTTCCTAGTTATGCCTCTCTATAAACTAGCTCATTGATTAACAGGATGATCAAGGTTTCCTGATCATGGACATTGGATGTTGTTAATAATGAGGTCACATCATTGGTGAATGATGTGATGAACATTCATCTAAAGTATAGCATTACGATCAAAGTCATTATGTTTATATTGCTATAACATCATACGAAGTAATCTTTATCCTTAGACCATAAGACATGTTAATTGCTAACACCGGAAGAATACTTTGATAACATCAAACGTCACACCATAACAGGGTGACTATAAAGATGGGTTTGGGTACTCCGAATGTGTTAGGTTGAGGCTCATGGATCAAGAGTGGAATTTGTCAATCCCGATGACGGATAGATATACTTTGGGCCCTCTTGGTGATATCACATTAAGATAGCTTGCAAGCAAGTGATGTGATCACTAGAATGTTATATCACGAGAACAAGAAAAGAGTGCATGTCGGTAACAAGATCAAACTTGGTATTGAGATACTGATGATCGAATCTCGAACATGTAATATATCACAAGACAAAGGGATTTAGTTACTATCGTTAAAGGTTCTCTCGATCATAGAACTCATCGTTGAATGTGTGGGAATCAGTATGGATCTCCAGGTCCCGCTTCTGATTATTGATCTGAGTGGGGTCTCAATCATGTATGCATTATTCGCGAACCATAGGGTGACACACTTAAGGGTTACCAACACCATTTGGAGCAAATATGTTCTATACGAAAGAATTGCAAAACGCTGGAATTATTTCAATCGACACCGAGATTGTTTCGGGTGAAATTGCTGAAATTGGTTCTGCATGTGATATTGAAATGTTGCAGGGGGTTTTATGTGATTGTTTCTTAATTAAAGTAATTAACAACATTCTGAATAAAATAAATAAGAGAGTTTTATTAAATGAGAGTTGCATTAAATTTGGTGGAAATTTAATGCATGTGAGTGGGATTTTGAGTGGAGACAAAATTGATGTGAGTGGAGCTTCCACCACATGAATGAGGAAGAGGTGGGGGCACCCCCCATGGGGGCCGGTCATGGAAGGGGGCAAAATTTATCAATGTGTTCATGGAGAAAGAGAAACTTGCGGTAAATGGTAGCAACTTTATCAACTGGGCCATGAATTTGAGGATTCTCCTCATTGCTGCAGAAAAGCAATATGTGCTAGAAACTCCGCTAGGCCCCCCACCATCTCCTGATGCCCCTGACAAGGAAAAGAATGTCTATTTGACTCGTCAGGAGGATCACAACTTAGTTCATTGCAACATACTGTATGGGCTAGAGCCAGAACTTCGAAAGCGTTTCGAAAGCGGCAATGCCTTTGATACCATGGGTGAATTGAAAATGATTTTCGATAGCCATGCTACCGTAGAGAGTTATAATGCATATGAAAAGTTCTTTAGCTGCATGATGGAACAGAACAACTCCGTAGTGAGCACGTACTCAAAAGTCTGGGTACGCCGATAAGCTGGTGTCCTTGGGAATAACGATTACCATTTACTTAGGCATACATCATGTTCTCCAATCTCTGCCACCTAGCTACAAGAGATTTGTGATGAACTATAATATGCAAGGCATGAAGAAGTCTCTCCCCGAGCTTTTGTAAATGCTTAAAACTGTAGAAGTGGAGATTAGGAAAGAGCATCAAGTGTTGATGATCAATAAGACCACCGCTTTCAAGAAAGACAAGAAGGGTAAACAAAAGGGAAAGAAGGGCGACAAATCTGTTGCCGTGCCTGAAAAGAAATCCCAAGATGACCCTAAGTCTGATACTGAGTGCTATTATTGTAAGGGGACTGGCCATTGGAAGCGCAACTGCCCCAAGTATTTGGTGGACAAGAAGTGTTGCAGCCCGTCCTACGGACGTCACTACATCTCCACCACCAAGTCCCTCAAGTGTACCAATGACTCGTGCGTGAGCTAAACTCCTAGAAGCTAAGGTGAACTCGCTCCTTTCCTTGTGTGACTTTGACACATCTATGAATGTCTTGCTACTTCATGCAACTACACTGTGTATTATCAGATATGAACCTCGATCGGATGAAGCGCAAGGAGTGGGATGAGAAGAAGGAGCTGCTGAAGTTGAAGCCCCGGAGTCTCCAGCCCTGAAGCCCGGAGTCTCTGGCCTGCATCCTCGGATTCTCCGGCTAGGACTCTGGACCTTTCTCCGGACCCCCACCAGGAGCTCTCAGTACACCCCCACGGAGTCCTCACCGGAGAGCATCGCCGTCCCCGGAGTCTCCGCACCCACCGGAGTCTCCGACACAGATACCCCGGAGTCTCCGGCCATCGACCTCGAAGTCTCCACCCCTGGACTCCGGCCACGACTCCAGACCCCTCGCTGCAAGTCTCTGTATGCCGCCCTGGAGATTACCCTGGAGTCCGAGCACCACCCCGGAGGCTCCGTCCACCCCAGAGTCTCCGGCCCCTTGACCCTGGAGTCTCCGGTGTAAGCGGACCAGGCATGTGAAAGCCTTTTCGGCCTGCGGCCCATATACCCCTTAGTCCATCCATACTTTACCCTTTATTGCCTAAACTACCCTTGAACTAGTGGCTGGCCTATATATAGCTTCCCACATCTATTGTAAACCCTAGGCATGATATTTGGAATTAGTGGAAACCCCTTGTGGATCTATCTAGTTCTTGCCTCATGCTCCTTTGACAAAGGAGCACCAAATATCCCAAACCTCGTTGGAGTTTGAATCATGCCTCCACATTGTACAAGGCCTAGGCATCGGAGTCCCTTTGCTTAGATGTCAAGATCTCACAGAGACTTCATCTCGCCGTGCCGGTTTGAGAGAGAGTCCTCCGACCGACGCCGATCCTAGGGATTGCGCCGGACCGGTCAGCGCCGGCGTGAGATATTGGTGTTTATCATGGTTTTGCATGCGTGTGTTCATTCGTGTTCTTCGTGTGTGAGTTCATCGAGTTCATCCTCCTCTCCTTCCCCCACACTCCACCCTCGATTTGAGTGGGATTTGTGAAAGATCGGGCCACCCTGGAGGTTTTCCCTCAACATATTGGTATCAAGATCTTCGTTTCTAACGAATTCCCCCACAAACTTTTATTCTATCCACCAAAAAATTCGAAAATCCCCCCAAAAAATAGCCCAAATTTGCCTTCGGATCGATCTCTTGATTTGGAGTGTTATTTGTGGTTTTGATCCGACCAAACCTTGTCTTAGGTGTTGGTCCAGCTCTATCCTGTGTTTTCCTAGCTTAATTTGGCCAATTTTTCGCGGATTTGAGGCCCCAAGGCGTGGATTTCCGCTCAAGAACATGAACAAGTGGAGCAGAATCCCCGACCCAGGAATCTCCGGCCTTAGACCCTAGAGTCCCCGACCCTGACGCCTGTTTTTGACAGATTTTGCCTCTTTTCTGTTTTGGCTAATTTCCTTTGTTTGTTCGTGCCCGTGTGCATGTCACCAACTAACAATAAGCTTCTGCATCAACAACTTCTGGGCTCATCGACACCACGGCCCACGAACATCATCCCCTACCACCGACGCCAAGTTCATCATCACCAACGAAGGTATAACTTGTCTCACCTTGTTAACCCCTATCTTCCATTGTGTGTACCTATCCCACGAGAGTGGCTCATGTTGTGTTTGCTTGAGCATTGTGCACTTGCCCTTGGATAGTGAGAGTGCAAGAGCAATAACTAGAGTAACTTGGTATCATCAAGAGAGAGCAAAAAAAAGAAGAAAAAGATACAAAGAAAAAGAAAAATAAAAATAGTCTCCCATTGTAAAAGAGAGTCTCAAAGCTTGTAAGCCAGAGAGAAAGAAAGAGCGCCCGGGGCAAGTGCACAAATCCGTTGCTCATTTTTCTTCTTTGCAAACGAGCCACGGTCTCTCCTTACATTGGCATGACACTGAGCGTAGTCGTCATTAGGACATTTTGTTTGCTCATTTTCATAGTCGTGTCAATCCCACAAATCCCCACGTGTGTGTATATAGTCGTAGGTTCCCGTCATCCCTTTGAGTTGTTGACCTTCACTTTTGACTTAAGTTTTGTTGGATTTTACCCACTTTTGACTATCCCTTTTCTTTTGGTTGGTTCTTTGGCTTTCCACAATCCTAACCTACCACCAATAAGCTTTTGAGAGTTAGCTCTTCCTTTACTGTGAGTTTTCTTTGCAATTCCACTTTGCACGCTTATAGCTCTCACTTGTGGTTTCTAGTTTGGTGCAATCCCCAAGGTGAGGTACAAGGCTAACACCAGCATATCCCACCTCCATATACAATACTTGTGTGTTTTGCATGATGGATAGGCACGGTGAGTCGAGCCAACCACCTTCCCAAGAAGAAGAACAAGGAGCGTACATGACGCGTGCAAGTCACTTCATCGTCCGACAAGAGTTCTGTGAATGTTGCCAAGCCCTTGAGACGCGACAAGATGAACAATTTGGCGAGACGCAAGCCGAGTTCAAGAACATCCACAACTGCTTCGACGACCTCGAATGATAAATGCATGCGATGCATCACAACTTCGGCCACCAAAACGAAGCGCTTCAATGCTCTGTTGTTGAAACAAATGACAATCTTCGACGCCTCATCGATGGAATGGCGAGACCACGTTCACGCGCATCAAGCTCTTCAAGTTCTTCACATTGTCATGCACCTCTTCAACGAGATCTACATCCAAGTGCTCCAAGATGCAATGACGCCCCTGTGGTTGAAGATGGAAGTTCTTCGAACTATGTACCTTCCACACGACACGCCACAACGTCAAGCTATGATGGTGATTTCTCTTCAAGACCACGAGCAAGGCAAGAAGCACACCGTCGTCACGCAAGGGAATTGGTGATCCAACAAGAGCAACCATAAGAAGAACCGCGAGTCTACTAACATCGTCCACGACAAGTACTTGACACAATAAGTGATGACTCCAATTTGGCAAATTAAGCTCGTCATCGAGGTGAAGCTCTCCAAGATCCTCCTCCTCGTCATCACCATCATGAACATCCTCACCAACAACATGGTCATCACGAGGCGCCTCCTCCACCACACCAAAACATGGAGCGTCAAGTGGTACAAGTTGAGCGACGCCCACCACGTTAAGAGGCTCAAGACCATGATCTTCGCCGTGAGGCCCATGTGCCTAATCAACATCACCAACCGAGGAACGAGCCTCCTCTTTGTCATCAACCACATCATGAGGCTCCACATCCTCAACACCCTCATGGGGCCCAAGTGCCTCAACATCGTTAACAACCGTGCCAAGAGAAAGAGCAAGCCCCACAACAACAATATCAAGAGAAAGCTCCACAACAAGGTCGCGAGAACCAAGTTCCAACGCATCAACCACAAGATCATTAACAAGGTCACGAAGCTCGTCGCGTTGACCATAATGATGAAGAAACTTTGGGCAAGCTCAAGTTCACAATGCCCAAGTTTACCGGATCGAATGACCTCGAAGAATACCTCTCATGGGCACTCAAAGTCGACAAGATCTTCTTCGTGCACAATTATAGCAACGAAAAGATGGTCGCCATGGCTTCTCTTGAGTTTGATGATTACGCCAACCTTTGGTGAGAACACGTTCAAGTTGCTCGTGATGCAAGACAAGAACAGCCAATCACATCTTGGCATGACATGAAAGCTCATATGAGATCCTGCTTTGTCCCCACACACTACATGTGTGACCTCTTCAACAACCTTCAATCGCTTCGTCAAGGGACAAATACCGCGGAAGAGTACTTCAAGGAAATGGAACTCAACTTGATTCACACCAACATTGAGAGCGCATGGAACAAACTATGGCATGCTTACTTATTGGGTAGAAACACCCAATCAAGCGCATCGTCGAGTTTCAAACATATCACACCATGGTTGAGCTTGTGCACATCGCAACAAAGGCCGAACGTCAAGTGCAAGAGGACATCAAGTACAACAAGCCCAAGACGTATTTCACCTATAAGCAAGCTTCAACCGCTACGCCAACAACCTTCAATGGAAGCTCCTCAAGTACCTCCAAGCCTTCCTTCAAGCCTACACTTCCTCAAGGAAAACTGCCCCCAAGTGGCAAACAAGCAAAGAGTGATACATCTTTCAACGGTGAATGCTACAAGTGTGGAGGCAAAGGACACAAGTCGGCCGAGTGTGGAAACAAGAAAGTTTTGTTAGTTCATGACAATGGCAACGAAGAGTACTTGAGTGAAGATGAATTTGATGCCCGAGTCAAGGAAGCAATGGCAAGACAATGAGTGGAAGATGACTAAGAACTCCTCATGTCTGGACATGACGCAAGTGCATCGCTTGTCGTCACAAGGATCTTGACCACTCAAGCCCAAGATCATGAAGACCAACTCTCAAATATCTTCCAAACACAAGCCGGCATCAATGGCAAGTCTATCAAATTGATCATTGACAGAGGGAGTTGCCACAACCTTGCTAGCACCGAGTTGTGTGAGAACCTCAACCTCACCCTCCATCCGCACAAGCACCCGTACCATGTGCAATGGCTAAGTGACCAAGGGTCCGTGAAGATGAAGCATACCGTAGCGGTATCCTTCGCCATTTTTCCTTACAAAGACATGGTGGAGTGCGATGTGGTCCCTATGACAATTTGCCACATGCTTCTTGGTCGACCATGGCAATTTGACAAGGCTGCTTAACATGATGGTCGCACTATTGTATACACCTTCAAATGGCTCAACAAAACATGTGTTTTGCAACCAATGACTCCTAGCCAAATAATTGCGTATAATGCAAAGGCTTTAGCGAGGGCGCAAAGCACAACACCTACTTGTGAGAAGAGCAGTCAGAGAGAAAACCACCTCATAGTGAGTGAGAGCCACAAGCCAAACTAGAGTGGAAAAACTAAGAGTGTTCTCCTTGCCACCAAAAGTGAGATGAGAGATGTTCGAAACAACCCATCCATCTTGCACTATGTCCTCCATTGCAAGGGACTAGCGCAAGGAACTAATGAATTAACCAATGTTCCTCCATATTTGATGAGTTTTTGCAGAAATTCAAGGATGTGTTCCCCGAAGAGATCCCACATGGACTACCTCCTGTTCGCGGCATCGAACATCACATTGACCTATCCCCGGTGCACCCCTTCCCAACCCGGAGGAGACAAAGGAGATTGAACGTCAAATCAACCAACTCGTCTCCAAAGGTTTGATCCAAGTTAGCACTGGTCCAAGTGTCGTACCCGTGATTCTTGTCCCAAAAATAGATGATACGCTATGGTTATGCATGGAAAACCATCCAATGAATGCTATCACTGTGCATTATCGACATCCCATACCACGTCTCGATGACATGCTTGATGAGTTGTGTGGAGCCACTATTTTTTCCAAAATTGATCTTCGTAGTGGTTACCATCAAATACGCATGGCTGAAGGTGATGAGTGAAAAACCGCCTTCAAGACCAAACTTGGTTTCTATGAATGGTTGGTTATGCCCTTTGGTTTATCTAATGCCCCATCCACCTTCATGCGCCTCATGAATCATATTTTGCGTTCTCTCATTGGCAAGAGTGTTGTTGCCTATTTCGATGACATACTTGTTTATAGCAAGTCACTAGAGGACCATATTACACATGTCAAGGAAGTTTTGCAAATCATTCGACATGAAAAGCTTTATGCTAATCTACCCAAGTGCACTTTTGCTAAGACAAGTTGATTTTTCTTGGATTTGTCATTTCTTCGAAGGGCAATGAAGTTGATGTGTCCAAGGTAAAGGACATACGAGATTGGCCCATCCCAACAAATATGAGTGAACTCTGAAGTTTTCATGGGTTGGCCGGTTTGTATTGTCGCTTTGTGAAAGACTTTTCCACCATTGCTTGTCCTCTCAACGAGATGACAAAAAAGAATGTCACCTTTGTTTTGGGCAAAGCTCAACAAAAAGCTTTTGATGAACTTAAAAAGAGGCTCACCGAAGCACCTCTTCTTGCATTACCGGATTTCACAAAAACTTTTGAGATAGAGTGTGATGCTAGTGGTATTGGCATTGGAGGAGTCCTTATGCAAAACAGACGTCCTATAGCCTACCATAGCGAGAAACTTGATGGTGCTCGCCTTAATTACCCGATTTATGACAAAGAGCTTTTTTCCTTAGTTCGTGTCCTTCAGGTTTGGCAACACTACCTATGGCCCAAGGAATTTATCATACATTTAGACCATGAGTCATTGAAATATATGAAAGGCTAAGCCAACTTGAGTAAGAGACACGCTAAGTGGGTTGAGTTTATGGAGTATTTTCCGTACATTGTCAAGTATAAGAAGGGCGAAGATAATGTCGTTGCGGACGCTTTGTCTCGCAAGCACACAAACCTTCTTACAAGACTTGAAATCAACGTGTTGGTCCTTCAGAAAATAAAATCTTTGTATGCTTCCGACCCGTTCTTTGAATCACTTTTCGCAAAGTGCTCCATTGACAAAGGAGTTGATGATTTCTATTGGCATAAGGGCATTATATTTAAACAAAGCAAGCTTTGCATTCTGAAGTCGTCGCTTCAACTTTTGCTTCTCCAAGAATCTCATGGTGGAGGCCTCATGGGTCACTTTGGCCATGACAAGACATTGGACATGCTCTCCGCTCACTACTTTTGGCCCAAGATGAAGCGCGGCGTGGAGCGCTACATTCCATGATGCATGACATGTGTTCAAGATAAGTCGCAAGATAACCCTTATGATCTTTATATGCCATTGCCTATTCCTCATACACCTTGGTCCGACATTATTATGGATTTTGTGTTAGGATTGCCTAGATCTAAGCATGGTCATGATTCTATCTTTGTTGTTGTGGATCGCTTTTCCAAAATGGCACACTTCATACCGTTCCATAAGACCGACGATGCTTCACATGTTGCCAATTTGTTTTTCAGGGAAATCGTCCATCTTCACGGTGTGCCAAGAATAATTGTCTCCGACTGCGACGTCAAATTCATGAGCTACTTATGGAAGACCCTCATGGCCAAGCTCGGCGTCAAGATCCTCTTTTCATCCGCGTCACATCCCCAAACCGATGGACAAACTGAGGTCGTCAACCGAAGCCTTAGAACTCTTCTACGTGTGTTGATCAAGAAGAACTTGAAGGATTGGGAGGAATGCATTCCCCATGCCGAGTTCGCCTACAACCGAGCCAAGCACTCGACAACCAAAATGAGTCCCTTCATGAACGTCTATGGTTTCAAGCCCCTCACCATGCTCGACATACTACCCCTACCTCTCCATGAGCGAACCAACATGGACGTTGAGAAGAGTGCACAAGCTATGACGAAGCTTCATGAAGAAACAAGAGCTACTATAGAGAAACAAGTCCTTCGCCAAGCTTCAGGTTTAAACAAGGATAAGAAGGAGATGATCTTTGAAGAAGGTGATCTTGTGTGGATACACCTAAGCAAAGACCGCTTCCCCAAGGAACACGACTCCAAGCTCAAGCCAAGAGGAGATGGTCCCTTCAAGGTCCTCAAGAGAATAAACAACAACGCCTACATCATCGACATTCCGACATCCAAGTACCTTGCAAGCAATACAATCAACGTCAAGGACCTTTCACCCTACCATGGAGATGTTCAAGATGATACCCATGAAGAGTCGAGGACAACACTTTCCCAAGGGGGGGGGAGCTGATGCAGCCTATCCTACGGACGTCACTACATCTCCACCACCAAGTCCCCCAAGTGGACCAATGACTCGTGCGCGAGCTAAACTCCTACAAGATAAGGTGAACTCGCTCCTTTCCTTGTGTGACTTTGACACATCTATGAATGAACTCCCACCCCAGAGTCTTTGGCGCCTTGACCCCGGAGTCTCTGGTGTAAGCGGATGATGTCTACGCACTTCTATTCTTGTAGACAGTTGTTGGGCCTCCAGGTGCAGTGGTTTGTAGAACAGCAGCAAGTTTTCCCTTAAGTGGATAACCCAAGGTTTATCGAACTCAGGCAGGAAGTGGTCAAAGGTATCCCCTCTCAAGCAACCCTGCAATCAAGATACAAGAAGTTTCTTGTGTCCCCAACACACCCAATACACTTGTTAGGTGTATAGGTGCACTAGTTCGGCGAAGAGATAGTGAAATACAAGTGGTATGGATAATTATAAGTGGTAATGGTGATAGAAAATAGCTTGATGGCGTGGAAAAGACTAAAGGCAAACTGAAATAAAGATGGAAGAAAGCAAACATGTAACCGATCTAGTTGCAAACGGTGTTTCAATGCTAAGAAACAAAGCCTAGGGATCATACTTTGACTAGTGAACACTCTCATATAAATATCTTCTCTTTATGATACTACTCTTAACTACTCTCCGGTTGAACACTCTAATCGATGGTACAGCTATAATAGCACACCTCAAAGTTCATCTTTCCCATCTAGAAAACCCCACACTGTCACCTTGAGCACTAGATGGTTCCAACAAACACCACAATTTCATAAAGACATCCAACTCCAAATATAACTCATAACAAGTATTTGTAATCTCTAGCCTAAGTGCCACCATGGTGTGCACGGTGTCACTTTCACACACATGGGGAGAGCAGAGATCTATTAAAGCACTTGAGTAGCAAGGTAGATCTACTTGATTAAAAAGCTCATGATCACAATATGATCATGCATAGAGCGAGATGAACACATAATTACCGGTAGAACCCTTAGCCTCGAGAGAGAACTACTCCCTCCTCATCATGGGAATCAGCAATGGTGATGGAGATGGTGGTGGAGATCGATGGAGAGGGCTCCGGGGGCACTTCCCCGTCCCGGCAGGGTGCCGGAACAGAGACTTTCTATCCCCTGAATCTCCCCTTCGGTGGCGGCGGTGCTGCGGAACTTTTCGTGGATTTCTGATTGACTATTTAGGGTTTTTGCCTCAGGAGGAATATATAGGCGAAGGAGGCAAGGTTTGCGGCTGCCTGTGGGGCCCACACCATGCCCTGGCGCACTGGGGTACCATCCCTTGGGGGGGGGGTGTAGCCCCCCCACTCTCCTTCGTCTCGTGAGTCTTAGGGAAAATAGGAACTTTGGCTTTTGTCCCGTCCAATTCCGAGAATATTCATTTTCTGACTTTCCTGGAACCAAAAACAGCAGAAAACAGGCAACTGGCACTATGGCTCTTGTTAATAGGTTAGTCCAAGAAATCATAAGAAAAGTACTCCAAAGTGTGGACAAAACACAATAAAGTATATAAAACCAAGCATGGAACATCAAAAATTATAGATACATTTGCAATGTATCAACATCCCCAAGCTTAACTCCTGCTCGTCCTCGAGTAGGTAAGTGATAAAAAGAAAGAATAATTTTTGAGGTGACATGCACCATCATAAACTTGATGAAAGTATTTGTAAAACATTCAAATCTGGGATCATAGTACTTCAACATAGCATGAAAGATAAAGTTCCAACAATAAGGCAAAGCAACTATGTTGCAACATGAAAGGGCACAAACAAAATATTCATGAATAACAATGCTTTGTAAGACGTTTGTTTGTTTCACATAAAGAAAACATAGCATAGTGGCATTCAGCTTGTCCCTCATAGAGTAGCAAACATAAATGCATAGGACACCTTCAAGGTTCATAAGAGTGACTAGATACAAATAGTTTAAAACAAGAAATATCAAATCTATGCATCAATGAACAAGTCTTGGGACAATGCACATAGAACTAAGAATGGACACTATGCTCTCAAAGTAGGTGCATAAAGATAGAAGGTGGAGACTCAATATAATGGTGGAAGAAAGGCCTTTATAAAAGGAAGTAGGGATTCAAGTCTCATAAAGAGCTTCCAAAAATTATGGTACTTATAGCTTTTAGCTCTAATTGCCCCTATCATAAGCATCTTGAAGTGGTTAAGGTTAAAGTGAACAAACTATGGTGTATATGCTTGACGGAGTATAAGTTAGAAATCTCATGTCCCTTGAATACGAGGGCCGCTCCTCATGCTACTCAAGTTTAGTCACCGGTAAGTTCTTGTCATCATAAGTACATGTGTATCATAGAGAACCGCCAACAGGGTACCCCTTGCCCGATGATACGGAAGAATCCCCATATCAAAATGACAAGGCAAGCAGACAACGAGCATCTCAGCAATCTTCTTATTTACCATGGGAATATGGTGCTTTTTTCTCTCTTTCCTGTTTTCATAATCTCTTTTTTTCTTTTCTTTTTCTCATTTTTCTCAGTATCAGACTCTTTTTTTTATAAGAAGAATGCTTCATAGACAGCACATTATGGTTATGCTGCAGGTTTCCACCATGTCAGCATGGATTAGACCAGCGGCCCAGCCATTTCTCTAATACATATACATAACTCCTTGGACTTACAAGCTCCCGTTTAATTTCACACCGATGACATCCATAGACAAAAGAGCATGATATCAACTAGGTACAAAGTACCCGTGCAATGTTGAAAGCATTCCCCATGACAACATGGTTCTGCTAATCCCCAACAAATAAGTGCAAGCATATACAACATAGATGACACAATGGTTCAAGTTTATTAAGGGCAGGAAAGTAAAGTGTGCCATCAAGTTCGTGAGAGCTTTAATCACTAGTTTTCTCATAACAAGTTTAATTCGGAAGGTAAACAAAAGCATGAATATACTTGGAATAGCATAAGCTAGTAGGTAGGTATGATGGACTCTTTTGAGTAACTTGGTTTAGGGAGTTGGATGCATGAGTCGAACTCATACTTTGTTGTGGAGGCTAGCAAAAGACTGGGAGCGACAAACTAAGAGAGCAATAATGGCCATAGGCATGCAGAGCAACAAAACATCATTGATCAAAGCATAAAGTGATATTACAAGTTTAAAACTAAAGGATCACAAAGGCTTATGGTGACTTGGGATAGTCATAACATGGTGTGAGCATGTGCAAAGTCAATCCAAATAAAGCATCAAAGGAGAATACCACTATACTATGCTTTAATATGCTAAAACAACGAATGATTCATCCAAGGCACATTAAGCAATCTCAACTGTTTATAACAACTCATGCTAAAGCAAAGAATACTAAGCATAAACCCAAAACAATATCAAGCATGGCATGACAAAGCATAGGCCACAGTCAAAAACAAGCTCTTTTTACCACATAAGCATGAACTTTCCTACTATTTTCCAAACCAAACCAAACTATTTGAAAACCAATGTATGAAAGAGGGGGTTCAACCAATTTATTCAGAAAACTAAGAAAACCAAGCAAACAAAAAACCAAAACGAAAACCAAAAAGAAGACGCTCCAAGAACAACACAACTGTGCATGAAACAATAAAAATGAAGCGTTTGGAAGAAACCTGGAATTTTTATTGGTGAAGAAGGGGATGCCTTGGGCATCCCCAAGATTTGACGCCTGTACTTATTGGATATTTCTTGGGGTGACAAATGTGGCATCCCCAAGCTTGAGCTTTAGTCCATCCTTCATCTCATTACTCATTCTTTCCATACACCTGAAATTTTTCCTTCATACAAAACTTCACACAATCTTTCTTAGCAACATTAGTGCACTCAAGATAATAAGTCTTTAGGTTCATTTCTAACACCAATAAAACTTCCATTAAAACACTAGCTACTATAGCACTTCCCTAAAAAATCTGAATTCCCCAAAAGAACTTAAAAAGGAACCAACAAGAAGCAAATGCAGAAAATGGCAGAAATCTGTCAAAACAGACCAGCAGGTAAAGACGAATTTTTTTGAAGCCCGTGTATTGCTCAAATCAAAAAGTGTTGAACTAACGAAAGTTAGATAACAACCTGGGGAAGAAGCACAAAAATTCACGCCTCAAAAGGACGTTCAGAGATGTTACACGAAATTTTACGGTGAAGCTCAGAAATCTGTTTCGGGACAACAACTTCCCAATCATTACTTCTCTCTCATTAGAGGTTACTCTTGGCAAAAAAAGCAAATAAAAAGGATAAGGAGCAGTTATTACTGAAGTAATAACTTTGAAGACTCATCTAAAACTTTTGGGTTATCTCCCAATAAGTACTTTTCTTTAACGCCTTTAAGTTAGGCATAATAGTTTGAGAAGATGCTCACATAAGAAATATGAATTGAAGTAAAAGAGAGCATCATGAAGTAAATTCAAAACACATTTAAGTCTAACACACTTCCTATGCATAGGAATCTTGTAAAGAAACAATTCATGAAAGCACAAAGCAACAAGCATAGTAAAGCAAAACAAGTGCAACTTCAAGACTTTCAACATAAAGAGGGGAAACTTAATATTATTGAGATGCATAAAACCATGTTTCCCTCTCTCATAATAACTTTCAGTAGAATAATGAATAAAATTAACAATATAACTATCACAAGAAACATTCTTATCATGAGCCACATGCATAAAAGAATTAATACTCTCCACATAAACATTGTCATTCTTATTAATTATAGTGGGAGAAAATTCAACAAAATAGATATCATTATTATTCTCATCACCAAAATCATCAAATATAGGAGGCATATTGTATTCATACTTAATTTTCTCTTGAATAGTAGGTGGACTAAAAATATCATATTCATCATTGTAATCATCATATATTGGAGGTTTGGTATCATCATAAGCAATAGAATAGCTATCTTCCAAAGCTGGGGAACTAAAAAGATCATTTTCATAAAAACTAGCTTCCCCAAGCTTAGAATTTTCCATAGCACTAGCAATAATGGTGTCCAAAGAATTCATACTATCAACATTACTATTAGCATGCAAATAACGTTCCATAGGTTTTTTAATTTTCTCTTCAAACACTTCATGTCCTAACTCAAGATAAATACTATAAAGCTCTCTAATTTTGTTGTTGTTTTCCATTAAGCCTAACTAGTGAAAACAAGAAACAAAAAGACAAAATTGCAGAATCTAAAGGAAATAACTTCGAGCACTCACACCGGAGGATGTGAGTACCTTTTACCTTACCTCCCCGGCAACGGCGCCAGAAAATAGGCGTTTGCCGTGGGAGGTTCTTCTTCTTTAATCCTCCGGTGTGAATACCTTTTACCTAACCTCCCCAGCAACAGCGCCAGAAAATAGCTTGCTGGCGCGTGGTTGACGTGGGAGCTTCTTCTTCTTTAGTCCCCGGTAACGGCGCCATAAAATAGCTTGATGTCTACGCACTTCTATTCTTGTAGACAGTTGTTGGGCCTCCAAGTGCAGAGGTTTGTAGAACAGCATCAAGTTTTCCCTTAAGTGGATCACCCAAGGTTTATCGAACTCAGGGAGGAAGTGGTCAAAGGTATCCCCTCTCAAGCAACCCTGCAATCAAGATACAAGAAGTTTCTTGTGTCCCCAACAGACCCAATACACTTGTCAGGTGTATAGGTGCACTAGTTCGGCGAAGAGATAGTGAAATACAAGTGGTATGGATAATTATAAGTGGTAATGGTGATAGAAAATAGCTTGATGGCATGGAAAAGACTAAAGGCAAACTGAAATAAAGATGGAAGAAAGCAAACATCTAACAGATCTAGTTGCAAACGGTGTTTCAATGCTAAGAAACAAAGCCTAGGGATCATACTTTCACTAGTGAACACTCTCATATAAATATCTTCTCTTTATGATACTACTCTTAACTACTCTCTGGTTGAACACTCTAATCGATGGTAGGGCTATAAAAGCACACCTCAAAGTTCATCTTTCCCATCTAGAAAACCCCACACTGTCATCTTGAGCATTAGATGATTCCAACAAACACCACAATTTCATAAAGACATCCAACTCCAAATATAACTCATAACAAGTATTTGTAATCTCTAGCCTAAGTGCCACCATGGTGTGCACGGTGTCACTTTCACACACATGGGGGGAGCAGAGATCTATTAAAGCACTTGAGTAGCAAGGTAGATCTACTTGATTACAAAGCTCATGATCACAATATGATCATGCATAGAGAGAGAGAGATCAACACATAGATACTGGTAGAACCCTTAGCCTCGAGAGAGAACTACTCCCTCCTCATCATGGGAATCAGCAATGGTGATGGAGATGGTGGTGGAGATCGATGGAGACGGCTCCGGGGGCACTTCCCCGTCCTGGAAGGGTGCCAGAACAGAGAATTTCTGTCCCTCGAATCTCCCCTTCGGTGGCGGCGGCGCTGTGGAACTTTTCGTGGAATTCTGATTGACTATTTAGGGTTTTTGCCTCGGGATGAATATATATGCGAAGGAGGCAAGGTCGGTGGCCATCCAGGGGGCCCACACCATTCCCTGGCACGACCTGGGGGTACTCGCCCCTAGGGCGGGTGTGGCCACCCTATGGCCCCTCTCCGACTCTCCTTCTGGCTCCGTGAGTCTTCCGGGAAAATAGGAACTTTGTCTTTTGTCCCGTCCTATTCCGAGAATATTAATTTTCTAACTTTCCTGGAACCAAAAACAGTAGAAAATAGGCAACTGGCACTATGGCTCTTGTTAATAGGTTAGTCTAGGAAATCATATGAAAAGTACTCCAAAGTGTGGACAAAACACAAGAAAGTAGATAAAACCAAGCATGGAACATCAAAAATTATAGATACATTTGCAATGTATCAGCGGACCAGGCATGTGAAAGCCTTTTAGGCCTGCGACCCATATACCCCTTAGTCCGTATAGACTTTACCCTTTATTCCCTAAACTACCCTTGAACTAGTGGATGGCCTATATATAGCCCCCCACATCTATTGTAAACCCTAGGCATGATATTTGGAATTAGTGGAAACCCCTTGTGTATCTATCTAGTTCTTGCCTCATGCTCCTTTGACAAAGAAGCACCAAATATCCCAAACCTCGTTGGAGTTTGCATCGTGCCTCTGCGTTGTACAAGGCCTAGGTTTCGGAGTCCCTTTGCCTAGACGTCAAGATCTCACCGAGTCTCCCTCCTCGCCGTGCCAGTTTGAGAGAGAGTCCTCCGCCCGACGCCGATACTAGGGATTGCACCGGACCGGTCACTGCCGGCATCAGCTATTAGTGTTTATCGTGGTTTTGCGTGCGTGTGTTCTTTGTGTATGAGTTCATCGAGTTCATCCTCCTCTCCTTCCCCCAAACTCCACCCTCGATTTGAGTGGGATTCGTGAAAGATCAGGCCACCCTAGAGGTTTGCCCTCAACAAGAAGGCCGGCAAGGCAAACAAAGGTATATGTGATATACATGTTATTGATGTGTAATTGACTAGTACTCGCAGTAGCACCTGGGTATTTGATATTGGATCGGTTGCTAATATATGTAACTCGAATCAGGGGCTATAGAACAAGCGACCGCTAGCAAGGGGTGAGGTCAAGATGCGTGTCGGTAATGGATCAAGATTTGATGTGATCACCGTCGGAACGCTACCTCTCCACCTACCATCGGGATTAGTTATAAATCTGAATAATTGTTATTTGGTGCCTACACTGAGCATGAACATTATATCCGGATCGTTATTGATGCGAAGTGGTTATTCATTTAACTCCGAAAACAATAGTTGTTCGATTTATATGAATGGTATCTTTTATGGTCATGCACCTATGATGAATGGTTTATTTATGTTGGATCTCGATAATACTGTTACGCACCTTCATAATATTGATGCTAAAAGGATTAAACTTGATGATGATATATCTGCATATATGTGGCACTGCCGTCTAGGTCATATTGGCGTTAAACGCATGAAGAAACTCCATTCTGATGGACTTTTGGAATCACTTGATTTTGAATCATTTGATACATGTGAGCCATGCCTTATGGGCAAGATGACTAGAACATCGTTTCCGGTTCAATGGAACAGGCGACAAATTTATTGGAAATCATACATACCGATGTATGTGGTCCAATGAGTGTGTTGGTGCGACGTGGATATCGTTATTTTGTTACTTTCAAGGATCATTTGAGTAGATACGGGTATATGTACTTGATGAAACACAAGTATGAAACCCTTGAAAAGTTCAAGGAATTTTAGAGTGAAGTGGAAAATTATCGTGATAGAAAGTTTAAATTTCTATGGTCTGACCATGGAGGTGAGTATCTTAGTTATGAGTTTAGCACACACATGAGCGATTGTGGAATAGTTTCACAACTCACACCTGCCTGAACACCATAGCGTAATTGTGTCTCGGAACGTCGTAATCGTACTTTATTGGATTTGGTTTGATCTATGATGTCTCTGACTGACTTGCCACTATCATTTTGGGGCTATGCACTGGAAACTGCTGCATTCACATTAAATAGGGCACCATCTAAATACGTTGAAATGACATCATATGAATTGTGGTTTGGAAACAAACCTAAGATGTCATTTCTTAAAGTTTGGGGTTGCGATGTTTATGTGAAGAAAGTTCAACCTGATAAACTCGAACCCAAAGCGAAAAAATGCGTCTTCATAGGATACCCTAAAGAAACAATTGGGTATTCCTTCTATCACAGATCCGAGGGCAAGGTTTTTGTTGCTAAGAATGGATCCTTTCTAGAGAAAGAGTTTCTCGCGAAAGGCATGTGTAGTCGGAAGGTAGAACTTGAAGAGGTTATTGAACCTTCTCATCATGAAAAGGCGAGTGGCGTAGTGCCGGAAATTGTTCTAGAGTTGACTTCACCGAATGAAGAGGGAACTAATGATAATGATCATGAAACTCCAAAAGAGGACACTACCGAACCTCGCAGGTCAAGCAGGACACGTGCAGCTCCTGAACTGTATGGAAATCCTGTTATGAATTTCATGGTTGATGAAATGGATGACCCTGTGACGTATGAAGAAGCGATGATGAGCCCGGATTCCAACAAATGGCTAGAAGCCATGAAATCCGAGATGGAATCCATGTATGAAAACCAAGTTTGGACCTTGGTAAACTTACCTCACGACCGAAAGGCCGTTGAGAATAAATGGATTTTCAAAAGAAAATCTGATGATGATGGTAATGTGACCATCTAAAAAGCTCGAATTGACGCAAAGGGGTTTCGACAAATTCAAGGAGTTGACTATGATCAGACATTGATGCAGCCCATCCTACGGAGCTCCTACATCTACACCACCAAGTCCCCCAAGTGGACCAATGATCCGTGCCCGAGCCAAGCTCCTTCAAGCTAAGGTGAATTCGCTCCTCTCATCATGTGACTTTGACATACACTTGGATGGCTTACTACTTCATACAACTACTCTGTGCATTATCAGGTAAGAAACATCACCGCCTCAACCCACGAGCCCTGAAGCTGCCTAAGCCGGAGTGTCCGCCCCAATCCAGCCGAAGTGTCCTGCGCGACTCAGCCGAAGTGTTCGGCCTACCCTAGCCCCATCCTGGCGCGGACATTCAGTATGCCACTTCGGACACTAACCGGACATTACCCGGAGTGTCCGGCCACCCCGAACTATCTGGTCCATCCGACCCGGACTGTGTGGCCTGAAGATGGGCCTACGAGTCATAGCTAGGACATGTGGCCCATGTACCCCTCTACTTCGCCCAGAACTCTACTTTAATGAATAAATTACCCCTGAACTTGTGGCTGGCCTATATATAGTCCCCCACCTCTATTGTAAACCCTAGGCATGATATTTGGAATTAGTGGAAACCCCTTGTGGATCTATCTAGTTCTTGCCTCATGCTCCTTTGACAAAGGAGCACCAAATATCCCAAACCTCATTGGAGTTTGCATCGTGCCTCCGCATTATACAAGGCCTAGGCATCAGAGTCCCTTGCCTAGACGTCAATATCTCACCGAGTCTGCCATCTCGCCATGCCGGTTCGAGAGACTCCTCCGCCGATCCTAGGGATTGCGCCGGACCGGTCACCGTCGGCGTGAGCTATTGGTGTGTATCGTGGTTTTGCGTGTGTGTGCTCATCGTGTTCTTCGTGCGTGAGTTCGTCGTGTTCATCCTATCCTCCCCTCCCGCACTCCATCCTCGATTTGAGAGGGATTCGTGAAAGATCAGGCCACCCTAGAGGTTTGCCCTTAACATATTGGTAACAAGAGCTTCGTTGCTCACGAATTCCCCCACAAGTTTCTCTTCTATCCACAAAAAATTCGAAAATCCCCAAAAAAGAGGCCCAAATTTTCCTTTGGATCAATATCTCTATTTGGAGTGTTATTTGTGGTTTTCATCCGACCAAACCTTGTCTTAGGCATTGGTCCTCCTTTCTCCTGTGTTTTCCCAGCCCAATTTGGCCAGTTTTTCACGGATTTGAGGCCTTAAGTCGCGGATTTCCGCTCAAGAACACGAGCAGGAAACCCGCACCAGAGTGTCCGGCCCGAACCGACCGGAGTATCCGGCCAGACCAGAGTGTCCGACCAAACCAGACCGGAGTGTCCGGCATAAACAGATCAGAGTGTCCGGCCGGAACACCAGTTTTGACAGTTTTGCCTCATTTTTCGCATTGGCTAATTTCCTTTGTTTGCTCATGTCCCATGTGCGTGTCGTCAACCAACAACAAGCTTCCGCATCGACAAATTCCACGCTCATCGACACCACGGCCCATGAACATCATCCCGCACCACCGATGGCAAGTTCATCATCACCAACGAAGGTGTAACTTGTGTCACCTTGTTAACCCCTATCTTCCTTTGTGTGTACCTATCCCACAAGAGTGTCTCATCTTGTGTTTGCTTGAACATTGTGCACTTGTCCTTGGATAGTGAGAGTTTAAAAGCAATAGGAAGAGTGACTTGGTAGCTTCAAGGGAGAGCAAAAAAAAAGAAAAAGATACAAAGCAAAAGAAAAAAAACAGTCTTCCATTGCCAAAGAGAGTCTCGAAGCTTGTAAGCAAGAGAGAAATAAGAGTGCCCAAGGCAAGTGCACAAATCCGTTGCTCATTTTTCTTCTTTGCAAACGAGCCACGGTCTCTCCTTGCATTGGCACGACAAAGAGCTTAGTCTTCGTTAGGACATTTTGTTTGCTCATTTTCATAGTCGTGTCAATCCCAACAATCTCCACGTGTGTGTATATAGTCGTAGGTTCCCGTCACCCCTTTGAGTTGTTGACCTTCGCCTTTGACATGAGTTTTGTTGGATTTTACCCACTTTTGACTATCCCTTTTCTTTTGGTTAGTTCTTTGGCATTTCGCAACCCTAACCTACCACCAACAAGCTTTTGAGAGTTAGTTATTTCTTTAATGTGAGTTTTATTTGCAATTCCACATTGCACGCTTATAGCTCTCACTTGTGGTTTCTAGTTTGGTCCAATCCCCAAGGTGAGGTACAAGGCTAACAACACCATATTCCAGTTCCATATACAATACTTGTGTGTTTTGCATGATGGATAGGCACGGTGAGTCGAACCAACCACATCCCCAAGAAGAGGAACATGGACTGTATAGGACACCCGCAAGTCATTTCCTTGTCCATCAAGAGTTCCGTGAATGTTGCGATGCCCTAGTGACACGACAAGATGAACAATTTGGCGAGACGCAAGTTGAGTTCAAGAACATCGACAACTGCTTTGATGGCCTCGAACGACAAATGCATGCAATGCATCACAACTTCGGCCATCAAAATGAAGCGCTACAACACTCTGTCACCGAAACAAACGACAATCTTCGATGCCTCATCGATGGAATGGCAAGACCACGTTCACGCACATCAAGATCTTCAACTTCTTCGTGTCGTCATGCACCTCTTCAACAAGATCTACATCCAAGTTCTCCAAGACGCTATGACGCCCCTGTGGTTGAAGATGGAAGTTCTTCGAACTATGTACCTTCCCCAAGACATGCCGCAACGTCAAGCTATGATGGTGATTTCTCTTCAAGGCCACGAGCAAGGCAAGAAGCACACCGTCATCACGCAAGGGCACTAGTGGTCCAACAAGAGCAACCACAAGAAGAACCGAAAGAGCAACCACAAGAAGAACCGCAAGTGCATCCGCAAGTCTACCACCATCGCCCGCGACACATACTTGACACAACAAGTGATGCCTCCAGTTTGAAGAATCAAGCTCCTCATCGACGTGAAGCTGTCCAAGATCATCCTCCTCGTCATCATCATCATGAACGTCCACACCGACAACATGGTCATCACGAGGCGCCTCCTCCACCATACCAAAACATGGAGCGTCAAGTGGTACAAGTTGAGCGATGCCCACCACGTCAAGAGGCCCAAGACCATGATCTTCGCCGTGAGTCCCATGTGCCTAACCAACATCACCAACCGAGGAACGAGCCTCCTTTTCGTCCTCAACACCCTCATGAGGCCCAAGTGCCCCAACATCATCAACAACCGCGCCAACAGCAAGAGCAAGCGCCATAACAACAATATCAAGAGCAATCTCTACAACAAGGTCGCAAGAACCAAATTCCACCGCCTCAACCACAAGATCATCAACAAGGTCACCAAGCTCGTCACAATAACCGCAACGATGAAGAAACTTTTGGCAAGCTCAAGTTCATAATGCCCAAGTTTACCGGATCCAATGACCCTCAAGAATACCTCTCATGGGCACTCAAAGTCGACAAGATCTTCTGCATACACAATTATAGCAACGAGAAGATGGTCACCATGGCTTCGCTTCAGTTTGATGATTACGCCAACCTTTGGTGGGAACAGGTTCAAGGTGCTCGTGACGCAAGGCCAGAGCCACCAATCACAACTTGGCAAGACATGAAGGCTCATATGAGATCCCGCTTTGTCCCCGCGCACTACACACGTGACCTCTTCAACAACCTTCAATCCCTTCGTCAAGGGACAAAGACCATGGAAGAGTACTTCAAGGAAATGGAACTCAACTTGATTCGCGCCAACATTGATGAGCGCGTGGAGAAAACTATGGCATGCTTCCTTATTGGGTTGAACTACCCAATCAAGCGCATCGTCGAGTTCCAAACATACAACACCATGGTTGTGCTTGTGCACATCGCAACAAAGGCCGAATGTCAAGTGCAAGAGAACATCAAGTACTACAAGCCCAAGACGTATTTCACCTAAAAGCAACCTTCAACCGCTATGCCAACAACCTTCAATGGAAGCTCCTCAAGTACCTCCTAGCCTTCCTTCAATCCAACACTTCCTCAAGGAAAACTTCCCCCAAGTGGCAAACAAGCAAAGAGTGATACACCTTTCAACGGTGAATGCTACAAGTGTGGAGGCAAAGGACACAAGTCGGCCGAACGTGGAAACAAGAAGGTATTGTCAATCCATGACAATGGCGACGAAGAGTAGTTGAGTGAAGATGAATTTGATGCCCGAGTCAAGGAAGCAATGGCAAGACAACGAGTGGAAGATGACCAAGAACTGCCCATGTGTGAACATGACGCAAGTCCATCACTTGTTGTCGCAAGGATCTTGACCACTCAAGCACAAGAGCATGAATACCAACGCTCAAATATCTTCCAAACACGAGCAGGCATCAATGTCAAGTCTATCAAAGTGATTATTGTTGGATGGAGGTGCCGCAACCTTGCTAGCACCGAGTTGTGTGAAAAGCTCAACCTCACCCTCCATCCGCACAAGCACCCCTACCACATACAATGGCTAAGTGACCAAGGTTCCGTGAAGATCAAGCATACCGTATCGGTCTCCTTCGCCATTGGCCCTTACAAAGACACGGTGGAGTGCGATGTGGTTCCTATGATAGTTTGTCACATGCTTCTTGGTCGACCATGGCAATTTTACAAGGCTGCTCTACATGATGGTTGCACCAATGTTTACACATTCAAATGGCTCAACAAAACATGTGTTTTGGAACCAATGACTCTTAGCCAAATAATTGCGGACAATGCAAAGGATTTAGCGAGGGCGCAAAGCACAACACCTACTTATGAGAAGAGCGGTGAGAGAGAGAACCAGCTCATAGTGAGTGAGAGCCACAAGCCAAACTCGAGTGGAAAAACTAAGAGTGTTCTCCTTGCCACCAAAAGTGAGATGAGAGATGTTCGGAACAACCCATCCATCTTGCACTATGTCCTCCTTTGCAAGGGACTAGCATAAGGAACTAATGAATTAACCAATGTTCCTCCATCTTTGATGATTGTTTTGCAGGTATTCAAGGACGTGTTCCCCGAAGAGCTTCCACATGGACTACCACCTCTTCGCGGCATCGAACATCGCATTGACCTCATCCCCGATGCACCCCTTCCAAACCGTGCTGCTTACCGCATGAACCCGGAGAAAACAAAGGAGATTGAACGTCAAATCAACCAACTTGTCTCCAAAGGTTTGATCCAAGTTAGCACTAGTCCAAGTGTCGTACCCATGATTCTTGTTCCAAAAACGGATGATACATTACGGTTATGCATGGACTACCATCCAATCAGTGCTATCACTGTGTGTTATCGACATCCCATACCACGTCTCGATGACGTGCTTGATGAGTTGTGTGGAGCCACTATTTTTTTGAAAATTGATCTTTGTAGTGGTTACCATCAAATACGCATGGCTGAAGGTGATGAGTGGAAAACTGCCTTCAAGACCAAACTTGGTCTCTATGAATGGCTGGTTATGCCCTTTGGTTTATCTAATGCCCCATCCACCTTCATGCGCCTCATGAATCATATTTTGTGTTCTCTCATTGGCAAGAGTGTTATTGTCTATTTCAATGATATACTTGTTTATATCAAGTCACTTGAGGACCATATTACACATGTCAAGGAAGTTTTGCAAATCCTTCGACGTGAAAAGCTTTATGCTAATCTTCCCAAGTGTACTTTTGCTAAAGAGAAGTTGATTTTTCTTGGATTTGTCATTTCTTCGAAGGGAATTGAAGTTGATGTGCCCAAGGTAAAGGACATATGAGATTGGCCCATCCCAACAAATGTGAGTGAACTCCGAAGTTTTCATGGGTTGGACGGTTTCTATCATTGCTTTGTGAAAGAATTTTCAACCATTGCTTGTCCTCTCAACAAGTTGACGAAAAAGAATGTCACCTTCGTGTGGGGCAAAGCTCAACAAAAAGCTTTTGATGAACTTAAAAAGATGCTCACCGAAGCACCTCTTCTTGCATTACGGGATTTCACTAAAACTTTTGAGATAGAGTGTGATGCTAGTGGTATTGGCATTGGAGGAGTCCTTATGCAAAATGGACGTCCTATAGCCTACCATAGCGAGAAACTTGATGGTGCTTGCCTTAATTATCCGATTTGTGACAAAGAGCTTTTTGCCTTAGTTTGTGTCCTCCAAGTTTGGCAAAACTACCTATGGCCCAAAAAGTTTATCATACATTCCGACCATGAGCCATTGAAATATCTCAAAGGCCAAGCTAACTTCATTAAGAGACACGCTAAGTGGGTTGAGTTTATGGAGTCTTTTCCATACATTGTCAAGTATAAGAAGGGCAAAGATAATGTAGTCGTGGATGCGTTGTCTCGCAAGCACACAAACCTTCTTACTCGACTTGAAATCAACGTGTTGCGTCTTGAGGAAATAAAATCTTTGTATGCTTCTGACCCGTTCTTTGAACCAATTTTCGCAAAGTGCTCCATTGACCAAGGAGTTGATGATTTCTATTTGCATAAGGGCTTTCTCTTTAAACAAAACAAGCTTTGCATTCCGAAATCATCGCTCCAACTTTTGGTTCTACAAGAATATCATGGTGGAGGCCTTATGGGTCACTTTGGTTGTGACAAGACATTGGACATGCTTTCCACTCACTACTTTTGGCCCAAGATGAAGCATGACATGGAGCGCTACATTCAACGATGCACGGCATGTGTTCAAGCTAAGCCGCAAGCTAACCCTTATGGTATTTATATGCCACTACCTATTCCTCATTCACCTTGGTCCGACATTAGCATGGATTTTGTGTTAGGATTGCCTAGATCTAAGCATGGTCTGTGGGCCCCCCGGATTAATCCTCCGAGAATCCCTGTTATGCATACAACCACGATCCCATGATCAGTTAGTCATGGCGCATAACCGACAAGTATCATTACAACATCCAAGACATACCGAATTTACAAGACTTACATAAATGCCGTATGGAAAGCATGAGAATCACTCCTCTGGAAACATGAGAATATCATAGAGAACCGCTAACGGGGTACCCTTGCCCCATGATACAGGAGCTATCCCATATCAAAATGACAAGGCAACAGACAATGAGCATCTTAGCGATCTTTTTATTTGCTATTTGCATAGGTTTTTATTGAGGATGCTTCACACAATGCTCAATATGGTTATGCTGCAAGTTTCCACCATGATTAGGCATGGCTTAGGCTATCTGCCCAGGCGTTTCTCTAACACACATACAAACTCCATGATCTTACAAGCTCCCCTTCTATTTCACACCGCCAGGATCCATAAACAAAAGAACATAATATCAACTGAATAATAAGTGCAATGTTGAAAGCGTTCCCCATGGTAACATGGTTCTTATAATTCACAACTTATAAAGCACAAGCATATACGCAACATAGATGGACACAATGGTTCAAGTTTATTAAGTGCAAGAAAGTAAAGTGTGCCATCAAGTTTGTGAGAGCTTTAATCACTAATTTTCACATAACAAGTTTAATTCGGAAGGTAGATAAAAACATGAATATACTTGGAATAACTTGGTTTTATTTGGATTTGGATGCATGAGTGGAACTCATACTTGGTACACGTGGAGGCTAGAAAAATACTAGGAGCGACCAACTAAGAGAGCAATAATGGCCATAATAATGCAAAGCGACAAAATATTATTAATTAAAGCATAAAGTGATATTACAAGTCAAAAACTAAATGATCATAGAGGCTATGGTGACTGGTATAGTCTTAAAATGGTGTAAGCATGCGCCAAGTCAACCCAAATAAAACATCAAAGGAGAATACCACAATATTATGCTTATGTATGCTAAAACAACGCATGATTCTTTCAAGGCACATTAAGCAATCTCAATTGTTTGGAACAAGTCATGCTACAGCAATAATCACTAAGCATAAAGTCAAAGCAATAGCAAACATGACATGATAAAGTCTAGTCCATACTCAAAACAAGCTCCTTTTGTACCACTTATAAGTATGAAACTTCCTACTCTTTTCCAACACAAATCAACTTATTTGAAACTATGCATGAATGTTGGGGTCCAACCAATTTATTTAAGCAAAACAAAACAAAACAAAACAAAAAACAAAAATGAAGACGCTCCAAGAACAACACAATTGTGAATGAAACAATAAAATGAAGTGTTTGGAAGAAAACCTGAGATTTTTATTAATGAAGAAGGGGGTGCCTTGGGCATCCCCAAGCTTTGACACTTGTACTTCTTGGATATTTCTTGGGGTGACACGGGTGGCATCCCCAAGCTTGATCTTTTGTCCATGCTTCATCTCATCACATTATTCTTCCCTACACTTTAAAATTTCCTTCATACAAAAAACTTCACACAATCTTCATTAGCAACATTAGTGTACTCAAGATAATAAGTCTTTGGGTTCAGTTTAAACACAAGTAAATCTTCCATTAAAACACAAGCTACTGTATCAATTCCTTCTAAAATCTCAAGTGATCAAAGAGAACTCAAAGAGAAAGAGATTAAGAGACAAATGCAAATAATGGCAGAAATCTATCAAAACAGACCATCAGGCAAAAACCTATTTTTTCTAAGAGCTTATGTTGCTCAAATAGAAAAGTGTTAAACTAACAAAAGTTAGATAACAATCTAGGGCATAATAACAAAAAATTACAGCTTAATATGACATACAAGGATTTTTCACGATTTTTTATAGTGAAGCACAAAAATCTGTTTCGGGATAGCAACTTTCCCAAGTCTTACTTATCTCTCATTAGAGGTTATTCTTGACACAAAAACCACACAAAACAGATAAGGAGAGGTTATTACTGAGGCAATAACTTCCAAGACTCAACAAAAGAAAAACTTACTGAATAAAAATTTGGCTTATCTCCCAGTAGTGCTTTTCTTTAACGCCTTTGAGCTAGGCATAGGAAGCAAGATTCAAGTATTCTCAAATGAAGAAGCATTAAGAGCCAATTTTGTTCTAATAGAAGAGGCAAAAGGAATCTTCTCTCTCTTCTTAGGGAAGTGTTCTATACCTTTCTTGAGTGGGAATTGATATTTAATGGTTCCTTCTTTCATATCAATAATGGCACCAACAGTTCGAAGAAAAGGTCTTCCCAAAATAATAGGACAAGAAGTATTGCATTCAACATCCAAAACATAGAAATCAACGGGGACATAGTTATTGTTAACCATAATAAGAACACATTAATACTCCCAGTGAGTTTCTTTTTAGCATTATCATCAAGTTGGACATCTAAATAACAATCTCCTAATGGTGGCAAATCAAGCATTTCATAAATCTTTCTAGGAATAATAGATACACTAGCACCAAGATCACATAATGCTTTTAGATCAAAATCATTCACTTTCATATTAATGATGGGATCACAACCATCTTCTAATTTCATAGGAATAGAAGCTCTATGTTTCAATTTTTCTTCTTTAATAGAGCATCAGTAATGTGTTTTGTAAAGGCCATAATCATAGCACTAGCATTAGGACTTTTAGCAAGATTTTGTAGGAACATAATTACTTTAGAGATATTGCAACCATCAAGATCAAAATCATAATTACCATCTAAGGTAGTAGAGCTATTGTTTCCCATATTTAGAAGAATTTCAGCATTTTTATTGGAAAAGTTTCCATTGGTTTTAGGCATTGTTGCAAAAGGAATGGGGACTTCATGTGGTTTGCTAGCATCAACATTGGTGGTGGTAATAGTACATATACTATTATTTCTAGCAATTTCATCTTCTCTTTCCCACTTAGCATGCAATTCAGCTAATAGTCTAACATTTTCATCAATTCTAACTTGTATGGCATTAGTAGCAGCAAAGGGATTTTCCATGGTTTCAGGTTTAGCAGCCATTTTATTAATCAAAGAGGATTGTGCTTCAGACAAAGATCATATATTTCTTTCAGCATTTGAAAGTTTTTCCTCAACAGTTTTATTGAAAGAAGTTTGTTTACTAATAAAAATCTTAAGCATGACTTCAAGTTCAGAGGCTGCACTTCTATTGTTGTTGTAGGAATTTCCATAAGCATTACCATTATTGGGAGGATATGGCCTATAATTATTATTACCAAAATTATTCCTATAGGCATTGTTGCTAAAATTATTATTTCTAATGAAGTTCACATCAACTTGCTCTTCTTTAGCAAGAAAAGAGGCTAAGGTGACATGATTTGGATCAATATTACCTTTTCCACTAACAAGCATAGACATAATAACATCAATTTTATCACTCAAGGAGGAGGTTTCTTCAACAGAATTTACCTTCTTACCTTGTGGAGCTCTCTTAGTGTGCCATTCAGAATAGTTAACCATCATATTATCAAGGAGCTTTGTTGCAGGACCCAAAGTAATGGTCATAAAGGTACCTCCAGCAGCAGAATCCAACAGATTTCTTCAAGAATAATTCAGTCATGCATAAAAAGTTTGGATAATCATCCAAGCAGTTAGTCCATGAGTGGGACAATTCTTTACCAAAGATTTCATTCTTTCCCAAGCTTGAGCAACGCGTTCATTATCAAATTGTTTAAATTTCATTATTTCAGTTCTCATAGATATAATCTTAGCAGGAGGATAGTATTTTCCAATGAAAGCATCTTTCCATTTAGTCCAAGAATCAATACTATTTCTAGTTAGGGATAGCAACCATTCTTTAGCTTTTCCTCTCAAGGAGAAAGGAAACAATTTAAGCTTAATAATATATCCATCTATATCCCTATGTTTTTGCATCTCACAGAGTTCAACAAAGTTATTAAGATGAGGAGCAGCATCTTCAGTACCCTCTCTGGAGAATTGTTCTTTCATAACAAGATTGAGCAAAGCAGGTTTAATTTCAAAGAAAGTAGCTTCAGGAATAGGTGGAGCAATAGGTGTGCACATGAACCCATTATTGTTTGTGCTAGTAAACTCACACAACTTAGTGTTTTTAGGAGTATTCATTTGTGTAAGATTAAAGCAAACCAACAGAAATAGAAACTAAAATAGGAACTAATTTTTTGTGTTTTGATAAAAAGAAACAAGCAAACAAAGAAAAAATAAACTAAGCAAAACAAAAAACAAAGTAAAGAGATTGGTTGTGAGGGACTCCCCTTGTGAAGTGGTCCTTAACTCCCCGACAACGGCGCCAGAAAAAGGCTTGATGGCTCAAGATATCTCGAGCTCGTTTGGAACCCCAAGAGGAAGGTATGATGAACACAACAACAAGTTTCCTCAGTTATGAAACCAAGGTTATCAAACCAGTAGGAGCAAGGAAACAACTCCAAGGTGTTGGTACCAACTTGGAATCCTACACAACACAGCCATAGAACTTTGCCCCAACTTACAGTGAGGTTGTCAATCTCACTGGTTTTGCTGAAAACAAAGGATTAAACATATAGTGTGGAAGATAGTAATTCCTTGTAGAAAGTAAACAGTAAACGGTAAATAGTAGATGGTATATCAATGGTAAAAGAATGGACCGGGGTCCATAGTTCACTAGAGGTGATTCTCCTTAAGATAAATAGCATGTTGGGTGAACAAATTACATCAGGGCAATTGGCAGATTTGAGAAAGCATACAATGCATATACTAGACATCTTGACTCCTATGATATTTGATTGGGCATTACAACATTATACATAGACCGTAATCCAACTACATCTATGACTAATAATCCACCTTCAGGTTATCATCCGAACCCCTTCCAGTATTAAGTTGCAAGCAACAGATAATTGCATTAAGCAAAGTGTGTAAAGTAAACAATATGATTGTCCCATGGACAAAGGATTGTTGTTTTCTCCCTAGTAGCAACAACACATCTACAGCCTTAGAGATTCCTGTCACTTCCCCAGATTACTAGGGGCATGAACCCACTATTGAGCATAAATACTCCCTCTCGGAGTTGCAAGCATCTATTTTGCCAAGATTGTTACTAACAACGGAAAGCATGCAAGATCACAAATAAAATAGACACGATAGAATCAATAATCAATCTGAAATAGCATCTCAATATCCATAGGATCCCCGCCAACACAACATGTAAGATTACAAATAGATGATCTTGATCATGAACGGACCTCACAAGATCTAGACATGATAGCACAAGAGAACCAACCATCTAGTTACTACATGGACCCATAGTCCAAGGATGAACTACTCACGCATCACACCAGAGGCAGTCATGGTGATGAAGAAGGCCTCCAGGGTGATCTCTCCCCTCCAGTAGGGTGTTGGGAAGAGGTTCAGATCCCCCGATCTAGAGATGGAGATGGCGGTGGCTACATACGCTTTCGTGGATTTCTGATTGGGTCTTTGATCCGGTACTTAGGGTTTTCATCCCGGGAGGCTTTTATAGGTGAATGGGAAAGTCCGCGCCGCCACTAGGTGTGGCTGCCCTGGTGCACCACTTCATCTCCCCTCCGGACTCCGTGTTGTTTGGGTAAAATATTGACTTTGGCTTTTGTCCCGTCCAATTCCGAGAATATTTCCCTACTAGCTTTTCTGAAACCAAAAACAGCAAAAAACATGCAACTGGCACTGTGGCATCTTTTTAATAGGTTAGTTCCAGAAAATGTATAAAAATACATCAAAGTGTGAACAAAACATAAGAAAGTAGATATAAAACAAGCATGGAACATCAAAAATTATAGATACATTTACGACGTATCAGCAGGATTAAGAGAGATATTTCATCAAAAATATGAATAATATCCAGTTTAAATGTGGACGTGGATGGCTATATTTCAGAGACATCAACCTCCCAAAGCTTAAACTTTACCGTGCTCGAGCAAGAAAACCAAAACCAAAAAGGAACTTAGCATCTAAACTCAAATAATGAGATGATGATCTTGCTCATGATTGATATTCTCATGTTTCCTCCACTTTATAAATCTGAAAAACTTCAGCATAGATAGAGTAATGGCAAGCATATCATACGGGTTTCATGCATCCTTATAGCGCAGCAAAATTATTGTTAACATGGATGATTCAAATGAGTAAACTTTATTCCATGTCATTTAATCAACTCATGTGCTTGCCTTTTAACAATAAAGTATAATCATGTAAAATTGAGAGTGTGAGAGTTTTCATGAAAAGCATATATACTAGAGTATCTCAATTCTTCCACATCAATAAATCAAGACTCTTGAAGAACTACTTTTCTATTCATTGTCCTTCAAGAATTTCAGTTCTTAAGTAATTTAGAGCATGCCAAAGATTTTATTTAGTTTATCAGGTTGTGATGGACACTTGTGGCATTACCAAGGCTTTTGTTCCTTTTGTACAATGATTACTCATAACATCCAGAGGAGTGATTCCATCATGAACACAACTACCCGGGAGTGCCAAGGATCTTACCCATTATAGCATTGTTGCTACATATGTTTAATCAACTCATAGCCGAAATCTAGGAGTTTCCTCCATGAAGATTGTTTGTAGGCTAGCGGAGTTGTTGGCATCCCATGAAGTTTCACACGCATAAAGCTATATCATTCTTATGATTCACAAGTCAAACTTTGGCATGCTCACAAATACCTCTAAACATTAATTCAATCGAACAATTCCTTTTAAAGAGAGCTATCAAGTCAATCATTATATTCCGTGGTGTTGAGTGTCTCTAAAAATAAGTCTTCAAGACTAAACACTACAACACCCAAGCCTTCAATTGTGAGACTTTTTCTTATTACAATTGTTTTGAAAATTTTTAGTCAAGACTTGGTTAAGGACAAGAGCTGGAACAAAACGTACCCAACTAAATACCCATGCAAACAAAATTTTACTACAATACAAAGACTCACTCCACCAATATAATATCTCAACATTTACTACTAACTAGCATGGGTTTCTCAAACTTCAAAAGTGGGGAGTCATAAGGCATAAATCTCATGTTTGGTTCCACTTCTCTCTTCCTTTTTGATTCGTTCCTTGGAAACTCGAAGTCAATCACTCTTCCTGCAAATACATGAGAACCTCGAGGCAAAAAAAAGGAGAGGGAAAATAAAGATAAATGGAGAAATCTTTTTGTTGTTTTTAAGACAGGGAATTAAATAATAGAAATTGGTGGCAAAGCTTGGCTAGAACATCTCGAATAGAAATAACTAAAGATAAAGTGTTGGGGAAGCCAGCACAAGTTCTGATAAACTTGAATTAAAAATATAATCTCGAAATAAATAAAAGCAAATGAACGCCAAATAAAGATAAATGAGGAAACTTCCCCAAGCTTAGGCTTTTGCAAGCCCTTCAAATCATTCTGGTGGCGCGAAAAAGTCGGAACTCCAGTTTGCAAATTGAGTTGATAAATTACTAGTTGATTCTCGGAGGTTTAAAGAGAGGCTATGCATCCTCTCCGTAGTCCCTCCACGTTCTTGGAAGTATTGGTATGTAGCGAACCGGGTTGATGGCTGCTCCTCTTGATGTAGAACTTCTTGCTCCTCTTCTTGGTCCTCATCCTCGTCCAGAATCTCCTCCTCGGTTGGTGTTGCTCAACCTGCAAGTCATATAGCAAACATCCTTCCTCGTTAGAGAAAAGAACATTATGCAAAGGAGCAGGGTAGATACGCCCATCCCCAGCAATATGCAGGTAATAAACACCACCTCTCCTAGTGAGCATTCCACAAGCTTTTAAATTAGAGAAACAAACACGTCACTCACCTAACACAGGATGCAACTCACCTAGGTTGATGCCTAGCACAGTGGCAAGCACGGTGATGATGCCTCCACCTGTAATTGGTCCTTGGCTTTGGGAGGATTGGTGCTCCAGGTAGCGCACAAGGATTACGCCCAAGTTGAGTGTAAATTTGCAGTTGTTGAAAGCAGCCTTTGCGACGACTAAGATGTCCTCCTCATTGAGTCTCGTGAACTCATTTCTTGCCTACAAGGTGTTAGCAATAACATAGAACAAATAGAGAATTGTAGGATGTTGAATATTCTTCCGCTTGCTCACTCTAGAAGTGAATCTCATTCTATTGTAATATTGTTCAAGGGAAGGGTCTAAGCTAGTAAAGGATGCATGCAAGTCATTATCATTATTGTTTGGAAAATTAAAGCATGCACACCATTCATCTAGTGATAAAGTGTAATTGCTGTTCATAAGCCAGAAAGAAATCCAGTCCTCTCCATGCCATAGATTAACGGTGCTTTGCAAAGAACTTAAAAATTCAACGGTTAACCGGTGATAAGTAGGCACATCATTGAATACAAAGTTTTGTAGGCCAGCCCTATTTCAAAGTTAATTGAAGTTATCAGAAATACCGAGTGGGTTCAATATAATGCGTCAAGCCCACTTGGTTGCCTTCACTTATCTGTTCTTGATCCTGTCGAAGCGATCACGTTGGAGCTCATTCCTGAACTGTATCCCCATGCGTTCTTGAGTAACTGCCCGAGAAGCGCTAGTGGCGGCACGAGCACGAGTTTGGCTCCTTGTGTTCATCATCTACAAATGACAAGGAAAAAAATAAAACTTTTTGATCCAACAATAATAGGCATAAGATATTCCTCATCATAGCACACTAAAGAATCCCCTCAAAATAATAATCTAGACAAGAGAATAATGGCAATTAGTTCATAGTAGGTCTTACTCTAGATTGATAATGATGGTAGATCAAGGATGAATTTGTAAAAACTAATTGGAGGATCGGAGGAGAAACATACCATAGATCACTTGTGTGCAAGGAAATCGAACGAAATTGAGTAGAGATGAAGATCTCTTGAGGTTTTGAGAGAGTTTGGAGGTAGAACAAAGAAAAAGGATTGAAGTTTTAGGGTTGGAGGTACCTCCCATTGCGTTTTTGTGGTCGGACGCAACTATACGACCGGCACATTGTGTTCCTACCATATAGTTGGCCTGCTGTCAAAATATTAAGGTTTCCACCTGGTGGTGCAGCTATACGGCCGGAACTGTATGGCCGGAATAAATTGTTCCCGCCGTATAGTTGGTAGTCAAACCGTCTGTAACTGGGAAAGAATTTGTACGAAAGCATCAATATCTATAAAACCGGAGCTATACGGTCGAAATTTTTATTCTTGTCGTATAGTTGGTCGTTAAACCATCAGTAATTTTGAAAGAAAAATTGTCGATGGCAAAAGTATCTATACGGCCAAAAATTTTATTCCCGTTGTATAGTTGGTCGTTAAATCTCTGTAGCCATCAAAAAAACTCCGTTTCTTCGAGAATTACTCCTTATTATGAAACTTAGCGAATTACCTTGTTTTTGATAGAAAGTTGACAGTAAAAATTGTTGACCAACAACAGCATGTATATAATAGGATTTTTAGTACTACCAAACTTCTTCTCCTCAACTGGAGTTTTCTAGCACTCTTTAGTAAATGTCAACATAAATTAAAACTTAAAAAACTTTACTCAAACCTTTATTTCATATGGGTTGCCTCCCATGCGGCGCTCTTATATGGTTAATAGCTTGACATTGATGTTGCTCACTTAGGCCAAATGAGTGGAACACTCACTCCAAAATAGTTAGCCTTCAAAGTGATGGCCTTATTTTCATCATACTTGGCTTTCTTCTTCTTGGGGAAATGAATAACAAAAGGATCCCACGAAGGCAATTGAAGCTTCACGTTCCCTTCATGGAGATTAATCAAAGCCTTAATAGTTCTTAAGAAAGGACGGCCTAATATAATAGGAGCAGTAGCATCTTCAGGCATGTCAACAATAACAAAATAAATAAGAGCAGGATAGCCTTTAATGTAAACTAAAGAATTCTCCTTAATTCCTGTAGCTTATTTGTAGGTAGAATCTGCAAGATGTAGTTTTAACTCGGTGATTTCAAAAGAGCCAAGATTTAACTTATTAAAAAGACTCATTGGAATTGTTGAAACGCTTGCACCTAGATCACAAAGTGCAGCTATCTCATTTGTCCCAATTTTAATCTCAATAGTAGGCTCAAATATATCATCAAGCTTAACATGTAATTTTTCAACAATTTTCTCATTTTATTCTTCAAGCTCACGTACCTTTATATCTACCTGATTAACGAAGTGTTGATACATGGCTTCATCATTTCCTTCACTCACCGGAATCTTAATGTTGATCCTTTTTACAAGATCTTCAACGGTGTAACTTGGTGAGGGAGCATTACTATAATCAAGTTCTTCGGACTCCTCCCTTTGGATTCTCATCATCTTAAGGTCTTCAATGGGATTGGGTTCGGCTTTACCTGCAAATTTAGATAGAATGAGAGTTTGACTCTCGGTTATCTTACCTAGCTGTACCTCAACAATCCTCGTCCTTTCTTGGAGGTCCTGCAAATCATTCCTCAAACATACAACTTGGTTAGATAATTTATCAAGCATAGCATCATGGTTCTCCATTATTTTAACAAGGATATTGTTTTGCTCATTTAGTGAGTCTATAAAAGATTTAAGTGTTTTTTGGAGACTATCATTACTTGATCCCATATTATTATTAGAGTTTCCTACAGGACTAGAATAGTGTTTTTGAAAATTAGGATTATAATTAT
The DNA here is from genome assembly GCA_023614405.1 of Avena insularis. NCBI lineage: Eukaryota > Viridiplantae > Streptophyta > Magnoliopsida > Poales > Poaceae > Avena > Avena insularis. Next base: position 400,989,055 of record CM042688.1, on the reverse strand, counting down.
TCTTCCAAGCAGGGTTATAATCATTACGAGTTATGAAGACTACTTCTTCAATATTAGTTTCGAGGATAGCTCTTACCTGGGTTTCCTTACCTTTTACGGCTAATATGAGCTCATCCAACTTAGCATTGAGTTCTTCATTTTCTTGTGGTGAGACAGAGTTCACCTTCTTCGTGTTTGATCTTTCCACATGCCATTGGGCATGGTTGTCTTGCATATTGTCTAGCAGCTGCTTTGCTTTGGTAATATGTTTACCCATAAATGTTCCTCCAACTGCAGTATCAAGCATAGACTTAGATACAGGATTACGAGCATTATAAAATAAATGGAGGATTAATCAATCTTCCATCACATGGCTGGGACAGTTTCTTAAGCATTCTTTCATCCTCTCCCACGCAAGAGCTAGTGCCTCATGCTCTTCCTGTCTAAAACCAGTAATATTAGATCTTAGTTCCATAGTCTTTGCGGGTGGGAAAACTTTAGTCATAAATAAATAAGTACATCCCACCCATGATGTAATAGTATTTTTAGGCAAAGCTAGCAACCATTCTTTTGCTCTTCCTTTAAGAGAGAAAGGAAATAAGCGCAATTTGACTGCATCGGGGTCAACATATTTTATGGGCATCATATCACATATTTCAGTGAAAGTCTTCAAGTGCATACCTGCGTCCTCAACATCAGAGCCTCCAAATTGATTCTGTTGAACCAAACTTAAATAATGGGGCTTAATTTCATAGTCATCAGCAGCAATTGGTGGCTGAGTAATAGGAGTATGCAAATAATTGTCACTGGGAGTTGTAAACTCCCCAAGCTTCTTTTCAGCCATATTTCCTATGTTTTTGGGTTTTCTTAAACAGAAACTTATGATAATAATAAAAACAAGAATTTAAAGACTAACTAATTTTTTGGATTTTCAAATAAAGAATGAAAGCAAACTAACAAAATTAAAAACAAGAATTAAAACTAGCAAGGTTCCTACTAAACTCAGCAGGGTAGCTATTGCTTCCCCAGCAACGACACCAGAAAAAGGGTTGATACTTTTGATGATATGGGGTGGCCCGATCTTCTCAGCAAGCACTTGTCGATGGTGATGGTGGATGATAGATAACTAGCTTGTAGCAATGAACTCTCCTGCTCGATCCCTGATGCCAATGCAATAGCTCTCGAACCTTGTAGGATATGCACAACACCATGCTCTTGCGCACGCAGTCGTGACCACGAACAGTAGTATGCAATCTACTAATTCCCAATGGAACAATAGATCACACTAAATTATAGTTGATAAATTTGAACACAGGGTAATTCCAGAGGTTCTATGAAAGAAACAACTCCAAAATATTTTAACATGGTCTCAACCTAGATAGTAGTGAGCCCCCGTCTATTTAAGAGTCTGGGAGGCGGCAGCCTAAGTGTTGATCCGAGTTGGTCCCACCCATCTAAGGGTACAAACCGACCCAAAGTGGGTTCTGTTCAGGTTTCTGTCGTGGCAGAATTCGGGCCTATTTCTCTGCCGCGGTAGCCTACTGTGGCAGAAAAGGACTCTGTTTCTGTGCTGCGGTAGCCTCCTTCTCCTCCCTCGCGCATTCTACATTGATCAACACGCCTTGTTCCATTAGCTCCTCGCTCTGTGTTGTGCCTTCTTCTCCTAAGTACCTAATCATGCAATAATTCAAATACTTAGGTAGTATAAAATTCTCATTAATTAAAACACCAGGTTCAGTAAGAAACAAGTTCACCTGTTGTTCTAGTATCTTAGCACGAGCTCTTGTGATTGATCCAATCCTTATCTCATTGGATTGATCTTTCTTTGCAATTGGAACATCATCATTACCAATTTGGGTAGGTATCATTGTAGGGATGTCCTCATCATCTCCCCCCTTCAAAAGGCGTCGACCTCGATGCTCCAAGGTCTTCTCCCGCATATGGTGACAAATCAGCAACGTTGAAGTTGTTGCTAACTCCACCAAACTCCTCAATAGGTATGTCCTAAGTCATTCTTTACCATATGACTTGTACCTCCCCTCTTGGTGATGCCCATTAGCAATGGGCTGCCTATAATAAATAAAATAAAAAATATATTTTAATATTAATTCAACCAATTAATATAAAATACACAAATTATTATATTCCTTTACTCTGGAATTCCTTCTAGACCCCCCGATAAACATTGGGTATTACCCAGAACTATTCCGGTTTCTCTCTCTATTTCTGCTATGGTGTTGTATCTATCCCTATGCGTCCCCACCCTTAAGCATGACATCCTTCGGTTCAGAAACACTCCGGACATGATTGAGACCTCTCTCATGTCAATGATCATTAGCAGGACCTGGATTCCCATGATGACCCCTGTGCATTTCACAAATCTTATCGCTTGAACCATTAATGTCGTTTCCCATTCCCTTTGCTACTTGATACCTAGTTCACACGAGATTTGATCTTTGATATCTCTATACCTTCGTTCGATCTCGTTACTGATGAACTTGTTCAATCATTCCCATGTTGTTGCATTCGTGACCGAGTCACACGCTTGCTAGCTTTGTTAATGCAACGTCACCGAGATGGCCACGTGTATCTTTCTAGTACATGGATTGGCAAATCCTGGTCTTGATATGTACTCTTCTATGTGTCCCTTTGGGAAACCTGAGTGGCACCTTTTTGATCACCCATTTACGGTCTGATACTTGATACCATCTAAGCTCCCTCTAGAACAGTGATTTACATTACAGGTTGCAAGGTTTCTTGTTTATCATTAATGGTGAACTTTGTAACTATATCTCATTATGATACAACTGTTGGATGTTTGACTATCACATCATTCAACCAATGAAATGGCTTCATTGTCAATTGGCATAAATGCCCATGATCTCGAAACCCTAGATCATCCTCATGAACAACGATCTAGTTCACTAGAGGTAACTAGAGACACGGTTTGTTTACATACGACACATGTATTAACGTTTCGTATTAACATAGTTATAGCATGGTATGAAACGTATTATGAACATACAAGAGATATATCAAACAAAACACTTTATTATTTGCCTCTAGGGCATATCTCCTTCATAAACCTCCAACATGTGATTCCTGTAGCAACAACAAATGCGCAGATGACTCCGGAACACATAGTTTGTTAGCACGCAGCAAATACCCATCATGGATGTGAAATTCATCCCATGCCCTCCCAATAGAACACAAATGATATGGTTCAACAAAATCATGATCAGTTGCATATAAATCACATAAACTCTCTAAATCAGGAACTTTGATATCTAGTTGTGTTACTAACATGTTTCCTAGATAGAGCATCAGCAACAACATTATTTTTTCCCTTCTTATGTTAAATAATGTATGGGAAAGACTCAATGAACTTCACCCACTTTGCAAGACGCCTATGCAACTTAGATTGAGCTTTTAGATATTTTAAAGCTTCATGATCAGAATGTATGATAAATTCCTTTGGCCACAAATAATGGTGCCAAACCTCAAGAACTCTAACAAGCGCATACAATTCTTTATCCACTACTAGGGAAAAGCCTACTGGATGCGCATATGAAAAGCCACTAGAGTCGCATTATGGATGCGACTCGAGCGCCGTGACTCAAGTATTTGTTACCCGAGTTGCATATGATATGCGCCTCCTATAACCTATATATGCGAGGTGCATATCAATATGCGCCTCCTATATATAGGTTATAGGAGGCGCATCTCATATGCGACTCTAGTATGTATTAGATATACGCCTCCCATAAGTTTACATATGCGCCTCTAATATGGTCACAGATGCGACTCAAATATCAATTTCGAATTTTAAATTTTAGAGACCCACAATATAGTCCAGAATACAAAGTATACAGGTATTATACAGTCAATAACATTATAAACAGCAAATAATTTTCAGAAAGTTGCATCACACATCAACACTAATACAAGTACATCACTAATACAATTATATCACACATCAACTTGAATTAATCCACGACATACGAGAGTTCACACATCAACTAACTAGAGCATACATCACACACACAACACCAAGTTCACATCTCTCGGGGGACCGATCGAGTACAAGTTCACAATCGCATTACAACTACATGCACGGCAGAGCTCTCTAGATAGCTCGGTGAAGTAGAGCACACAACCTACTACAATGAAGAGCAAGGTGGTGATCACGACGAAGTTCCTCCACTTCTTCCTCCCGTGCTTCCTCCACTTATCTTCCACCACCTCTCTAGTCTTGTAGCCTTTGTAGCTGTTGCTCGAGAATTCGTTCACTTGCTTCTGGCAGTCTTTCCACTCCTCGTACACACCTAGAACCCTACTGACGTACACGACATAGCACTTCTTCGCCATCTCCTGTACACAAGATAGATGACATGAGCTATGTCAGTGGAAATCAATAGTAGTTCACAAGATAAGATCATGCATATATATGGGTGTAACAAGATGTAAGAAATCATACTTAGGTTGGGCATGGAAATAACAACGCTCGTTGTTTTATCTCGTGCGACAAGTAGAGTATATGCCCAAATTACTAGTCTACTTGGCACACAAGATCAAACAACGACATAGTCATACACATGACGCCACAACATGTTCTAATCATCGGCATTTCAAAGAAAGACAAAAAAAGCAAACCAAGAATGACTGGCATTAGTGCCTCATACGTACTTAGGTTGGGCATGGAAATAATAATGCTCGCTGTTTGATCTTGTGCAGCAAAAGTAGAGTATATGCCCAAATTACTAGTCTACTTGGCACACGAGATCAAACAATGGCATAGTCATACACATGACACCACAACATGTTCTAATCATCTACATTTCGAAGAAAGACCAAAAAAAGCAAACCAAGAATGACTTGAATTCATGCCTCATACTATTCGTATCGCCAAAGACAAAAGAAGAGAAATACTTCCACGATTCATATAGCATGGGCATGATATGTCAAGTGGCAAAGCAAGGAAAGGATTCGGTCTCCATGGCAACGACTCATTTCGAGTTTGGTGTGTCTAAAGGAGTCATTGCCGTGGACCTAGAACCCTTTCCTTGGCTTGCCACTTAACATATTATGTCTTATGTATATGAATCTCAAAAATATTTGTCCTCTTTCGACTTTGGGGCCACGAGATGAAATAGTTTATCATTTCATTGTATCCCCGAAAGGAAATAAATCATTCCACGATTCATATAACACTGTCGCCAATGCTATACGAATAGTGAAGTAATGTCTTTCCTTTTGAATTTGGCGCTACAATGAGATATTTGAAACTACATAATGCACCATTTCATTTAATTCATGCTATCTAATCTATTTATATCGCCAAAGAAAAAAGAAGAGAAATACTTCCACGATTCATATAGCATGGGCATGATATGTCCGGCGGCAAAGCAAGGAAAGGATTTGGTCTCCACGGAAATGACTCATTTCGAGTTTGGTGTGTCTAAAGGAGTCATTGTCATGGACCCAGAATCCTTTCCTTGGCCTGCCGCCAAACATATTATGTCTTATGTATATGAATCTCGAAAATATATGTCCTCTTTCGACTTTGGGGCTACGAGATGAAATAGTTTATCATTTCATTGTATCGCCAAAGACGAAAGGAAAGAAATCATTCCACGATTCATATAACAATGTCGCCAGTGCTATACGAATAGTGAAGCAATGTCTTTCCTTTCGACTTTGGGGCTACAACGAGATATTTGAAACTAAATACTTCACCATTTCATTTAATTCATGCTATCTAATCTATTTGTATCGCCAAAGACAAAAGAAGAGAAATACTTCCACGATTCATATAGCATGGGCATGTTATGTCTAATGGTAAAGCAAGGAAAGGATTCGGTCTCCACGGCAACGACTCATTTCTAGTTTGGTGTGTCGAAAGGAGTCATTGCCATGGACCCAGAATCCTTTCCTTGCCTTACTATTAGACATATTATGTCTTATGTATATGAATATTGAAAATATTTGTCCTCTTTCGACTTTGGGGCTTCAAGATGAAATAGTTTATCATTTCATTGTATCGCCAAAGACGAAAGGAAAGAAATCATCCCACGATTCATATAACAATGTCGCCAATGCTATACGAATAGTGAAGTAATGTCTTCCCTTTCGACTTTGGGGCTACAATGAGATATTTGAAATACAGAAAAAGCAAACCAAGAAGTAGGGCGGCAATAACGAATGAGAAGCAACATATGATCAAGCACTAAAATAATTCATAACACAAATCACTAGCGTCGCTCACAATCAAGTTCAACGGTTTACGAAACATACTCTAGAGGTTGCTAGGCAAGTTAACATAGGGACGATAAAGTTTACAACACAAGTTCAGAACTAACAGCTAGCTAGGAAAACATCAAGACTTCTTCGGCTGATGAGTCGGCACGGGGATATTCACGAAGCTCCGTTTGGCTCCTTTCGCTAATGTCATGAATGTCCTGCCGTCACGCTGCTTTGCTACGTGTTCATCTATGTCCTTGTTGCATGTTAGAGTGCCGCCGTAGAAGAGGCCCCGGATTTTATGACTTGTTGGTGCATGATTATCGAGATCTCCTCCTAGATATCAAAGAAATACATCCTGAGGTTGTGATACTATATACGTTGAAGATCTTCAGCCCACCTTCGGATGTCAGATGGCAGCACGCCATTATGCTGGTCCCGTACGAATGCCTTCATGTGGTGTAGGGCTTAGAAGGCATCCTTCCCGCCGTCAGGCGCCTGCTTCATGCAGGGGAACTCCGTTATGTGGCTGAACACATGCATGACATGCCTCTTAACTATCCTACTAGGGACAGCGCCTCCCACTATGATGTATCCGTTGAGTGCCTCACTAAGAACTCTCTTGATAGTGGAGTAGTCTTTCCTCATCGAACTACCCGAGTCGAGATACAAGGCGTTTGAGTGTTGCACATTCAAGGATATGAGCACGCAGCCTTGGCGAACATTCTCCGACTCTAGATGGTAGGGAATGAGAATCACATTCTTGGCCGGGTTTGTTTGCAGGAAGTATGAGAGGTAGTCAGCTTCCATTTGGACGCCCTCATGTGTTCTCAAGAAGGCGTCACGCAGGAAGTAGGGATCCACTATCGCGATGCCCAGGATCCCGTCTCTAATGATCTGCATGGCCATATTGAGTGAGAATAGCCGGACCAGGGTATCGTGTAGCCGGAATCCTTGCCACATGTCGAAGAGGTCTGTATGCCGCATGTAGAAAATATCCCCGGGGGCTACTGCGACGAAGCCCGGAACATTTGGCACCTTAGCCTTGTAAGCCAGGTACGACTGATCACCCTCTCGAATGCGGCACTCCTCAACAAACAGACAGCCATGATGAATACTACACATATGTGAGCCTGCGACCACGAGCATCGATTCATTGAGCATTGGTGTACCTGCCTCGTGGACCAGCTTCCTGGGATTTTTTGCAGGACCGTCATGAGCCCGGATAGCAGGCTTTAGTTTCTTTCTCGCACCCTTAGGCTTCCTTTTGCGACCTTTCCTGCCCTTTACGGCTTCAGTATCAGCCACCACTATCACCTCACCGGATGCCCTATGGAGGGTGTTGGGGCTGATCATAGGACGAGCTGACAGCTGAGGCTCGGTGAATGTGATGGGTGGCGGCGTCTCCTAACTAGATGGGAAGAGACGCAGTTGGTAAGTGGGTTTGGCCGAGGGTCCAGTTGCTGGTTGGGGATCGTCAACTGTCTGCGTGAACACCTGGCCTCCCCGTTGCTCATCCTCATCACCAAACCTTGTGTTCAAGAACTTGTGACCGAAGTTTTCATCAAATTCATCATCCTCATCGACGGGATTCTGTGTCATCATGATGTCTTCATGATGTGCTGGTTGTGCTGCCTCTGGGGTGGTGCCCCGGCCCTGTGTCCCTAGATGGATCTGGATCTTTGGCCATAGGAACATGTAGCCTAAGCCGATACTAAGGACTACCGGCTCGTCACTATCCCATCCATGAAGTTGAGAGGGAGGTTCCAAGCCCTCGTAGCCCGGAAGCACCATACTATATTTGACCCTAAGCATGTTGGGTGCCATTGGTTTGCTGTGGAAGATGTGGTTCACCGGTTGAACGATAGAACCCTTGGCAACATCCTTCAACTCGCGGTTGAGCCACTGCATTAGAGTGCAAGGAGTGTCTTCCTGCGAAAGACATGTATAGGCTGGTCGTTAGTAAAACAGGGAGAGAAGGGAGACAAAGTCATCGGTTGAGCCTCCCAACTCTCGCTTTAATTAGTTACCATGATGGCATCGAGCTCGGCCAATGTCGAGGCACCACCGCCGACGACAAGCGCGCAAGTGGCGGAGTGGCTGCTTGCTGGCAAGGTGTGGGCCGGCCCCTTCGCCGCACCAGACAAGGTAAGCGATAGACCTTCGGGCCCCGTCGAAGGAGTCAGCAACACCTCCAGCGCCATGTTGTCTGATTAGGCGCTAACGATGTTGGGAACCGGGCGTGGCCCCTGTTTACCACTCTTCTTCCACTTGGCGTACTGTTCAAAGTAGGAAGGAAGGATGGTGTTGAGCTTCTCGGTCACTTGTGTCTAGACTTGTAATCGGAATTGTGTCTAGACTGCCGTCATAGCCTCCTTCACTATATCTTGGAGCAGCTGTGGAAACTTCTCCACTTGTTCCCTTAGGTGTTTTACCTCGGCGCTCTCGGCCTGCTTCCTTCCCTTCCGCGGCAAGGTGCCTTAGTATTCAGACCATGTAATACATCCAAAGCCGGGCACACAGCCAGCCGACTTCACTGGAGCCTGGGGATTGGCCTTCTTGACCCAGTTCAGCGCCCTGTTAAAATTGGTGTCCCACTTGGTGACCGACATCGTCCCCTGGGATGAGGAGCTCCTACATTCCTCGTCCTGCGCATAAGGAACATGAAGCATTTGAGAAGTTGGACTTCATTGATTAATTGTGAATTCAATTAATCAACTTGCATGCAAATTACTTACATATATATTGATGAAGTCTGTCACCTTCGGAGCAAAGGGGCCGCAGGGTTTCGAGGAATATTCAGAACTCCCTTTTGGCTTGCGAAACCGGGCCCTAACAAAGTACTTTGCCTGCGGTTCGGCGATATTGGAAAAGGGAGGTGTCTCCCCCTTATCACGAGCTATGGCGTCCTCCTTCTCCCATTTGGGAATCGCAACTCTATAACCATCAGAGCCGAGATGGTTGGTGCTAATGTTCATCTCGTACAACTCCTTGAAGTACTTACTCTTGGCCTTGCCCGTGGCGGATTCACATCTGGCCTTGAACACCTTGAAGTGTTCTTCCTTGACTAGAGGCTCCTTCTTGACGACCTCCTCGTAACTTAGATTTTTCTTGTAAATGAGCCTCTTCACCCGTGCCTTCATTTTCGACAAGGCCTTGGTCATCATCTTAAGGGAAAACTTGTTTACCGAATTCCCATTGAGATTGTCATTGTTGTATTTGTTGTCCTCATCACCCAGGAATACATACCTTGCGTGCAGCTTCCTGAAGAGCTGATGGTCGTAATGCTCGTTCTCACGGGCCTTTAGGTTCTCGGTGTTGATCGTGATGGTGTTCCGGAGGATTGCAGAGAGCTGCAGTGAGTACGATGTGACAAATTCCTCCGGCTCCAAAGGCACCCCTTTAGCGTTGACGCTTGTGAAGATGGACCTTTTCAGGCCGACCGTGATCGGGGTCCGGTCCTTCCGGTGATTCTTCGATTGGCGGCTACCGTCTGTGGCTTAACCACCGCCATCAGTGGTAGTGGCGTCCTCACCATTTGCATCATCCCCCATCTCCTCATCGACTGATGTATCCTCGTCCTCCATCTCCTCTACCTCCTGCGGCATGAATTCCGGGTCCGCATGTAATTCCATCTCATCCAAATGCTCCCAATAGGCCTTATTTCTAGAAGTGCCCGCCTCGGCGTCATGTTGTCCACTACCTGACATATCTAAACATGAAAAGAAATGGAACTAATAAACACCAGAATTCAAAAAAAAAATTAGGCATCACCTTTACTAATTTTATAGACCTAGGAGTGCCATAAATTCGCCAGAACAGAAATGAATCAACATTCCGGTGAAACACTGGCATCTCAAAAAGAAAAAACCACACAAAAATGGCCTAAATAGGCACAAACACAACCAGCAACTTGCTGCCAGCATACACAACCACATTCACAATATGAAGATGTACATATTATATGAAGCTAGCAGTATAAGAAGAAGATGTAGCAGTATAAGAAGATGTACATATTATATGCAGTTGTACAGTAGTAGAAAGTTTAACACTGTCAAAGTAGCAGTACAAGAAGATTATACAAAGCTAGCAGAAGAGGATGTACAGATTATTCAAAACATCTCATAGCAGTAGAAGCCATTGTACCATATCATTTTAACCCTGTCAGTTTAACCCTGTTAGTAAGCAGAAAATATGTTCATATAATTTTAAAACTGTCAGTTTAACACTGCATTAACACTGGCAGTTTAACACCAAAAGGAATCATTAGAACCTAGCTAAATGTTCAGTAGAACAACCTGAACCATATGACCTAGCTATTGAACACTAAGTTAATACTACTATCTACTTCTATTTAGTAATCTACTACTATCTACTAACACATGAATCCTAGCTAATCCTATCTACTAACAACAACAACATCAAGTCGAACCCTAGCTAATATGTATTCTAACAGTACGAACCTATGTCTAGCCTCTTGAATTTTTTATCTGTTTGTGGCTTGCTCAGTCAAATTTCCTACACCTCTAGTAGTTTATCACAATAATTTCTTAGCTCCATGATAGTATTGTATTTGGAGAAAACTCACTGAACTTTCACTACAAATCAGCAGTTGTGTTCATTTCCAATCCACAAGTCCATATACTGCAATTCTGTATATGTGGTTCACAAGCTCAGCAGATGCACGACTGCCAGATCGCCGGTGCAATCCTTACATAGTTACACTACACGGCCATATATGTAATGCAGGAACGCCTTCAGTCACCGTGGCAGGTCACATGACCTAGCTAAATCTATTGAACCATATACTCCACCAACACAGCAAAATCATATGACCTAGCTATTGAACCAAGTAAATCTATCTAGCAAATCAACCAACACAGCAAAATCATCTCCAAATCCTAAACCTAAACTAGCTAGAACCTTAGCAAGAAGGCTGGTCACAGAAGAATGATACCTTGTCGTAGATGTGGTAGACGACCTTGTTGTAGATGAAGCAGGGGAGGGAGAGGGGTGGCTCCTCCTTCTCGTGTCGGCAGTCCACAGCGTTGCTCTTCTCCTCCTCCTTCTCTTGGCGGGGGGCGGCAGAGCAGCTCTTCACCTCCTCCTTCTCGTAGTGGCAGGAGGTCACTGCAGGAGGAGCGGCGCGCAGGTGAGCAGCACAGGGGTAGAGGTGGAAAGGGGAAGGGGATGGGGAGGGGCGGCTCACCCTCGGACGGCGGTGGATGGCGGACTCGATGGCGATGGATGGCGGTGGACGACGGTGGACGACAGACTTGATGTTGAGGATGAACTAATAGCACAGAGCGTTTCAAGGATGAACCGATGATGGAGGAGCAGAGCGACTCTTGTCAAGGCTAAACTGACAGCAACTTACAAACTTACGCGAGTCACATCTAAGCAGGATGCGGCTCTAGTACAAACTTACGTGAGCCGCATCTGGGAAGAATGCGACTCCAGTATGATGTTACGTGAGTCGCATCTAGGATGGATGCGCCTCTAGTATAACGTTCGAGGCCCTAGTTAAATAGAATACACAGGTAGTTTATATCACAAAACCATTGCTAGCTCAGTGGTAGATGGCTTGTTGTCTCCCTTAGCCACCCAGGTTCGAATCCTGGTGGCCACTGTTTTTTGAACTTAAAAAAATGAACTATAAAAATAGTGTAAATATTTTAAATATCCAAAAAATAGACTATTTTTGGAACTTAAAAAAATAAATATGAACTATAAAAAATGTTTCGATACATAATATTCCATCCAATTAGCATAGAAAAGAGATAATTAAGAATGTGTCAATACATAATCGTCGGAGCTAGTTATTAGCGTTTCTTGTTGACAATTATCTTCTTGCCCTTCTTTGTCGCGGTTGAATAGGTTAAGTCCAGAACATCTTTACTTTTTCTTTTTAACGGGAGTCCTTTCTTAGGTAGGCTTATGGTGTATGTGCTTGGTCGCCATATCCATCTTCCATCTTCGGGTCGCCGTACTGGTCAAAGTCTTGCTCATTGGCGACTCCGTCCATTCCGAAGATGTTCCTTTTGCCTCTTCTGACGATAACCCGACTAGGCTTTGACGGGTCGATAATGTAGAAGCATTGGTCAACTTTACTAGCCAAAACCCATGGCTCATTTCTCGGGGGTACGTTCGCGCCGGTGGTGTTTGACTTTGGAGGTATAACCATGGTGGTGAAATACCGGTCTTATTTTTCAACGCTCTTGGCCCACCTGACACAGAACATTGGCACCTTCTCCGTAACGTAGTCCAGTTCCCATATCTCCTTGATCCTTCCGTAGTATCTTTCCGGGACATCGTTGGTGTAGAATATCCCCATTACCCCTAAGTTCTGGTAATCGCGGTTATTGTCCTTCTCCTCGGTGTAGAACGTGTATCAGTTGATATCATATGCCTGATAGGTCATCAGGTTGTGCCCTGGGCCCTGTGACAATGAGAATATGAGTTAACATCCTCCGAAGACTTGCCCTGTGGTGGACTATTGAGAACCTTCTTCCTAAACCACTGCGTGAAACCGGAGTTGTGCTCTTTTATTATATCTTCCTCCGTCCTCACCAGGTCGCGGTCAGTGTACTTCTTCTTGATAAATTCTTTGTGCTCATGTATATATGGATCGACCACCTGTAGGTGTTGTAGCGCGACCAGGATTGCTCTTTCAAAGTCCTTGGTTCGCTCCTCAAAGTCGACATGCTTTTCGCGCTGACACTCCTGGTGACCCCATCCAGCGAGCCTCCCAAGATGCTTGTTGAATGGTAGACAGCTAGGGGTCTCGGTTTGTAGAAAGTTCGAGCAGAAAGGGATGCAATCGTCGGCCAGGAAGCTGTTTGCTATGCTTCCATCTGGATGGGACCTGTTATGAACATATCCCTTGATGTGTCCATTCATCCTTTTGAACGGCATCATGCTTCGCAGAAACGGAGGCCCGAGTTGGACGATATCCTCCACGACATGGAGCAGCAGATGAAGCATGACATCGAAGAATGCGGGAGGGAAGTAGATCTCGAGCTTGCATATTATCACCATGATCTCCTCATGTAGCCTCACGAACTGCTTAATTCCTATCGACTTCCAAGAGATAATGTCGAAAAAGTTGCAGAGGCCAAACAGCGTTTCATGGACGTGCTTGTCCATTATCCCTCGGATCGCAACCGGAAGTACCTGCGTCATCAGCATGGAGACATCGTGAGACTTCATCCCGCTGAAGCGCTGCTTCGCCTCATCTAGCCATCTGCTTATCTTCCCCGCGTAGCCGTTTGGAAATTTGACTCCGAGGAGGCACTTCATAAACTGTGTGGCCTCCGCCTTGCTTAGAGTGAAGCACGCGGCCTTGAGCTTAACTTCGGCCTTCTTGACGTTTTTGCCCTTGCAACGATGACTATTCTGTGTTTCCATCTCCTCCTCCTCCGACTGATCATCGACTTCATTGTCACTAGGTGGTGGCTGAAGGTCTTTCTTTGTGGCCATATGCTTCAAGTTGTTCCTTGCCTTTGGCCCATCTTTGGTATTGTCGGTGTTAAGGATGGTGGAAAGCAGACGCTCCCCCACATTCTTCGTGATATGCATGAGATCAAGGCTACGAGGCACGCGGAGGAGCTTCCAGTATGGCAAGTCCCAGAAAACAGACCTCACCTTCCAAACCCTCAACAGCGGCTCTGGCTTCTTTTGGTTCTTTCCTAGCGCAGGGCACTCATTCCAGTTTTTCAAGAGCTCATCGATTTCTATGCTGCTCCTCTGGTATGGTATTCCTCAGAGCTCAATTGTCCCATCGAATAGATGTGACAACTTTCTCCAGGCGTGATTCTTAGGAAGCCACCTTCGAGACCCCTAGTACACGGTTTTCCCAGAACCGGGATCTTTCTATAGCTGGCGATACGTTGTATTATCCTTGCACCTAACGCACACAAAGAATCCTTGGATCACCTGCCCCGTGAAGTATCCGTAACCAGGATAGTCTTGCACCATCGTGATCACCGCCGCTCTCATATCGAAATATTCTTGTGTGGCGGCGTCCCACGTATGGGTTCCATCTTCCCATAGCGTGTCCAACTCCTCTTTCAACAGCGTGAGATACAGATTGAAGTCTGTACCGGGCTGTTTTGGCCCTTGAACTAGCATACTCATGGTTACGTACTTCTTCTTCATGCACAGCCAGGGGGAGGTTATAGATCCATACAAACACGGGCCAGGTGCTATGTGTGCTGCTCTGGCTTCCGAACGGATTGAGTCTGTCGGTGCTCATGCCCAGCCTGAGGTTCCTTGACTCTTTCCCGAACAGTTGGTAATATTCGAGGTCAAACGCCTTCCACTAGCTAGCATCCGAAGGGAGCCTCGGAATTTCCTCCCTTTCCAGATCTTCGTCTTCTGGCCTCTTTGTTTCCGCATGCCAGCGCATCAGCTATGCTTCCTTAGGGTCTGCAAAATACCACTGCAGACGAGGAGTTAGAGGAAAGTAGCACACCACTTTTCTTGGAGCTTTCTTCGTCCCTCTCTTGTATCGAGAGGTCTTGCACACCGGACACGTGGTCTTCTCCGCGTCCTCGCCCTGGTGGATGATGCAATCATTTATGAAGACATGGTATTTCACGTGTGGTAGATCAAGAGGGCACACGACTTTCTTGGCCTCAGCTATACTAGTCGGACATGTGTTCCCCTTGGGAACACGATCATGCCAGAATTCCATGTTTTCCTTGAAGCATTCGTCGGTCATTTTGTGTTTCGCCTTCATCTCTAGAGCCCTGAGCATTACATTTAGACGAGTATCCCCATCGTTGCATCCATCAAATAGTGGAGTAACCGCTTCTTTCTCCATTTTCTCTAGCTTAGCTTTCTCTCTAGCGGCGGCTCTGGCGTTACTCGTCTCCCTGCGAAGCAACTCTTGGTAATGAGGGTCTCGCAACCAACTTGAATCATGCCCGACACCTTGATCTTCATGTTCCTGCCTAGCGCCACCTTGATTATCTTCATGTTCATGCCCAGCGCCATCTGCTTGATCTTCATCATGTTCATGCCTGGCGCCACATTGTTCTTCATGATCACCTGCCCCGCCAGCATCTTGATCTTCGTCTTCACCATTATTGACATCCTCGTCATCATCTTCGTCATCACGTATCCACCGAGTGTAGCCATCCATGAAACCTCGCCCGAGTAGGTGCGACTCCAGCATTCCGCAATCATGCTTTATAAAATACATCAGTTTGAATTCGCAACACGGACATCTTATCTCCATCATGTTTATCTATGCCATGTAAGCCCTCGTGCATCTCATCCACCTATCCACGAGGGGTGTGCTCAGTGGTCGAACCATGGTCGCATGCACGGTATACAAAGAGCAAAATAATAATTAGAGCATGGGCATTGAGATTGTTGGAAAAAATCGGCATGACCTCCCCTAAAAAGCGGACATCTGCTAGGGGTGCCAGAAATTTGCCAGAACAGAAATGAATCGACATTCTGGTGAAACATTGGCAACCCAAAATGAAATCCCTAAACAAAACAAAGGAAGCACACAACACAATCTAGTTGGTGTCGCCAACAACAAGCATACATGCAAAAAACGCCTTCACGCTTCCTCCAATGATGACTAGGAGTACGAGAGCCAGAGGATAAGTAAAGTGAGATCTTGTAGATCTAGAAGTGCAAGATCTTTCACTTACATATGTGTGTCAACCAGTAGAGGTTTGGCAAAGCTTCTATGGTGAAACAATGGAGAAAATAAGGTGGGGAGGAGGAGGGGGGCGACCAAATCTATCTTTGTGTGCAGGAGAAAAAACAAGTGAGAGAGAGAAGTGAGTGGGGTGCATGTGCATGCATGGCAAAAAAGGTGCCAAGATTACTCGAGTCACATCCTACAAAGTATGCGCCTTGTATACATAGAATACCTGAGGCACATATACCAGATGCGCCTCGAGTGTCTGGCGCCTGCCACGCTTTGGGCCCACATCACTTACTTGAGGCGCATCTCACAGTAATGCGCATCCACTACTGAGAACTACTAGAGGCGCATATTGTCTGGTGCGACTCCTATATTGTCGTACCTACCACCACTGGGCCCGGCCACTTTACTCGAGGCGCATCTGCCCCGTATGCGCCTCAAGTAGTTAAACTACTCGAGGCGCATATCGAGTATATGCGCCTCGAGTAAGGGGGGCCAGCCAGATCTGGTCTATACATACAATACAGGAGACACATCATTTAGTAATGTGCCTCTAGTATTAGAATACTGGAGTCGCACCGATTAGGCATGCGCCTTGTATATATAGTGGAGGCGCATATTTTAGGGATGCGCCTCCTATAAGCATGTCTCCTATAGGCTTTTCTCTAGTAGTGATCATAGATAGTATAATTTAACTTTGCACCAGAAAGTTTTTTAGAAATATATGCAATGGGACGATGCTCTTGCATCAACACACCACCAATTCCTATGCCACTAGCATCACATTCAATATCAAATTTCTTAGAAAAATCTACTAGTGCAAGCAAAGGTGCAGAAGTTAACAATTGTTTCGGTTCATCAAAAGCATGATCTTGGGCTATGCCCCATTCAAAAGGTACACATTTCTTAGTTAATTCATTCAAACGTGCAACAATAGTACTAAAATCTTTCACAAAACGTTTATAGAAACCAGCTAGACCATGAAAACTTCATACTTGACTCATGTTCATGAGAGTAGTCCAATTTTGAATGGCTTCAATTTTAGATAAATCTACCTCTACTCCATGTTTAGAGACAACATATCCCAGAAATATGACCTTATTTTTGCAAAATGTACACTTTTCAAGATTACCATAGAGTTTAGCATCTTGTAACACTTGCAAGACTTGTCTAATATGATCAGTATGTTCATGTTCATTACGGCTGTAAATTAATATGTCATCAAAATACGTAACCACAAACTTGCCAATAAATTTTTTTAAGACATGGTTCGTTAAACTCATGGAAGTGCTAGGTGCATTTGTTAAACCAAAAGGAATTACTAACCACTCATATAAACCAAACTTAGTCTTAAAAGCAGTTTTCCATTCATACCCTTCCTTCATCCTAATTTGATGATAACAACTACGCAAATCAATTTTAGAGAAAATAGCAGCGCCACTCAATTCATATAACATATCTTCCAAGTGTGGAATAGGATGATGATATCAAATAGTGATGTTATTTATAGCTCTACAATCTATGCACATGCACCAAGTACCATCTTTCTTAGGAACTAAAATAATAGGAACATCACAAGAGCTTAAGCTCACATAAATATAACCTTTGTCGAGAAGCGCTTGTACTTGGTTCTGAATTTCCTCCATTCTTCGGGGTTTGTGCGGTGTGGTGCACCGTTGGGCAGCGATGCTCCTGTAATCAAGTCAATTTGATGCTCAATACCTCGCAAAGGTGGCAAACCTGCAGGTACTTCTTCTAGGAACATGTTGCTGAAGTCCTATAACACATTAGAAACACCAAGAGAAAGAGGGGTCATATCGTTAGAAACTAAAACCTCACCCTTCTTCATGAGCACAAGAGGCACGACTGTAGGATCCTCACTAAATTATTTCATGTCTTCCTGGGTGGCTAATATAAGAAAATTGGGTGCTCTCTCACTTTTCTTTATATCACTTACAGCTGTTACATTCTCTCGCCTATCAACTAAGCAAGGTGCATCCTCCAATTTTACTTCAGTTTTCTGACAAGATTCATTCACAATATCTTGTGGTGACATAGGTTGCAAATTGATCTTTCTGCCCTTGAACTCCAAATGATATGTATTAACTCGGTCATTATGTTGCACGAAACGATCAAATATCCACGGTCTACCTAATAACAAATGACAAACCATCATAGGAACCACATCAAAGTCAATGGAATCCTTGTACGGTCCAATCTCAAAATCAACACCCACCATTTGGCTGACCTTCATCTCACCATTGTCACTTAACCTCTGAATATAATATGGATGTGGGTGCGGTAGATACTTTAGTTTTAGCTTGGCACATAACTCCTAGCTTGCTAAGTGGCGGTAACTTCCACCATCAATGATTACCTTGAAAGCTTTGTTTGGACCAACAAGTGCCTTTGTTTGGAACAAATTTCATCGCTGACTTTGCGAACTTGACACACACATTTAGTACGCGTGGAGTACAAATAGTAGTAGTGGTGGTGGATGGAAAAGCATCAACACAATCACTCTCATAGCCATAATCATCTGACGCATCTAGATCAGCATAATCTCATGTCTAGTACTCATTGACCTCACATGTATGGCACTCCATATCACAATTACATGATGTAGACATGTTCAAACCGGTACCACTCATTGCAGGAGTTATTTTCTTTGTGTTGGAAACATTGGAAGTAGGTATCGTAGATGTAGACGGATGATCGGCAGGACTTGTGCTAGATGTGGGCACATACGAACTAGTCCGTGAAGAGAAACACCCACCTCTTGTGGAACGAGCTTTGATTATAGCTTCTTCCACAAACTATGCTTCAGCCTCACTGTGGCACCCCGGTAAAACCACTACTAGAAAATCGCTTGGTGTTTCTGTTTTGTGCATCATCATGACCGCATGCTCATGTCATCATGCCACATTACATTTGAGCATCTTCATGTCTGCATGCATATTTTTGTCTAAAACTATTTTCCAAAAGCCTATCTTTGTTTTCTAAATACCCTCTCTCTATTTCAAATGTAAAACCCAGTCCTTCCGAATATTTTGTTCTGTCTATAAACTAATTACAAAAGGCTACTTTAAACAAAATAAATAAATAAAAACATATTTAATAAAATCCTGGGGAGGCAGCCTACCCGGTCAGGCCAGAGGCTGAACCGCACCAGACTACCTACTACCCGGCCCAACCAAACCATATCTATAAAAATCCTAACCCTAGACTAAACCGTAACCCAACCGGTCAACCACCCTGCCGCCACCTGTCGCACATGCACACTGATCCGGTCCACGCCACCCAGCATGCGACACAACCACCGTGCCTCTCCCTTTTAGCCACGCACCGCCACTGACCCCACCTGCACGCGCCCGCACGTCGCGAGCGATGAGTCTGCTCTAGCCCGACCCCGTGCCTGGCCCAAGCTCCACCACCTCGTGTCGGCGTGTGACCCCCTCCTCTCTCCCTCACTGAAGGAACATTTCATGGTTCCCTGTGTTTTGAGTGTTAGATAACAATACCATGGAGTTTTCTCATGCGCACTAAGTGTGTAGGGATTGTTCTGGTGTTTTGGGGGGCCAGATTATCCGCCCTACCAAGGGCCGGATAATCCGGCCTAACTCATCGATCAAAGGCAGCCAAGGCGCCACGCTCGGAGTGGGTTCGGATTTTCTCCCGGAAAATCCGAACTGGGGCGGTTTTTCCTCCCTAGGTTGGATAATCCGGCCTTCGCATGGGGCCGGATAATCCGGCCCCCAGAAATCGATCAAAGGCAGCCAAGGCGTGACTCTCAAAGTGCGGTCGGATTTTCTCCCGGAAAATCCGAACAGGGGCAGTTCTTCCTCCCTTGGCCGGATAATCCGACCCCCAGGAGGCGATCAAGGGCAGGCTCGGCACGTTGCTCTGAGTGGGGGCAGTTTATCTGTCGGATAATCCGAGTTTGGGGCAGAGTTTTTCTCCAGACCGGATAATCCGGCCATCACTTGGGCCGGATAATACAGCCCCCAAAGGCTCCAATGGCTCAGTTGGGGAAGGGGGTATAAAAAACCCTTCTTCCCCTTCAGGAAAAACTCTTGGTTCATTCGAAAATTGTCAGACCCTTTTCAAGATCTCTCTCTCTAGATCTCCCACTTCAACCACCCGAAGGCTTCGATCTTTGGGGGAATTGAAGGAGGAGACTATCTTCATCACCATCACGAATCAAGCGCATCAACTCCTCTCTATTCATTTGGAGAAATCCCCGATCTAGTATTCTTACTAATATCTAGATCTTGTATTTTGTTATTGATAACTTGTTCTTGTGGCAGCTTGTTATCATTACGGGAGCCTCCAATTTGGTTGTGGAGTTGTGTACCTCTAGTTGTGTAAAGGCACCGGTACCCGCCTCGAAGGGTTCCTATAGTGGAAAGGTGGATCAGGCCTTTGGTGGCGGGATCCATCGGAGAGCAGGGTGAGGCTTATTGTGGCGTCGTGGTCTTAGTACCGCCCACCCCTCCAACGCAGATGTACTTCCCTTAACAAGGAAGGAACTATGGTAAAACAAATCATGTGTCTCCGCGTGCTTCACTACGGTTCACTCGTTCCTCTTTCCACTCGCCTCTTACTCGCTAGTAGATAGGTTTGCATATAGGGAAATTCTTCTAAATAGTTATCTAGAGAATTTACCCTTTGTGTTAAGCCTAAAATTGAAAAAGCATTAAAATTTGAAGTAGCACCTATTCACCCCCCCTATAGGTGCCCATACGATCCATTTCAATTGGTATCAGAGCCCCATCTCTTTATCCGGGCTTAACCGCCTAAGAGAAGTATGGGTACCAAGGAGATTGGGAATGAGGCTGTGGATAAGGTCACAATGGATGACCTCAAGACATTGGAAACAACCTTGTTGAAATCCTTTGAGACCAAGATGGAGGAGATGCATCAAATGATTTCTCGCCTCACATCATCCGTAGCCCCGTCTCCATCCTCCTCTTAGGTTGCCACTCCCTCATCCAAGGTTAAGGCTAACACCGTATCCAAGGAAGATGAAGTGGTAGGTGAAAAACATAATGGTTCCACCTCCAAAAAGGGAAGTGATAAGGAGGAATATAGTGAGGTTCATCAGTTATATTCCCCCAACCCACTTATCCCTCATCCTCATATAAACAATAGGGGTGATCCACCCAAGCTTACTGCATCTTCGTTTAATAAATGGCAATTCTTAATGAAGTCTCATGTTTGCAGCTCTTCTATTGAACTTTGGAGGATTATCGAAGAGGTCTTCATATTGGAGATCACACCACCCTGATAAGAAGAGAAGTTGTGGATAGCCAATTGAATGATACGACTCTCCACATGATACATCTCGGTGTGGGTCCCAAGGACATTCCCCACATTGAACATCTCAATACAGCTAAAGAAGCTTGGGATGCTCTCACCAATCTCTTTATTGGAAATGAAAGCATGAGAAGGAATAGGTATGATGCCCTTAGTAATGAAGCTGAAGGATTCTACATGTTGGATGGTGAAAACCATGAAGAGATGTATAGAAGACTCAAGGGCATCACAACAACATTTAGAAAGCATGGAGCCACTCACATTGATGATGCTTGGATAAAAAGGAAATATGTGAGTGCTCTAATGCCTTTTGAGCCAACGGACTTGAAGAGCTTGCAAGGTAGACACAACTACCATCAAATGACGTCCAATGAAGTCATGCAAGAAATGGCATCATTCAACATTGCTGCAAAGAACACGGAAGATGCCCGTGCCATTGGAATGCAAAAAGGGGTCAATGTTGCTCTAAAGGCTAATGTTGTTGAGAAAGATGAGGACGAAAGAGATTTTGAGGGTGCCTCCATGGACTGCCCCAATGAAGTCAAACATGCTCATGGTGAGTACATGGCATTTTACGCAAGGAACTTTTGGAAGGATCCAGCCAAGGCCAAGTCAGAACTCGAGCGTAAGAATGGGTCAAGTGGAAGAAGAGAAAGTGGCCCAAAACTGAGAACATGCTACAATTGTGGAGATAGGCTGCACTTTGTGGCTGAGTGTCCATATCAAAATAGAGAATACAATGGTGGCAGGCTCATCCTTAAAGAAAAATCGAAGGCACCTAAGAAGAAGCCATTTATCAAAAAGAATGGCCCTTACAAGAAGCAACCCAAGATTATCTTGGTGGCACAAGAAGAATACTCCTCTACAAGTGAAGATGAAGAGGATGAAGACAGTTCTCGTGAGGTGGCTGCTATAGCTACCACATCAAATCCATCATCTCTCTTCGACTCGCCAAACGAAAACATCATCAATAACAACGTCACTTGTCTTATGGCAAGAGGGTCTGAGGTATCAACTTCTAGTTCTTCATTCCCTAAGACTAACATAAATATGGATATGGATGATCATACTAGTCTTAAAATGAAAGAAGAAGTTATTGCTTTGGACAACTTTTTCACTAACTTGCAAGGTGAGCACAAACTTCATTTTGATGCTCTTATGAGTCAAGTTGCCCAAGCCGAAGATCTCCTTGAAGAAAAGGGCAGAATTGAAAGAGAAGACGCCTTGGAGATAGCTTCTTTGAAGAATGCCTTGGAAGAGGAAGAGGAAGATCGAGTATCTTTGGAAGAGAGACTCGAATCCATTGAGGAGTCACATGAAGAAGTTGTGGCTCATCTCATCAAAGAACGTGACAACGCTCTTGCCAAGGTAAAGAAACTAAAGAAGGAAAAGATTGAATTTGGGGCTGCTCATGCCAGACTCTCAGAGAAGTTTGAGAAACTTGACATTGCTCACAAGGCATTGGAGAGTGAACACTCTACTCTAAATGAGTCTCATGATCAGCTCCAAACTCAATTGAGGAAGTATGATGTGCCCAACACCTCCACATCATCTTACGAAAAAGAAGAGCTTGCAAAAGGATCTCAACACAAAGGTAAAGAAGTTCTAGATGAGATACTTAGCAAGCAAAGAACAAACAATGGAAAAGAGGGTCTTGGTTATATTCCCAAGACAAGGAACAAGAAGAACAAGAAGAAGAAGAAGAGCAAGACTACTCAACCAAAGACTAGCACCACCACCAATGACAAGTCTAATTATGATGGTTTTGTAGGGGCTAACAATCCTAACTTTGAGTTATATTGTGATCATTATGGTGATGTTATGATAGTTATGTAGGTCCTTATGATTGTTACATTCCTTGGTCTATTTGGGTCCCCAAGACCCTTGTCACTAACATGAGAGGACCCATTGAAAAATGGGTACCTAAAACCAAGAAGTAATTTTCTTGCAGGGCTATGCTTCCGGTGGGTCTAAATGGGTACTCGATAGCGGATGCACGAGTCACATGACCGGAAGCAAGGAGATCATCACGGAGATGCGGCCAAATCATGATCATATAACCGTCTCCTATGGTGACAAGTCTAAATATGAGGTATTGGGTCTTGGCAAAGTTGTGGTGGCTCACGATATCTCTCTCGTGGATGTCATGCTTGTTGAGACCCTCGGTTACAATTTACTTTCAGTTCGCGCCCTTGGTAAGATGGGCTTTGTAGTTTTATTGATGCTGATTTGGTGGTACTCTTGTGGAGCAAGTCTCTAAAAGTCGCTTTCGTGGGATATGTCGAAAATGACCTGTACGTGGTGGACTTTTCGGGGAAAACCACTAAAGGACCGAAGTGTTTTTGGAAAGGCTAACGCAGGTAGGTTATGGCATCACCGACTAGCCCAAGTCAATATGAGAACTTTGTAAAGTCTCCACAAGGGTGGCCACATCCTTGGACTAAAAGAAAATGTCTCCTTTGCCAAAGATCGTGTTTGTAGGGCTTGTGTTGAAGGGAAAATGCATGACTCTCCTCATCGAAGGAAGACTATTATTTCATCAAAAAGGATCTTAGAGCTCCTTCATGTGGACCTCCATCCCATGCAAGCCTTGGTGGGAAGAAGTACTGTCTTGTGATCGTTGCTGATTACTCAAGATACACTTGGGTCTATTTCTTCAAGTTGAAGAGCGAGACTCAACAAACGGTCATCGACTTCGCCAACGAGGTTCAACATCAACACAACATCCCTATTCTGGCAATAAGAAGTGATAACGGCTCGGAGTTCAAGAACTACACCTTAAATGAGTTCCTAAGTGAAGAGGGGATAAGACATCAATATTCCGCTACGTACACCCCTCAACGAAATGGTGTTGCTGAGAGGAAGAACCGGACTCTAATGGATATGGCAAGGTCTATGCTAGCCGAATTCAAGTCTCCATATCTCTTCTGTGCTGAAGCAATCTCTACCTCTTGTCATTCATCCAACCGGTTATACCTCCGTAAAACCTTGGACAAGACTCAGTATGAAATACTTACCGGTAACAAGCCAAACATCTCATACTTTCGGGTATTTGGGTGTAAGTGTTTCTTTCTCATCAAGGGAGTTCGTTTATCTAAATTTGAGTGTAAGGCTTTAGAAGGTATTTTTGTTGGTTATGGTGTCGAATCCTACACTTATAGAGTCTACAATAAGCTCTCCGGAACTGTTGTAGAATCTTGTAGTGTGGTGTTCGAGGAAAATGACGGCTCCCGTGCGGGGGCAATTTGATGTTTGTGATGCAGATGTTGATATACCCCAAGATGCCATAAGAAGAATGGGCGTGGGATTTTTCCGCCCCATTGAGGAACCCCTTGTGGAGGATCGGGAAGGACAATGCTCTACTCATGAAGAGACCTCATCTACACATACTCAACATGCTCCAACCACGGGAGTAACTTCTACACCAACTCCACCAATTGCTTAAGGTCAACATGCTCCTGGATGTCCCAGGCTGAATTATCCGGTCGACACCGGATTATCCAACCACCACTCCCCTGACGACCAAATTGTGCATCCTATCGAAGAAACTGCTGCAAGCTCGAGGCCGGATTTTCCGGCTGACCCCGGATTATCCGGCCCCTCGCCAATTCAAGCAAGTTCCAGGAAACCCAATGAAATTGCATCAAGTTCTCCTAGGATGGATTATCCGGCCTCGCCCTCAGTTGGATTATCCAGCCCTGAAACTCCTGATGGTCAGCAGCCTCCTGTTACGACTGCTGACCCACCTCAAGGGCATACTTCGTCATCTTCTACTACTGATAATCAGACTTCTAATCAAGGTCAAGCAAATGATTCCAACGAATACTCAAGTGATGAAACTATTCCACCAAGTGACAACAAGCTTATTGAACTTCGTCGCAAGGCTCGTGCTAATCGGAACCTTGAGTTAAGGGGTCATACTCTTGACAAAGTTGTAGATGATATTCGACGAAGGGTTTCCACAAGAAGGGAATTGGCATGTTTTGGTGAGCATCAAGCTCATATCTCTATGGTGGAAGCTAAGAAGGTGTTTGAATCTCTTGAAGATCCGGACTGGGTTGTTGCTATGCATGAAGAGTTGAATAACTTTGTGCGTAACAAGGTCTAGAAACTAGTCGAGAAGCCCAAGGATTGCCGCAATGTTATCAACACTAAATGGATATTTAAAAACAAGCAAGATGAGAATGGAATTGTTGTAAGGAACAAGGCAAGACTAGTGGCACAAGGCTATTCCCAACTTCAGGGCATTGACTTTGGCGAGACCTATGCTCCCGTGGCTCGTCTTGAGTCCATCCGTATCCTTCTTTCTTATGCTGCCCATAATAATTTTAAATTGCAGCAAATGGACGTTAAGAGTGCTTTTCTTAATGGTCCTCTACATGAGCTGGTATATGTACAACAACCCCCGGTATTTGAGGATCCTAACTTCCTGAACCATGTCTACAAACTCGATAAGGCACTCTATAGCCTTAAACAAGCCCCACGTGCGTGGTATGAGCACCTTAAAGAGATTTTGTTAGACCGTGGCTTCGAAGTTGGGAAAATTGATCACACTCTTTTTACTAAGAAGGTTAAGGGGGAGCTCTTTGTATGAAAACTATATGTAGACGACATCATCTTTGGTTCTACTAATAAATCTTTTAATGATGAATTTTCAAAGCTTATGACTGACAGGTTTGAGATGTCTATGATGGGGGAGTTATGGTTCTTTCTTGGATTCGAGATCAAGCAACTTAGAGAAGGAACCTTCATCAATCAAGCTAAATACATCCAAGACATGCTCAAGAGATTCAAGATGATGGATCTTAATGGCGTCGCCACTCCGATGCAAACAAAATGTCACCTTGAACTTAACCCCCACGGTAAAGATGTGGACCAAAAGGTATACCGGTCCATGATCGGCTCTCTTCTTTACCTCTGCGCATCTAGATCCGATATGGTGTTGAGTGTGGGGGTGTGTGCAAGGTATCAAGCAACTCCTAAAGAAAGCCACTTAGTGGCGGTCAAGAGGATCTTCCGATATTTGGTTCATTCCCCTAACTTTGGTCTATGGTATCCCAAGGGCTCCAATTTCTCTCTATGTGGTTATACTGATTCAGATTGGACCAGTGATAAGGATGATTGGAAATCAACTTCTGGAGCTTGTCAGTTTTTGGGAAGATCTCTAGTTTGTTGGCCATCTAAAAAGAAGAATTTTATTTCTCGCTCCACCACCGAAGCTGAATATGTTGCTGCTGCTAGCTCCTGCACTCAGTTATTATGGATGAGGCAAACTTTAAAGGAATACGGTGTCAATTGTGACAAAGTGCCTCTTTTATGCGATATTGAAAGTGCAATCAAAATTGCGTACAATCTGGTACAGCACACAAGGACAAAGCATATTGAGATTCGGAATCATTTTATTCGGGACCATGTTGCTCGAGGCGATATTGATCTATCTTTTGTGAGCATGAATAACCAACTTGCTGATATTTTCACGAAGCCACTTGATGAAGCCAGGTTTTGCTACTTGAGGAATGAGCTAAATATCATTGATTCAAGGATCTTGTCTTGATTAACCATGCACTCACTCGTACATATCAATCTTATTTGGTCTAGATGTGGGCATGGATATAGGGGGAGTGTGATCCTAATTTATTGGGCTAACCCTCCCCCCATAATGCCGAAAGCAAGTCAAATCATTTCTGTTAATATCATTTTGTGATATGTGAGCTTATTGATGAGTATTGGTTATGAACCCAAGATACATCTTCGCGGTGTCATACCATACACTCCAACAAGGTGGCTTCAGCCACCACCCTCTTCCTTTAGAAGAGTTGGATTTATTTGGATCTTCCATGATCGCACGAGGACTACCAGTGATACCTTGGGGCACTAGCATCGCTCTTCTTCCTTTTGTGCGCCTCGATGCCAAAGGGGGAGAAGTAGTTCTATTAGGTCTTCGAGGATTTGCATGGGTCGGGCACAAGCATTTGCACTTTTCCTATTCGTCGATGTGGGCATATGGCTTGTGCCCATTTAGCGTTGAACTTTAACTTGTGGTTTGTATGAAACTTTGTGTCTGTGGTTTTGTGGATTATTCATATGGAGTCATCTATCTTATTGGTTATTCTTATGGCTATTGGATATCTATATCGAGGGAGGCGTGCTCTATGGCTATCATTGGATATTCTTATAATGTATTAAGGACGCTTCTATCGCCCTACCGGTGGTATCAGCTTTTCACATTTGTTCCAATGATTTAGACTTTACCCTCTTGTGTGTATTTGTAATCAACTGCAATTGTTTATATGCACACATTGAGGGGGAGTCTTTATCTTTCATTAAATCTTGTTGCCTTGAGAATTTTCCTGCAACTCCTAGTATTGTCATCTAACACCAAAAAGGGGGAGATTGAAAGAACATTTCATGGTTCCCTGTGTTTTGAGTGTTAGATAACAATACCGTGGAGTTTTCTCTTGTGCTCTAAGTGTGCAGGGATTGTTCTGGTGTTTTGGGGGGCCAGATTATCCGCCCCACCAAGGGCCGGATTATCCGTCCTAACTCATCGATCAAAGGCAGCCAAGGCGCGACGCTCGAAGTGGGTTCGGATTTTCTCCCAGAAAATCCGAACTAGGGCGGTTTTTCCTCCCTAGGCCGGATAATCCGGCCTACGCATGGGGACGGATAATCCAGCCCCCAGAAATCAATCAAAGGGCGCCAAGGCGCGACGCTCGGAGTGCGGTCGGATTTTCTCCTGGAAAATCCGAACAGGGGCGGTTTTTCCTCCATTGGCCGGATAATCCGGCCTTCACATGGGGCCGGATAATCCGGCCCCCAGGAGGCGATCAAGGGCAGGCTCGGCTCGTCGCTCTGAGTGGGGGCGGTTTATCTATCGGATAATCTGAGTTTGGGGCGGAGTTTTTCTCCAGACCGGATAATCCGGCCCTCACTTGGGCCGGATAATCCGGCCCCCAAAGGCTCCAACGGCTCAATTGGGGAAGGGGGTATAAAAACCATTTCTTCCCCTTCAGGCAAAAATCTTGATTCATTTGAAAATTGTTAGACCCTTTGCAAGAGCTCTCTCTCTAGATCTCCCACTTCAACCACCCGAAGGCTTCGATCTTTGGGGGAATTGAAGGAGGAGACTATCTTCATCGCCATCACGAATCAAGCGCATCAACTCCTCTCCATTTATTTGGAGAAATCCCCGATCTAGTATTCTTACTAATATCTAGATCTTGTATTTTGTTATTGATAACTTGTTCTTGTGGCAGCTTGTTGTCATTAGGAGCCTCCAATTTGGTTGTGGAGTTGTGCCCCGCTAGTTGTGTAAAGGCACCGGTACCTTCCTCGAAGGGTTCCTATAGTGGAAAGGTGGATCAGGCCTTTGGTGGAAGTATCCATCGGAGAATAGGGTGAGGCCTATTGTGGCGTGGTGATCTTAGTACCGCCCACCCCTCCAACGCAGATGTACTTCCCTTAACAAGGAAGGAACTGCGGTAAAACAAATCCTGTGTCTCTGCGTGCTTCACTACGGTTCACTCGTTCCTCTTTCCACTCGCCTCTTACTCGCTAGTAGATAGGTTTGCATATAGGGAAATTCTTCTAAATAGTTATCTAGAGAATTTACCTTTTGTGTTAAGCCTAAACTTGAAAAAGCATTAAAATTTGAAGTAGCACCTATTCACCCCCCCCCCTCTAGGTGCCCATACGATCCATTTCACTCACTCTCCTCGTTCTCCCACCAATCGACGCCAAGGTCGCCTCGCTCCTCTGCTCGCGTCGAGGCCCCCGCCGCCTCGCTCCTTTCACGGATCCTCCGCCACCCACCTACCTCTCTCCCTGGTGCAGTGTCGCCGTCGCAGGTCGCTCGTCCGCACATCTCCACTGCCGGTCGCCACGCATCACCGACCAGGCCCGGGCCCCCGCTCGCCTTAGCGAGAGCCTCCCTGCTCACTAGGCTGGGAGCCCGCGACCCTGCGACCTGCGCGTCGCCCGGAACCGCAAGCTCGACCTCGCCCTATTCTGTCCGCCTTGCCGTCCTCTGCGCCCCGTCGCTGCCCGCCGGATCCTGAGCCCGTGCCTTGGTCCCTTGCCTCCAGGAGCTCCTCTGGCAGCCTTCGTGACAACGACCCAAGCCGCTCGCCTCGACGTCCTCGCCGCCCCGCATCAAGCTCCTCTGGCCGCCGCCCCTGTAGAGCCCTCCTCACTCTGGGCACCGCCTGCACTCTACTCGAGCATGCACCGTCGTTGTGGGGCCTAGAGCTCCGCTGCCGCTTCGTTCATCTGCCTTGCCACCAACGGGACTGCAAGCTCCTGCCGCTTGACTACCTTGCTCGAGCGCCGCATGCACGCCTCTGCTTTGGTCGCCCATGCGTGTCCTCTGCAGAATCCGTGACCCAAGGACATGGTGATACTCTGACGAAGTTATTGTGGTGTGTGTAGTGGTATGTTGCCACCCCAAACACCGATGAAAAGATCGGATATCAAGCTCTTCTTCATGGACCTTCAATGACGATGCACTGATCCAATGCTGCACCCTGTGGTTTTCTACACGGAACACCAAGATCGTTTTCACAGATCCGATGGCGGTTGCCTCGAAGACCGACCCTGTCAAACCCTCGAAACCCGCAAGATGGCCGAACCCACCGAGCCCCCCAAGATCTACGATCCAAGATGTGTGACCCTGATCTGATCCCTCTGTTTTATAAATTGCCATTCACATACTTGTTGCATATAAATTATTCATGATCACATACATATTCATGTGTTTGGGGGTATTTTGTCGACTCACCTGATAATTAAATATGGATACTATATGCGGGCTTTTCTAGTCTTATATTGGCTCCATTTAAATTTGTGTAGCAAACCGATGTCGTGTTTTGCCTTGTTAAGACACCATTTAAAATGCGGGGTATCTAAATAACTTGAACCTTCTAATTATTTGCCGGGACCCTGAATCCGCTTAATATTGCCTAATAGCATCATATCCTTGCCATGTCATGCATCATATCATAAACATGTCGAATCTTCTACCGTAGTATTAAATAGTGCATCCGATGTTTCTTCTAGTGCTTTGCTTCTTCACGGGCTAGGCCGTTGAGTTGATGCGAGTACCGACAAGTTCTTCGGATAATGTTCTTCGACAGTGTTTCCCAGGCGAGCATTCTCCCCCTTTCTACCTATTTTGTGTTTATAATCTTTACTTCCTCCTGTTGATCTATTGGTATCCGTGATGCGATGCTTTAGTTCCCGTGCACCATTTATATTCCTTGCATCCTCTATATTGCCTTGGACACATCCTATTGCATGTTGTTTGATAGATAGTCGGTATTGTGAGTCATAGTTGCTTGCTCAGGTGCTGCATCATGTCGTTGTCGTTCCACCGTTGATGGAAGGTTGGCGCATGCTTAATGGTGGAGATGCTTAATGGTGGAGATGATCATGACTTTAAATACAACTTGATAATTGATGGGGATAGATATAAATAATGTAGAGGAACCGGTGGGAAATAGCTAATATTTGGATCTTCCACGCTCACTTGTGTCCCTTAGGCCCCGACTACTTGATACCTGTTCCTTGACTATTCGCACAATCCACATACGGGAGACTCTATGAATCCCCCTTTGCCTGAGCTTGATTCACACTTTATTTCTTGGGGCCACAAACTAGTTTGGGGCTTTATTACTATCCTGTACCTATGCCATGCATTACTACTTTATTTACAATTGTTCATGGAGCACCTGTACTGTTTTGGATCGTGACACGTTTTCGCTGTATCGACAAGCCCATTCACACTTTCGGGTTCCTAGTCGTTTACCGCCGTCTACACAAACCCTGGGTCCGTCTCGGTGCCGGCCAACTTCGTTGCGGGTAGCTTAGTGGGGTGCCCCCCTGAAATGATTTATGAATCTTGTGAATGCTTTATCGTGAGGCCTCGTTGCTTTTTATTTGGTTTTTCTCGAGGTTGATTGTGTGTGTGTGTTGCTATTTGTGCACCCCTGCAGGGTAAATCTTTCTGAAAGCCGTGTCCGCAGTTATGGACGACTTGGAGCACAGTATTTCGATCATAGACAACTATAACTAAAGTAGTGCTATAAATTTGACTTGACATGTCTAGTAATCAGTTTCACTACAACGGAATGAGTAAATAAAAGTGCGAACAACTGCTGGTTTTGGGAAGTATTATGCTATCTATATCTGACTAGTAAGTGCTACAACTATAATGGAATGGATAAAACTACCAACTGTGTGAGTTCCTTGGTTTGACTTCCTCGTTTGGTCTCGAGGGGGAAATACCAGGATGGGTATGATTGGTGTTAGTATCTGGTTGGTTCTGAATGGGTCTTCTTATCTCTCTCTCTAATAGCCGACAGTTGTATTGAGTCTCTGTAGGTTGTTAGTGCTGCTTCGCTACCGCTTCGGTCCACCATACCTATGTAGGTGAGAGCCGCCGAATTCTGGACTCGCCTTGTACTGGCCTCAGTACTGAGCACTCTCTTTTTCCTTCGCCCTTTGTCAGCAACCCTTTTGTTTTAGCAGGTTTGAGATCGACGTCGTTAGCAGGGTTACCCTTCCGGCTTGGCCTAGGCAGGGTTATGGACGCCATTGGTTATTCTTCAGGGCTCTTAGCCTCATTTGCATATTGTCCGTACTTGGACGTTGTATCGTTTTCAAGGTGATTTGGATCTTTGTACTGTATATCTGTATTCTTGACCCTTTGAGTCGTTGTTGTATATATATGTTCTGTGGGTTCCATCATGGACTATTGTGTAATGATATTCCTTCGCTTTCCACCAGCACGCAAGTGCCTGGTGGGAATCTTTGAATCGTTTCTATGCGGGTTTGGCGGGAATCGCTAAAACTTGCATAGGGCCAATTCGAGGGTGTTACAAAGTGGTATCATAGCCCAGTAGTTGCGATACCCCACTGTTCTAGCCTGTAGGATAACCTAGCTAACGGCCGATGTAGAGTCTCAAACCTATTTTGCAAAAATCGTTTGGATAGATCTTATTAGGTCTGCTTTTACTGCTTACACCGATGCTATTCTCATCTTACCTCTGCGTGTTTTGAATCTACTCTCTTACCTTCTTCAAGTCCAGGGATTCTCGTGGTTGGGTTTCCTTCGTACCTTTAGGGTTTTGAATTCCTTCCTATTGCAACTATGTTTCTATATCTGGGTTTAGTGAAGTCTGGTGAATCTTCCATCTGTGGTACCCTACTTCCATATCTTCCGGTGTTTCCAACACGACAACATCATCATCTACTTGGATCCGATGAAGATCCTACATCACTCCTTTGTTTCCGAAACTTGCTTGTCGAGATATTCAATCTGAACTCTGAGAATGGGTTGCACGCTTTTCTACTGAATGCGTGGAGTAATAGTTTGGGTGCGTGATGGATTGGCCCCCATGCCGACTACTCATTCTATTTGCTCTCGTACATTGAAGTGGATGAGGTTGCATATTTTTCTCTCCTGCTATCGAATTCAGAGTTGGCATTATCTTTTGATACCTTTACCTTCATCTTTTGTTTATCCGGAGTGTTACCTCAACGAACGTGGGCAACCCCTTGTTGGTGGTGTCGCTGATTTCAAGATGGAACAATAATCGTGTTAGTGGTGTCATGAGGATCTCCACGAAGCGAGAAGATATAGATCATCAGCCTTCTTCCCCGTACCATGAGGCGGATCTCGACCACGAGATCCATTGTTAGTGGTGTCGAATTGTAGCACCCCGGTAAAACCACTACTAGAAAATCGATGGGGGTTTCTGTTTTGTGCATCATCATGACCGCATGCTCATGTCATCATGCCACATTGCATTTGAGCATTTTCATGTCTGCATGCATATGTTTGTCTAAAACTATTTTTCCAAAATCCTATCTTTGTTTTCTAAATACCCCCTCTCTATTTCAAATGTAAAACCCGGTCCTTCCAAATATTTTGTTTTGTCTATAAACTAATTACAACAGGCTACTTAAAACAAAATAAATAAATAAAAACCAATTTAATAAAATCCTGGGGAGGCAGCCTACCCGGTCAGGACAGAGGCCGAACCGGACCAGACTACCAACTACCCGGTCCAACCAAACCAGATCTATCAAAATCCTAACCCTGGACTAAACCCTAACCCAACCATTCAACCACCCCGCCGCCGCCTATCTCACACGCACACTGATCCAGTCCACGCCATCCAGCATGCGACGCAACCACCGTGACTCTCCCTTGTAGCCACGCACCACCACTGACCCCACCCGCACGCGCCCGCACGTCGCGAGTGACGCGTCTGCTCTGGCCCCACCCCGCACCTAGCCCAGCTCCACCACCCCGCGTCGGCGCGTGACCCACTCCTCTCTCCGTCACGCTCCTCTTTCTCCCACCAACCACCGCCAAGGTCGCCTCACTCCTCTGCTCGCGCCGAGGCCCCCGCCGCCTCGCTCCTTGCACGGATCCTCCGCCGCCCACCTACCTCTCTCCCTAGGGCAGCATCGCCATTGCCGGCCGCTCGTCCACGCGTCTCTACCGCCGGTCGCTGCACATCACCGATCGGGCCCGAGCCCCCGCTCGTCTTAGCAAGAGCCTCCCTACTCGCTAGGCTGGGAGCCCGCGACCCTACGACCTGCACATCGCCTCGAACCGTAAGCTCGACATCGCCCTGTTCCGTCCGCCTCGCCGTCCTCTGCGCCCGTCGCCGCCCGCCGGATCTCGAGCCCGTGCCTCGGTCCCCTGCCACTAGGATCTCCTCTGGACGCCTTCGTGACGATGACCCCAGTCGCTCGCCTCAATGTCCTCCCTATCCCACATCAAGCTCCTCTGGCCGCCGCCCCTGAAGAGCCCTCCTCCTCTGGGCACCGCCTGCACTCTACTCGAGTGCGCGCCGTTGTTGCGGGGCCTGGAGCTCCGCCGCCGCCTCCTTCATCTGCCTTGCCACCATCGGGACTACAAGCTCCTTCCGCTCGACTGCCTTGGTTGAGAACCGCATGCATGCCACTACTTTGGTCACCCATCCGTGTCCTCTGCAGAATCCGCGACCCAAGGACACTGTGATACTCTGACGAAGTTGTTGTGGTGTGTGTAGTGGTATGTTGCCACCCAAAACACCAATGAAAAGATGGGCGATCAAGCTCTTCTTCATGGACCTTCGATGACGATGCACCGATCCGATGCCGCACCCTTTGGTTTTCTACACGGAACACCAAGGTCGTGTTCACGGATCCCAAGGAGGTTCCTCGAAGACGGACCCCGTCAAACCCTCGGAACCCCCAAGGTCGCCGAACCCTCCGAGACCCCCCCAAGATCTTCGATCCAATATGTGTGACCCAGATATGATCCCTCTCTTTTATAAATTGCCATCCACATACTTGTTGCATATAAATTATTCATGATCGCATACATATTCATGTGTTTGGGGGTATTTTGTCGACTCACCTGATAATTAAATATGGAGACTATATGCGGGCTTTTCTAGTCTTATATTGGCTCTATTTAAATTTGTGTAGCGAACTGATGCCATGTTTTGCCTTGTTAAGACAACATTTAAAATGCGGGTATCTAAATAACTTGAACCTTCTAATTATTTGTCGGGACCCCGATTCCGCTTAATATTGCATAATTGCATCGCATCCTTGCCATGTCATGCATCATATCATAAACATGTCGGATCTTCTGCCATAGTACTAAATAGTGCATCCGGTGTTTCTTCTAGTGCTTTGCTTCTTCATGGGCTAGGCCGTTGAGTTGATGCGAGTACCGACAAGTTCTTCGGATAATGTTCTTCGACAGTGTTTCCCAGGCGAGCATTCTCCCCCTTTCTACCTATTTTGTGTTTATAGTCTTTACTTCCTCATGTTGATCTATTTCTATCCGTGATGTGATGCTTTAGTTCCCGTGCACCATTTATATTCCTTGCAGCCTCTATATTGCCTTGGACACATCCTATTGCCTATTGTTTGATAGATAGTCGGTCTTGCGAGTCATAGTTGCTTGCTCAGGTGCTGCTTCGTTATGTTGTCGTTCCACTGTTGATGGAAGGTTGGCACATGCTTAATGGTGGAGATGCTTAATGGTGGAGATGATCATGACTTTAAATACAACTTGATTAATTGATGGGAATAGATATAACTAATGTAGAGGCATTAGTAGGCAATAGCTAATATTTGGATCTTCCACGCTCACTTGTGTCCCGTAGGCCCCGAGTACTTGATACCTGTTCCTTGACTATTCCCACTATCCACATACATGAGACTATGAATCCGCCTTTGCCTGAGCTTGATTCACACTTTATTTCTTGGGGCCACAAACTAGTTTGGGGCTTTATTACTATCTTATACCTATGTCATGCTTTACTGCTTTATTTACGATTTTGCGTGGAGCACCTGTACTATTTTGGATCATGACACGTTTTCGCTGTATCGACAAGCCCAGTCACACTTTCAGGTTCCCAGTCGTTTATCACCGTCTACACAAACCCTGGGTCCGTCTCAGAGCCGACCAACTTCGTTGCGGGTAGCTCAGTGGGGTGGCCCCCTGAAATGATTTATGAATCATGTGAATGCTTTGTCATGAGGCCTTGTTGCTTTTTATTTGGTTCTTCCCGAGGTTGATCGTGTGTGTGTTGCTATTTGTGCTCCCCTACAGGGTAAATCTTTCTGAAAGCCATATCCACGGTTATGGACGACTTGGAGCACAGTATGTCGATCATAGACAACTATAACTAAAATAGTGCTATAAATTTGACTTGACATGTCTAGTAATCAGTTTCAGTACAACGGAATGAGTAAATAAAAGTGCCAACAACTGCTAGTTTTGGGATGTATTATGCTAATTGTATCTGACTACTAAGTATCGCAACTCCAATGGAATGGTTAACTAAAACTGCCCACTGCTTATGATATCGGGATGACTCATGCTAGTAAGTGTTGCAACTATAATGGAATGGATAAAACTGCCAACTGTGTGAGTTCCTTAGTTTGACTTCCTCGTTTGGTCTCGAGGGGAAAATACCAGGATGGGTATGATTGGTGTTAGTATCAGGTTGGTTCTGAATGGGTCTTCTTGTCTCTCTCTCTAATAGCTGACAGTTGTATTGAGTCTCTATAGGTTGTTAGTGCATGCTTCGCTGCCGCTTCAGTCCACCATACCTATGTAGGCGAGAGACGCCAAATTCTAGACTCGCCGTGTACTGGCCTCGGTACTGACCACTCTCTTTTTCCTTCGCCCTTTGTTGGCAACCCTTTTGTGTTAGCAGGTTTGAGATCGACGTTGTTAGAAGGGTTACCCTTCCAGCTTGGCCTGGGCAGGGTTATGGACGCCATTGGTTATTCTTCAAGGCTCTTAGCCTCATTTGCATATTGTCCGTACTTGGAAGTTGTATCCTTTTTAAGGTGATTTGGATCTTTGTAATGTATATCTGTATTCTTGACACTTTGAGTCATTGTTGTATATATATGTTCTGTGGGTTCCATCATGGACTACTATGTAATGATATTCCTTCGTTTTCCACCTGCACGCAAGTGCATGGTGGGCATCTTTGAATCGTTTCTATGCGGGTTTGGCGTGAATCGCTAAAACTTGCATAGGGCCGATTTGAGGGTGTTACACTCACGTGCATGATGTAACAACTCATTGATATCATGACACCGATGGTGCCGAACAATACTCTTGATGTTAAAATTTAGCCCATGGAGAAAACATTGCATGGTCATCTCAATTGACTCACGTACTCTCGCTCATTGTATAAGCATCTCTGTCTCCATGTAATATTCATCAACGGTCTTAAAACCTTGCTTCACTTGTTGTAACTTATCGAAGACAGAACACAAATAATTAGGAGGGCCAAAACAAGCTCCCATAACCTCCTTCCTGGTGTGCCAAGTAATAATAGGTGGATCACTATCTTCTTGCATTGCTCCTCCAATGCCATCCCACCATCGCAATGCATAACCATCAAACTCAAAACTAGCAAGCCTGATCTTTCTATCTTCCATGTAGTTATGTAAGCACCATAACTTATCTTTCTTCATCTCCTAGGTGAGGTATTCTTTAACATTAGTGCCTCCCTCAAACCTGGGTATGGAGAATTTGGGCTTACCTAGTGCATCATCAGGCGGTGCAGCTGCATGTAGAGGAAAACATTGACGACTGACGGGGGAAAATACACGTCAACAACCTCCATGAGCACCACATGGCCTCCAGGGCCATCACCACGATCGTTGCCAACCATAGGGACAACGGTTATATTCTCATCATTAACCCTGGCATCATCATCCAAAGCATGTGGATGTTGTTGCTGCTCTATTAGCAACCTCATACCATTCCCAAACTCTATCAAAGCACGCATACTTGTTTGAATCTCTGTGACCTGTGTTTGGATTGCTGTGACTGTCTTGATAGTCTCTTCCAACTGTATCTCCGTAAGCTAAGCATCACTTTCAATTTTGTCCATTTTGCGAGTAAAGATTCCTTGCAGATGATCTCGCAATGCTTCATATTTGTGCCACGTAACTGTAGTATCAACATCCTTTTTCTTATGCACATCAACATCACCAGAAGACATGATTAGTAGATTAGTACATGAAATAAAAAACCTTTTGGTGGATCCCTCACAACTCACTCACAAAGGCAAGAAAAGGAAATCTTACTGTTCCAAAGTGAATTAGTAAAAGCTTACCAACTTGGATAAACAACACGTGCATAGATGTGATGAAGCGAATACCAAGGGTACAAGAACGATCACACGACAAAGCAGGAGTATGAAGTGGAGTTGTAGGTATGGTTACCTAACTACACCAAAGCAATTCCTAGTGTTGATCATGCAATAAACACCCAAGAAAACACACACATTAGAGATAAACATGGAAAAGAAACTTATGAACCGGAATATTGCAATGAATAAGGTAGATGCTAGTAATAGCTCAAAATAAACCGTCACAAGATTGCTCAATCTACAAGTGCAATTATGAACTAGGCCTCCAAACAACTTTGATATATCTCTTTTATCACTTTTGTATCTCTTTTCTTTTCTTTCTTTTTTCAATTTTTCAACTATTTGACACAATGTAGTAATAATGCAACACTTTCGAACAAATTGGGCCAGATACTCTGGTTTACGTCAGGCAGATACTCTGCGGATGCCGGATAGTCCAGTGTGTTTTTGCTAGATAGTACGGTCTATCTTGGGCAAAACTTATGTACTTCAAAACCTTAATGAGAAGCTTGTTCAGAGAAAAGTAACTAGTCTCGTAGGTACGTTCCTAGGCACAGATGTTGTAGAAAGGCTATAGCTAAGTTAAAAACAAAGGTATGTTATGTGGACTCTGATAAGTGGATGCAAACTAGCGGAAAACCATGACGAATAACTCAAAAACGAAAAACAAACAAAACATCAAGGAAAAACTAGACACTACGACTCGTACTGGAAGAGATCGGATCAAAGAAATGACAATGACCAGCAACTATGACTCAACACCGATGCGATCTAGGCTATGGAAGAGACTAACCATAATATTTTTGTATGGATTTTTCTATATAGGACGAAATAACAACTAACTATGGATGGATTTGTGGATGCCTACCGAAGAAACGCTAGAAATCTGATACCAAGATGATATAGGTGGCCCGATCTTCTCAATAAGCGAGGTGGATATATGATGATAGTGGGTGGAGATAACTTGTATGCCGCTCACGAACCTCTCAGTCGATCCTTGATGCAAATGCAATAGCTCTCAACCCTTGTGGATATTCGCAACTTCACACAAACTTGCGCACGTAGACACTGACCACGAAGCATTTTGCAATCTTCTAATTTCCAATGGAACAACATATCACACAAAACTTGTATTTGGCTAGATCCCAATGGATCCAACAAATCACACTTGATCGATAGTAGCAAACACACCAGATTGATACGAATTGTTCCAGGGGTTCAATTAGATGGAAGTAGCAGAATCTAGGGTTTACTTTAAACATGGTCTAAAACTAGCTATTGGGACGTACCATGGCTTATATGGGTGGCTGGGACATCCAAAAACCGAGACAAAGATGTATTAGACTTTAAACTGATACAAGATGACTCAGACCAGATTTGGTGGGCGGCCCAAAATTCCGACTAGTATGCGTCGGACATTCTAGCTAAGCCGGACACTCCTTGTGGAGTGCACCGGATAATCCATTCCTGGGGGAACTTCAGAATTTTCCAGCCAGGGTCCAAGTGGCTTCCGCTTTGGCCTTCAGACTAGCTGCCACCTTGACACTTCTCGGGCAGGCCGGACTGTGCGGGGTGATTCGTCCGGACACGCCGGTCTTTGCAGGAAAACATTGCGTCCTTCTTCTCGATGATCTCCTCCTCGCTTCGTAGGCCTGTCTCCCACTCCTCCCTCACGCATCCATGGATAATCATCATGTCGGGCTTCTCTTGCATCAGCACTTCTTCTCCTCACGCCATGCTTATTTCTTCAACGAAGCTGATCATACATAAGTGCAAAGACTTAGGCAGTATAAAATTCTCATCAACAAAAACATCAGATTCATTTAGAAGTGAATTCACCTATTGTTCAAGTAGCTTGGAACGGGCTCTAGTAATGGGTCCAATCCTGATCTAATTGGACTTGGTCTTGGCAGTAACATAAACAACTTCATTAGGAGTTGGAGATAGAAAATCAGTAGGGATGTCCTCATCACATCTCATCCAAATCAGATAAATTAACGGCTTTTCTAGGTTCATCAAGAATCTGGCGGAAGTATTTGATTAAATCTCTAACTGCGCCAATCCATTATGTGCAAGACTCGGAAGTGGAGGCATCCGTAATGTTGAGTGGCTCTATGAAAAGACAAAGTCAAAAATCTGACGAAAAGTCAGAAAAATATACAAAGAATAAAAAAGGTAAGGAGTTGGCAAAATTACCAAAGATGGATCGATCCAATTGAGTTTTCTCAAACTTCGAAGTTCACCCGGAAGAGCCTCGGTGATGTCGCCCTGCCTATTCAATTCCGACATCAAATCTTCAATTTCTTTATCTCAGAGGGCCATGGTTCTATCAAGCTTCTCAATGGCATGGTTGTTGGACTCCAGGAGATTTTTGACGCTTTCCTCGTGATCTTTCTTGAGTTTCTCGAGCTCTCGAAAAAGTCCAGTGTTTTCCATATCCAAGACCTTGAAATTCTCCTCCTCCTCCACAAGTTTGCTAGATTGCTTCAACAAGTCTAAAATGGCAAAAGAAAAGATAGTCGAATAAAAATTCGGCAAGAAACAATAAGCAAAATGGAGAGTCAGAAATGTTTACCTTTTGCTGCCTCCTTCTCTACCTTCAGCTAGTCATTTTTGAGCCAAAGAGATTTAATCTCCTTCCGCTTGGTGCATACATTAATTAACAGTTCTGGTTGTAACACATAATTTTCTGTAAGGTAGAATAATAACCATAGTCAGAAAGCTACCAGGACTCGGGCTGTTATTTTGACCAAGTTAAATTTTAGCATGAACCTCGAGGGCTACTCTACTTTGTTCTTTAGCATCCTAGAAGCATCAACTCAGATTCTACACTCCTAGTTCCTATCCGACCTAATTCTTGGGGGTTAGAGGATAAGATACAAAGACTATAAAAG
Organism: Avena insularis; assembly: GCA_023614405.1. NCBI lineage: Eukaryota > Viridiplantae > Streptophyta > Magnoliopsida > Poales > Poaceae > Avena > Avena insularis. Next base: position 400,948,271 of record CM042688.1, on the reverse strand, counting down.
GAAGTCAGAAAGAGACTTACAATATGCTCGTGATGAAACTTGTCAAAGCTGGTGTGCATCTCATCAGAAACCTTTTCGGGCAAAGTTAAAGGATGTACTTGTGGAGGAAAAATCCCACGAGCCTTTATCTTCTCTTCCCGTAGCTTAATCTGATCCAACAAACTTTAAATCTTCATGTCCTCGGCTTCTTGAGCTGCCTTTGCTTGGGATATTTTCCTGGCCTACAGACATGAAAGGGCAAGATCTTGTATTACTTGTGCCTTCTTCCTTGTAAGAACAAGGATGGCAATGCTAGTGACTTTCATTAGTTCTTCCGAAAAAGAACGAACCATGGGATCCTTACCCTTGTTGGGTTCACCCTTAATAGTTTCTTAGCCACCAACAATGGATTTTGTTTGTGATTTAGTAATCACAGGCTCTTCAATATGAGCCTTGGTATACGCAGCACGTGGAGATGGAATATCCTCCAGCACTGATGAATTATTGTGAGTGGGAGTCTGGGGTGTTGTCACGAGTGAAGTTAAGATGAGATTCTGCTGGCACAGCATTTTAACCGGTTTCCCATCCGGCTACGCCTTCCCCTTTCCCAATGGTTTAGCTCTAAGTCACACAAAAAAATTCGTTATGACTCGGAAAGAATACAAACAAAGTACAAATTATGATACAAGATCTTACTTCTTGATGACTCGCAACACTTGCGCGCCAGCTGAAACAATAGGGTCCTTACACTTCTTGGAAGGCTTTTCCTATTGCTCTTTTGTATCATCATCCTCTATCACTTCCAACTCTTCCAGAGGATAACCCTTGATCAGAGCCAACTCTGACTTGAGAAGCAATGCAAGTGGAAAGTCAAAAAAAAATTCCAGTATAGCACAATAATGGATGTTGATGAACGAAACAACTAATTCGAAAGCCTTACCGTGGTTAGGGGATTCTCCATAGTATACATGTGCATTGAGATCTCTAGGATTTTCTTGTTAACCCATTCCTTGATTAACCATTGGATCCAGGTCATGTATTCTCCAATTCGGGCTGACCCTTATATGGGGTGGCCCGATCTTTTCAGCAAGCACTTGTCACTGATAATAATGGTGGATAGATAACTAGACTGTAGCTATGAAATCTCCTACTCAAACCCTGATCCCAATGCAACAGCTCTTGAACCCTATAGGATATTCACAACACCGCGCTCTTATGGATGCAACCGTTGACCACGAACGGTAGTTTGCAATATTGATTCTCAGCGGAACAACAAATCACACTCAATTGCAACAAGTATATCGATCACAAGTAATTCCATAGGTTCTAATACAAGTTAACTCTAAAATATTTTAACTTAGTCTAACCTAATTGTGATGGATGCTAGAGTATATATGAGGGCTGGGGCGTCCTCCCCTCTAAACGGGCCTAAAAATAGCCATATCTTGGCCCAAACTGCCCCGGTTTGACTCGAACTAATACATATCGACCCATAGATGGGTTCGGCCTACTTGGCACATAGGCCATATGTCGTGGTGCACCTCAAACGTGTCCTGGAGCACCATGTATCTCTCTTGATGATGTTTGCTCTCCTTATTGCCTCCTAGTGCATCTTCCATCTCTCGGTCGCCTTCCTCCCTCTCCTCTCGCTAGCACTAGTCCGATAGATGCAAAATCTAGTCAAACAATAACACCATGATTTAGGTAGTATAAAGCTCATATAAATCAAAGTATCATGTCCAACTCGGAATGAATTCACCTTGTGATATTTTTCAACAAGGCTCAATATTTCCTTCTAGCTCAAACGAGCAAAATCGTCGTACTCTATGAATGTGTCCTCATCATCCTCCCTTTCTTCAAGAAAAGTCGTCCACGGCTTTGGATATGCTGAAAGTGGAATAAACAAAAAGAACAACATGTACGTAGAATATATGTATATGTAACATCTTGTATTATCTTTGTGCACATGAATAATATGTCTAGTATACATCAAGCAACTTAAATTGCAGGTATAAGTGAAGTACAAAGAATCATGATCATGGTGAAAAACAAATAAATATAGTCTTGTTGTTCAATATTAAATTCAGTTTTCTCAAAGACGATCGATGATCAAATTTGTGATAAACAATATCAAGCCAATCCAAAAGATGTGAAAACAAAATGGGTTTAAAACATGCTTCAACTGTGCTACTCTGATTATTATAAACAAGTGATGAACTGACACAAAAGTAATCAGTTATATGTGCATGATCATTATGTCTTGTAGGTAACATGCAACACAATTTGCAAATATAAGTGAAGTCTAAAGTAGTAGCATAACTAGATAAACACTTTTGGGACAAACACAACAAATATGAAACCTCGGATTCTATTCTAGGAATATTAGAACAATCCAACACCCGGTAAAACTTCTTATGTTGGATGTAATATATCAACTAGATCTGAATTTAATTTCATACTACCACAAATTATAGCATATGTTCCATAGCAAAAAGTCATCAACACACAACATGTATGGCTGAAAACAACATGTTTTAGTTCAGCGATTCTATCACAAGTTATGCATATGTGATCCACAAGAAAATTTTCATCCATGATATATTTACCAATTAGATTAAAGATGAAATAAGGAGAATATGTGCTTGAATTCAGGCATGAAATTTCAGAAATCTTATCCACAACACAACTCATATTCATAAGTTTATTTAGTATGATGGAATACACAATATCAGTAGGTGGTATTCGAGCAAGTATTTCCTTATGTGTAATCAGTACCACATGATCAAAATTCGAATTTGGGAAACTATCACATGGTGCTGTAACATTAGTACATGGCAAATCACAAGGAGGCAACAACAAAGAAATAGATTGACAATATGTTGTGCTTGTTGGATGTAGCTCCAAATCGGTACCCATATCAATAGTGTTTTCCTCACATGTCGTAGGCACTAAGACATCCTCGTCAAGTGATAATGCATAGTCCAACGATAGAGGTTGTAAAATAGATGGCTCCCTTTTGTTCAAAAGCAACCTGGCTATCACAAGAAACAACACTAGGAGTAGAGATGATTACATTGGTAGAAACCTCATTTGTCACATCAACTCTCATTCTCGGTTCATCTATGATAGGATCAACATGTGGTTTTATGTTGGTGTTTATAGGTACACATAGTTTTTGACACCTAATCTCCCGAAATTGCTTAATATTTGTACGTGCTAACCACGTGTGCTTACCATTCCAAAAGATAGAAGGATCAGAACACTCACTACCAAAGGTAACCTAGAATGCATTACATCACTTTGTTCCCAACATGATATGGCAAGAGTTAAACGCTCTAGGAACGACATAACAAGAAATATATCTTTTAGGGCCATAAATGGTGAGCGAAACGCATGCGATCTGAGTAATTGGTAGTGCATGACTATAAGTTGCTAACTTGAATGGTGATGTTGTTACACGTGTGTATAATTGTAGCTTTTCAATAACCTCAAAACTAACCATATTTATGAAAGAACGAGTATCAATGGTAGTAGTAGCTTATCTACCACTAATTTCTGTGATGAAGTGGAACAAACCCAAATTTGGTACCACTCCGGAATCCTCTTTCCAAAATGTGTTGTTGTCGTAGGAGTGTAATGAAAAGGGATAATCATCTGCATCCTTTTTCTGCATCACATCAACAGTACTAGAAGACATGATTAGTACATTAGTGCACAAAACAAAATCTGGTGGTGGAACTCTCACAACTCACTCAAAACTGATAAGAAAGCACATCTTACCGTTCCGAAGTGAATAGTGATGCTTACCAATTCAAATCAACAACTTATGCATGGATGTGACAAAGTGAATATCAAGGGTATAGATAATGATCATAGGGCACACAGGTTATTTATGGTGGAGTTGTAGGTATGGTATCCTAACTACACCGCAAACAAGTCCTAGTGCTGATCGTATGACCAAGACCTACGAAAACACACACGGTGGAGATAAATGTGGCAATTTCAACTATGAAAATGAGATCAAAAATTGAGGTATGTTGGAGTAATGCTCATGTTGTAATGCACAAGGATAGACGCTAGCAATGACTCAACAAAATGGGCACACGATTGCTAAACTGAGCAGCCCGTAGAGCATTAAGCACGCTAGTCTCGTAGGATGGTTTTCGATACCAAACAAGGATTACTAGGGCTCACAAGGATATATACGCTATGTGGACTTAGTAAAAAGAAATAAAAAAATTGACCTGAAAAGTGGTCTCTGTCGTGACAGATAAAAGGGTCAAAATCCTGCCGTGGCAGGAGCTCAGCAGGAATTTTTTTCGCGTACGAGGACAGACAAATTTGCGGTCGATCGTGAGGTCCGATTTTTTTCAGACTTTTTTAACCTTTGCTTCAATGTGAAGGAATCATTCCGATCGGTATTTTTTCCTCCTTTTTTCTTCTTTCTTTTACGTGAAGGAAGCTCACGTACGGGATTGGTTTTCTCTTTTCTTTTTTTTCTTCTTTCAAACTAATCTAGAATCGAGTCTAAAAGAAAACAGATCTAGTAGATATATGAACAAGAACACCAAGAATAGTCTAAAGAACACAAGAAATAGTCTAAACATAGTCTGACGACTCCGACGACGAAAGAAAAACAGACGAAATCTAGACAAAAACTAAGACTCCGATTTAGAAGAAAGACTACCTAAAAACTACAACCAACAACTAGAACTCAGGAACAGTGTTATCTAGGATATGGCAAAGAACTATGAACCCTAATCTTTTTGTATGGCCTTTTGTGTATAGGACTAAAACAAGAACTAATCTACGGATGGATTTGTGGATGCTTACCGAGGCAATGCTGGAAATATGATACCAAGATGATATGGGATGTCCCCATCTTCTAAGCAAGCACTTGTCAATGATAATCATAGTATCATGTCCAACTAGGAATTAATTCACCTTATGATATTTTTCAACAAGGCTCAATATTTCCTTCCAGCTCAAACAAGCAGAATCATCATACTCTATGAATGCGTCCTTATCAGACCCTCAAGCTAGTTTTTTATTAAGGGTAACCAAATGCATCAGCCAATCGCTGTGGTGCTACAGAGGTTGAATTTGATGTTCCAACAAGTAGTGCAGCAGGTTGGATCCCCTTAAAACTCTCTCCTTTATCAAAAACTCGATCTGCCTCTTGGCCCGGATCAAGTAATCAGATAATTCTGGCACCTCTATGTCCCACGAATCTTCATGGGTTGTAGCATCGTCAACAAATTATGGCACGCCCTCTAACTTTCTAGGAGCCGAAATGTCCTTATGGTAAAAGAACATTGTTGGCCGCCTCTTCATAGAATCGCTAGCTAAAATCCTAGGGTAGAATCGGTCTCCCCTAAGTACTAAGCTAAGAGTACCGGTATTGTAAGGAACACCAACTATAATGGAGCTCTTATGGGTACCATAGTAGTACTGGAAAAGACTAAGACTCAGTTTAATTCCGAGAAATTCCTTACTAAGAGCCACGAGCACTAAGCTCTAACATCGAGTTGGGAGGGAGATTGTAGAGTTGGAAGCCATAGTACCTTAGTACCTCGGAGAAGAACCCTGATGGTGGGAAACTGAGTCCAGGGTCAATGTGCATCCCGAAGGGGATGCATTCGCTATAGTGGGGCATTGGAACAACTTTATTGAGGCTGATCTGCCATGCATCGATGGGAAGGTAACCCTCTTCCTCTATTTGTTGCAGCTTCTCATTGTCAAGGATGCATAGGATCCAGATCCCATGCCACTTCTTCTCTTTCGCCGCAGTCGACATTGCCGCAAGACCCGTCGTAGATATAGCTTCAGCCATCTCATCGAAAGACCAAGAATGGGCGGCGCCATGTTTTTGGTGGAGGAAAGGAGATAGGGAGGCACAGAGGGTTGCGAGGAAGAAGACAATGGCACGGAGCTATGAAGAGGATGAGGAAATTTTCCCCTCTTTATAACCTCTCTGCACCAAGATTCGTGCTAAATGTGAAGGATTTTTGCCACATGGCATGGAATGCTCCAGGCAAGTTCTCTCTGAAGCCTCCACCTCCTCGATGTCTATGCATGCATTGAAACGGCACCTCGGTTCTGGATGACACGGGACCCATCATTGGTCGAATTGACAAGATATATGTCACTAACGTGACAAGTCCTAAAAAGTTGTCGGTATATGTCAACAAAGATATTTCCGGCTCAGTTTGAAATGAGCGTGGAGATAGGAATAATGAATCAGCAAATACGACTCAACAATGACTCGGATCCTACTATTTTTATTTGGAATTTCAAGAACCCTTTGAGATTCTACAGCCGAGGAACACAAAAGCTAGACGTGGAAATCCGACTTGGGATCTTGGAGACTTCTGGGGGCTACTATTGGGGATATACTTTCCGGATATACCCACTGCTACTCACTTACTAGGGTGGCCCACCTCCGGGATAGAGATTTTCTCCACGGGCGGCCTAATCAGGGAAAGAAGACGGTCGACCATCTGGGTACGGGAAGGCCTAGAAGACTTACCAACCTAGACCTGTAGTTTGACTTGTAGTCCATGTTGTACCGTGTATCAACTTTGTATCGTAGCCGAATAGGATTCTACTGTAAACCCTAGGTCGTATGACTACATAAGCTGGCCTAGGGGTGAGCATTTAGGGCCTCATCATACACAACTCGCACATGCGATACCGATCCTTGTAATCCTCTATAACCTTCCAGCTCTACGGATGATGAGGATATATACAGGGATTATGATGATTCAGACTGCTTGAACTAGAAGGAAATATTGAGTCAAATCAATGATGACTATCAGGTGAATTCATTCCTAGTTGAACATGATGATTTCATTTATAAGAACTTTATATTGCCTAAGTCTTTGTGATATTTTATGATCAGGTACCTGGGAGAAGAATACGTAGCACGGAGCGAGGAGTTGAAGCATATGGAGCATGGCGTGTTGATCAATGAAGAATGCGTGAAGGAGGAGAGGGAGGAAGCTCAAGGAGCTACCAAGAAGAAGATCAACACATGGCAGGATCTCTGCCATGGCAGAGAAACGACGCATTTTCCCGCCACGGCAGGCAGCCGCGGCACAAAAACAGAGTCCTTTTCTGCCGCGGCAGAGAACCAAGCCCAAACTCTACCACGTCAAAACCCTGAGCTAAACCCAACTTTGGGTCGGTTTGTATCCTAGTCAGATGGGACCAAGTCGTCCCAAGCTTAGGCTGCCGCCCCCCAGACCTCTTAAATAGATGGGGTGCCACACAACTTAGGTTAAGACCATGTTAAAATATTTTGGAGTTGTTTCTTTCATAGAACCTATGGAATTACCCTGTGATTGATTTTACCAACTATAATTGAGTGTGATCTGTTGTCCACTGGGAATTAGTAGATTGCAAACTACCGTTCGTGGTCGACGGCTGCATGCGTAAGAGTGTGGTGTTGTGAATATCCTACAAGGTTTGAGAGTTGTTGCATTGGCATCAAGGTTCGAGCGGGAGAGATCCTAGCTATGCACTAGTTATCTATCATCCACCATCATCATCGACAACTGCTTGCTGAGAAGATCGGGCCACCCCATATCATCTTGGTATCAGATTTCCTCGTTTACTCGGTGAGCATCCACAATCCATCCATAGATTAGTTCGTGTTTTTTGTCCTATACAGAAAAGGCCCCAAAAAAAGAGTTGCCATATCCTAGATTACATCGTATTCGAGTAATAGTTGCTGGTCGTGTTCCTCTGTTAGTCTAGGTCTAGATCTGTTCTTCGTAGATTTGTTTTTTGCTTTCTAGTTATTGTAGTCAAGTTCCCCATCCTTATTTCCGCCGCCACCAAGCCAGATCCGATCCAAGCTAGAGTCCTCATTGTTTACTACTTGGCAAGTCGGAATTAAAAAAATAAAAAATTCCTATCGACTCTGCCGCGGCATAGAAACTGCCCTTTCTTCTGTCGAGAGTCCGTGTCTACCACAAATCGGATTTCCTATCGCGGCACGATTTCGTGCTGTTTTTCTGCCACGGCATGCATTCTGCCGCGAGGTATAGATTCTCTGCCATGGCACAGTTTTGCCCCGTTTTTCTGCCACGGTAGATATATAAAAAAATTGTGAAATTTTGCAATTTTCCAAACCTTATCTATAGCCATTCTATTTCATAAGTGTAGGAACTTTCCCATCGAGACTAGTTTCCACTCTAGGTTTTGTTTTTGTGCTTTGTACTTTGGCCATGTGTGATATTAAAAAAAGAGAAAGAGAATATAGCAAAAGAAAAAGCAAAAAGAGAAAGAAGCTATACAAAAGAAAATGAAAAGGAGAAATTGAGCAAGTGGCCTAGTGATATATTTGTGCACCGGTAGGTTGAGAAATCTTGTGCCTATTTACTTTAAGCTTTTCTAGTGTCTCTCCACCATAGTGCAACACCCTTCATAGTTGCATTGCCACGTTTATCTCCATGTGCGTGTTTCTTGGGTTTTGTACAATCAGCACTAGGACTTGTTTGCGGTGTAGTTAGGATACCATACCTAGAGCTCCACCATACATAACCTATGTGCCCGTGATCGTTCTCTATACCCTGGATATTCACTTCATCACATCTGTGCATAAGTTGTTGATTAGAATTGGTAAGCATCACTATTCACTTTGGAACGGTAAGATCCGCTTTCTTGTCAGTTTTGAGTGAGTTGTGAGAGTTCCACCACCAGATTTTGTTTTGTGCACTAATGTACTAATCATGTCTTCTAGTAGTGTTGATGTGATGCAGAAATTGGAGGCAAGTGATGTTATAGATAATGTGGAGACCTATAGGTACAAATTCTACCACAATTGGCGTTGTAGTAGAATTTTTTGGAAGGAAGAACGTGGTTTTTTTATGGTGACGGTCTTTTCCACCATAGTGTGATGATTGGTGAGCGATGTGCTTCCATTACCATTGATAACAACTCTACTCTTAATTTTATCAGCGTTGAAGTTGTACAAAAGCTGCAGCTACCCACATGTGCCCGTGCGGTGCCATATCTCTTTCATTCATCATACGGCACATTGCTGATTTCACACACCGCTGATGTTCCTATGACTTTTAAAGAGCATACTGAGATTGTGCGCTGTGATGTATCTCCTATACCACTTGAGTCTTATCACATACTATTGGGAGAACCTTGGACAAGGACGTTTGATGCTCAAATATGTCCTGATGTTGGAAGGATTTCTTTCAAATGGAACATGAAGAGGCGTGCTATGCTCAGGATTTCAGCCGACAAATTTCATGAGTATCATCTTCTTCGCAAGGAGAGGACAAAAGAGTTCGGTTTGTCTGCTAAGTACAAGGTCATGATGAATGGTGACAATTCTATTATTTGTCATCTTGAACATGGTGTGCATTACAACCCATGTGAGAATGAGAGCCACATAGCCAAACTGAGTGAGAGTGTTATCAAAAGTGAGCTGTGTGTTTCCACTAAACGTGAGGTTGAGAGCATCCATTGAGTATGAGAGAAAAATAAAACATCAGTGCAGTAGATGCTAATACATGTGTGGATATTTCTACTAATGTAATAATCTCTACTCCTGGTATTGTTTCTTGTGATATGCATGTTGCTTTTGAAGAAAGGGAGCCGTCTATTTTACAACCTGCATCGTCAGACTATGCATTGTCACTTGCGGAGGATGTCCCAGTTCCTACTAGATGTGAGGAGAACACTATTGATATAGGTACTGATTTGGAGCTACAGTCAACAAGCGCAACATATTGTGAGTCTATTCCTTTGTTGATGCCTCCTTGTGATTTGTGTTGCACTAATGTTTCAACACCATGTGATAGTTTACCCAATTTTAATTTTGATCATGTGGTTCTGATTACACATAAAGAAATACTTTCAAAGATGATGAGGACATCCCTACAGTTACACCTACCCCAATTGCTACTGATGATGTTCCAGCTACTGCAAAAAAAATCAATCCAATGAGATAAGGATTGGACCAATTACAAGAGCCCATGCTAAGCTACTAGAACAATAGGTGAACTTGTTTCTTAATGAACCTAATGTTTTAGTTAATGAGAATTTTATACTGCCTAAGTCTTTGTGCTATTGTATGATCAGGTACATGGGAGAAGAAGGCGTAGCACGGAGCGAGGACTTAAAGCATATGGAGCATGGCGTGTTGATCAATGAAGAATGCGCGCGGGAGGAGAGGGAGGAAGCGCAAGGAGCTACCAAGAAGAAGATAAACACATGGCAGGATCTCTGCCGCGATAGAGAAACAACGCGTTTTCCTACCACGGCAGGCTGCCGCGGCACAGAAACAGAGTCCTTTTCTACCACGGCAGGCTGTCGCGGCAGAGAAACATGCCCAAACTCTGCTATGGCAGAACCCTTAGCGGAACCCAACTTTGGGTCGGTTTGTATCTTTTAGTTGGGTGGGACCAACTCGGATCCCACCTAGGCCGCCGCCCCCATACTCTTAAATAGATGGGGCACCACACAAGTTAGGTTTAGACCATGTTAAAATATTTTGGAGTTGTTTCTTTCATAGAACCTCTAGAATTACCCTGTGATCGATTTTACCAACTATAATTGAGTGTGATCTGTTGTTCCACTGGGAATTAGTAGATTGCAAGCTGTTGTTCGTGGTCGACGGATACATGCGCAAGAGTGTGTTGTCGTGAATATCCTACATGTTTTGAGAGATGTTGCTTTGGCATCAGGGTTCGAGCGGGTGAGATCATAGCTACGCACTAGTTATCTATCATCCACCATCATCATCGACAACTGCTTACTGAGAAGATTGGGCCACACCATATCATCATAATCCATGTGAATCCAAGATGATATGGGGTGGCCTGTTCTTCTCAGCAAGCACTTGTCGATGATGATGGTAGATGATAGATAACTAGTGTGTAGCTATGATCACTCCCACTCGAACCCTGATGCCAATGCAACAGCTCTCGAACCTTGTAGGATATTCACAACACCACACTCTGCATGATTGATTACCATGAGCGGTGGTTGCAATCTACTAATTCCTAGTGGAACAACGGATCACTCAATTATAGTTGGTAAAATCGATCGTAGGGTAATTATAGAGTTCTATAGAGAAAACAACTCAAAATATTTTAACGTGAATTACAACCCTTGTGTGGCGCCCATCTATTTATGAGTCTAGGGGGTGGCGGCCCCACCCAACTAAAGATACAAACCGACCAAGGTGGGTTGACTCGAGGTCTAGTGGCAGAGTTTGGGCTGTTCTCTGCCACGTCGGCCGTGGCGAGAAAAGGACTGTTTTTGTGTCGTGGCGGGAAGCGCGCCGTTTCTTTATCGCGGGCACGCCCATGTGTTGATCTTCTTCTTGGTAGCTCCTTGTGCGTCCTCTCTCTCCTCCCTCGCGTATTCTTCATTGATCAACACGCCATGCTCCATATGCTTCAACTCCTTGCTCCATGTTACGCCTTCTTCTCCCATGTACCTGATCATACAATAGCACAAAGACTTAGGTGCTATAAAATGCTCATTAACTAAAACATCAGGTTCATGAAACAAGGTCACCTGTTGTTCTAGTAGCTCAGCACAAGCTCTTGTAATTGGTCCAATCCTTATCTCATTGGATTGATTTTTCTTTGCAGCAGCTGGAACATCATTAGTAGCAATTGGGGTAGGTGTAACTATAGGGATGTCCTCATCATATGCCCCCCTTCAAAAGGTGTCGACCTCGACGCTGCAAGGTCTTCTCCAGCATATGGTGATAAATCAGCAATGTTGAAGCTGTTGCTAACTCCACCAAACTCCTCAATAGGTATATCAACCGAGTAGACATTATCATTAATTTTGCCTAACACCTTGTAAGGACTAGCACCACGTGGCTTCAACTTGGACTTGTGAAGTAGTGGAAATATATCCTTGCATAGATGCACCCAAACCATGTCTCCAGGCTTGAACAACAATTCCTTATGTGCTTGATTCCTTGTAGCAGCAATGTTCTTGCCTTTCTTCTCAATAGCCTCTCGAGTCTTCTCATGGATCTTCTTCACATATTCAGCATATTTTGATGCCTCCATATCAACTCTCTCATGTAATGGCAAAGGCAATAAATCAAGTGGCGTCAATGGCTTGAAGCCATACACCACCTCAAAAGGACAAAGCTGAGTAGTTGAATGCGCATCCCTGTTGTATGCAAACTCAACATGTGGCAAACACTATTCAAACTCCCACAGATTCTTCTTTATCATAGTCCTTAGCAGCTGTGACAATGTTCAATTCACCACCTCCGTTTGACCATCTGTTTGGGGATGACATGTAGTACTGAATAGCAGCTTTGTTCCCAGCTTCCCCCATAAGGTCTTCCGAAAGTAGCTCATGAACTTCACATCACGGTCAGAAACAATCGACTTAAGTACTCCATGTAATCTCACGATGTCCCTAAAAAACAGGTTAGCAACAGGCGACACATCGTCACTTTTGTGTCTGGCAATAAAATGATCCATCTTAGAGAACCTATCGACTACAATAAAAAATAGAATCATGACCTCTCTGAGTTTTAGGTAGACCTAGCACAAAATCCATACTAATGTCTTCCCATGGAGTAGTAGGTGCAGAGAGAGGTGTATACAAACCGTGAGGCTTCAGCTTGGATTTCGACTTGTGGCATGTAATACATCGGCTCACAAATTTGTACACATCACGCCTCATCTTGGGCCAATAAAAATGATTAGCAAGCATGAGCAATGTCTTCTCACGTCCAAAGTGACCCATCAAACCACCAGCATGTGATTCCTGCACTAAAAACAAACGCAACGACGATTCTGGAAAACATAGTTTATTAGCTCGAAACAAATATCCATCATGTATATGATACTTATCCCATGCGTTTATAAGAGCACACAAACGATATGGTTCAGCAAAATCATGGTCAGTTGCATAAAGTGAACAAATAGCTTCTAGTTTAAGAATTTTAACATCAAGATTGGTTAATAGCATGTCCTTCCTAGACAAAGCATCAGCAACAACATTCTCTTTTCCCTTCTTATACTTAATTATGTAAGGAACAGACTCAATAAACTCAACCCATTTAGCTAATCTTCTATGCAAGTTTGATTGAGCTTTCAAATACTTCAATGCTTCATGATCAGAATATATGATAAATTCCTTTGGCCACAAATAATGTTGCCAAACTTCAAAACTATAACAAGTGCATGCAATTATTTATCATAAATAGGATAATTCAGTCTAGCACCAGTAAGTTTCTTAGAAAAATATGCTATAGGGCGACCCTCTTGCATCAAAACGCCACCAATGCCTATACCACTTAAAATTGCTTCGAAAAATCAGGTAATGCAAGTAATGGTGCAGAAGTAAGCAAGCATTTCAATGTATCAAAGGAAATATCTTGGGTCACGCCCCATACAAAAGGAACACCTTTCTTTGTCAAATCATTCAATGGTGCAGCAATGGTGCTAAAATCCTTCACAAAGCGCCTATAGGAACCAGCTAAGCCGTGGAAACTACGCACTTGACTTACATTCATGGGAGTAGGCCAATTCTGAATTGATTCAATTTTAGATTGATCTACCTCTACCCCATTCTTAGATACAAGAAATCCCAGTAATATGACCTTATCTTTTGCAAATGTGCACTTCTCAAGATTAGCATACAGTTTATTATCATGCAACACTTGCAGAACTTGTCGTATATGATTACAATGGTTAGTTTCGTTGTGGCTATAGATAAGTATATCATCAAAGTAAATAACCACAAAATGACCATTAAAATCTCTCAAAACATGATTCATTAATCGCATGAAAGTACTAGGTGCATTAGTAAGACCAAACGGCATAACTAACCACTCATACAAACCAAATTTTGTTTTGAAAGCAGTTTTCCACTCATCCCCTTCTTTCATCCTAATTTGATGATAACCACTGCACAAATCAATCTTAGAGAAAATAGCAGCACCACTCAATTCATCCAACATATCCTCTAAGCGTGGAATAAGATGACGATATCAAATAGTAATGTTATTAATAGCTCTACAATCTACACACATGCGCCATGTACCATATTTCTTAGGCACTAAAATAACAGGAACAACACAAGGGCTAAGAGAGACACGAATATACCCTTTATCCAACAACGCATGTACTTGTTTCTGTATCTCCTTTGTTTCTTCGGGATTGGTCCTATAGGGTGCATGATTGGGAAGGGTGGCGCCAGCGATCAAGTCAATTTGGTGTTCAATACCACACAATGGAGGCAATCCTGCGGGTGCATCTTCTAGAAACAGATACCCAAAATCCTGCAAAACAGAAGAAACACCAAGAGAAATAGGGGTCATGTCATTAGAAACCAATACCTCGCCCTTATACATGAGCACAAGCGGCATGGCTGTAGGATCCTCACGAAATTCTCTCATATCCTCTTTGGTGGCTAATATCAGTAAATTAGGCACTCTCTCACTTTTTGTTATATCACTCGATTTAGGCTCAATTACATTAGGAACAACTGTCAGACAATCTCGCTGAGCTATAGGATCTTCCTTCAAATTCACTTCTATCTTCTGACAAGAATCATTCACAATGTCTTGTGGTGTCATTGGACACATAGTAATCTTCTTTCCTTTAAATTCCAAGTGATATGTATTGGCACGGCCATTGTGTTGCACATGGCGATCATAAAGCCAAGGTCGACCCAATAGAAGATGGCAAACAATCATAGGAACCACATCAAAGTCAATAGAATCCTTGTATGGCCCTATTTGAAAATTCACGCGTACCATATGATTTACCTTCATCTCACCATTGTTGCTCAACCATTGTATGTAGTATGGCTTGGGATGAGGCAAATATGTCAAATTCAGCTTGGCACATAACTCCTTACTTGCAAGATTTCTGTAGCAACCTCCATCAATAATTACCTTGCAAGATTTGTTAGGTCCAACTAGAGCTTTTGTTTGAAACGGGTTGCAATGCTGAGATTCATCAATAGGTTGCACACTAAGTATTCGTGAAGATACGACAATAGTTGGGGCACGCTCAGGATAAGCATCTGCACCATCCTCACCATTAGAAGCATCATCGTCATCAACTTCATCTCCACTCTCTAATTCACCTTGTTCATTGACAAACATCACCTTGATGTTTGGACAATCTTTCTTGTAGTGTCCTCTTCCTCAACAAGTATGGCACACCACATTGCGAGTACGCGCAGTTGACATATTGGAACCCAAGCTAGCAATAGGAGCAGCGGGCTTCCGAGCATTAGAACCAAATTAAGACGTAGGTGCTGGTTTGGCCGATGGTGTATGATGGCTAGCAGCAGGTGGCGCCATAGTAGGGGCGTAGATCTGGCCGAAAAACGGCTGGTAGACGTAAACCATGCACGTGACTTAGCCTCCTCAACTAGCTATGACCAGCCTCTCTAGCATGGTGCAGCAGCTCGTTCATCATCTCGTATTTGTGATAACAAACAATGCTCTTTATTTGAAGCTTCAAATTGCTGAGAAAACACTGCATTGTCACCTCAAGTGATTCACGAAAGTTAGCACGTTGCATAAGCATCTCCATCTCCATGTAGTACTCATCAACTAACATGGTTCCTTGCCTCAACTGTGTGAGCTTGTCAAAAACTGATCGCAAGTAGTTGGTGGGTACAAAACGAGCCTTCATAATGCTCTTCATCTTGCGCCAATCCATCACAGGAAGTTGATTGTCATTCCTTCTATTCTGCACAATAGCATCCCACCAACGCAAAGCGTATCCATCAAATTCTAAAGCTGCAAGCTTGACCTTCTTGTCTTCTAGATAATCAAACATATGCCAGAGCTTCTCAATCTTCAACTCCCAAGTAAGATAATCCTCAAGATCAAGTGAACCATTGAAACAAGGAATTGAAAACTTGGGTTTGCCCAAACCATCATCAGCTTGGTTCGGAACATGCTGAGCACGTCCCAAAGGGGCAAATCCACATCCATAAAGAGGAGCAACAGCAGGTGCACAGGGATTGGCACGTCCCCTGCCATGATGTGGGGCAGCATCAGCCACACTACCCTCATCAAGATATTCAAACACATCATCAGGTTGGTGTTCGTGTCCTTGCTAAATTGTCGTTGTAAGAGTCTCAATCGAACGCTGCAAGGTGGCAACATTGACATTGATTGTTGTCACTTGAGTTTGAATATTATTGATTGCGCCAGTATTCTGATCCACTGCTTCTTGCATGTCCTTGATATTCCCATCAATAGACTCGGGCCAATTAACAAGCTCCTCAACCTGCTTTTTCTGTGACACAACATCATCATCACTAGTAGACATGATTAGTAGGTTAGTGCAAAAATCAAAATCTTTTTGGTGGAAAACTCTCACAACTCACTCACAACTAACAAGAAAGTAGATCTTACCGTTCCAAAGTGAATAGAGATGCTTTACCAAACGTAACCAAAGACTTATGCACTGATGTGATGAAGTGATTATCAAAGGTATAGAGAACAATCACAGGCACACAGGTTATCTATGGCGGAGCTTTAGGTATGGTATCCTAAGTACACCGCAAACAAGTCCTAGTGTTGATCGTACAAAAACCCAAGAAACACACACGTGCAGATAAACATGGAAATGCAACTATGAAGGGTGTTGCACTACGCTGGAGAGACACTAGCAAAGCTCAAAGTAAACAGGCACAAGATTTCTCAATCTACCGGTGCACAAAGATATCACTAGGCCTCTTGCTCAATTTCTCCTTTTCTTTTTCTTTTCTTGTATAGCTTCTTTCTCTTTTTTTTGCTTTTTCTTTTGCTATATGCTTTTTTTAATATATATCACACACGGCCAAATTACAAAGCATAGCACCAAAATCCTAGGAGCAGCCTGTAGGAGCGGAAACTAGTCTCAATGCGCAAGTTCCTCCACCTATGAAGTAGAATGGTTGTGGCTAAAGTTTTGGAAAAGTGCAATTTTCACACTTTGTATGCCTGGCTGTCGTGGCAGGAAAACTGATCAAAATCGTGCCGTGGCAGAAAAATTCCCTGCCACGGCAGAAAAAAAGCGTAAAACCGTGGCGGCGAGAATCAGACCGTGGCGAACGCGTCTTGCGCGAAAAACAGCACGAAATCATGTCGCGGCAGGAAATTGGATCCGTGGCAGACACGGACTCGCGGCAGAAAAACGGGCGTTTTCTGTGTCGCGGTAGAGTCAGCGGAATGTCTTTTCAATTCTGACTTGGCCAAGTAGTAAACAACCAGGACTCCTTGCTTGGATCAGATCTGACTTGATGGTGGTCGAAACAATTGATGGGGAACTCGACTAGAATAACTAGAAAGCAAAAAACAAATCTAAAAAAAACAAATCTAGATCTAAAACTAAAAGAGGAACACGACCAACAACTATTACTCGAATACGATGTAATCTAGGCTATGGCAACTCTTTTTGTGGGGCTTTTTCTGTATAGGACGAAAAACAGGAACTAATCTACGGATGGATTTGTGGATGCTTACCGAGGCAACAAGGAAATCTGATACCAAGATGCTATGGGGTGGCCCAATCTTCTCAGCAAGCAGTGTTTGATGATGATGGTGGATGATAGATAACTAGTGCGTAGTTATGATCTCTCCCGCTCGAACCCTGATGCCAATGCAACAGCTCTCCAACCTTGTAGGATGGTCACAACACCACACTCTTGCGCATGCAGCCGTTGACCACGAACGGTAGTTTGCAATCTACTAATTCCTAGTGGAACAACAGATCACACTCAATTATAGTTGGTAAAATCAATCACAGGATAATTCCAGAGGTTCTATGAAAGAAACAACTCCAAAATATTTTAACATGGTCTAAACCTAACTTGTGTGGCGCCCCATCTATTTAAGAGTCTGGGGGCGGTGGCCTAGGTGGGATCCGACTTGGTCCCACCCAACTAAAAGATACAAACCGACCCAAAGTTGGGTTCGGCTCAGGGTTCTGCCGTGGCAGAGTTTGGGCATGTTTCTCTGCCGCGGCAGCCTATCATGGCAGAAAAGGACTCCGTTTCTGTGTCGTGGCAGCCTGCTGAGGCAGGAAAACGCGTCATTTCTCTGTCGCGGCAAAGATCCTACCATGTGTTGATCTTCTTCTTGGTAGTTGCTTGCGCTTCCTCCCTCTCCTCCCTCGCGCATTCTTCATTTATCAACACGCCATGCTCCATATGCTTCAACTCCTCGCTCTGTGCTACACCTTCTCCCATGTACCTGATCATACAATAGCACAAAGACTTAGGTAGTATAAAATTATCATTCACTAAAACATCAGGTTCATTAAGAAACAAGTTCACCTATTGTTCTAGTAGCTTAGCACGAGCTCTTGTAATTGGTCCAATCCTTATCTCATTGGATTGATCTTTCTTTGCAGCAGCTAGAACATCATCAGTAGCAATTGGGGTAGGTGTAATAGTAGGGATGTCCTCATAATAATCCATGTGATACCAAGATGATGTGGGGTGGCCCGATCTTCTCAGCAAGCACTTGTCGATGATGATGGTGGATGATAGATAACTAGTGCATAGCTATGATCTCCCACGGCAGAACCCTAGGCCGAACCCAACTTTGGGTCGGTTTGTTTCCTAGTTAGGTGGGACCAAGTCATCCCAAGCTTTGGCCGCTGCCCCCCAAACCTCTTAAATAGATGGGGCGCCACACAAGTTAGGTTTTAAGACCACGTTAAAATATATCAGATTTCCTCGTTTACTAGGTGTGCAATACACAATCCATCCATAGATTAGTTCGTGTATTTCGTCCTATACAGAAAAAGGCCCATAAAAGAGTTGCCATAGCCTAGATTACATCGTATTCGAGTAATAGTTGTGGGTCGTGTTCCTCTTTTAGTCTAGATCTAGATCTATTCTTCATAGATTTGTTTTTTCTTTCTAGTTGTTCTAGTCGAGTTCCCAATCAATTGTTTCCGCCACCATCAAGTCAGATCCGATCCAAGCAAAGAGTCCTGGTTGTTTACTACTTGGCAAGTCAAAATTAAAAAAAATAGTGTCGACTCTGCCGTAGCATAGAAAACCCCGTTTTTCTGCCGCGGATCCGTGTCTTCCATGGATCCGATTCCTGCCGTGGCACGATTTCGTGTTGTTTTCTGCCGCGGCACGCGTTCTGCCGCGATGTACAGATTCTCTTCCACGGCACAGTTTTGCCCCATTTTTCTGCCACGACAGCCATATAAAAAAATTGTGAAATTTTGCAATTTTCCAAACCTTAGCTATAGCCATTCTATTTCATAAGTGTAGGAACTTTCCCATTGAGACTATTTTCCACTCTTACAGGCTGCTCGTAGGGTTTTGGTGCTGCGCATTATAAATTGGCCATGATATAGCAAAAGAAAAAGAGAAAGAAGCTATACAAAAGAAAAAGAAAAAGAAAAGGAAAAATTGAGCAAGAGGCCTAGTGATATCTTTGTGCACCGGTAGATTGATAAATCTTGTGCCTGTTTACTTTGAGATTTGCTAGTTTCTCTCCAGCGTAGTGCAACACCCTTCATAGTTGCATTGCCACGTTTATCTCCACATGTGTGTTTCTTGGGTTTTGTATGATCAACACTAGGACTTGTTTGCGGTGTACTTAGGATACCGTACCTAGAGCTCCACCATACATAACCTGTGTGCTCTGTGATCGTTCTCTATACCCTTGATATTTACTTCATCACATCTGTGCATAAGTTGTTGATTAGGATTGGTAAGCAGCTCTATTCACTTTGGAACGGTAAGATCTACTTTCTTGTCAGTTTTGAGTGAGTTGTGAGAGTTCCACCACCAGATTTTGTTTTGTGCACTAATGTACTAATCATGTCTTCTAGTAGTGTTGATGTGATGCAGAAAATGGAGGCCAATGATGTTACAGATAATGTGGAGATCTATAGTTACAAATTCTTCCACAATTGGCGTTGTAGTGGAATTTTTTGGAAGGAAGAATGCGGTATTTTTGATGGTGATGGTCTTTTCCACCATAGTGTGATGATTGGTGAGTGATGTGCTTCCATTACCATTGATAACAACTCTACTCTTAATTTGATCAGCGTTGAAGTTGTACAAAAGCTGCAGCTACCCACATGTGCCCGTGTGGTTCCATATCTCTTGCATTCATCATATGGCACATTGCTGATTTCACACACAGCTGATGTTCCTATGACTTTTAAAGAGCATACTGAGATTGTGCGCTGTGATGTATCTCCTATACCACTTGATTCTTGTCACATACTATTGGGAGAACCTTGGCACCGAAGGTTTGAAGCTCAAATATGGCATGATATTGGAAGGCTTTCTTTCAAATGGAACATGAAGAGGCGTGCTTTACTCAGGATTTCAACCGACAAATTTCATGAGTATCATCTTCTTCGCAAGGAGAGGACAAAAGAGTTCAGTTTGTCTGCTAAATAAAAGGTTATGATGAATGGTGACATTTCTATTATTTGTCATCTTGAACACGATGTGCATTACAACCCATGTGAGAATGAGAGCCACATAGCCAAACTGAGTGAACGTGTTACCAAAAGTGAGTTGTGTGATTCCACTAAACGTGAGGTTTAGAGCATCCATTCTAAGAGAATGAGAAAAAATGAAAACATCAGTGCAGTAGATGCTAATACATGTGAGGATATTTCTACTAATGTAATCATCTCTACTCCTGGTATTGTTTCTTGTGCAATGCAGGTTGCTTTTGAAGAAAGGGAGCCATCTATTTTACAACCTGCATCGTTGGACTGTTGATGTCTACGCACTTGTATTCTTGTAGACAGTTGTTGGGCCTCCAAGTGCAGAGGTTTGTAGAACAACAACAAGTTTTCCCTTAAGTGGATCACCCAAGGTTTATCGAACTCAGGGAGGAAGTGGTCAAAGGTATTCCTCAAAAGCAACCCTGTAATCAAGATACAAGAAGTCTCTTATGTCCCCAACACATCTAATACACTTGTCAGGTGTATAGGTGCACTAGTTCGGCGAAGAGATAGTGAAATACAAGTGGTATGGATAATTATAGTGGTAACGGTGATAGAGAATAGCTTGATGGCGTGGAAAAGACTAAAGTAAAACTGAAATAAAGATGGAAGCAAGCAAACATGTAACAGATCTAGTAGCAAACGGTGTTTCAGTGCTTAGAAACAAGGCCTAGGGTTCATACTTTCACTAGTGAACACTCTCATATAAATATATTCTCTTCATGATACTACTCTTAACTACTCTCCGGTTGGACACTCTAATCCATGGTAGGGCTATAACAGCACACCTCAAAGTAAGCCTTTCCCATCTAGATAACCCCACACTGTCACCTTGAGCACAAGATGGTTCAAACAAACACCACAATTTCATAAAGACATCCAACTCCAAATATAACTCATAACAAGTATTTGAGATCTCTAGCCTAAGTGCCACCATGGTGTGCACACTATCAACTTCACACCCATGGGGAGAGCAGAGATCTATTAAAGCACTTGAGTAGCAAGGTAGATCTATAGATTACAAGCTCATGATCTCAATAAGATCATGCATAGAGAGAGATGAACACATAGCTACCGGTAGAACCCTTAGTCTCAAGAGAGAACTACTCCCTCCTTATCATGGGAATCAGCAACGGTGATGGGATGGTGGTGGAGATCGATGGAGATGGCTCCGGGGGCACTTCCCTGTCCCGGCAGGGTGTCGGAACAGAGACTTTCTGTCCCCCGAACCTCCCCTTCGGTGGCGGCGGCACTGCGGAACTTTTTGTGGATTTCTGATTGATGATCTAGGGTTTTGGTATCGGGAGGCTTCTTATAGGCGAAGAGGCAAGGTCGGTGGGTGGCCAGGGGGCCCACACCACCTGGTGGCGCGGCTAGGGCTAGCCCGCGCCTGGGGGGTGTGGCCAGGCCCTGGCCCTCCTCCGTCTCGTATTCTGGCTCCGTGCGTCTTCCGGTAAAATAGGAACTTTGCTTTTGTCCCGTCCAATTCTGAGAATATTCATTTTCTGACTTTCCTAGAACCAAAAACAGCAGAAAACAGGCAACTGGCACTGTGGCATCTTGTTAGTAGGTTAGTCCAAGAAATCATATGAAAAGTACTCCAAAGTGTGGACAAAACATAATAAAGTAGATAAAACCAAGCATGGAACATCAAAAATTATAGATACATTTGCAATGTATCAACATCCCCAAGCTTAACTCCTGCTCGTCGTCGAATAGTTAGTGATAAAAAGAAAGAATAATTTTTGAGGTGACATGCACCATCATAAACTTGATCAAAGTATTTGTAAAACATTCAAAGCTAGGATCATAGTACTTCAATCATAACATGAAAGACAAGGTTCTAGAAATAAGACAAAGAAACTAGAATGCAACATGAAAAGGCACAAACAAAAGATTCATGAATAACAGTGCTTTGCAAGACGTTTGTTTGTTTCACATAAAGAAAACATAGCATAATAGCATTCAGCTTGTCCCTCATAGAGTAGCAAATATAAATGCATAGGACATCTTCAAAGTTCATAAGAGTGACTAGATACAAATAGTTTAAAACAAGAAATATCAAGTTATGCATCAATCAACTAGTCTTGGGACAATGCATATAGAACTAAGAATGGCCACTATGCTCTCAAAGTAGGTGCATAAAGGTAGAAGGTGGAGACTCAATATAATGGTGGAAGAAAGGCCTTCATAGAAGGAAGTAGGGATTCAAGTCGCATAAAGAGCTTCCAAAAATTATGGTACTTATAGCTTTCAGCTCTGATTGCCCCTATCATAAGCATCTTGAGGTGATTAAGGTTAAAGTGAACAAACTATGGTGTACATGCTTGACGAAGTATAAGTTAGAAATCTCATGTCCCTTGAATACGAGGGCCGCTCCTCATGCTACTCAAGTTTAGTCACCGGTAAGTTCTTGTCATCGTAAGTACATGTGTATCATAGAGAACCGCCAACGGGGAACCCCTTTCCCGATGATACGGAAGAATCCCCATATCAAAATGACAAGGCAAGCAGACAACGAGCATCTCATCGTTCTTCTTATTTACCATGGGAATATGGTGCTTTTTTCTCTCTTTCCTCTTTTCATAATCTCATTTTTTTCTCTTTTCTCTTTTTTTCTCAATATAGGACTCTTTTTTTTATAAGAAGAATGCTTCATAGACAGCTCATTATGGTTACGCTGCAGGTTTCCACCATATCAGCATGGATTAGACCAGCGGCTTAGGCGTTTCTCTAACACATATACATAACTCCATGGACTTACAAGCTCCCCTTTCATTTCACACCGACGACATCCATACAAAAGAGCATGATATCAACTAGGTACAAGTACCAAGTGCAATGTTGAAAGCGTTCCCCATGAAAGCATGGTTATGCTAATTCCCAACAAATAAGTGCAAGCATATACAACATAGACAACACAATGGTTCAAGTTTATTAAGGACAACAAAAATAAAGTGTGCCATCAAGTTTGTGAGAGCTTTAATCACTAGTTTTCTCATAACAAGTTTAATTCGGAAGGTAAACAAAAGCATGAATATACTTGGAATAGCATAAGCTAGTAGGTAGGTATGATGGACTCTTTTGAGTAACTTGGTTTAGGGAGTTGGATGCATGAGTGGAACTCATACTTTGTTGTGGAGGCTAGCAAAAGACTGGGAGCGACAAACTAAGAGAGCAATAATGGCCATAGGCATGCAGAGCGACAAAACATCATTGATCAAAGCATAAAGTGATATTACAAGTTTAAAACTAAAGGATCACAAAGGCTTATGGTGACTTGGGATAGTCATAACATGGTGTGAGCATGCGCCAAGTCAACCCAAATAAAGCATCAAAGGAGAATACCACAATACTATGCTTTAATATGCTAAAACAACGCATGATTCATCCAAGGCACATTAAGCAATCTCAATTGTTTATATCAAGTCATGCTACAGCAAAGAATACTAAGCATAAAGCCAAAACAATATCAAGCATGGCATGACAAAGCATAGGCCACAGTAAAAAACAAGCTCTCTTTACCACTTAAGCATGAACTTTCCTACTCTTTTCCAAATCCAAACCAAACTATTTGAAAACCAATGTATGAAAGAGCAGGGTACAAAAATTTATTCAGCAAACTAAGAAAACCAAGCAAAACAAAAAACCAAAACAAAAACAAAAAAGAAGACGCTCCAAGAACAACACAACTGTGCATGAAACAATAAAAATGAAGTGTTTGGAAGAAACCTAGGATTTTTATTGATGAAGAAGGGGATGCCTTGGGCATCCCCAAGCTTTGAACCTTGTAATTTTTGGATATTTCTTGGGGTGACACGCGTGGCATCCCCAAGCTTGAGCTTTAGTCCATCCTTCATCTCATTACTCATTCCTTCCATACACCTGAAATTTTTCCTTCATACAAAACTTCACACAATCTTTATTAGCAACATTAGTGCACTCAAGATAATAAGTATTTAGGTTCAGTTCTAACACCAACAAACTTCCATTAAAACACTAGCTACTGTAGCACTTCCCTCAAAAAGCTCAATTCCCAAAAGAACTCAAAAAGGAACCAACAAGAAGCAAATGCAGAAAATGGCAGAAATCTGTCAAAACAGACCAGCAGGTAAAGACAAATTTTTTCGAAGACCTTATGTTGCTCAAATGAAAACGTGTTGAACTAACGAAAGCTAGATAACACCTGGGGCAGAAGCACAAAAATTAACGCCTCAAAAGGACGTAAAGAGATTCTACACGAATTTTAATGGTGAAGCACAGAAATCTATTTCGGGACAGCAACTTTCCCAATCATTACTTCTCTCTCATTAGAGGTTACTCTTGGCACAAAAAGAAAATAAAAAGGATAAGGAGTGGTTATTACTGAAGTAATAACTTCCAAGACTCATCTAAAACTTTTGGGTTATCTCCCAATAAGTACTTTTCTTTAATGCCTTTAAGTTAGGCATGATAGTTTGAGAAGATGCTCACATAAGAAATATGAATTGATGTAAAAGAGAGCATCAAGAAGCAAATTCAAAGCACATTTAAGTCTAACCCACTTCCTATGAATAGGAATCTTGTAAAGAAACAAGTCATGAAAGCACAAGTCAACAAGCATAGGAAAGCAAAACAAGTGCAACTTCAAGACTTTCAACATAAACAGCGGAAACTTAATATTGTTGAGACACATAAAGCCATGTTTCCCTCTCTCATAATAACTTTCAGTAGCATCATGGATAAAAGTAACAATATAACTATCACAAGAAACATTCTTAACATGAGCCACATGCATAAAATAATTAATACTCCCCACATAAACATAGTCATTCTTATTGATTATAGTGGGAGCAAATTCAACAAAATAGCTATCATTATTATTTTCATCACCATAATCATCAAATATAGGAGGCATATTGTAATCATAATTAATTTCCTCCTTAATAGTAGGTGGACTGAAAATATCATAATCATCATTGCAATCATCATAAATTGGAGGTATAGTATCATCATAAGCAATAGAATAGTTATCTTCCAAAGTGTGTTCATTTGTAAAGATATCATCATTGGAAGGATCATGGATAACACTAATAGTATAGCAATTATTAATATCATCATTTTCAGAATTGGTACCGAAGAGATTTTCAATATCAAAAGTAGTGTGCTTTTCCCAATCATGATCACTACTATAGGTAATAGGCATAGGAACATCATCGAGTTCAGACTCATCAAAAAGTATAATAGGAGCAACATGCTTAGGGGAAAATACTGTTTCCTCTCTTCTTTTACTCCTCCTTTTCTTCATTTTCTTCTTCCCTTTAGGAGGGAGAGGCTTGAAAGGAAGCTTCTCCATATACCCTGGTTCATTGTTAGAGACAATAGAAGAAACTTTGGAGGATTCCTCCTTTTCATTAATAAGACCAAAACACATATTAGTCATGTCATATTTTGGTAAGATCTCATCTTTTATAATATTTTGTATGTAAGTATTTGTGTGGCAATTATCAACACAATAAAGATGACAACCATGCATGACACTATTCATATCAAAAGCACCCATATCTACCAAAGAGGTTTTTCTTGATAACTCTTCACACCCCAAAAATAATGTAAGTTGATCATGCTGATTAGGAGTGATCATGTAATCACAATACAAACTTGCAGTACTCATTGGATTAGAAGGGCTATTATTATGTCCTAAGCATTGAAAATTGAAATGACCCACTTCAAAGCAAAGTTCACAAATAAAAGGATAAAGGGCACAAACTTTTTTACCAAGATCATTTAAAGCCCTATACCACATTCTAGTTTTTTCATTCCTGTGGGTGATACAATATTCTTCTTCCATTTGATTATTCTCACAAGTTCTATGTATTCCACAAAAATTAACATTCTTATAAGAAATAGTACTTTCAGAGGTTTGAGCATGTTTATTGCTATCATTAATAACAATTTCATTTTCCATGCAAGTGTCTTTATAAGGCTCATGATACATGTCCCATTTTTCTTTAGGAGCATTAATATGAGAAGCAAAGGTTATATAACAATCAACAAGAATTTGAGGATCAAGACCATATTTAGCACTAAGCTCTTGAAAATCAATAGTTTCAGCAAAAGACTTAATGCAATCATACTCATAGTTTATACCTGGTTCTTTACCTTTGTTGTTATCCCAATCTTCGGTATTGCTTTGAATTGTTTCAAGAAGATCCACTTAGCTTTGACCTCCTTACTTGTGAAGGATACCTCTAAACAAGTATCTAGATAATCCTTGTAACGTCCTGAAAGCCTTGCATATAAATTATTAATAACAATATTACTAGGGATCTCATGAATGGGACATTTGAGCATTAGTGACTTCAATCTCCCCCATGCTTGGGAAATACTTTCTCCATCATGAGGATGAAAATTATAAATGTAATTCCTATCTTTATGAATTTCATGAGGATAAAATTTAGAGTAAAAGAGAGATTCAAGTTCCTTCCACTCCAAATGATGACGATCATCTAGTAGCTCATACCACTCCCTTGCTTTGCCCTTAAGTGAAATAGGGAATAGCTTCCTCTTAACTTGGTTCATTGAAATACCTGCACCCTTGAACAACTTGCATAATTCATGTATAAGGAGTAAATGATCACCAGGATGGATAGTTCCATCTCCCAAATAACAGTTGTCCATAACACGTTCAACAATTTTTATAGGTATTTTAAAAGGGATGCTTTCATTATGTGGATTTAAAATATCACAAGTATCATTAGAATTACCACATATGGGAGATAAAGTATCATTAGAGCAAATTTTCTTCTTGAAAGCTAGGGAACTAAAAAGATCATTTTCATAAAAACCAACTTCCCCAAGCTTAGAAGTTTCCATAGCATTAGTAACAAAGGTGTTCAAAAGATTCATACTAATAACATTGCTATTAGGATGCAAAGAAAGTTCCATGGGTTCTTTAATTTTCTTTTCAGACAATTCAAGTTCTAACTTAGGAAAACTACTAAAAAGCTCTCTAATTTTTTTGTTGTTTTCCATTAAGCCTAACTAGTGAAAACAAGAAATAAAAAGACAAAATTGCAGAATCTAAAGGAAATAACTTCGAGCACTCACACCGGAGGATGTGAGTACCTTTTACCTTACCTCCCGACAGCAATTGCGGAAAATAGCTTGATGTCTACGCACTTCTATTCTTGTAGACAGTTGTTGGGCCTCCAAATGTAGAGGTTTGTAGAATAGCAGCAAGTTTTCCCTTAAGTGGATCACCCAAGGTTTATCAAACTCAGGGAGGAAGTGGTCAAAGGTATTCCTCTCAAGCAACCCTGCAATCAAGATACAAGAAGTCTCTTGTGTCCCCAACACACCTAATACACTTGTCAGGTGTATAGGTGCACTAGTTCGGCGAAGAGATAGTGAAATACAAGTGGTATGGATAATTATAAGTGGTAACGGTGATAGAGAATAGCTTGATGGCATGGAAAAGACTAAAGTAAAACTGAAATAGAGATGGAAGCAAGCAAACATGTAACAGATCTAGTAGCAAACGATGTTTCAGTGCTTAGAAACAAGGCCTAGGGATCATACTTTTGATGGGTTCGTATCATGGAAAACAAAAAAATTCTACCGCAAGAACGAAAAAACCCAGATCTAATCTAGATAAAAGCCAAGATCTAAACTATTAGACATGAGCAACGAGATAGATCGGTACTAACCCTCGTAGAACCGAAAGCGTTACGAGATTAGATCTCGTGGATGATGTAGTCGATCACTTGCCGATCTCAAGATCGTGTGGATGATCCTTCCGGTGCCGCGTTCCAGCAGCGCTTAGTGACGGTCACACTGCGTCTGAGTCGGCGGACCTTCCTCTCCTGTTCCGGTGAAAGGCGGAGGTAGTAGATCTTCTCCACGGAATCCCAGCAGCACGACGGCGTGGTGGTGGTGGTGGAGATGATAATTCTGCAGGGCTTCGCCTATGCCTGTGCAGAAGAAAGGTGGAGGAGAGAGGCGGCTGAGATTGGTTGTTATTAGAGGAGGGGCAAGAGGGGTCGCCCCCTCCCTTCTATTTAAAGGAGGGAGGCGCGCCTGGGGAGGGGGAGTCCTAGTAGGACTCCACTCCTCCTTGGGCCGGCGGGTTGGGGGGAGGAGTCCTCGTCCCCCACGAATCCGTGTATTGCCCCACTTGGACTCCCTTGATCCCTTTCTTGGTTTTCAAGTAAACTCCAAGAAATCCTCTAGAACCTTCCAGAACATTCCGAAACCTTCTAGAATCTCCATACAAACACTCCGGAACATTTCCCAACTTAGAAAATGATCCCCAATATATGAATCTTATTCTCCGGACCATTCCGGATCTCCTCGTGATGTCCCGGATCCATTCAGAGACTCCGAACAACATTCGGTCTCCAACGCAAATTCCATATCTACTTAAAACAACTTCGAACCTTAAGTGTGTCACCCTACGGTTCGTGAATATGCAGACATGATGAAGACACCTCTCCGATCAATAACCATCAGCGGGATCTGGAGATGCATAACGGCTCCCACATACTCAACGATTACTTCGTGATCGATAGAACCATTTAACATAAGAAACCAATTCCCTTTGTCACACGATATTCTACTTATCCGAGGTTTGATCATCGCTATCTTCATACCTAGTTCTTCCTTGTTACTGATAAGTACTCTTTACTCGTTCCATGTTATGTCATCCCTTGTGACCCAGTCACATGCTTGCAAGCTATCTAGATGACATTCCACCGAGAGGGCCCAGAGTATATCTATCTATCATATGGATGGACAAATCCCAATCTTGGTCTATGCGCTTCAACACATACTTTCAGAATACCCAATGACACCTTTATAACCGCCCAGTTACAAAGCGGCGTTTGATGTCATCAAAGTACCCATCCGGTGATGGTGATTAACATAACCTCATGGTCGAAGGATTAGGTTACTATGTATTTCAAAGCTTACAGCAATACGAACTTAATGACTTGATCTTATGCTACGCTTACTATGGGTGTGTGTCCATCACATCATTCTCCTAATGATATAACCTTGTTATTAATCACATCCAATGTCTATGATCAGGAAACCATGATCATCAATATATCAACAAGCTAGTTTAACAAGAGGCTTACTAGGGACTCTTTTATGTTTACAAAACACACAAGTATTAGTGTTTCCTAATAATACAATTATAGCATGGGATGTAACCATTCATCATAAACACAAAGATATAATAATAACCACTTTTATTATTGCCTCTTGGGCATATCTCCAACAGTCTCCCACTTGCACTAGAGTCAATAATCTAGATTACATGGTAATATACCTAACACCCAATGCATTCTGGTGTTGGTCATGCTTTGCTCTAGGGAGAGGTTTAGTCAACGGATCTGCTACATTTAGATTAGTGTGTACTTTGCAAATCTTTATGTCACCATCTTGGACATACTCGCGAATAGCATGAAAATGTAGCTTGATGTGCTTCAGCTTGCTATGTGACCTTGGCTCATGTGCATTAGCTATGGCACCTGTGTTGTCACAGTAGATGGCCATCGGGTCCAACGCACTGGGAACCATGCCAAGTTCAGTAATGAACTCCTTCATCCATATGGCTTCTTGTGCAGCCTCTGAAGCAGCTATGTATTTCGATTCAGGTGAAGATTTCGCCACAACACTCTGCTTGGCACTCCTCCAGCTCACTACAGCACCATTCAAAATAAATACGTATCGAGACTGTGACTTCGAGTCATCTAGATCGGTGTTCCAACTAGCATCAGTGTAACCATTTACAACAAGCTGTTCATCACCTCCATAAGAAAGAACCATATCCTTAGTCCTATTCAGGTACTTTAGGATATTCTTGACCGCTGTCCAGTGTTCCATTCCAGGATCACTTTGATATCTGCTAGTCAAACTAACAGCATGTGCTATATCCGGTCTTGTACACAGCACGACATACATGATAGAACCTATGGCCAAGGCATAGGGAATTTTATTCATCTTTTCTCTATCTTCTGTCGTAGCCAGACTTTGAGTTTTACTCAAGGTCTTACCTGACAACATGGGCACGAACCCTTTCTTGCTCTCTTCCATTCTAAACTTCTTTAGAACTTTGTCTAAGTATGTAATTTGTGAAAGCGCTATTAGGTGTCTTGATGTATCTCTATAAATCTTGATGCCTAGAATATATGCCGCTTCGCCAAGATCCTTCATCGAAAAACTATTATTCAAATAGGTTTTGATGCTATTAAGAAGTTCTATATCATTCCCAATCAACAATATGTCATCTACATATAGTATTAGGAATGCTACAGAGCTCCCACTCACTTTCTTGTAAATACAAGCTTCTCCATAAGTTTGTATAAATCCGAAGTTTTTGATTACTTTATCAAAACGTTGGTTCCAACTCCGGGATGCTTGCTTCAGTCCATAAATGGAGCGCTGAAGTTTGCATACCTTGTCAGCATCTTTAGGATCGACAAAACCCTTGGGTTGTACCATATACAACTCTTCCTCAATGTCACCATTAAGGAATGCCGTTTTGACATCCATCTGCCAAACTTCATAATCGAAATATGCAGCGATTGCTAACATAATCCTCACAGACTTTAGCTTCGCTACTGGTGAGAAAGTCTCATCGTAGTTAACTCCTTGAATTTGTCAGAACCCTTTCGCGACAAGTCGAGCTTTATAGACGGTAACATTACCATCAGCATCTGTTTTTCTTTTGAAAATCCATTTGTTCTCGACAGCCTTACGGCCATCCGGTAAGTCCACCAAAGTCCATACTTTGTTTTCGTACATGGATCCCATTTCGGATTTCATGGCTTCTAGCCATTTGTCGGAATCTGGGCTCACCATAGCTTCTTCATACATCGCAGGGTCATCAGCGTTGTCCACTCAGGAGTGGTACGGACCCTCGTTGACCTGCGAGGTTCAGTAGTAACTTCGTTCGAAGTTTCAAGATCATCATCATTAGCTTCCTCTCCAGTTGGTGCAGGCGGCACAGAAACATCTTCTGGTGCTACTCTACTCTCAACTCCGAAAGAAGGTTCAATAACCTCGTCGAGTTCTACTTTCCTTCCAGTCACTTCTTTCGAGAGAAATTCCTTCTCTAGAAAGGATTCATTCTTAGCAACGAAAACTTTGCCTTCGGATCTATGATAGAAGGTATACCCAATTGTTTCTTTAGGGTATCCTATGAATATGCATTTCTCCGCTTTGGGTTCAAGCTTATCAGGCTGTAACTTCTTTACATATGCTTCGCAACCCCAAACTTTAAGGAACGACAACTTAGGTTTCTTTCCAAACCACAATTCGTACGGTGTCATTTCAATGGATTTAGATGGTGCCCTATTTAAAGTGAATGCGGCTATCTCTAATGCATAGCCCCAAAATGATAACGGTAAATCTGTAAGAGACATCATAGACCGAACCATATCTAAGAGAGTTTGATTACGATGTTCGGACACACCATTACGCTGTGGTGTTCTCGGCGGTGTCAACTGTGAAAGTATTCCACATTTCTTTAAATGCATGCCAAACTCATAACTCAGATATTCACCTCCGCGGTCAGAACGCAGAAACTTAATCTTTTTGTTATGATGATTTTCCACTTCACTTTGAAATTCCTTAAACTTCTCGAAAGTTTCGGATTTATGTTTCATAAAGTAGACATACCCATATCTACTCAAGTCATCCATGAAAGTGAGAACATAACGATATCCACAACGCGATGCTACACTCATTGGACCGCACACATCGGTATGTATTATTTCCAATAAGTCTGTAGATCGCTCCATTATACCAGAGAATGTAGTCTTAGTCATTTTTCCCATTAGACATGCTTCGCATCTTTCAAGTGATTCAAAATCAAGTGATTCAAGAAGTCCATCAGAATGGAGTTTCTTCATACGCTTCACTCCAATGTGACCAAGACGACAGTGCCACATGTATGTATAATTATCATTCAATTTTATTCGTTTAGCATCTATGTTGTGAACATGTGTATCACTACTATCGAGATTCAATAAGAATAAACCATTCATCTCAGGTGCATAACCATAAAAGATATTACTCATATAAATAGAACAACCTTTAATCTCAGACTTAAAAGAGTAACCGTCTCGCAATAAACAAGATCCAGATATAATGTTCATGCTTAACGCAGGCACCAAATAACAATTATTTAAATTTAAAACTAATCCCGATGGTAGATGTAGAGGGAGCGTGCCGACGGCGATCACATCAACCTTGGAGCCATTTCCAACGCGATCGTCACCTGTCTCGCCGCTTCGTTTATTCCGCAGCTCTGCTTTGAGTTACAAATATGAGCAACCGAACCAGTATCAAATACCCAGGCACTACTACGATTACTAGTAAGATACACATCTATAACATGTATATCGAATATACCTTTCTTCTTGATGTTGCCGTTCTTCAGATCCGCCAGGTATTTGGGGCAGTTACGCTTCTAGTGACCAGCACCCTTGCGAGAAGCACTCGATTTCAGGTTTAGGACCAGCCTTGACTTCTTAGCGAGTGCAGCTTTCTTGCCGTCCTACTTGAAGTTGCCCTTGTTCTTAGGCTTGCCCCTTTCTTGAAATTGGTGGTCTTATTGACCATCAACACTTGGTGCTCCTTCATGATCTCCACTTCAGCAGTTTTCAGCATGGACGATAGTTCAGGCAACGTCTTGTTCATGCAGTGCATATTGTAGTTCATAACAAAGTTCTTGTAACTTGGTGGCAGTGATTGGAGGACACGGTGAATCCCCAATTCATTAGGAATCGGTATCCCCAACTCTCGGAGTTTGTTTGCATGCCCAGACATGGTGAGCACGTGATCGCTAACGGATCTACCCTCTTCCATCTTGCAGGTAAAGAACTTCTCGGAACCTTCATAGCTTTCCATGGCCGCGCGAGTCTCAAAAATGAGTTTGAGCTCCTTAATGATCTCAAACGGGTGATGGTGCTCAAAACGCTTTTGAAGCTCCGATTCTAAACCGTACAGGATGGCACACTGAACTGTGGAGTAGTGATGTTTCCGAGTGGCATAAACATTCTTTACGTCATCGGTGGCATCTTCTGCAGGTGGGTCACCTAGCGGTGCTTCGAGCACATAGGTCAACTGACCAACCCTGAGGACGATCTTCAGTTCACGGAACCAGTCCGTGAAATTTCTTCCATTGTTCTTAAGTTTTTCTTTCTCTAGGAACGCATTGAAATTGATGGAAACGTTCGCCATAATCTACAACAAATTTGCAAGTAGTTTAGACTAAGTTTATGATAAATAGTGTTCAAATTTAATTCTTAAATTAACTAGGTGAACTCCCACTCAAAATAACATCCCTCGAGTTGTTTTAGTGATTACACGAACCAAATCCACTACACCAAGTCCGATCATCACGTGAGATGATGTAGCTTCATTGGCTAACAATCTTCATATTCATCATATCAATCATATGACTCATGCTCTACCTTTCGGTATTCCGTGTTCCGAGACCATGTCTGTACATGCTAGGCTCGTGAAGATTAACCTTAGTTTCCGCATGTGCAAATCTGGCTTGCACCCGTTGTATGCACACGTAGAGTCTATCACACCCGATCATCACGAGATGCTTCGAAACGACGAGTCTTAACAACGGTGCCAACTAAGGAAGAACACGTTATTACTTGATATTTAGTGAGAGGGATCATCTTATAATGCTACCGTCGCGATCTAAGCAATACAGATGCATAAAGGATTAACATCACAGGCAATTCATAATTAGTGTGATATGATATGGCCCTTTCTCCTTATGCCTTTGATCTCCATCTCCAAAGCACGGACATGATCTCCATCATCACCAGCATTGCGTCAAGGTCCATGGCGCTGCTTAATGGTTGTCCATCATCACTAGCAACTATTACAACTACTTGGAACAAAGCTATTACAAGATGAATAGACACGCAGGTCTTAACAGAATTAAAGACAACCATTAGGCTCCTGCCGGTTGCCATATTACAACAAGGATCATTGCATACATCAAATACAATCACAATCACATGTAGGCCATATCACATCACAAAGCCCCTGCAAAAACAAGTTAGACGCCTCTAATTTTCTTTGCAAGTTTTACGTGGCTTGGGGCTTTCGACTAAGAACGCAACTTACCTATGAAACTGAACCACAATATTGATACAAGTGCTATCAAGTGCAAAGTGTAGATTTGATCTATACTATGATGGGAGAGACAGACACCCGCAAAGCCACTTGTGCAAAGCAAGTTGCACGTCAAGCGTGGAGCAAGTCTCATGTACGATGACATGTAATGTTAGCCCGAGCCGCTTCATCCCACCATACCGCAAGATGCAAAGTACACACATAGCAAAAGACGGCACGAGCACCAACACCCACAACTTCATTGTGTTCTACTCGTGCAACAGATCTACGCATAGACAAGGCTCTAATACCAATGATGGGTTCGTAGCATGGAAAACAAAAAAATTCTATCGCAAGAACGAACAAAACCCAGATCTAATCTAGATAAAAGCCAAGATCTAAACTATTAGACATGAGCAACGGGATAGATCGGTACTAACCCTCGTAGAACCAAAAGCGTTACGAGATTAGATCTCGTGGATGATGTAGTCGATCACTTGCCGATCTCAAGATCGTGTGGACGATCCTTCCGGCGCCGCGTTCCGGCAGCGCTTCCGCAGACGGTCACACGTGCGGAGTCGAAGCAGACCTTCCTCTCCCTGTTCCAGCGAGCAGCGGAGGTAGTAGATCTTCTCCACGGAATCCCAGCAGCACGACGGCGTGGTGGTGGTGGTGGAGATGAGAATTCTTCAGGGCTTCGCCTATGCCTGTGCAGAAGAAAGGTGGAGGAGAGAGGCGGCTGAGATTGGTTGTTATTAGAGGAGGGGCAAGAGGGGGCGCCCCCTCCCTTCTATTTAAAGGAGGGAGGCGCGCCTGGGGAGGGGGAGTCCTAGTAGGACTCCCCTCCTCCTTGGGCCGGCGGGTGGGGGGGAGGAGTCCTCCTCCCCCACGAATCCGTGTATTGCCCCACTTGGACTCCTTGATCCCTTTCTTGGTTTTCAAGTAAACTCCAAGAAATCCTCTAGAACCTTCCAGAACATTCCGAAACCTTCTAGAATCTCCATACAAACACTCCGGAACATTTCCCAACTTAGAAAATGATCCCCAATATATGAATCTTATTCTCCGGACCATTCCGGATCTCCTCGTGATGTCCCGGATCCATTCCGAGACTCCGAACAACATTCGGTCTCCAACGCAAATTCCATATCTACTTAAAACAACTTCGAACCTTAAGTGTGTCACCCTACGGTTCGTGAATATGTAGACATGATGAAGATACCTCTTCGATCAATAACCATCAGCGGGATCTAGAGATCCATAACGGCTCCCACATAATCAACGATTACTTCGTGATCGATAGAACCATTTAACATACGAAACCAATTCCCTTTGTCACACGATATTCTACTTATCCGAGGTTTGATCGTCGGTATCTTCATACCTAGTTCTTCCTCGTTACTGATAAGTACTCTTTACTCGTTCCATGTTATGTCATCCCTTGTGACCCAGTCACATGATTGCAAGCTATCTAGATGACATTCCATCGAGAGGGCCTAGAGTATATCTATCCGTCATATGGATGGACAAATCCCAATCTTGGTCTATGCGCTTCAACACATACTTTCAGAATACCCAATGACACCTTTATAACCGCCCAGTTACGAAGCGGCGTTTGATGTCATCAAAGTACCCATCCGGTGATGGTGATTAACATAACCTCATGGTCGAAGGATTAGGTTACTATGTATTTCAAAGCTTACAGCAATACGAACTTAATGACTTGATCTTATGCTACGCTTACTATGGGTTTGTGTCCATCACATCATTCTCCTAATGATATAACCTTGTTATTAATCACATCCAATGTCTATGATCAGGAAACCATGATCATCAATCAATCAACAAGCTATTTCAACAAGAGGCTTACCAGGGACTCTTTTATGTTTACAAAACACACAAGTATTAGTGTTTCCTAATAATACAATTATAGCATGGGATGTAAACATTCATCATAAACACAAAGATATAATAATAACCACTTTTATTATTGCCTCTTGGGTATATCTCCAACAACTTTCACTAGTGAACACTCTCATATAAATATATTCTCTTCATGATACTACTCTTAACTACTCTCCGGTTGGACACTCTAATCCATGGTAGGGCTATAACAGCACACCTAAAAATAAGCCTTTCCCATCTAGATAACCCCACACTGTCACCTTGAGCACTAGATGGTTCAAACAAACACCACAATTTCATAAAGACATCCAACTCCAAATATAACTCATAACAAGTATTTGAGATATCTAGCCTAAGTGCCACCATGGTGTGCACGCTGTCAACTTCACACACATGGGGAGAGAAGAGATCTATTAAAGCACTTGAGTAGCAAGGTAGATCTATAGATTACAAGCTCATGATCTCAATAAGATTATGCATAGAGAGAGAGATGAACACATAGCTATCGGTAGAACCCTTAGCCTCGAGAGAGAACTACTCCCGCCTCATCATGGGAATCAGCAACGGTGATGGGATGGTGGTGGAGATCGATGGAGATGGCTCTAGGGGCACTTCCCTGTCTCGGCAGGGTGCCAGAACAGAGACTTTCTATCCCCCGAATCTCCCCTTAAGTGGCGGCGGTGCTGCGGAACTTTTTGTGGATTTCTAATTGACGATCTAGGGTTTTGGTATCGAGAGGCTTCTTATAGGCGAAGAGGCAAGGTCGGTGGGCGGCCAGGGGGCCCACACCACCTGGTGGCGCGGCTAAGGCTAGCCCGCGCCTGGGAGGGTGTGGCCAGGCCCTAGCCCTCCTCCGTATCGTATTCTGGCTCCGTGAGTCTTCCGGTAAAATAGGAACTTTGGCTTTTGTCCCGTCCAATTCTGATAATATTCATTTTCTGTCTTTCCTGGAACCAAAAACAGCAGAAAAGAGGCAACTGGCACTGTGGAATCTTGTTAATAGGTTAGTCCAAGAAATCATATGAAAAGTACTCCAAAGTGTGGACAAAACATAAGAAAGTAGATAAAACCAAGCATGGAACATCAAAAATTATAGATACATTTGCAATGTATCAACTGTGCATTGTCACTTGCAGAGGATGTCCTAGTGCCTACTAGATGTGAGGAGAACACTATTGATATAGGTACTGATTTGGAGCTACAGTTAATAAGTGCAACATATTGTGAGTCTATTCCTTTGTTGATGCCTCCTTGTGATTTGCCTTGCACTAATGTTTCAGCACCATGTGATAGTTTACCCAATTTTAATTTTGATCATGTGGTACTGATTACACATAAATAAATACTTGCTCGAATACCACCTGCTGATATTGTGTATTCCATCATGCTAAATGAACCTATGAGTATGAGTTGTGTTATGGATAAGATTTCTGAAATTTCATGTCTAAATTCTAGCACATATTCTCCTTGTTTCACTTTCAATCTAATTGGTGAATATAGCATGGATGAATTTTTTTCTTGTGGATCACATATGCATTACTTGTGATAGAATCGCTGAACTGAAACAAGTTGTTTTCAGCCATATATGCAATGTGTCACAAAATGTTTGCTATGGGACAATAGTTCATGTTCGAGATATTATGGACATACATTCTGTTTTAGTTGATATATTGCAACCAACACAAGTAATTTTACCTATGTTGGATTGTTCTAATCTTGCTAGAATAGAAACCGAGTTTTCATATTCGTTCTGTTTGTCCCAAAAGTCTTTGTCTAGTTATGTTACTACTTTAGACTTCACTCATATTTGCAGATTGAGTTGCATCTTACATACTGGAAAACATGATCATGTTCATAATAATCAGAGTAGCGCAGTTGAAGCATGGCATGAATCAATTTGGTTTTCACACATATTGAATTGATTTGATCTTATTCACAAATTTGATCGTAGATCTTCTTTGGGAAAACTGAATTTAATATTGAAAAACAAGACTATCTATTTAGTTGTTTTTCACCATGATCATGATTCGTTGTACTTCACTTATACCTGCAATTTAAGTTGGTTCATGTATATTGGACCTATTGTTCATGTGAACAACAATAATACAACATGTTATATATACATATACTTTGCGTACACGTTGTTCTTTTTTGTTCTTCCACTTTCAGCTTACCCCAAGGCGTGGACGGCTTTTCTTGAAGAAAGGGAGGATGATGAGGATACATACAGGTATTATGATGATTCAGACTACTTGAACTGGAAGAAAATATTGAGTCCAACCAATGATGACTATCAGGTGAATTCATTCCTAGTTGAACCTGATGCTTTCATTTATAAGAACTTTATACTGCCTAAGTCTTTGTGCTATTGTATGATCAAGTACATGGGAGAAGAAGGCGTAGAACGGAGCGAGGAGTTGAAGCATATGGAGCATGGCGTGTTGATCAATGAAGAATGCACGAGGGAGGAGAGGGAGGAAGCGCAAGGAGCTACCAAGAAGAAGATCAACACATGGAAGGATCTCTGTCGCAGTAGAGAAATGATGTGTTTTCCTACCACGTCAGGCTGCCGCGGAACAAAAACAGAGTCCTTTTCTGCCACGGCAGGCTGCCGTGGCAGAGTAACAGGCCCAATCTATGCCACGACAGAACCCTGAGCCGAACCCAACTTTGGGTCGGTTTGTATCCTAGTTAGTTGGGACCAAGTCGTCCCAAGCTTAGGCCGCCGCCCCCCAAACCTCTTAAATAGATGGGGCGCCACACAAGTTAGGTTAAGACCATGTTAAAATATTTTGGAGGTGTTTCTTTCATAGAACCTCTAGAATTACCCTGTGATCGATTTTACAAACTATGATTGAGTGTGATCTGTTGTTCCACTGGGAATTAGTAGATTGCAAACTACCATTCATGGTCGACGGCTGCGTGCGCATGAGTGTGGTGTTGTGAATATCCTACAAGGTTCGAGAGTTGTTTCATTGGCATCAGGGTTCGAGTGGGAGAGATCATAGCTACGCACTAGTTATCTATCATCCACCATCATCATTGACAACTGCTTGCTGAGAAGATCGGTCCACCCATATCAACGGATATAGTGGATTCTAGTAGGAAGTAGGATCCGGCCACCATAGTCGGATATGAACATGGGTAACATGTGTGCTCACCGTCCCTTACAACCGTACGTCTCACAGCCCACCTTTTCCCACGCCTCAAGGACCCCTCATGGCGTACTTGTCTTCAATGAGACGACATGCACAACTATGTGTTGTCAACACTGTGGAGAAGGGGAAAACATTTTAAAGAACTTGCACAGTCATAACTTTGCTGCTAGCCAGTACTCCTCTCCATTTCCACACCATATCCATCTCCATCAGACCAGCATAGATCAGCATTAACCCAATATGTTCTTCTTAGTTATCCATAGTTCATTCCAAGAACACCACCAGATCCTACATACTTCATCAACAACATCACACAAGCCAATATAATCACCTAGAGATATCAACTCTCAAAGGAAGGTGAGGAGTAGGTTTTCAAGAAGAAGGCTAGTGGTACCACGTGGAGCAGACCACCAGCACAAGGAGGAAAAGAAAGCCAGCTGATTTAGACAGTAGCAGGGAGGAGAAATCCTTCCAAAAGAGGAGCAGTCAACAGTACCATAGAAACCACCAGATTACAAGCACACTAGCAACATCCATTATCCTCCAATAGTAGGTTGCCGCACTAAGATCTAAGCATAGTGTCTATTCTTATTCATCTTCAGCAACAAATAGAGGTAGTACAAGAAATATAATTTCTCTTAGTTTTGCAAAGAGTTGCTTTGCAAAATCATCACAAAGAGATGGAAAGGAAAATCCTAGTATCTATTATTATAAGAGGTCATGCCTCAACATGTGCATCACTGGCTGGGACGTTAGTTCTTCCTGCACATCCAGCATACTTCAAATCATCATATATGATGGTTATCCACCTTAGACATTAGCATACAACGTTACATACCAATTTAATATTCTTACTATGCACACTCTCACAATAGGCACCACAATAATAGATGTAAAACCAGCAGCAGCCAGTATCTAGGATGTTCAACACTGTTCACACTCCTAAGAGAGGCACCACAGTGACATACACAGCAGTAGCAACCACTAGATTCCACTACAACTAGATAAGCATCCAAAATATGAAGCCAACCACAAGTTATGATCACTAGGTATCAAATCATCTTCCTAGTTTAGCTATCTAGGAATCATTTCCTTGCTAGGCATGTCACTATCAAAATTGATAGAGCCTATTTAGGTAACATCACTGACTCAAAGGTTCAGTAACTAAGTTTAGCGTATTCACAAATTCATCTAAACCACTAGCTCCAATAGGACATTAGGATCACTATCTAGGATCATGTATGCCCATGATCTAGTGATCAATAAAAGTAGCCAAGAAATAGAAAAGTATAACAAAACAAAAGATCTTGGTACTATCAAGATGATAGTACTAAAACCAACATTATATCTCACTAGAACAAGTCTGGTAACCATAGAGTAGATGGGCATCATCTTAGTACCATCCAAGCTATGGGCTAAGTCAAAAGTAAATAGTTATGGTAGTAGAGCATAGTAACAGAGCATGATAGGGGGTTCATGCAAGCATAAAAATCAATCTAGGCTAGAACCAGGATTACCATGCTAACAAGGTCAACAACGATGCATTGGAAATGGAATGAACCAGCAATTGAGCATCTGGTGCTCAATAATGATCACCCACATGTATCATGGTGAGATTAGGGTTACAATAGAGGAAGAATCACTAAGCCTAAGCTAAATTGAGCAAAACATGATCAAATAATCATTGAACAGTCACTATGAGCTACAGGTTGAACCGAGAAAGGTAAAAACCCTAATTAGGGTTGGCTACTAGGAGAAAGAGAGGGATCATAGTGGGAGGAGAGGGGAACATACCCGACATCCTAGCTTAAGATCAGGAAGAGGAAGAAGACTGGCGGTGGTGAGCACAGCACGGCGACACGGGGGCACCAAGGCGCTCGACCCGCACCAAACCACACGATCATCCATGGAGTTTGGTGGCAAGAGACAACCACCGCACTAGCCTAGCCTCATGTCCCACGTCACAAAAGAGCACCACCAGATGACCGACGAGCGGTGGGGCCGAATTGGCCAGAACCCTAGTTGCCAGTAGGGCAACATAGCTAGGTAAGGTAGCACCCGTCAAATTGGTTTGGACCAATCGACACAATGGCCAACACGGTGCCATTAGCCACTAACGGTGGTGTCCAGAATGGTTGTAATCGATGGAAGCAAGCAGCCGGCAGAGGCACCATGGCAGTCGCCAAAGCTGGGAGAGAGAGATCGTGAGTGAGCGAGGGGAGAGTGGGTCAGTTGGGCTGACCAACCGGGTAGATTAGGGTTAGACCTAACCTTGTGGGTTGTCCCATGGGCCAGGCTACCCAATGAGCTAGACTGGTCTATGGACCAGGCCTAGTTATTAAAAAGAGAGAAACAAATAAGTAAGTTAAATAAAATTACAAGAATAACCCTGTAATTGCTTTAAGCTCTAGAATAATACATAAAAATCTTTAAAATGCATATGATATATCAAAATGTTCACAAAAACAAGAGTGTTATTATTATCGTTCCTCCAAAAAATGGGCTTCATGGTTCTAGCTCATTTTAAGGATCTTATAGCGAGTTTTTCCTTGTCCCTCTTGATGTTGCTGCTCATCCCAACTCAATATAGGAAAAGATAAAACTCCTTGTTTGAGTTAAATAAAATGCAACTAAAAATTGAAACCATTAAATCTCTCAATGAAATAAGAAAAATCCTAAAAATATATAAAAATCACTTTTGTGTATTAAACATAGTCCAATATATTAGAAAAAGCTAAATATGAAATTGTAAGTAATTTTGGTATTTCTAAAAATAAGTGTTATAACAGGGTTAATAAAATCCCTTTTCTTATATTAAAATAAAAAGAATGAATTTTCTTCTATCTCTTCTAAATTAAAATAAATTCCTTTTAACTTTCCTTGGCCCATTTAGAATTTATTGCTATGAAGAAATGATATTCTTTTTATAATTGTAAAAAAGTGTTTTTAATATTAAAAATTATTTTTACCCTAATGACTTGGGTAATACACATAGGAGGATAAATCACTTAAACCATTAATTTTATTGCATTATTATGCACAATTAAATCTAGTGATCCTTTAAAATTAATTCAAGTAGTACTTTCCATGAAACTATTTATTTAAGCAATAATATAAATACTCAACTACATCTAAATGCTTAAAACCATAACAAATTATTGAAGTCATATATTTATGTTATCATAAATAACGTCAATCTTGTCTTTAGGATCATGGTAGAAAACAAGTCTTGAACCTCGAGTTATAGTAATGGTAAACCCTAATCGTAACATTATTATGTCAAACCAAGTCATCATTTGACATCATCAATCTTCAA
Organism: Avena insularis; assembly: GCA_023614405.1. NCBI lineage: Eukaryota > Viridiplantae > Streptophyta > Magnoliopsida > Poales > Poaceae > Avena > Avena insularis. The sequence goes on along the minus strand of CM042688.1, from coordinate 400,905,336 downwards.
CTCAATTGAGTTGTTACCACTTACTGATATTATCCTATTGGAGGATAAGTTTTATATACCATATACCTAAAACATTAAACATGGATTATAATAGAACCTACATGAATATTATTAATCAAGCAATACTCTTTTGAAATCCTATACCAATTGCATGTCAATGATTTAGCGTTTAACCTGAACACATCAGTCACTTACATTGAGACTAGATGATCCCACATCATTGACTATACATAGTCTAAACCTAGAGCTTAGTAATACCATAAAAACAATATGTCTTAAGTTCACTTCTACTATATAGTTAACTTTGGTCATCGAATCTAAACCTAAAGCTTAGTGATACATGAAACATACTAGCTCAGGATCGTTATGGCTATACAAATACCTATGGATTATATCCTGATAATATTATGGCTTATTTAACTTAATATAAGAAACATTTTCCTCAAAAGTTATTCTTTTTGCCACTTCAAACAAAAACATTAGTATTTATGTTAAGTCCCATCAACTTAAAACATGACCATTCATAAGAACTGATACAAATCAACATCAATCATCTATTGTTATTGCACTTTACTCTTATAACATGTGTGTTAATTCTTCAAGTCTTAGAGAAAAACCTTTGGTTGTGTGATACATTGCAAATGTATCTATAATTTTTGATGTTCCATGCTTGGTTTTATCCACTTTCTTGTGTTTTGTCCACACTTTGGAGTACTTTTCATATGCTTTCTTGGACTAACCTATTAACAAGAGCCACGATGCCGGTGCCTGCTTTTCTGTTGTTTTTGGTTCCAGGAAAGTCAGAAAATGAATATTCTCGGAATTGGACGGGACAAAAGCCAAAGTGCCTATTTTTCTAGAAGTCATCAGATGCCAGAATACGAGACGGAAAGGAGCCAGGGGCCACCACACCACCTAGTCATGCGGGCCAAGCCTGGCCGTGCCAGGGGCTGGTGTGGCCATCCCAGGCACCCCCTCGGCCTCTCCTTCCGCCTATAAGATGCCCTCAGGACGAAAACCCTAGGTACCCGATCAAAAATCCACGAAAGAGTCTGTAGCCACCGTCATCTCCATCCCTAGATCGGGAGGGCTCTTAAGCTCTTCCTGGCACCCTGCCGGAGAGGGGAATTCACCCTGGAGGCCTTCTTCATCATCATGCAAGCCTCTGGTGTGATGCGTGAGTAGGTCATCTTTGGACTATGGATCCATGTAGTAGCTAGATGGCTGGTTCTCCTCCTTTGTACTTTCATGTTTAGATCTTGTGAGCTCCGCTCATGATCAAGATCATCTATTTGTAATTCTGCATGTTGTGTTTGCGGGGATCCGATGGATATTGAGATGTTATTTCAGATTGATTATTGATTTTATCATGTCTTTGTTATTTGTGATCTTGCAAGCTTTCCGTTGTTAGTAGCTATCTTGGCCAAGTAGATGCTAGCAACTCCAAGAGTTAGTATTTATGCTCGATAGTGGGTTCATGCCTCTGGTAATCTGGGGAAGTGACAGAAATCTCTAAGATACTAGATGTGTTGTTGCTAGTAGGGAGAAAACAACAATCCTTTGTTCATAGAACAATCGTATTGTTTACATTACACGCAGTTCGTAAAGCAAAAATCTGTTGCTTGCAACTTAATACTGGAGGGGGTTCGGATGATAACCTGAGGGTGGATTATTAGTCATAGATGCAGTTGGATGGCGGTCTATGTATAATGTTGTAATGCCCAATCAAGTTCCAAAGGAGTCAAGACGAATAGTATATGCATGTATTGCTTTCTCGATGTTTGTCAATTGCCCCGCTGTAATTTGTTCACCCAGCATGTTATCTATCCTAAGGAGAGCCACCTCTAGTGAACTATGGATCCTGGTCCTTTCCTTTACATACAATCTACAAACTGTTTACTGCTTTTTGTTTACTTTCTGCAAACTTTTACTTCCTTCCATTCGATACGTTTAATCCTTTGTTTTCAGCAAAACCGGTGAGATTGACAACCTCATCGCAAGTTGGGGACAAAGTTTTGTGGTTGTGTTGTTCAGGTCTCCACGTTGCTACTAGCACCGGTAGTGCGCCCTGCCAAGGCTCAGCTAGCCACACCTTTGGGGTGTTTCCTTGCTCCTACTGGTTCGATTAAACCTTGGTTTCATAACTGAGGGAAACTTGCTACTGTGCTCGTCATACCTTCCTCTTGGGTTCCCCAACGAGCTTGTTCATACATGAGCCATCAAGCACTTTTCTGGCGCCGTTGCTGGGGAATCAAGGACATCTTCACAAGGGGAGTCCCTCATAACCAATCTCTTTACTTTGTTATTTTTGTTTTGCTTAGTTTCTTTTTGCTTTGTTTTCTTGTTTCTTTATCAAAAACACACAAAAATTTAGTTCCTACTATATTTGTTATTTTCGTTGGTCTCTTATTGTCTTGCTTTATCATGCTTTCTATCAATGGTTAGTTTCTTTGAAACTGAATCTTATTGGCAAGGTGGGTTCACGGAAGAACAAAAATATTATTATAAGGAACACTACTTGTCACAAAAAGGGAAACACTTATGGGAACAAATTGATAAATTGAATACCATTGCTAGAAACGTGTGCTCTACTTATAATGTTACTTATTGCGTTGATAAATCTTGTTGCTATAGGAGGTATAAACACCTCCCTTTTCAATGTGAGTATAATGATAATGTTACCATATCTTCTTATGTTAAAGGGAATTATGACTTTTATGATGTGGAACAAATTGAAGAATTTATTGCTTGGAAGGGTGCATTTGAACTTGCTAGTTTGCTTGAAAATACTGATGATTCACCTTATAAATATGAGGTTTATGATATACTTAAATTTTGCTTTGATAATTACAAGGTAGAAAATGGCTATATTCTTGAATATCTTAATAGATGCTCTCCACCAATGGAAGATACTAATGCCTTGCAAGAGCTTATGGAAGAAGAAATTGCTGAAACTGGAAGCTCATTGGATGAAAAAGAGGAGGAGAGTGATGATCAGGAGGAGGAAGAATGGATCTACCCATCCCTACCTTCTAATGAGAGTAATTCTTTACCCCTTACATTATTTGATTGTCCCCTATGCTTACCAAAGGAGGACGAATGTCATGTTCCTGAGGATTCTTTTGAAAATGTTTATAATAAAGCTCTAGTGTTTGTAGATCATGAAAAGCATGCTTTATGTGATAGTTATATTGTTGATTTTATTCATGAGGCTACTGAAAATTATTATGAGAGAGTAAAATATGGTTGTAGAAGTTTTCATGATATTGAAACACCTCTCTATGTGCTGAAAGTTTTGAAGTTATTCTCGTTTTATCTTCCTATGCATGTCACTTTGTTCTTTGTGAACTTATTTACGTATAAGATTCCTATACATAGGAAGTGGGTTAGACTTAAATGTATTTTGAATTTGCTTCTTGATGCTCTCTTTTACTTCAATTCATATTTCTTATGTGAGCATCTTCTCAAACTATCATGCCTAACTTAAAGGCGTTAAAGAAAAGTACTTATTGGGAGATAACCCAAAAGTTTTAGATGAGTCTTGGAAGTTATTACTGCTCCTTATCCTTTTTATTTGCTTTTTGTGCCAAGAGTAACCTCTAATGAGAGAGAAGTAATGATTGGGAAAGTTGCTGTCCCAAAACATATTTTTGTGCTTCACCGTACAAATTCGTGTAAAATTTTCTGAACGTCTTTTTGAGGCGTGAATTTTTGTGCTTCTGCCCCAGGTTGTTATCTAACTTTCGTTAGTTCAACACTTTTTTATTTGAGCAACATCAGGTCTTCGAAAAAAATTGTCTTTACCTGTTGTTCTGTTTTGACAAATTTCTGCCATTTTCTGCATTTGCTTCTTGTTGGTTCCTTTTTGAGTTCTTTTGGGGAATTGAGCTTTCTGAGGGAAGTGCTTCAGTAGCTACTGTTCTAATGGAAGTTTATTTGGTGTTAGAACTGAACCTTAAGACTTATTTATCTTGAGTGCACTAATGTTGCTAATAAAGATTGTGTGAAGTTTTGTATGAAGGAAAATTTTCAGGTGTATGGAAGGAATGAGTAATGAGATGAAGCATGGACTAAAGCTTAAGCTTGGGGATGCCACGCGTGTCACCCCAATAAATATCCAATAAGTACAAGCGTCAAATCTTGGGGATGCCCAAGGCATCCCCTTCTTCATCAATAAAAATCCCAGGTTTCTTCCAAACGCTTCATTTTTATTGTTTCATGCACAGTTGTGTTGTTCTTGGAGCGTCTTCTTTTTCATTTTTGTTTTGGTTTTTCGTTTGCTTTTGTTTTCTTAGTTTTCTGAATAAATTGGTTGGACCCCCTCTTTTATACATTGGTTTTCAAATAGTTTGGTTTGAATTGGAAAAGAGTAGGAAAGTTCATGCTTATGTGGTAAAAAGAGCTTGTTTTTGACCATAGCCTTTATGATCCTTTAGTTTTCAACTTGTAGTATCACTTTATGCTTTGATCAATGATGTTTTGTCGCTCTGCATGATTATGGCCATTATTGCTCTCTTAGTTTGTCGCTCCCAGTCTTTTGCTAGCCTCCACAACTAAGTATGAGTTCCACTCATGCATCCAACTCCCTAAACCAAGTTATTCCAAAGAGTCCACCATACCTACCTACTAGCTTATGCTATTCCAAGTATATTCATGCTTTTGTTTACCTTCCGAATTAAACTTGTTATGAGAAAACTAGTGATTAAAGCTCTCACGAACTTGATGGCACACTTTACTTTTCTTGCCCTTAATAAACTTGAACCATTGTGTCGTGTATGTTGTATATGCTTGCACTTATTTGTTGGGAATTAGCAGAACCATGTTGTCATGGGGAACGCTTTCAACATTCCACTTGGTACTTGTACCTAGTTGATATCATGCTCTTTTGTATATGGATGTCGTCGGTGTGAAATGAAAGGAGAGCTTGTAAGTCCATGGAGTTATGTATATGTGTTAGAGAAACGCCTGGGCCGCTGATCTAATCCATGCTGACATGGTGGAAACCTGCAGCGTAACCATAATGAGTTGTCTATGAAGCATTCTTCTTATAAAAAAAGAGTCCTATATTGAGAAAAAAAGATAAAAGAAAAAAAATGAGATTATGAAAAGAGGAAAGAGAGAAAAAAGCACCATATTCCCATGGTAAATAAGAAGATTGTTGAGATGCTCGTTGTCTGCTTGCCGGTATCATCGGGCAAGGGGTACCCCGTTGGCGGTTCTCTATCATACACATGTACTTACGATGATAAGAACTTACCGGTGACTAAACTTGAGTAGCATGAGGAGCAGCCCTCATATACAAGGGACATGAGATTTCTAACTTATACTTCGTCAAGCATGTACACCATAGTTTGTTCACTTTAACCTTAATCACTTCAAGATGCTTATGATAGGGGCAATGAGAGCTGAAAGCTATTAAGTACCATAATTTTTGGAAGCTCTTTATGAGACTTGAATCCCTGCTTCCTTTTATGAAGGCCTTTCTTCCACCATTATATTGAGTCGCCATCTTCTACCTTTATGCACCTACTTTGAGAGCATAGTGGCCATTCTTAGTTCTATGTGCATTATCCCAAGACTAGTTGATTGATGCATATCTTGATATTGCTTGTTTTAAACTATTTGTATCTAGTCACTCTTATGAACTTTGAAGGTGTCCTATGCATTTATATTTGCTACTCTATGCGGGACAAGCTGAATACTATTATGCTATGTTTTCTTTATGTGAAACAAACAAACGTCATGCAAAGCATTGTTATTCATGAATCTTTTGTTTGTGCCTTTTTAGGTTGCATCATAGTTTCTTTGTCTTATTTCTAGAACTTTGTTATGATTGAAGTACTATGATCCTAGCTTTGAATGTTTTACAAATACTTTGATCAAGTCTTTGATGGTGCATGTCACCTCAAAAATTATTCTTTCTTTTTATCACTTACCTACTCGAGGACGAGCAGGAGTTAAGCTTGGGGATGTTGATACATTGCAAATGTATCTATAATTTTTGATGTTCCATGCTTGGTTTTATCCACTTTCTTGTGTTTTGTCCGCACTTTGGAGTACTTTTCATATGATTTCTTGGACTAACCTATTAACAAGAGCCATAGTGCCAGCTGCCTGTTTTCTGCTATTTTTGGTTTTAGGAAAGTCAGAAAATGAATATTCTCGGAATTGGATGGGACAAAAGCCAATGTGCCTATTTTTCCGGAAGTCATCAGATGCCGGAATACGTGACGGAAAGGAGCCAGGGGGCCACCACACCACCTGGCCATGCTAGGGGGTGGTGTGGCCAGCCCAGGCACCCCCTCGGCCTCTCCTTCCGCCTATAAGATGCCCTTGATACGAAAAGCATAGGTACCCGATCAAAAATCCACAAAAGAGTGTGTAGCCGCCGTCATCTCCATCCCTAGATCGGGAGGGATCTGAAGCTCTTCCCGGCACCCTGCAGGAGAGGGGAATTCACCCTGGAGGCCTTCTTCATCATCATGCAAGCCTCCGGTGTGATGCGTGAGTAGTTCATTTTTGGACTACGGATCCATGTAGTAGCTATATGGTTGGTTCTCCTCCTTTGTGCTTTGATGTTTAGATCTTGTGAGCTTCGTTCATGATCAAGATCATCTATTTGTAATTCTGCATGTTGTGTTTGTGGGGATCCGATGGATATTGAGATGATATTTCAGATTAATTATTGATTATATCATGTGTTTGTTATTTGTGATCTTGCATGCTTTCCGTTGTTAGTAGCTATCTTGGCCAAGTAGATGCTAGCAACTCCAAGAGTTAGTATTTATGCTCGATAGTGGGTTCATGCCTCTGGTAATCTGGGGAAGTGATAGAAATCTCTAAGGTACTAGATGTGCTGTTGCTACTAGGGAGAAAACAACAATACTTTGTTCATAGAACAATCATATTGTTTACATTACACGTAATTTGTAAAGCAATAATCCGTTGCTTGCAACTTAATACTAGAGGGGGTTCGGATGATAACCTGAAGGTGGATTATTAGTCATAGATGGAGTTGGATGGCAGTCTATGTATAATGTTGTAATGCCCAATCAAGTTCCAATGGAGTCAAGATGATTAGTATATGCTTGTATTGCTTTCTCGATGTTTGTCAATTGCCCCGCTGTAATTTGTTCACCCAACATGTTATCTATCTAAAGGAGAGCCACCTATAGTGAACTATGGATCCTGGTCCTTTCCTTTACATACAATCTACAAACTGTTTACTGCTTTGTATTTACTTTCTACAAACTTTTACTTCCTTCCATTCGATACGTTTAATCCTTTGTTTTCAGCAAAACCAGTGAGATTGACAACCTCATCGCAAGTTGGGGACAAAGTTCTGTGGTTGTGTTGTGCAGGTCTCCATGTTGCTACTAGCACCGGTAGTGCGCCCTGCCAAGGCTCAGCTAGCAACACCTTTGGGATGTTTCCTTGCTCCTACTGGTTCGATTAAACCTTGGTTTCATAACTGAGGGAAACTTGCTGCTGTGCTCATCATATCTTCCTCTTGGGGTTCCCCATTGAGTTTGTTAATACACGAGCCATCATTGTGAAGTAAACTTGAAGATCAACGAAATCTTTAGAAATCACCAAAACTTAGTCCATACTCAAACATGGGGATTTACTTTGGGATTTATAAAAAATGCATATCATTATTTTTGCATAATAGCATATTACTTCCTTAAACATTAGTCCTTACTAGACCAAGCATGCTATTTCAGATTCTGGAGTTTATATCAACTAGAATACCTTGGATGCATAATCTTGCAGTAAAAAAGTCAATTTCATACTTGATCGTGTCCTTTGATTATCTTCTATCAAGTATTTGCAATCTACTATTGTTATCACCTACATTTCAAAAAGGATGGAAGAAAATACTATTTTCATAATATATGACTTATTGGTTATCGGGCCGAGTGGTGGTAACCATGGCGTGTAAATGGAACCATAGTATGATATATGTGGTTGGTGGAGGTTATTTTTGTAGATTTGCGAATGTTTCCTCCAAGTTGGAATTAATGTTTCCTTCTTTTTGTACATCAGCGCTATGCCGTCCACATGTGCATGTACATTGCATCCGATTTGATCATGGAGACAACCACTACATATTGCGTTGATATGTAGCTCTGCATTTTTTGAGCCCAAAAGGCAATGTTACATAGCAGAAAGTTCCAAAGGGAGTGACGAATGAAGTCTTCGGTTTATCCGACTCCTTCATACGTATTTGGTGATGACAGGAATATGCGTCGAGAAAAAAAAGGAGTTCCGGCCCTACCATTTAGTCGATAACTTGGTCGATTCTAGGCAACGTGAATGGATATTTGGGACAAACCTTGTTCAAGGCAATATAATCAATACACATCCTTAAATCAATAGTGTCCTTTTTAGAAACCATTATGGGGTTCGCCACCCACTTAGTGTGGATGACTTCTTCAATAAATCGGGCTAGTTCTAACCGGGATAATTCTTTGGCTATAGCTTTGCGCTTTTCATCACCAAAACATTGTAAGGACTGTTTGACAGGTCTAGCATCGGGATACACATTAAGAGAGTGCTCGACAAGTTCCCTAGGTACTCCGATCATGTGAGAAGCTTGCCATGCGAAGATATGTTTATTAGCTTTGAGGAACTCGACGAGCGCACTTTCTAATGCATTATATAAGCCTATGCATATCAGTGTCACCTTGTAGGGGTCTTCATCCTTTAGCTGTGTCGTATTTGTATCTTCTGGTGCCTTGAATTCTGTAGTCGGCTTCAGCACATCCTTCTTCATAGCGGGCATCTCGGACAGATCAGTGTTCTTATTGATTTCCTGGTACTTCTCGGCGTGAAGTATAGCTTCAGCGAAGGCGGTAGCTCCGTCTTTGCACTCTCTTGCTTTCTTTGGGTTCCCCAGATTGTGATGATGCCATTGAGACCCAAAAGTTTCATCATATTGTAGATGTATCCGGGGCAAGCCATAAACTGCTAGTAGGCCGGATGCCCGAAGATAGCATGGTTTGCGCTCTTGAACGACACCACTTCAAAAGATAGTAGTTTAGTCTGATAGGCATCCAGTGTTCCAAAGGTAACATCCAGAGTGATTTCTCCTAAAGAGTTTTCTTGCCTTCTAGGGACGGACAACTCTATGAAAAACCACACTGTTGTAATTCAGCTGGGTTTTTGATATCCTCATGTGGTGTAGTGTTTTTACATAGAGAATGTTGATGTTGCTGCCACCATCCATGAGTGTCTATGAAAACTCATAGCCGTCAATAAATGGATGATGACCAGAGCGTACTTTCCTTGCCTGGGAGGCTTAGGCGGATGATCTCTTTAGTCAAAGGTGATCTTTACTTCCGACCAGACTAGATATTGGGGGACAGCCGAAATAGTTGTGTTATGCTCATGCATTACTGCCTTCTTAACCTTAGCAGGCTGGGATCTGAGGAAGCAGATATAAGTGTCTTTCTTGGTTAGGTAAGCCTTCTTACCATTCGACTTGGGGTTAGCGGTATCTGCTTCTTCCGTGTCGAAATCTTCCTTAGCCTCCTTATCCTTTTTGGAATTCTTCTTTCCTTTTCTTTGCTTGGCCCTGTAGCTAGCGGATTCGTCCTTCTTGATGTTGTTACTGAAACGACACTCAGCGTTTGTATGGGAACAGCCCCCGTTTGCGTCTAGGTGATGTACACATGGGTTATTGGCAACATCAACCAAAGAATAGGTCTTACCAAGGTGTTGGTCTCCTCTTCCTTGCACCCGGGAAGCTCCGCGGCCTCGTCCTGGCCACCTCCGCGCCCTCATCGGCCTCTAGATCTGAATGTTATGTTGATAGTTGCATTTCCCGGGTTGGGTTTCTCTTTCGAGGTGTTCTTGCGCTTCCGGGTCTGCTGCTATTTTGCATGTTTTGATGAGTTTGGCATAGCCATGACGTTCAACAACCCTTCTGAATCATCATTAGCATCAGCATATTTGCTTGCCATCTCTATCATCTCCCCAAGACGGTAACTTGGTCGCACTCCAGCTGGTGATGTAGTAATCCGATTGGGAGCCCTACAATGAAAGCTTCAATTGTGGTTTGGTCGTTGACTCCCTCACAGGAGTTTTTGTGTCTATCCATCGTTCGAGGTAGTCCAGGCTAGTTTCTACAGTTTTGTGAACGCAATGCTGAAAGTCTCCGACTATGCATGGCATCTTGTAGGTACCCTTGAAATTCTGAAAGAATGCACTTTGCATATCATACCAGTTGTGAATTATGTTTTCCAGGAGTTCATTGAGTCACAATCGAGCCATCTTTCGCAGCATGAGTGGGAGATATCAGACTACGACCAAGTGGTTTCCTTCTTTGGCGATGCAACAGGCCTGAAAGAAATCCTGGAGCCAAGTGTCTGGCCAAGATACACCGTCGTAGGGTTGAATGTGCCTTGAAATGGCATACCCCTCCGTAAAGTTGCTTTGGAGGACCCTTGGTCCAAAGCACTTTGGGCCCACGTATATATCATTTGACTCATAGCATTGCGCCTCAATGTTTGAGTTGATCCGGTTTCGAGTGTCGCTTGGTGATAGCGAACATCTTCTCAGATATTCACCTTGGCTACGAGACCGTGGAGCTAGATCTCTACTTCTTCTACCACCTCCTCCGCCTAGCGTCCCCTAGCTCACGTGGGAGCTATTGTGATCACTGCCCGATGGGGACGGAGGCTATAGTGGTTTATTTCTTGCTAATCGACGGCCTTCGCCTGGAACATCATGGAGTCGTCTCCGAGGTGGGTCTTCGTGATGAAGGCGACCATGTTGGCTTGATCCGGTGTGGTTTTCATTGTTCCTTTGTCTGAGGTTATCGTTGTTGTAGCAAAGCTCATCCGGACGGTTTGTGTGCTGAGGAGGTGGCTTTTTTTGATGATCTCGCTCCCTACGGTGTGCTTCTTCTTCTTCCCTATGGTTATTAGATTGCCGACAGGGAGGTTGATGTGGAACCAATTCTGCTATATCATCTCGTGCTGCAACTAGAGCGACATTGCTCCAATCATGTGTGGTTATGTGTTGTTGTCCCGAAGAGTCGGTCCTTGAGTGAATGTCATCCTGAGGGTCAAAACGGTGATGCCGATCCGGTTACCAATAGGGCCTTGATTCATGTTGTCGATCCACGTTGGTGCGTCATTGGTCGGATTTTGAAACCAGTTTTCCGCTGAAAGATGTGGAGGGCTTCTATTGCTCTAGGCCCTTGTTGAGAAGCGTTAGACATTGTCAAACCTGTTCTAGGTTTGGATTATTTTCTAGGATCCCTCAGGCTGCGATAGTTTTTTCCACCGGCATGTTGTATACCCGGTTTCCCTTGCTGTCGAGCCGAGGTTATCCTACAGCAATGTATGTATTCTTCCCCTCAAAGATGGTCTTGTGGACATCTGGATTTTTTGTTGGCCAATACGTGGTTGTTTAAGGTCTTCTGATGTTGCAGGAAGTTGAATTGTTCCATGTCTACAATGTTTTTGTTGAGGCTCTACTTCTCCTCGACGAGGTGAGTTTCTTCATCCAAGAGGCACAAGCGGTATGCTTCTAAGGCCTAAGCCCTTTCCTCCAGTTCCTCCGGCATGAGACCTGAGGCAGTTGGGATCAACGTTGTTAATGCTTATTCATAGATTTCACGGGAACTAGGAGTAACCACATGTCCATCCATTGGAGACTTTTTCGGTTCCTGGGGAATTAGAGCATCATCTAAATCCTCCATCTAGATTTTCTCGTCGACCTTATCTTCTTCTACAAGATCCGATCTTGGGGTCTTGTTCTTCTTCTTCTTCTTTGCCTTGTTGGCCCTTTGGGTACTAGTGGTAAAGACAACTTTTGGTCTGTTTCCTAGAGATAGGCTTCCATATGTATTTTCAGACATCGGGACCCCGAGATTTTCTCCGAGATCCATATCATCTTGCAAGTTAGGACAATTTTCGTCATATTTCTCATCCATACTGTTGTACGGACTCGGATCTGGCCCTTCTCCTTCCTACGCAGCATTGGATTTGGCTTGTACCCCGAATTCCTCTTTGTACACCTCGAGTTTTGCCAACATCAAAGATTCCCTAGGGAAGCTGGTGTGTCGGCATTTATTCCGATTGCATCCAAAACCGAGTCATTGTCGCCTCCAGCATTGGCAGATCCGGATCCAGAGCTGACGAAGTGAGATCCATGTGGTCTGAGGTGGGTGAGGCTTTTTGTACTGGCTTCCTCAAAACTTTTGATGTTCTCGAAAACAATGTCCAGATTAACATTGGGGTGCAGCATCATCCGCCACACTATGTGCCTCAGAAGTGATTTTCCTGCTCTAGTGTCAATAGGCCAGATCTGGAATTGTTGTATCTTTGGTCTTCCGGAGATGCGACCTTGACACGAAGATCTTCTTCACGTTCTACGTCCTCCTTCTCCATGATCTCCGCCTCAAGGGCGGGCTAGGTGGGATTATGGTTTTCTGAGATCCAGAATTCTTCCGCTTCCGTAGACAGAGTAGACCCCAAAGAAACTTCCACCTCTATCATCACCGCTGGGGTGGGTTGGGAGGGTTTAGCAAAACGCAGGTAGATATCAATCTCGCCGATTGGAAGGATGGTGTAGGTCGTCCTGGCCTCCCTAGCCAGAATCCAAGTCTCATCGAGAAGGATGAGAGGGTAGTCACTGGCGTAGAGGACGTGATCGACAGTGATTGTTTTGCTGATTCTTGTATGCACAGACTCTGCCCAAAACAAAGATCCGAAGATCACTTGCCCCACGGTGGGCGCCAATTGTCGTCGGATTGAAGACAAGTATTCCATGAGGGGGTCCTCGAGGCATGGGAAAAGGTGGGGTGTGAGCACACAAGTTTACCTAGGTTCAGATAATCCAGTATATCAGCAGATTCGGAAGTAACACATGATTACAAGTGTTGGTTTCGCCAATGCGAGTTGATATTGGTTGTTGTGGTTGTGCCCTAAAGATTGGTCCCTAGGGTGGCTTATATAGTCATCCGACCTAGGGTTTACAAGAGAGTCATATCCGGCTGCGATACAAAGTCAGTGTAGATTACATCTTGGACTACAAGTATTCCAACATGCCTAAGTCGGTAAGTCTTCTGGGCCTTCTCTTAGCCGGATGGGCTTCCAACTTATCTCCTTGACTAGGCTGCCCGTGGAGCATAGCTCTAACCCAGAAATGAGCCACTCTGGTCAGTGAATCACCATGTGTATACCCGTAAAGTATCTCTCCAACAGGTATAGCAGAGGTAGTTCTGCTTCCATAAAAGGGCCAGTGAAGGCCTGCAAGGGCATAGGTTCATTAGAGCATGTTTTCATGGAAGTATTAATTCTAGTTTTTATATCGATCCCAATAAGGATCTTAGGGCAGTGTCTTTATGAGGCATTTCTGTCGCACCCAAGGTGTCACATTGTCTTGAATGAATTGACTGCAAATGTAGAGAGTGGATGTGGATGAGTGGATTATGTGGGAATTTTAAGTAAAGAAAGATGCTAGAAGTAATAACATAAAAAGCACAAATCAAGAGAAGTGTTTGGGATTCCTGTAGATGAGAAGTTAGGAGCGGAGAGAAATGGTTCATGGTAATAGTGAATGTGCCAAATGGATAGAATGAGATAAGTGATTGTGATACTTCTTATTCATACTTGAGTAGGCAAGCAACCCATATACTGACTAGGAGTCCTCTTGGTAGATTCTTCCAAATCCCAATGATCCATCTGCCTATTAACACAACAATGGTCAACACATTACTTAGGGTCTTTCGACCAGATCAAGGCTTTACGCTTGGTGGTTCCTAGTTATCCTCGAGTAGTACTAGCTCCTCTTTGATATCGTCCATGTCACTAGGGGGTCGCCGATTCACTAGTAAACAAGTTCATACCTATGAGATCTCAGGATCATGTTATCTGGACCGTTAAATTGGACAACAAGCATTAGGAAAACATAGATATTCATTCTCACGATATAATAATCACAACAACAATCATAAATGGATGGAAATTAAGGAGGCACAACACATCTTACCAATCCCCTACATCTCCCATGCCTATGGGGATTTACTCAAACATGAGAGAAAGACAGATCAGAGGAATAATAATATTGCAAATAGAAACCATCTCAACTTTATCGTAGCAAGCCACAATATCGGCTGAAGATCAAATCAAATACAAACCACGGTTGATCAAAGTTTCAAACCCAAATCTTACATGTCTGGATCTCTCTCTCTCAGTATAAGTGGGGATGATGGTGGAGTGGATGATTGAGAGGTTAGGGATCGTCGAAGGATGAGACGATGTACTTCTCCTTCTTCAAATCTGATCTCTCTTCTGGAACTGTTTATAGTGGCTATGTTTGACTTCTTGTCCCCTTCCATCATGAAAGTTGCTTGTATTGATATAACGAAGGCAAAGGAAGGTGGTACGTGCAGCCTCCTACCATACCAGTGGTTGTTACGGCCCCTGGACGCCTCTAATGAGAGGGGCTTCAGTTTAGGATTTTCTCAATCAGATGTAATTAGCTCATAGATGCTCTCAGATCTTCCAAAAATGTTCAATACCTCAAAACCAACATAATAAACCAAGGTTTCACCAATTTGAGATGTTATCATTAGTAGAAAGATCAAAATCATCGAAACTCAGTGAAAACTAATGGAGAATCATCGATAAAAAGTGTCAATATTTGGAGGTATCAACTTCCCCAAGCTTAGTTGTTACTCGCCCTCGAGTGACAAAGCTAGAATGAATAATAACGAGAAATAAAACCAAGCAGAAAACTCACAAGTTCAAGGTTTTACTATATTCCATCATCACAAATCCTAAAACCTTAAACATGAGCATAATATATCTAAACAATTGCACTTAAGTTTGCTTCCTAATCGCATATAACTAGCTAGCTAATAATTCTTAAACCCAAAAGAGACTGCCAAAAATTTAGTTAGGCTTGTGAATCAATTCTTTTTAGCTCCCCTCTTTTATGAGAGTAAAATATTTTTAAGCAAGGATGCTTCAGTCAAATTAGGGGTGCACTAGTAGATGTCAAAACAAGGATAAACTTAGAGCTTTTCATTAACACCTGCTTGGAAATTCATGGCTTTCCAGCACCACCCCATCTTTTCCTTGTTTTACTAGAACTTTTAATGATTTTAAGTGATGAGGTGACGCCAAGACTTCCATAAGGATCAAATAATTTGAGCCCATACCTTTGTAGTAGTTTCTTTTGCTCAAGTACTTGGGATCATGAAATTAAAAGTTTGCACACCGCAACAATGCTACAAATGTATACCCAACTCATAGCCGAAATTTGAGATGAACTCAAGATCGTTCGTAGGCCATAGGAGTTGTTAGTTCAATGAAGTTTGGGTACTCTCATAAATCTTTTCAAATAAGTAACTCTTCTTAACCAAGCAAGTAAAGTTTGGCATCTCCCTCAATCACCGCAAGATATTCGTTCCTTAAAACAATTATTTTTCAAAAGGTGTTATTAACACTACAAGAAAAGTTGGCTTTTACAATGGATGATTTTTGTGGTTGAAGGCCCATTTTTCGTGGCTAAAAAGTCTTCTACGACGGATGGCCATCGTGGTAAAATCCCCGTCACAAAAGAATCTACCACGTTTTTTCCTGACTATGGTGCATCGCAACCTTCAACCACGAAAACTTGTTCCGTCGTAGATCTGTTCGCCAGCCACATTGACTGCTGACGTCATGCAAACTACCACGTGGCAGCCGCTGTTAGCAGCCAGTTACCGCTATTAACGGCCATAGGAACTGTGGCAAAAGCCAGGCCCAGCCAAGGCCTGCTAAATTCTAACTGGGTCGGCCCATTAGGGGAGCCTAATAAGAAGATGGCCCATTACTGTTTTGTCCTGCACTGTTTGAAATGGGCCCAAAGTTGTAGCCAGCAGCGGCCCGTGAACATTCAGGCCCAATACTGTTTCGGCCTAAAGAAGGCCCATGATGGTCCAACACTCTGCAGCCCATTAGCAGCCTGCGCCAAGTCACTCCTATACATTTAAGGCCTGCGGGCGACCCATCACTGTTTATCGCAGCCCATCGTGGGCGGCCTACTGATGGCCCTTATCTGAGATGGCCCGTTACTGTTTAGGCATCTTACTGTCCTGGCCTTTCACTGTTCTGGGCTTTACCTATTCAGGCCCACAAGGGGTCCTTTACTGTTCTAGTCTGGTAAATGTGTCAGCCTATTATTGCCCTCGCCTGGAAATTTCTCGGGCCGTTACTGTTCTGGCTTATCACTATTCTAGCCTTTCACTGTTGCAGCCCATTACTGTTGCGGCCGGCTACTGTTTTGGCCTATTACTTTTCTGGGATTTCACAGTTTCTTGCCTGTTACAGTGATGGGTTGTTTCTGTTACGACCTGCTACTGTTAAGGCTTGTTACTGTTATGGCACATTACTTATGACTGTTACTCTTCTGATGTTACCATTACGACTGTTATTGATTACGCCTGGTTTCCATTACGTTTCGACCTTTTTACAGTTTTGCCTTTTAAAGCCCATGCCAATATCATAAAACATTTATATAATCCAACATTTTTTACTGTTCATCATCGGCCGAATACACGACGGGCCAATAACAAAGCACGATACTGTTCCCTAATCGACCTGCCTGGCGTAGTTACCGTAATGACTACTGCATATGTGGACAGCGTCAAGTAAATGCATAACGCGAGTTATCTAGATATTACATCACCTGCAAACTTCTTAAAATTATTACATATTATCAAATCAAGGGAAAGAAAAATCGGCATTTCAGTTGACAATCAAGTTGATAGCAGAGTCCTCAATTGATCACCTACATCTTCCTTTGAGTGTGACAACTACATTGGAGGAGACATGATCTTGCAGCCCCCTCTTTGGTGGCGATAGCAATAATTGCACCCTGAAACTAAGTAATAACAAGTTAATACATCAAACAAGACAAAGTACTCATTTGATTGATATGACAGGAGCTATGATCTGGAGTTTACAACTAGTCAATGGTTCAATTATTGAACAACACGTCAAACAAACAGGACAAGCAAGCATGCATTAAACAAGTGTGCATACCGTGAAACGAGCAATCAAAAAATATGTGTGTTTGGCTTAGAATTTCAGCAAAAATAAACTAGCCAGGTCATTTCAACAAATATATATGGAAGTAGTTCTATACCCTAAAATGCAACAGACGTCGGGTGACTCGGAATTTGCGCTGAGACACAAAATGGCATGTAGTTACTGTCATAGCGAAGAATGAACTAGATAGAAATTATAACCGCATCATACGAGAACTTGTAGAGCAGGAATGCAAACCACGAATGAACTATATATTGTAGAGGATAGTTATGTCGTGACTTAGGACGAACCAGACCCAGAACGGCTCCTTAGAGATTTCTGTCACTTCCCCAGATTACCAGAGGCATGAACCCACTATCGAGCATAAATACTGACTCTTGGAGTTGCTAGTATCTACTTGGCCAAGATAGCTACTAACAACGGAAAGCATGCAAGATCTCAAATAACAAAGACATGATAGAATCAATAATCAATCTGAAATAGCATCTCAATATCCATCAGATCCCCGCAAACACAACATGTATGGATTACAAATAGATGATCTTGATCATGAACAGAGCTCACAAGATCTAAACATGAAAGCACAAAGGAGGAGAAACCAGCCATCTAGGTACTACATGGATCCATAGTCCAAGGATGAACTACTCACGCATCACACCGGAGGCTTGCATGGTGATGAAGAAGGCCTCTAGGGTGAATTCCCCTCTCCGGCAGGGTGCCAGGAAGAGCTTCAGATCCCTCTCGATCTAGGGATGGAGATGATGGCGGCTATAGACTCTTTCGTGGATTTTTGATCAGCAACTTAGGGTTTTTGTCCCGAGGGCATCTTATAGGTGGAAGGGGAGGCTGAGGGGGTGCCGGAGGCGGCCACACCACCCCCTGGCACCGGCCAGGCTAGGCCGCGCGGCCAGGTGGTGTGGTGGCCCCCTAGCCCCTCTCCGTCTTGTATTCTGGCATCTGATGACTTCCGGAAAAATAGGCTCTTTGGCTTCTGTCCCGTCCAATTCCGAGAATATTCATTTTATGACTTTCCTGGAACCAAAAACAGCAGAAAACAGGCAGCTGGCACTGTGGCTCTTGTTAATAGGTTAGTCCAAGAAATCATATGAAAAGTACTCCAAAGTGTGGACAAAACACAAGAAAGTGGATAAAACCAAGCATGGAACATCAAAAATTATAGATACATTTGCAATGTATCATGTACCAAATGCATTTTCTTAATGCAAAAAGTTTTCTCATGCTTTATTTTAGATGATGTCATGTAAAACTCACAACCAAACTTGTCCTTCTGACTGCACCAAACAATAATCCTCTCAGGTGTGTTCATATGGTAATGGAAGTTCCTAACCTGCACTATGTGAAGTCTACACAATGCTTATCTGAATTGGTATACATCTCTGAAACATAGGGACAACATGAATTGTTGCTCTGCATTTTCCCTTGCTTTATCATACCAAACCCTCTCCTTTGCCTTCTTAGCTCTGATCTTTCTTCCTTTGGGTTGCACAAATGGCAATGGCTCATACCCATCATCATCTTTAGGTTTCAGAAAACCTTGCTCTTCCTCATCATCAGAAGGAATCCACTTTGGGATTTTATCCTTAACCACCTAAGAATGTGATCTCTCTGTTGGCCCTGGCCTCTTCACTATCTTCTTCAAAGGTTTTGCTGCTGCTATCTGTACAGGATCATCTTGTGTCTCGAAGATGTCCTCTATGTCTATCTCACCCTCACAGTGTAGCAGTGCATCATTCTTCCTCCTCCTCATCTCTGCAATTTCCTTGTACAATTCCTCTTCCTCTATTCTTCTCCTTTCCTCTACCTCTTCTAGGTTGTATTGGCATGGATAAGCCCAACCATCATCAGATGATTCCTCTTTTGCCATATCAGATGGTTCCTCCTCTACCTCCTGGTTGTCATACCACACACTGTCTTGTGTCAGCAACTGCACTGGATAGTGCTCATCTATTTGTGTGCACACATTTTGACAATGCACACTGTCTTGAGTTTGCATCTGGTATGGTATAGGCTCTTCATCCTCCATGTCAATATCAATATGTACTGCACGTTTGGTCTTCATTGGGGACAGCACAATTGCTTGACTTCTCTTGTCTCTCTTCACTGTCAACACAAGTTTCCTAGATAAATCATATTTCCTCACCATTTCTTCAACCTTCAAATTGCTATCTACAAGTGCAAGCCCATTCAGTCCCTCGCCTTCGTGCTTAATATAGTATAGTGAATCACTAATGCCATATCCCTCGGACTCCATGATGGACAGCAAATTAAGATAACTAACATCTGCTCAGCACATTTTTTTTGCACAAACTTGGCTCCATCAAACTGAAAATAGAGGTCCCAAACTTCTGATTCTGCCCTAAATTTCAGAAAAGAACAAGAATTTCAAGCTACTGTCTT
Source organism: Avena insularis (assembly GCA_023614405.1). Classification (NCBI taxonomy): domain Eukaryota; kingdom Viridiplantae; phylum Streptophyta; class Magnoliopsida; order Poales; family Poaceae; genus Avena; species Avena insularis. Next base: position 400,885,867 of record CM042688.1, on the reverse strand, counting down.
ACGAAACCCTAGAAATTTCGATCCCAAATTCAGAAAGAGGAGATAGATTTCTTACCCATCTTCAGAGACGTAGTAGCTCATTGGGTCCTCGCCAGATGTACTCCCAGCCGACGTCCACGCCTTCTCTGATGTGGGCCATGGGGGCCTCGCCCCCGCCAGCCGTGGCGGCATAGCCTGCTCTTGTTCCCAGCCACCGCGGATCCCTTCTCCTGCACCCTCCTGGTCACCGAACAGCCTTGCACGATCATGTCGGTCATCACCTGCGCCGCCTGCGCCATCTCTGTTCCCATGAGGCTGGCAGCGCCGAATGCCGCCGCCACCACCAGTCGCCATTGACTGTCTTTCCCAGCACGGGAGAAGGGAGAGAGTGAGGAGACTGAGGGAGAACGGACTCGTCAACGCGGACCTAATGGCCGTCACCCCTGGTCCGTGTCAACCATGCCATGTAGGTGGGCGGGGCCGTGGACGAAAACAGGTTAGGCCTCGCAAACGCAAAAAGCTCGTCCCACGTCCACGCCCCCAAAACGGTCTTTATGTGTCAACTCGCGCAAAAGTGGTAGAAAACCGAGAAGACTGGCACAAATGTGGTAGTTCTCCGTCATTTAATCCTTTTTCGTAAAAGTTAAAAAATCGAAACCTACAATTTACTTGTAGTTTCAAATTTGACCTAATTTCGATAAATTGACTTAAAGTCATTAAAATAGGCAGAGTTAGCTAGGAAGTTTGAAAGCTCATAAAACATGGGAATCGCAAGTACAACATGTTGTCGATCGACTATATATGTCTGTGAACTTGGCTTGTGGCATCCACATTCAATATTCTTTGGACTTCTCTTTACGAAAAATAACAACTAGTAGCCTCGCTCGTCTTCACTCGGCAAATGTAGAATTAAATGTTCTTTCCTGATAGTTGGAAACTCACACTGACGACATTGTTTACTATAACAAGGTGCGTTGATATACCTCTGAAAATACATTTAATTCAAGAGCAATCTATCGCGCTTACTTGTAGCTCAAGTTTGACCTAATTTCGTTAAATTCTCAAGATGCAAAATCTTAGCAAGAAGTTGAACATATTGCCAAAACTCTCGGTGTTTTATGATATATTAATTGTGACCCCTCGATGGGTACCTCCAAAATATTTTTCGTAAAACTTTCAAAGCAACCAACAATTTACTTGTAGTTTCAAATTTGACCTAATTTCGATAAATCGACATGAAGTCATCTGGTCAAATGGGCAGAGTTAGCAAGGAAGCATGTTGGTAAAACATGTTGGTCCACTATATATGTCGGTAAACTTGGCTTCTGGCATTCAGATCCAATATTATTCTTCAGATATTTCTTTACGGAAAAGAACAACCTCGGTCATCATACTCGCAAAATTGAGAATAATTGAACCTTCTTTCTTGATATAGTTCGAAAATCACACCATACCGACAGCACTTTTTACTACAAGAAAATGCACCCATCTACCTCTCTGAAAAGTCATATATTTCAACAGCAATCTATCGCGCTAATCTGTCACTACTAGGAAACGGCTTATAGATAGACAAGATATTCAGTGGCGCATATGTAAAAATATGCGCCACAGATATATATCAGTGGCGCACTAGAAACAATGTGCCACAGAAGTTTGGCACTTCAGTGGCGCACGAAACCAATATGCGCCACAGAAATCCATATTTCCGTGGCGCATATTTTCATGCGCCATCGAAATCAAACTTCATGGCATATAGACGTATGCGCCACAGAAGGTTGATGGGACCAAGCAGCAAAAAAAGGGGGAGAAACTTTTGTGGCGCATATGTCCATATGCGCCACAGAAAGTGATGTTTCTATGGTGCATATAGGTGTATGCGCCACAGAACAAGCATATAGGGGAAAAAACAGATCCCACCCCCGCTCCCCCGTGGATCGCCTTTTCAGTTTTGCAAAAAATAAACAAAAATGATAGAAACTTCAAAAAAATAATTCCTTTAAGTTGTAGTTAGATTTTAGGGTATAGATCTAGACAAAATTGAAAAACATGAATTTCGATGTATTTTGCAAAAATAGGTCATGACACGGTAAAACGGCTATAACTTTTGCATACGATGTCGGAAAAAATCTTTAGCCTATCAAAATGATCGTATCGAAATTCACTACTTGAATTCAACGACCTACGGTCGTTTTGGATTTTATAGAATCCCCAAATTCGAAAAGAATAAAAAGTTATTTAGGGTAGAAGATTTTTTACTGCAAAAAAATAAAAAAGGGGGAGAAACTTTTGTGGCGCATTTCCCCCATATGCGCCACAGAAGTCTTGGGTGGGATTTGAAATTTGAATCCCGCCAGCGCCCTTCTCCCTCCCTTTTTCCTTTTTCTCCCCCTCCCCACTTCTCCTCCCCTCCACGCTTCTCCCCTTCTCCTCCCTCCTCCTTCTCCACTCTCCGGCGACCTCCTCCTCCTCCACCACCACCAACTCCAGCGACCAACTACAGCGAACCTCCTCTTCCTCCTCCTCCTCCTCCACCACCAACTCCAGCGACCTCCTCCTCCTCCTCCTCCACCAACTCCGGCGACCTCCTCCTCCTCCACCTCCTCCACCAACTCCGGCGACCCCCTCCTCCACCACCAACTCCGGCAACCTCCTCCTGGCCCTAGCCGCTGCCCGCCACCACCACCACCACCACCTCCGGCCAGATCTGGCCCATTTTTTTTTGAAATTTGAAAAAAACTACATGGCGCCATATGCGCCATGTAAGTTTGAATCTGATCTGGCCCCGCCTCCCTTTTTTGAATTTTGGAAAAACTTCTGATATTGGCCATATGCACCATGGCCATATGAAGTTTGAGACTTATGGCGATTTTGAAATGCGCCCAAGATAGTTATTAGTGGCGAGGTATCGGTGGTGACTAGGAAATGCGCCATGAAGTGGAAAAAGGTGCCCAAGGTGTTTCCTAAGAGATTTGTCAGCCCACTAGTGTGTAGCTCAAGTTTGACCCAATTTCGTTAAATAGTGTCATGCGATGCAAAATCTTAGCAAGAAGTCAAACCTATTGTCAAACCTCTCGGTTTTTCTCATATATTGATTGTGACACGCCTCCTGATCGGTACGGTACCTCCAGAAGCTTTTTCGTAAAACTTTCAGAGCAACCTACAATTTAGTTATAGTTCAACTTTGACCTAATTTTGATAAATCGACATCTAGTCATTCAAGTGGGCGGAGTTAATTATCTAGGGAGTTTGAAAACTCAAAAAAATATGGGAATCATAAGTAAAACACGTTGGTCCACTTCATATGTCTAGAAGCTTGGCTTATGGCATTGAGATCCATATTCTGCGCCGAGCTTTCTTTACAAAAAAGAACCATCTCGTCATGACTCGGAAAACTGAGATTTTATTTCCTAATAGTTGGAAACTCACACTGACGACATTGTTTACTACAAGAAGATGCACCCATCTACCTCTGAAAATACATTTAATTCAAGAGCAATCTATCCCGCTTACTTGTAGCTCAAGTTTGACCTAATTTTGTTAATCGACATGAAGTCACTAAAGTGTGCGAAGTTAGCTAGGAAGCTTGAAAAATCCTAGTACTAAAAACTTGGGTATTATGTATTTGTTTGATAATTGGGGCAGTTGCATTTTCTTTTAACCGTGGTAGGTCTCGTAGGAGCGAGGTGCTTAAGAGTTAACACGGTCGGTGGAAGTACAAGTTACATCAAGGACCTCATAAAAATGAAAATTGCATCCAAGTCCATGCATTTAGCACAAGGACCCCGAAAATGAGAAATGAAGTGTGTGTTTTGAGGTTTGCGCATACTAGTGTTAATCGTGCTAAAGACTATCCGTAGAATCTTTGTAGATGCTAAGAATGGAAAAGAAGATCCAATGGTTAGCAATGTTTGGATTTGCTTGTCCTGATCCAACGGTCAATGTTCAAAGTTATCCGTACACTATATAGTGGTCTGGTATGGTATTGTAAGAGATAATACAAGATAAAGATAAGATAAGAAGTATTGTGAATGGATGATCTTTTGAGTAACCTTCCCTCCCTATGTTTGGGAAGCAAGTGAAAATTTCGAAAACCGAAAAAGTTTGATTTTTTTGCCGCCAAGCACCAAAGTGGTTTCCTTCCTATGTACTCCTCGTCCCTACTCCACACCAACGCGGCTGGTGAACACGCCAGAGATACAGAGCCGCCGTACCAAGGCACACGTGCACAACACCATGCTGTGGACGAGGGAGAGATCAGCTGGTCCGGTGCGCGAGGGGGAAAGGGTAGGAGAGAGGAAGGATGGATGGTGAGAGGCAGCAAAGGAGAGAGAAAACACACAATTTGTTTTGCGTGCATAGGTCCTGAAATTTACTAGTACTAGCATAGTGTAGTACACTGTAAGGCCACAGGAGTACCTCATGTCAGAAACCCGTCTTAACTTTGCTCTGACATGGAACCGCCTTCAACTTCTCTTTGTTGCTGCCCTCTTCCCCTGCCAATGTTTTATTCTCTCAGCATGTACAACGTGTGGACAGAGGTGACCATATGTCTAAGCAAAGAAATATACTACTCCCGCATTGTGTAAAAAAGCACACCTTAATATGGCCTACTACCCGTTCAAAAAAATGTCCTACTATGTGGCATCCGCTAAGGTTCACCTTATACATAGTGGAAAAAATAAAGTTATCTTTAAGCCTAAGGTGCACCTCAAGCTTGTGGGTTGCCCATAGAGAATAGAAGTATCATTTCCCCTCTCTCCCAATTTCATGTGATTGCTTTCAAAAGGTGTTCAAAATTTTCATGATGCAAAATCTTAGCTAGAAGTCGAACTACTCGTCAAAACTCTCTATGGTTTCTGATATATTAATTAACCGCTCGATGGCTACCTCCAAAAGATTTTATCATAAAACTTTCAAAGCAACATAAAATTTATTACATGTAGTTCAAGTTTGACCTAATTTCATTAAATTCAAGAGCAATCTATCGCACTTAGTTGTAGCTCAAGTTTGACCTAATTTCATTAAACTGTCAAGACACAAAATCTTAGCAAGAAGATGAACATGTCATCAGAACTCTCTTTTGGTTCCTGGTAGTATATTAATTGCCCCCCCCCCCCCGCGGCCCCCTCCGATGGGTACCTCGAAGAGCTTTTCCGTAAAACTTTCAAAGCAACCTACACGGTTTACTTGTAGTAGTTCAAATTTTACCTATTATATTTTTTCTGCTTTGCCTATTATAATTTTATATAGTGATGATATGCCAGATGTCTATTATCTGAATCTCACGTGCAAGGCACGTGCAATTTACTAGTACTTGTAGTTTCAAATTTGACCTAATTTCGATAAATCGACATGAAGTCATTCTAATGGGAAGAGTTAGCTGGGAAGTTTGAAAACTCATAAAACATGGGAATCGTTGGTACAACATGTTGGTCCAATATATATGTATGTAAACTTGGCTTGTGGCATTCAGATCCAATATTCTTCGAACTTTTCTTTAGGAAAAAGAACAACCCCGCTCATATTCTTCACTCGGAAAATGTAGAATTGAATGTTCTTTCTTGATAGTTGGAAACTCACACTGATGACACTGTTTACTACAAGAAGATGCACCGATGATCTACCTATGAAAAGACATTTAATTCAATAGAAATCTATGGCATTTACTTATAGCTGGCTCAAGTTTGACATAATTTCGTTAAATTACCAATATGCAAAGTCTTTGCAAGAAGTTGAACCTATCATCGAAACTCTCGCTGGTTTCTGGTATATTAATTTTGAACCCTCGATGGGTACATCCAAAATCTTTTTCATAAATCTATCAAAGAAAAACCTACAATTTACTTGTAGTTTCAAATTTGACTATTTCCGAGATATCGACATAAAGTTATTCAAATGTGCGGGGTTAGCTATAGGAAGTTTCAAAACCCATAAAACATGGGAATCGCAAGTACATCATGTTGTCGATCCACTATATATATATATATGTCTATCAACTTGGCTTGTGGCATCCACATCCAATATTCTTTGGACTTTTCTTTACAGAAAAGAACAACTAACCTCGTTCGTCTTCACTCGGAAAACGTAGAATTCAATGTACTTTCCTGGTAGTTGGACACTCACACCCACGACACTGCTTACAACTAGAAAATGCACCCATCTACTTCTGAAATAACATTTAATTCAAGAGTTATCTATCGCGCTTACTTGTAGCTTAAGTTTGACCCAATTAATTTCTTTAAATTTTGAAGATGCAAAATCTTAGCAGGAAGTTGAACCTATCATCAAAACTCTTGTTGTTTTTAGATATATTAATTGTGACCCCTCGATGGGTACCTCCAAATTAAAAGCTTTTTCATAAAAGTTAAAAAGAAAAACCTACAATTTACTTATAGTTTCAAATTTGACCTAATTTTGATACATCGACTTAAATTCATTAAAATGGGCAGAGTTAGCTAGGAAGTTTGAAAGCTCATAAACCATGGGAATCACAAGTACAACATGTTGTCGATCGACTATATATGTCTGTCAACTTGGCTTGTGGCATCCACATCCAATAGTCTTCAAACTGCTCTTTATGAAAATAACAACTAGTAGCCTCGCTCGTCTTCACTCGGAAAATGTAGAATTGAATGTTCTTTCCTGATAGTTGGAAACTCACATTGACAACATTGTTTACAACAACAAGGTGCATCGATCTACCTTTGAAAATACATTTAATTAAAGAGAAATCTATCACGCTTACTTGTAGCTCAAGTTTGACCTAATTTTGTGAAATTGTCAAGATGAAAAATCTTAGCAAGAAGTTGAACATATCATCAAAACTCTCGGTGTTTTATGATATATTAATTGTGACCCCTTGATGGGTACCTCCAAAAGATTTTTCGTAAAACTTTCAAAGCAACCTACAATTTACTTGTAGTTTCAAATTTGACCTAATTTCGATAAATCGACATGATGTCATCTGGTCGAATGGGCTAAGTTAGCTAGGAAGCTTGAAAACTCATAAATAAAACATGGGAATAGTTTGTACAATATGTTGGTCCACTATATATGTTGGTAAACTTGGCTTCTGGCATGCAAATCCAATATTATTCTTCAGACATTTCTTTACGGAAAAGAACAACCTCGCTCGTCATCACTCGAAAAATTGAGAATAATTGGATCTTCTTTTCTGATATAGTTCGAAAATCACACCTTACCGATGGCAATGTTTACTACAAGAAAATGCACCCATCTACCTCTCTAAATAGTCATATATTTCTACAACAATCTATCGCGCTTACTTGTAGCTCAAGTTTGACCCAATTTCGTTAAATAGTGTCATGCGATGTAAAATCTTAGCAAGAAGTCAAACATGTTGTCAAAACTCACGGTTTTTACTCATATGTTGATTGTGACACCCCTCCCGATCGGTATGGTACCTCCAAAAGCTTTTCCTAAATCTTTCAGAGCAACCTACAATTTAGTTATAGTTCAAGTTTGACCTAATTTCGATAAATCGACATGTAGTCATTCAAGTGGGCACAGTAAATTAGCTAGGGTGTTTGAAAAATCAAAAAACATATGGGAATCGTAAGTACGTTGGTCCACTTAATATGTCTAGAAGCTTAGCTTATGGCATTGAGATCCATATTCTGCTTCAAGCTTTCTTTATGGAAAAGAACCATCTCGTCATCACTTGGAAAAATGAGATTTTATTTCCTGATAGTTGGAAACTCACACTGACGACATTGTTTACTACAAGAAGATGCACCCTTCTACCTCTAAAAATACATTTAATTCAAGAGCAATCTATCGCGCTTACTTGTAGCTCAAGTTTGACCTAATTTCCTTAATCAACAAGAAGTCACTGAAGTGTGCGAAGTTAGCTAGGAAGCTTGAAAAATCCTAGTACTAAAAACTTGGGTATTACGTATAAGAAACTGTGCTCTAGTTTGTTTGATAATTGGGGCGGATGCATTTCCTTTTAACCGTGGTAGGTCTCGTAGGAGCGAGGTGCTTGAGAGTTAACACAGTTGGTGGAAGTAATAGTTACATCAAGGACCTCATAAAAATGAAAATTGCACCCAAGTCCATGCATTTAACACAAGAACCCTAAAACTGAGCAATGAAGTGTGTGTTTTGAGGTTTGCGCATACTAGCGTTCATTGTGCTAAAGACTATCAGTAGAATCTTAGTAGATGCTAAGAATGGAAAAGAAGATCCAATGGTTAGCAATGTTTGGATTTGCCGGTCTTGATCCAATGTTCAATGTTCGAAGTTATCCGTACACTATACAGTGGTATGGTATGGTATTGTAAGAGATAAGACAAGATAAAAATATGATAAGAAGTGCTGCGAATGGCCGATCTTTTGAGCAACCTTCCCTCCTGATGTTTGGGAAGCAAGTGAAAATTTTGAAAACCAGAAAAGTTTGAATTTTTTTGCCGCCAAGGACCAAAGTGGTTTCCTTCCTATGTACTCCTCATCCCTACTCCACACCAACACGGCTGCCGAACATGCCAGGGACACAGAGCCATTGTACCAAGGCACACGTGCGCAACACCACGCTGTGGACGAGGGAGAGATCAGCCGAGCTGGTGCGCGAGGGGAAGGGTAGGAGAGAGGGAGGATGGATGGTGAGAGGCAGTGAAGTAGAGAGAAAACACACAATTTGTTTTGCGTGCATAGGTCCTGAAATTTACTAGTACTAGCAGAGTGTGGTACACTGTAAGGCCGTAGGAGTACCTCGTGTCAGAAACCTATCATAGCTTTGCTCTGACATGGAACCACCTTCAACTTCTCTTCGCTGCTGCCCTTTTCCCCTGCCAATGTTTTATTCTCTCAGCATGTACAGCGCATGGACAGAGCTGACCATATGTCTAAGCAAAGAAATATACTACTCCCGCATTGTGTAAAAAGGCACACCTTAATATGGCCTACTACCCGTTCAAAAAAATGGCCTACTATGTGGCATCCGCTAAGGTTCACCTTATACATAGAGGAAAAAATAAAGTTATCTTTAAGCCTAAGGTGCACCTCAATCTTGTGGGTTGTCCATAGAGAATAGAAATATCATTTCCCCTCTCTCCCAATTTCATGTGATCTTTTTCAAAAGGTGTTCAAAATTTTCATGATGCAAAATCATAGATAGAAGTCAAACTACTCGTCAAAACTCTCTATGGTTTCTGATATATTAATTAACCGCTCGATGGCTACCTCCAAAAGATTTTATCATAAAACTTTCAAAGCAACATAAAATTTATTACATGTAGTTCAAGTTTGACCTAATTTCATTAAATTCAAGAGCAATCTATCGCACTTAGTTGTAGCTCAAGTTTGACCTAATTTCATTAAACTGTCAAGACACAAAATCTTAGCAAGAAGATGAACATGTCATCAGAACTCTCTTTTGGTTCCTGGTAGTATATTAATTGCCCCCCCCCCCCCATGCGCCCCCTCTAATGGGTACCTCGAAGAGCTTTTCCGTAAAACTTTCAAAGCAACCTACACGGTTTACTTGTAGTAGTTCAAATTTTACCTATTATATTTTTTCTGCTTTGTCTATTATAATTTTATATAGTGATGATATGCCAGATGTCTATTATGTGAGTCTCACGTGCAAGGCACGTGCAATTTACTAGTACTTGTAGTTTCAAATTTGACCTAATTTCGATAAATCGACATGAAGTCATTCTAATGGGAAGAGTTAGCTGGGAAGTTTGAAAACTCATAAAACATGGGAATCGTTGGTACAACATGTTGGTCCAATATATATGTATGTAAACTTGGCTTGTGGCATTCAGATCCAATATTCTTCGAACTTTTCTTTAGGAAAAAGAACAACCCCGCTCATATTCTTCACTCGGAAAATGTAGAATTGAATGTTCTTTCTTGATAGTTGGAAACTCACACTGATGACACTGTTTACTACAAGAAGATGCACCGATGATCTACCTATGAAAAGACATTTAATTCAATAGAAATCTATGGCATTTACTTATAGCTGGCTCAAGTTTGACATAATTTCGTTAAATTACCAATATGCAAAGTCTTTGCAAGAAGTTGAACCTATCATCGAAACTCTCGCTGGTTTCTGGTATATTAATTTTGAACCCTCGATGGGTACATCCAAAATCTTTTTCATAAATCTATCAAAGAAAAACCTACAATTTACTTGTAGTTTCAAATTTGACTATTTCCGAGATATCGACATAAAGTTATTCAAATGTGCGGGGTTAGCTATAGGAAGCTTCAAAACCCCATAAAACATGGGAATCAAAGGTACAACATGTTGTCGATCCACTATATATATATATATAGATAGAGAGAAACCCTATTCAGCACCTAGGGTGCAGAATAGTTATTTTGCACCCCACATATTTTTATGTTCTCACATATAGAAATTTTTGTTTTGTATACTAATAATTATGTTCATGTCCATCAAAAACGCAAAAAAATCGACATAAAAATACGATTTATGAGTCTTTATAGTTCAAAAAGATAGATAATACGCATTTTACATCGTATTTTTATATGGTATGTAAACTGATTTTTTTATGACATGTCTAAATTTTCTTATGTTCTTCGCAACTTCCGAGATCAGAGAAAATTTACGTGACATAAAAATAATATACAGTTTGGAAGATAGAGGGTAGGTGTAGAATAACTATTCTACACCCTCGGGGTCAAATAGCGCCACTCTATATATAGAAAGGTCTGTGAACTTGGCTTGTGACATCCACATCCAATATTCTTTGGACTTCTCTTTACGGAAAAGAACAACTAACCTCGTTCGTCTTCACTCAGAAAACGCAGAATTCAATGTTCTTTCCTGGTAGTTGAACACTCACACCCACGGCACTGCTTACTACTAGAAAATGCACCCATCTACCTCTGAAATGACATTTAATTCAAGAGCTATCTATCGCGCTTACTTGCAGCTCAAGTTTGACCTAATTAATTTCGTTAAATTGTCAAGATGCAAAATCTTAGCAAGAAGTTGAACCTATCATCAAAACTCTTGTTGTTTTCAGATATATTAATTGTGACCCCTTGATGGGTACCTCCAAAAGATTTTTCTTAAAACTTTCAAAGCAAATTACAATTTACTTGTAGTTTCAAATTTGACCCAATTTCGATAAATCGACATATAGTCATTCGGTCAAATGGGCAGAGTTAGCTAGGAAGTTTGAAAACTCATAAATAAAACATGGGAATCGTTGGTATAACATGTTGGTCCACTATATATGTCTATAAACTTGGCTTGGCATTCACATCCAATATTCTCCGGACATCTTACAAAAAAGAACAACCTCGCTCATCTTCACTTGGAAAATGTAGAATTGAATGTTCTTTCCTGATAGTTGGAAATCACATTGATGGCATTGTTTACTACAACAAGATACACCAATCTACCTATGAAAATTCATTTAATTTCAAGAGCAATCTATCACACTTAATTACTTGTAGATCAGGTTTGTCCTAATTTCGTTAAATTGTCAAGATGCAAAATCTTAGCAAGAAGTTGATATATTAATTGTGACCCGTCGATGGGTACCTCCAAAAGTTTTTTTGTAAAACTACCAAAGCAACCTATAATGTACTTGAAGTTTCAAATTTGACCTAATTTTGATAAATCGACATAAAGTCATTCGATCAAATGGGCAGAGTTAGCTAGGAAGTTTGAAAACTCATAAAACATGGGAATCGTTGGTACAACATGTTGGTCCACTATATATGTCGGTAAACTTGGTTCTGGCATTCAGATCCAATATTCTTTGGACATTTCTTTACGGAAAAGAACAACCTCGCTCGTCATCACTCGAAAAATTGAGAATTGAATGTTCTTTCCTGATAGTTGGAAAATCACACCGACGACATTAGTTACTACAGGAAATACACCCATCTACCTCTAAAAAGTCATATATTTCAAATCAATCTATCATGCTTACTTTGTAGCTCAAGTTTGACCCAATTTCGTTAAATAGTTTCATGATGCAAAATCTTAGCATAAAGTCAAACCAGTTGTCAAAACTCTCGGTTGTTTCTCATATATTGATTGTGAACCCCCGATGGTACCTCCGAAAGCTTTTTCGTATAACTTTCAGACCAACCTACAAAACTTGTAGTATATAGTTCAAATTTGACCTAATTTTGATTAATCGACATATAAAGTCATTCAAGTGGGCAGAGCGATAAGCTATAGGAAGTTTGAGAACTCATAAAACATGGGAAATCATAAGTACAATATGCTAGTCCACTATATATGTGTGAAAACTTGGCTTGTGGCATTTAGATCCTTATCCTCTGGACTTCCTTTATAGGAGAGAATAATCTTGATATCACTCGAAAAATTGAGAATGTTCTTTCCCGATAGTTGGAAACTCACACTAACATCATTGTTTACTACAAGAAGATGCACCCATCTATCCTAGAAAATATATTTAATTCAAGAGAAATCTATCGCGCTTACTTGCTTATAGCTCAAGTTTGACCTAATTTCGTTAAATAGTCAGGATGCAAAATCTTAGCAAAAAGTTGAAACTATCATCAAAACTCTCGGTGGTTTCTGACATATTGACTATGACCCCTCGATGGGTGCCCCCCAAAAGCTTTTTCATAGAACTTTCAAAGCAACCTACAATTTACTTGTAGTTTCAAATTTGACCTAATTTCGATAAATCAACATAAAGTTATTCAAATGGGAAGAGTTACCTAGGAAGTCACTCAAATATTGACAAACATTTAATTCAAGAGCGATCTTTCGCGCTTACTTGTAGCTCAAGTTTGACCTAATTTTGTTAAACTGTCAAGATGCAAAATCTTAGCATGAAGTTGAACGTGTCGTCAAAACTCTCGGTGGTTTATGATATATTAATTGTCCCCTGAATAGGTACCTCTAGAAGAGTTTTCATAAAACTTTCAAAGCAACCTACAATTTACTTGTAGTTCAAATTTGAACTAAATTCGATAAATAATGGGCATAAAGTCATTCAAGTTGGTGGAGTTAGCTTGGAAGTTTGAAAGCTCATAAAACATGGGTATCGTCAGCACAACATGTTGGTCCACTCTTTATGTCTGAAAACTTGTCTTGTGTTATTCAGATCCATATTCTTCGGAGTTTCTTTATGTAAAAGAACAATCTCATCATCACTCGAAAAATTGAGAACTAAATGTTCTTTCGTGATAGTTGGAAACTAACACTGACGACATTGTTTACTACATCACCCATCTACCTCTAAAAATACATTTAATTCAATAGCAATAAATTTCCCTTACTTGTGTAGCAAATGTTTGACCTAATTTCGTTAAATCGGCAAAAAGTCACTAAAGTGTGCAAAGTTAGCTGGGAAGCTTGAAACATCCTATTTCTTAAAACTTTGGAATTATAAGAAACCATGTTCCACTTTGTCTGATAATCGAGGCAGTGTAATTATTTTTTAGTTGTGGTAGGTCCCGTAGGAGTGAGGTGCTTTATTAGTTAACATGCGGTCGGTGGAAGTACAAGTTACATCAAGGACCTCATAAAAATGAAAATTACATCCAAGTCCATGCATTTAGCACAAGATCCCTGAAACTAAGAAATGAAGTGTCTTTTGAGGTTTGCGCGTATGCTAGATATTGTAGAGCCAAAATTTGTTCTAAAACAATCTACATTCTAGCTTTTACTCCTAGTACGTATAGTAAACAAGAATCCATAAAACAGAGTGATCATATTCTCTGTTGGAGTAGTAACTTGGATTGGTTTTTCACATATCTAAGTACTACTATTAATTATAATTTCTCAAAAAAAGTACCACTAATAAATGCAGTACTGGTTTGTCTGATTTGTTCTAAGATGTAGTACTACTACTATTACTAGTACTCCCTCTGTCTGGGATTATTAAGGCCATTTAAATTTCATAAGACCAAAATAGTTAATTACAGGTTGGTGTCAAAGACATGCATGTAGTTCTCGGTCTCTCCCCTGCAGCATTGTACACCCTATAGCAGCCCGCAGACTTTTCGTCTCTCTCTAGGAGTAAATCTTCTTGCCTCTCACTCACCTGGATCTTCTTGCTTTGGTCTCTCCCTCCGTGTGTACTGTACTGTCTAGTACGGTACAGCGTGACACCTGCTTTATTACTCACCTATCAACTTTCTGCAGCCTTTTTGTTTTGACGAAGCATGTACAGCGTGTGGACACTGCCTAAGAAAAAAGTGGCCAAGTGCAGCTGCCACATGTGCGCCCATGCCTAGCGTATTCCTGTACAATCATACTAGTACAGTACGAAACTCAATCAGTATACTCTTCAGTATACCCGCCCAACTCGGGTTTCTGGCCAGCGGGCACTACGTTGGCGAGCCGATCTTCCTTCTGTAACCACTCCCACAAGTTCGTGTACCGCATTGGTGGATTCGACCGTGAGTCGGCTGCTATGGACGCCATCCAGTCTGAGGCGATGATTGAGTGCCCCTACGATGGCTACTTTAGCATGGTCGCCTTTGACAAGCTCGATGAGCACAAGATCGCGTGCTCGCACGGCCCGTGCTCCTGCATTGATTCCGCCTGTGATTTCATTGCCTCGCCGGCAGGGCTCCTTCCCCACATGAAGGAGGCCCACGGGGTCATAGTAACCAGAGCCATTTATGGCAACGCCTTCTTTTGCCTCATCCCGACTCCACCACCAACAAGCACGAGGGGATTCACGCGCTTCCTCTGTGAGGATGACGGTGCCGTGTTCGGCCTGACCATCAGCGTGCTCGGCCCGGTCGCCGTCGTGTCCTTGGTGTGCATTAGGCAGGACAGGTGCTTGTGGCCGCAGTACATGGTGAAACTCTGTGCGCCTGGCCCGCCGGGGGCGGACTTGTCGATGGTCGAGAGACGTAATGCGGTAATCGAGCTAACGAGCAGCTCGTCGCCGGCCAACCTCCCGTCCGACAAGCTCAGGACATACCTCGGGGTGCCTCCGCGGTTCGTGATGAAGTTTGGACAGTCCACCCATGTATCTTTCTGGATTTGCATCGATAGGAAAAAATGATCTTAAACTACGGCTGATGATCAAGACTATAATGGTGTATTAGCAGATAAATAGTACTACTAGTAGTACTATTTTACTACTCTAGTTTACTAGTAGTAGTCGCAGGTAGGTTCTCTTTTGGTACTAGGAAGGATGCATTTTGGATGTAAACTAAGTTTACTGCTAATGTTATTATGGAGTATTTAGGGGTTTAGTATGACTTTTATGTAATTGTTCACTTCTACGACATGGATCAGAGATAAACACACTAACCATTCTTACGGTGCTTCGATTTTAGTCATCTAACTCAGTGATTACAGAATTTTATGCCCAAACTTGTCAATTCGACTTGATTTAAGTCTTGAACAAAGATTGTCGTCGAAATCGCGCTGGTGTGGACGATGCATCAACGTGGGTCCAGTGTGTAGGATAGGCTGCCCTGGAATTTAGCCTAAATATCTAGAAATAATATGCACATCTACGACATCAACTCAATGTTGTCAGAATCATCACGAACCCTATTTTCATATTATATGAGTTTGACATTATGTAAGTTAGTATGTTTATACATATAGTTTGTCAAACTTTATAAATATTGACTTCGACAAAACCTAGTATGCTTGCTAATTTGGAAATGAGGGAGCATCTAAGTACTAAAATGCATCGAAATACATGTGTATCTAGACAAAGCCAAGTCAGTAACTACTATTTTAGGATGGAGGGAGTAATTATTTATGAGTAATCTATTTTTCACAAATTTTTTACTACTACGGCATGTGCCCACGACTAGAGCATGGACCAATGCATAATAATCACACGACCATGCGGTGGCGATCTACTCCGTACTGGATTACCCTACGTGCGGAGGCGCACTAGTGGAGCACACGCTCATGCCGTTCCTGAGTACGTAGTAGTACTACTAGTATATGCAAATAGGAGTACAAAAATAGATAGATCTTGTTGTTTATCGTACTATTTTTCCCTGTAAGGCAACCTGGACATGACTACTACAGTACTATATTGGCACAATTTCTACTTTTGGCGCTACAAGATGAATGTGGAACTCTCTATGTCCGTTCAAAAAAAATATGTGTAACCTTAGTGTACTAGTACTTCTTGTACTCCCTATTTTTTCAGACGCGTAGTAAAATAGTGCAGTAAGTTTGTTTGGTCAAGCTGCATGCAACGAGTATTGGTTTGACAGGACAATTCAGGTTTTTAGATATCCAAATTTCTACTCCAGCTCGATGGCTCAAGACATAAAGCAGCTAGTACTCCTCTATCATCCGGCTGTCGCCTAGATCAAAATGAATAAGCAAAAGATTATGTATCTTGGAAATTTCCTTGGCCATTTATTACTTGCAAAGATTTATTTTGTTTCCTTCGAGGCACCTGCAAAGACTGATACTGTACTGTATTGTAGTAGTACTACTTGTAAATAATGTGCTACGGTTGGGCCCTACAGCTAGTACTAGACATAGACTTTAGTAGCTACTCTCGTCACAGTGAATTGTCCAAGAGATGGAGTTCCTTTTTTTCTCCAAGAGGTGGAGTTCCTTTTTTTCTCAAAGAGGTGGAGTTACTTTTTTCCTGAGAGAGGAAACCTTTTTTTATTCCTTTTTTGATTCAAAGAAAATTCAAAGTTTTTGTGAAGGATCTTGTCCCTTAGAAAATAATCCTACGCTGTTTTGTTTGATTCATAGGATTCCAATATGTAGGAATTATGTCTCGTTTGGAACACAGGATAGGAAAAATATAGGAATAGGAAAAACATGGGAATTGAGATTCCTTCAAAGTATTCCTTTACTTTCCCTGTGATTCAAACACATACTTGATCTAAATTCCTATAGTTTCCTCTTCTTATGTTTTGAGAATCCTGCAAATCAAACGAGCCCTGAGAGATGGTCTTTCTTTTTTTGTTTGTCTTTGATCATTTTTTGTTTGAACATAGGGTCATATAGCATCCTCGGAACACGAGGAGGGTGGAAATTGCACAAACCTCCAACAATTGGATTCGAAATTGTAGGGAACTCCAGATAATCAGGATAGTCTAGTTGCAAGAAACTATTGTACAATTACTTTTGGGTACAAATGCTGCCCATAGCACAAAATTCTCGATTAGCCCTCTTCGCATTATTTCTTACATACCCGGGGCTCAACAATTGGAACTCTTTGCAACTACGGCTCTAATTGTTGGAGGTTTGTGTAACTAGCCTCAATTGGAGCTCCACCCCCCCCCCCACTCGCCCACCTTCTGCAGTACTACTAGTAGTAGAGTAACGCACCATCAGCCTTTGTCTTCTCCATCGCACCCTGGCCACCAGCTCATGCCAACGATCTTCCCTCCCTCCCCCACCCACCCCACCCCAAAGAAAGCCCCCAAAACACCATCCAGAGCGTCCTTCCATGGTGAGATCGAGCAAGGTCTGTAAAGATCCTGAGCAGTTTCAGAAGGTGTTCACTGAAGGCCCTCTTGACGTATTCATCAACCATTGCAAGGCCACCACCGCCGCGAGCCTCGTCGATGCGTCCAAACATATTCTTCAATCATCAAAAGATAGCAGAACTACGCCTTCTTCTCATCCATTTGGCCTCCCATGTGTTCTTCATTCTCACCCGACGGTGAGACCATGGGAATCCAAAGACTGCTTCGAAGTGGTGGGCCTCCCGTGCAAGCTGACGCCACTAGACAGGTTCTCCTCCGATGTTCTGATGCCAAATGGTTTTGATAAGCAGTGAGCAGGCGGCAATGGAGATTGGATCGTCATAGTTGGGCCCGATTTCATGTGGGACCTTGTCAACGTGTACACTCGTCGCAAGATTGTTATTCCACAAGTGTCGGGGTTTGAACCGACCGAAGATTCTGCACTTACATTTCAGGATGATGCTGATGAAGGTCGACGTACTAAACTGCAGAAGATAGTCATTTGCCAAGTTCCGACAGCTGCTGGGGGATACAAAGATTTCTCTCTAGTGACCATTTTCAAATTCAATATTGCTGTCATCAACGGGAATGATAGTCATGGATGGTCAGTTTGTGTGAATGAGTTCCAGGGCTACTTCAGATACTGCGATGCTATTATCCAACACGATCGTGTGTTCGCCATGACCGAGAACGACTGTGTTTATGCATGGAAGTCTCTAGAACTTGGTAAATTCTCCTCCCTACGTATTTTATTAGCTTTGTTCTTGAATCGATGCAAGCTATTTTTCTGAACTTCATTGGTTAGTAGGAATTCCATTAAAATTTTAGTTTCTTTGATTCAAAGGAATTCCTTCGGAATTTCAGAGAAATGCAATCTTTAGGAGGTTTTCTTACATATAAGTAGTTTGTTTCATATGATTGAGTTCTACTAATAGTACTTCTTCGTCTCCTAGTACATCCTATGGAAACTATGATATCTACTATGTAGTAGTAAGTACTTATGTGAGACCCAGATATTATTCCTGAATCAATGTAAGTTATTTTTTCTGAAGTTTCTTTGGTTAGTAAGAATTTCATAGGAATTTTAGCCTCTTTGATTCGTACAAATTCCCTAGGAATTTCATAGGAATGCAATCCTTACTAAGTTTTCTTACATATAAGTATTTTGATTCATAGGATTGAGTTCTGCTGATAGTATTGCCTTGTCTCCTAGTACTAGTACATCCATGGAAAATATGGTATCTACTAGTAGTATTTATGTGAGACTCAGATACTAGACATATGACATATCATAACTATATAGAATTATAATACTAGGTAAATCTCAAAAAATTAGAAATTTGATCGACATATATAAAGTATGGGCGCATATTTAGTTCTTGTATTTTCTATCATGTAGAAGTCGATGTTTATTAGGTACTAGTACTTGTAAATTTTGTTAACATGGTCTTGAAAAATGAAGGAGAAGATTCTAGAATGATGGAGAAGTGTGTTTTGAGGATTGTGCATATCGTTCATTGTGCTAAAGACTATCAATAGAATCTTCAAGTAGATGCTAGAATGGAAAAGAAGATCCAACTACTGGCAATGTTGGGATTCGCAAGTCCTGATCCAATAGTGAATATTCAAAGTTATTCATACACTACATAGTGGTAATATAATATATGATAAGATAAGATATTAAACCTCCTAGAAATAATCCTTGTTGGTTTTCCTTTGGTATATAAGACACCAAAATCTTGTAGGATCCAACCTTGCTTTTTTCCCTATGAACTTTACATTCAAGATCCTATAGGATTATTTCCTATTTCATTTGATCCCATGAATCAAACCGTGTCTCTAGGAGAATTTTCATAGCATATCCCCATTTCGAAAAGAATTAGAATTTCCATAGCATCTCCCTAGGTTGGCATTTCCATAGCATATCCCCATTTCGAAAAGTATAATCAAGATTTTTGAAAATAGTACTGTATTTTTGAAGGTCCTATTGTTGGGGATATACTTTCCGGGTATCCGCACAGTTCCTCACTGACCAGGGTGGCCCACTTCGGGTTAGAGCTTTGCTTCACGGGCGGCCCAGTCAGGGAGAAAGACGGAGTCCAATCCGGCTACGGGAAGGCCCAGAAGACTTACCGACTTAGGCCCATAATGTTACTTGTAGTTCAAGATGTACTCTGTAACTGACACTTAGACGTAGCCGGATAGACCTCTCCTGTAAACCCTAGGCCGGATATCTATATAAGTCGTCCTAGGGAGAGCCTTTAGGGCACACTCAATACTTTAGACCCTCAACTCGCACAGGCGAAACCCTTGTAACCCATATTCCGGCTCTGTCGTATTACTGGATTGCTAGCAGGAGTAGGATCCGTCCAAAGCCGGCGGATTCGAACCTGGGTAATCTTGTGTGCTCACTGTCCCGGAACACCATACATCTCACACCCCTCTCTTCCGCACGCCTCGAGGACCCCCTCATAGCGTACTTGTCATCAATCCGACGACAGTTGGCGCCTACCGTGGGGCAAGTGAGCTTCGGATCTGTGTTCCGAGCGGAATCTGCAAGAATCGGAATCAGCGAGACTATCACCGTCTATCGCATCCTCTACGCCAGCGACATCCCTCTCATCATTCTCGACGAGACTTGGATTCCGGCAAAGGAGGTCTTGACTGCCTACACAATCATGTCTTTTGAGGAGATCGATGTTTACATCGGTTTCGCTGAACCTGCCCAACCCACCCCAGCGGTGATGATAGAGGCATAAGAATTTTCTGGGTCCCCTTTGTCCGCAGAGGCGGCAGAGTTCCGGATCTCAGAAAATAATAATCCCACCCAGCCCGCACCAGTTGCGGAGATAGTGGAGAAACCCGAGCCTGAGGAAGACCTAGCGGACCAAGTCGAATCAGGAGTGGATCTCCCAGGAGGAGCCGGATCCTAGATTGACCCACCCGTGGAAGTCAAAATCCAGGAGGAGCATATCAACGACACTGATTCCGTCTCTGATGATGCCAGAACAGACATGCATTTCCTAAGGTACACACTATGACGTATGATACTGCAAGGCGAAAGTGTAGATGCAATCCTCGAGACCGTCAAAAGTTTTGATATGGCTGATCATGAAAGACGCAGGTACCTTAGGAAGCACGCGTCGCACTTCGTCAGATACGTGGGATCCGGATCTGGCTCTGCCGATGCTGGAGAAAACACCGACTCGGTGCTGGAGGCAATTGGAACAAACACCGACGTACCCGCATCCTCGGATGAGTCGATGACGTTAGCAGATTTCCGAAAGTTCTCCGCGGAATATGAAGAGGAGTATAACTCCAAAGCTGCAAAAGATGGAGAAGCCATGGATGAAGGATCCGGGGAACACTCTCCCAAAGTGCAGGATGACATGGACGTCGGAGATAATCCCGAAGTCCAAATGTCTGAAAGTACCGATCAGAGCTTGACTCCGGGAAACGAACCCAAAGTTGTCTTTGCTACCGGCGCTGCCAAGAAGGCAAAGAAGAAGAACAAGAAAAACAAGACCCCGGCAAAAGACCCTCTGACAGAGGAGGCGATTGCCAAGGAATACGAGGAAGACTCGAATGGAGCACTTATCCCAGACGAGCTGAAAAAAGAAGCATCGGTGGATGGACACGTGATCACTGAAGGTGCGCGTAAACTCATCGATGCCGCATTAACCACACCTATCCCTACAGCTGCAGAACTTACTGCAGATGAGCTGGACGAAAGGGCGCAAGCCCTAGAAGCGCGTCATCAACAACTCCTCGATGAAGCCAAAAACATCGAGGTGGAGAAGAAACGCATGTCAAACAAGGAATACATGTCCCGTCTACATCAGAAGACACGGAAGCATCACATAAATGACAACCAATTCCCACGTGTCCGTGCCGTCCTTTTTGGAGATGAGATGGGGAAGCCACGGAAAGATAGCAACGGATATTGGGTATACCCAACACCAGTACAAAATACCGTGGCAGCCCGAGAAATTGTATCGGCTAATCCAGGACCAGAGGAGATCTGTTTGGGCATCAAGCTACTCAACAAGGGACTTGAGCAGCAAAAGGTCGCCCTATCTGGAAGTCAAAAACTGGTCTCAGATTCTGACCAATGCCGCACAGATCCGGCATGGGCTGGCCTAAGATCCCATTACGTTCGGGCGCAGTATCATCATGCCGGGAAGACAACTATTCAAGAACCGGATCTTCAGGACAGCATCACAATACTTCACGTAACTGGAGCTGCTGCCGCCAAACCGGAGGAAGAAGATGATGAAGCCATTTTCTCCGGTGAGAGGGTGACCTTAAAGGGGCGGCGTTGGGAGTTTCTGTGGGGGGAGGACGAGGAGGCTCTGTGCGCGCAGGAAGATTGGGAAGGAAGGAAACGACAAAGGACTGGTGGAAAGGAGAAGAAGAAATTCGAACCCCTTATATCCACCTACCTACGCCAAGATTCGTGCAAGCGCTACAGTGTAACCGCCACGCGTCGTGGAAAGAACTGGGAAGGACCGGCGCGATGATTGCGTCTCCTCGATCTCCACGCACGCATTGAAACCGCGCCTCGGTTCCGCGGACCGTGGATCCACCAACAGTCGTGCTGACGGAACGCTTGTGAGATGACGTGACTTGACCATGCTTGTGTCAGGTGGCGTTAGAGACCAAGTTCCGGCTTAGTTTAAAAACGAGCTGGAAAATCCGAGTAACCAATTGAAAGGTCCGACTTATTTTTGAGACCCGGATCGTATATTTCGTTGTGAAGTTTCAGGAACCCTTCAAGATTCTGCAAGCCGAAGATCAACCTAGACGATGATAAATCCGACTTTGGATCTTGGAGGCCTCCGGGGGCTGCTGTTGGGGATATACTTTCCGGGTATCCTCACAGTTCCTCACTGACCAGGGTGGCCCACTTCAGGTTAGAGCTTTGCTTCACGGGCGGCCCAGTCAGGGAGAAAGACGGAGTCCAATCCGGCTACGGGAAGGCCCAGAATACTTACCGACTTAGGCCCATAATGTTACTTGTAGTTCAAGATGTACTTTGTAACCGACTCTTAGACATAGCTGGATAGACCTCTCCTGTAAACCCTAGGTCGGATATCTATATAAGCCGTCCTAGGGAGAGCCTTTAGGGCACACTCAATACTTTAGACCCTCAACTCGCACAGGCGAAACCTTGTAACCCATATTCCGGCTCTGTCGTATTACTGGATTGCTAGCAGGAGTAGGATCTGTCCAAAGCTAGCGGATTCGAACCTGGGTAATCTTGTGTGCTGACCGTCCGGGAACACCATACGTCTCACACCCCTCTCTTCCGCACGCCTCGAGGACCCCCTCATGGCGTACTTGTCATCAATCCGATGACACCTATCTGTATCATGTCGCCACGCGATGTGTTGTACCTGACACATGGGTTTGTTGAGGACGATGAGGAGAATGATCCTGGTAGGTGGTGGTTAGCAAGATCTGCCGGTGGTTCAAGACTTCTTCTGGTCTATACATATGGTGTCTTAGGCAATGCAATTGTTGATGATACTAGTATTGTTCACTATGGTCGCACCGTTCGCACCTATCCTTCTAGGTTTGAGTGCATGGTGTTCTCGATGGACACAAGCCAGTTAACTGCAGCTAACCGATGGAAAAGGGTTACTGATCTTGGATCATATTCTCTTTTCCTTGGCGTGAACTATCCGATTATCATTGCAGTAGGCGATGCAAATGATCCGGCAGGACATCTGACGAGAAGGAACTGTGTTTACACATCACACCAAGAAATTGGCTACGAGTACAGGCCGTGTCCTGAAATTTGACGCTTCAGTCTGAATGGTGACGCAGCTGTTGGTTTCCACACCAACACCCGCTGGACATGGTTGGAGACTCCATTTTGGTTCATCCCAAGCTTCTCAAACGCCTTGGAGTGGAACGAGCCTATTCAAGGATAGCTCATTTGGTCTGGGCCTTCTGTTGAACTCTTTCTTTTGGCTGGTTTTTAGCTGATGTACGAGTACTCAGCATTTAGTTTCGCTCCAGGTCCGACTTGTAAAGTACTCCGTATGACCAAAAAACCCTTTTGTACGCTTGGTAGTTTCTACAGTATGTATATTTCACCAAGCTTGTAAAAGAACCTTAATAGGAGTACAATTGTACTCTACTACTACTATTCCGTACATAATTTCTTCCAGAATGTTGTATAATAGTAGTATTGTTAGTATTACTCCTTGTAGGTCCGTAGTTTTGTTTATTTTTCACTGCAGTTTGGGTCATGTAAGCCTAAGTTGGATGTGTTGGTAAGTACTTCGCTCAGAAACTGCACGCGGTGGAAGGAACACGATGTTTCCAGGTTTACCAGGAAAAACATGTCGCTCATCATGGCATCACCGGTGATTTGACAAGGCAATACTGTACGACGGTGTGCTAGTCTAGTTTTTTCTTCTTCTGAACAAGTACTCCTTGTCTACCCTAGTAGTAGTAGTAAAGGTCTACTAGTAGGAGAACCAGATAACTTGATGAAGCTAGCTAGAGTACTACGGTCAGTAGCTACCACAGAAGAGAGGGGGAGGGAGTTTTGCACACGCTGGTGCACGTGGCAGCGTGTTCCTTCCGAGACAAGCTAGATTTAACTCCCTCACCGGCCTCCCCCCACACACACAGCCTCTTTTACTCAGTCTCTTCTTCCCATCCACTACCGCCCCTGGCCTCTCGCTCCATATTGTTGCCGACCAGCTCCTCGGCTCCGTCCTCTATAGGTGGTGGCGAGATCGATGTAGCAACCTTATGTAGGGCGTTGGAACATCCATCATCTCTATCCCGTGGCAGCAATGGCGGTTTGTGAAATACTAGAACACTCGTACCTATTCCCTCCGTTTCATAATATAAGATGTTTTAGCTTATGTGAAACGAGTGTATCTAGATTCACTCCGAACTTACATGATAGAGTTGATGATGCGGTTAAATTTTTATTGTCGATTGCGCAACATTGTCATGTGTAGAGTAGTTCTTATCCCAGGTATGCATCCTTTTTTTGTAGACTAGGATTCCATAGAAGCTTGTTTTCTGCGCTAGATCCCATAACTAAGAACAGTGGGGATCCGTTCGAAGTTGGTAGTTCGGCAGCACAAACTTTTGAACATTTGCATATATTTGTCAATCAACATCATGTAATCAATATTACAACTTGCTGCAGGAGGAGATAGGGGAAGGAGCGAAAAAGAGGATTCTCGATGAAGTAGGTTCCAATCCTATGACTTCTGCTATCCCAAATGACAAGGTAAATCAATAGAATGACATATGTTCTTGCCATTGCACGTAGATGCTTTCGCTGTAATCTTTGTTTATCTTGTAACCGCAGAAGCACAAAGTTGAAGAAGACTCTCAGTTTCCTAATGACGGAGTAGAAAATGGATGTCAGATCGCTACACCTAAGATGCCTCCTTGTTTACCTTCTGTGGAGACTGATGCAGTTGCAGCTGGTACTAATGAGCCTGCACCTGCCATCGTCGTGCCAGATGATGGAGGTGGTGGATTGGTTTTACCATCCGCGGAGACTTGTGCGGCTGGAGCTGGTAGTGAAGAGCCATCAAAGGACATTGTGGTGCTCGATAGTTCGCCTATTGTGAAGACTCATGCTACTGGTGCTGGCGCTGCTGTTGGTGTTGCTGATCCCGCTCCCGAAATTATCGTGCCACCTGAAGGAGGCGGTGATTTGGGTTTACAATCTGTAGAAACTGTTGCACCTGAAGGTGGTGAACTGTGATGCGGATCTTTCTTTCTTATGATTTGTATGCTTTTCTCTAGAACCTGTATTATGGAGCTACCTTACGCATTTCTTACACTTTTTCCTGTTGAATTGTAGTGTGGAACTGGAACTACTGCTAATATGTAATCATAATATTCGGATGCTTGAGTATTATCGATGATAAATCACTGCTAGCTGAGCTGCACGAGAATTGGCCTCTGCAACTTGAAGGCGTTGTTCCTGGCTCATCTCCTTTTCACAAGCACGGTGAAAAGATGGTTATGTTCCTTTTATTGCAATGTCATTATGCTTGTGTTGTTGATCTGGCAATTTTATGCTGATTTTGTCACCCAGTCCGCATTTATGTCTCTACATACAAACATATTTGTTCACATGACTTGAACATAAAACAGTATCTTTTTTGCATCGACTAACACAAGGAGACATGCAAATATTTATTTATTTTTTAAACAAGGCAAACAATATGCCATTTTAATTGATAAAGAGGGACATGCAATTCATAAATCATCACCTCTAGCATCTTGTTCTACAGAAGGCGTTATTACCAGATCCACAACCTTCTTTTCCTTGGGACGACAATGTCAAGTGCAGGATTTCGAATCTAAACGCAATCTAGTGCAGGTTCATCAGGACAACCTCCAGCTCCGTCAGTCTCCATAGAAGGTACATCAGCGCTATGGCAGACACCGTTGGAAATGCAAGCTGAAGCTTTTGTTATACTCCTATTGGGACCACAGATAAGGGCCAGAAATTTAAGCTCTGAAATCTAGCGTTACAAAATAGACAAGAGGTTACCCCATCTGGACAATTCATAGACAATTCACAGTGCAATATGAGCGTCTTACATGATCCTTAGATCTTAGTCCATCCGGTATTTTTATTGGTGGAACGAAATTTGCTGGAACTTTTGTTTCAGCGACGAACCTACAAAACATAGCCAAGTCAGACATTTGAATATATCTAACTTTTCTACAGTCTTATATGTGAATATATCTTTGCATAACACTCACTTATCAAACTTTCTACGGATATCTTCCCGCTCCTTGGAAATGCGAAGTCGATGTTCTATAGGGTACATCCATCTATACTGTACTGTACCTCTAAGTACTTCCTCATCAGGTACATCAACATCCAAATGCTCCATCGTATCAAAGAAGGATGGGGAATATATCAGGTCAAAAGCTTGCACAGGATCTCTGCCAAGTCCTTTTTAAGATGTTTTCGAACTCTTCTGTATAGAGCTTTACTATAGATTTACCTAAAGAACGTACCTACCCAAATCTACAAGCACCTTGTAAATCTAGATGGTCACAAGCTTTAACTATTTCTAGGAGAGGTGGAGAACAAACCAAATCCAAGAGGAATGTCCAGTGCCTGAATCTAGCAGGCGAAGCGTGGGGATCGCCTAGCTGACCACCGGCTGGTGCGTCTCGTGAAGAACGGCGCGGCCAATGGTGGTAGGACGGCACTGTTGATAGAAAGGCGTCGAGAAGTTTTTTTAAGGCATGGAGAAGTTTGTGTCCTAGTTCTAATCTGGTGGATCTCCCATAAGAACGGCGCAAAATTTGAAGAGACAGGGGTTGGTCGCTCGATTGAGGGCGGGCTTAGGAAAGTTTGGGGTCTCGGCGGAAAGTTTTGGCCAGCGTGGGGTGTTTATCCATAATTTTCATAGAAATATCTATGAATATTTGATCGGATTTTCCAGTTCTCAAGAGTCACCTCTCTCGCCATTGGATTTACCTCGCGATTGGTGCAACGTGAGGGTTACACATTTATTGCAACAGCTTGTAACTGGGAATTTAATGAGTTGCAACTACTAGGTTACAACTGAGTATTAGCACAATTAGTAGGGTGACATCAGCTCCTTAACATAACAAGTTTTTAGGCGCCTGGGATCTAGGCGCTCATATTTTATACCTTTTTTCTCTTGTTGACGGCTTTGTTTTGAATCCGACCGAGCCCCAGCACGTATCTTGAGATTTTAACTATCGAGCCCAAGAAAGTAGTCCATCCGGCCTCATTATATCTCAAGACCTTCTAACTCGGCCATGTTTAGGGTCATTCGGCCACGCAAATAGCCCAAATAAATTGGGCGAGAGCTCATGAAAAATAGCCCATCAATCCCTACTTGGCCAAATTTTTTTCAAATCGGTCTCTTTTGGGCACCGTCCATCTACCCCTAAAAAAATTCCTCATATCCATGTTTTTAAGTACTACCTACTATATTATTTAGACTTAACATTTTTTAGTTGAGCTGCTAGCAATCACGCGTAGCAGATGGACAAGCAATTTTTTAAGAAGAAAAATAAATAAGGTATATACGATGTTAATATACAGTTTTTATCTATACTATTAAAAGGCTTACGGTCTACCACCGCATTATGGTCTGGTAAGTCATTTATGATTTCCGAAATTACCCCTGCATTGGTAGGCCAAGTATATAAATATTACCCCTCTACCACCGCAAAGTACCGGTTCAAAGATCACGTTGGAAAAGAAAAGCCCCGCGCCGCTGCTATCCTTCTCACAAGTCTGACCCCCGGCCCTCGCCACCCCGGGCCGCCGTCCTTCTGAATCCCCTGCGACGTTGCCGCCTTGAGACACTGCTTCGTTGTTTTTGTGCCGAAGGCGTAGGCAATGTCACGATGCTTTGATCGTGCAGTTATCCATCCTCCTCCGTATCTTCTCTCTCCCAGTGGAGTTACGTTGTCTCCTCTGAAGGTGGATGATACTTCTTCCAGCTTTCTTTATTGTCCCTTGACAACCCTTGTCCCGCTTCCTGCCCCATTTGTGCTGCCACCGGCTCCTATCGTCTCCAGCTTTCCCCGGTGGAGAACCAGATGAGGATGGCACCATCGGCTAGACACCTGATGCAAGAGGTACTCCAATGTTTTGAGATGAAGGAGGCGACAACAAGCACATGCATCTAGCTGCAGCCTGCCGGGGACAAGTACTACCAAGCTACAAATTCGTATGTAACTGCTACTATCACTGATGTTGTTTAGCCCCCCAAAAAATAGCAACAGCTAGCAGATGCGTTTTGTCCGGCAATGACATCCTCCATCCGTTTCTATGGTAGTTTCTACTCAAGTGATGTGAAAATCGTGTCTCTGAGTTCTTGATCACAATGTATTACTCCCTCCGTTCTAAAATATAAGTTGTTTTAGCTTTATGAAGGAAGTGTATCTAAACCTCTTTTAGTATCTAGGTTCATTTCAAATCTAAATAAACTAGACACTAAAAGCAGTCTAGATACACTCTCTTCACAAAGCTAAAACATCTTACATTTTAAAACGGGGGAGTACATGCACATGAGGCCTCGTGAGGCACGTGAAGTTTTTTTAGATAAAGTGTGTATAGTTTTTTGTACTAATGATTGTTGGATTACAATTTTCTTCTCACTGATAGTAAAAATATACTTCTTCTATCTGGAAATAAGTGACCTGGATTTGTCTAGAACCGGTACGTACGTGAGGAGCCATCAGGGAAGCGAAGAGCTAAACCCATCTAGGTTTCTGCCCCCCTTGTCGGCGACGCCGCCAGTTCGCTCCGCCTTTGCCGGCGTTAGGGCCTTGGAGGTGTCGCGGACCACGGTCTCTTGCTGGCAGGAGGGTTTTTATTTTTATTTAGCCTTTTTTCAGTGTCTTCTTAGGGATGTTGATGCGGCGGCTGCGTCCTGAAATCAGAATAAGATCCTCCCTATCCTATCCTCGCTCCGGTGGTGCATCTAGCGCCTGCGGAGGGCGCGTGGAGTCGTGTGTTTGGCGGATCTCTTGGAATCCGGTCGTTTTCTGTATTCGTCGGTGTGGTTTGAGGTCAGTCTCTTCCGATCTGCGGTTGTCATCTTCGACGATGGTTGTTGCGCTGGTGCACTGGTCCTACGGGGCCTTAGCACGACGACTTCTCGTCTGCCTACCACAACAAGCTCTACTACGACAAGCTTTGGTCAGCTCCGGTGATGGAGGGGCGAGAAAGGTGGCGCGCCTTCGGCTCGTGTCCATGTATGTAGTCGTCGCTAGGTGGTCCATTGATCTATTTGTAATTTCTATTATTTTTATGGATCTTTGTACTACTCTTGATGATTATTAATAGATGGGTGGAATTTCGCAAAAAAAATGTTTTATACTTGAGTAAAGAATTTAGAGATATGTGCTTCCATACGACGAGTCGGCGATCTTCCAACCCACTCATTCGTCCATGTTCCTTATGGTCTCTCCTTACTCACCCAGACATGACTTCGTTCTCCCTAATTAGTAAGCATCTCACGTTTCTGCCATCCAAAAATTGCTTACCAACGTCTCGACGCATGGAGAACCAACCCGTGGTTGGATGGTTAGGAGAGCAGTGGCACCCCCGACCCACTAGAGTTCAAACCCCAGGTTTAACAATGTGGTGGCTCATAAAATGAGGAATATTCTTCAGTGAGAAGCGACGTTCCCGTCATAGCGAGGCGCCTATGGTGACTTCATCAAGTTTAAGACCCGTCGGATCAGTCTCAAGACTCAGTCTTTCGGAGGTGCTTATAAGGATAGAGTGTGCGCACGTGCGTTCATTGGGGTGAGTGTATGTGTGTATTTGTGAGTGTCTGCATTTGTACTAGGTTTCGCAAAACAATGCATTGATGTTCCAGTTAATACTTAAATCAATGTTGTTAGATAGCCTTTGCAGTAGCGGGGTAACTCTTAGAAACCTCTAGATGCTTACCAATGTATGATGCATTAGATTTCAATGGTAAAATTAAAAACTGAACTCTTTGTGTTCATCTAGAAAAAGATTATTATCAATCTTTTCTAGAAAGAAATTCCTTGCAGCAACATATGTGCATGATTTTTTAAATATTATAATTTAATTCTTCGTGGCGAAGCATTCCTAGATGATGCATGCCCTTACTTAGCGTGATTTTAAAATTTAATATGATTTTATTGGATTAATGGATTAAAATTATGTGTCACAAATAGATGGTATTGTCATGTTGTCATAATTTGTTTATGTTATTTTCTATTGCGTGTTCATATAAAATCAATAGCTAAATCAAAAAAATTAGACATTGAACATAGTTAAAAATTAATCCATTCCTCTTAAAAAGGAAACATTTGGAAGTGATAGAGTACCACCACATAGGCATATATCACTTATAAATAAATGAACTCAAAACATAAAACTAACACGTGCAAATTATGAAGCTGTAGCAAGTACGTGCATCTTACTAGTATTTTAAGAAAGGATAACAATTTTTTTGTGTAGTGGCAAGACATGCAGTTTATTTGTAGCAATATTTTTATACTGAGAGGCTAACATGGCCGACCCACCTACCTACAGCTAGCACCCATCAACCTTACCTTGCAAGAGATCAAGTTTAACGAGAACGTTTAAAAAGTACTTGTACAATAGTCTCGACAAGAAAAAAGAAGACCAAGATCGATGTTTCTTGTCGAGAGAGGCTGACATGTGGGTCCTAGCAGCAAGACCATACACGCCTGCCGGATAGAACAATGTTACCAAGGTCAAACCAGCGAACGCGACCAAAAAAATGTCCAGCATACACATGTTTTCTCTACATAGGCGGCTGACATGTGGACCCAGCAGGGAAACATTATACGGGTGCTATATCGAGCAATGTTGCCAAGTTTCAAACGGGGAGGCGCGAGAGAAGAAAAAAGTCTAGCATGCACACGTTTCCTGCAGAGAGGAGGCTGACATGTCGGGCCCACCAGCCTGTATAAACGGCTGAAGCAGCGAGCAATGCTATCAAGTTCGGAACACGAAGGCGCGACAGAGGGTAAAAATCCATCATACACATGTTTCTTCTAATGAGAGGATGACATGTGGGGCCCAACATCATGATTAAACGGTAGATGCATCGAACAACGGTATCAAGTTCGGAACAGGGTAGTGCGAGCGAAGGAAAAAATCCATCATACAACGTTTCTTGTAATGAGAGGATGGCATGTGGGGCTCAGGAGGTTGGTTAAATGGTAGATGCGTCGAGCAGCGCTATCAACTCGGAACGGGGTAGCGCCAGCAAAGAAAAAATTCCATCATACACACGTTTCTTCTAATGAGAGGATGACATGTGGGTCCCAGGAGGTTGATTAAACGGTAGATGCATCCAGCAGCGGTATCAACTTCGGAACATGGTAGCACGAGCGAAGGAAAAAAATTCCATCATACACACGATCCTTCTAATCAGAGGCTGACATGTGGGACCTAGCAGCCTAACTAAATGGCAGACGCCTCGAGCAACGTTATCGAGTTCAAATCAGGGAGGCGCGACCGAAAAGTATGGTCCGCTAGAGACACTGGCGTTCAGGACCCACACGCCTCAAAAGACTTCGGCGAGTCAACATTGCGCGAGGAAACGAAAATCCTTCTTCTGCCACGCGCCAACCGAGCTTTCTCCATGTTTTTAGCAGATCCATCATAATAGAGGGCTGCGAAACCGGAAAAAAAAGTTTTCCATCGGCCACGGTCGAGCCGAGAATTTTGTTGCGGAAGACGCTCCTTCTATGACGACCGTCGGGCTAATTCATTGTGGAAGGAAACTTTTCTTGTAGTGTAAGTCAAACCATTAAGATGTAGGGTTGAGTGCTACTAAGGTTAAACTCTTAAGACAGAAAAATGGCACCAAAGTTGTCAACAATATTGGACTTTAATCCAACAAGGTTGTTTTTCTAACCGAGAATAATTGTCATAAATCAAAGCCAAAGTAGTGACATTAGCCTTGAGATTAAGTGTAGCATCCCATCTGTCTAACATATGTAATGCTACTTGGTCTAGTAATATAATGGCTACTTGCTACATATAATTGTTGCATCATAATTATATCATACTCATGTCAGAATGCCACCTTGCATTTGAGCATCATATAAAAACCCTTTCCATTTGGTTCTTCTCTCATATACATTAGTAATTGTATTTGGCTCGATATATTGTATTTGGTTCTTGATAAATGCTTGATGCCCAAGTTGAGTTGGGGGCATATCTTTTATTCAACTCCATCACTTTTCTTTGTCACCACCTTATAATTTCACCATCCTAATTACCCATGAGCTTTTACTTTCTTTTGGCATTTAATCTAGCTCATGTGGGTTGGGATGGATCCAGTTCTATTTCCTTTAGCTTGGCCTTACTCCATATTTTGGAATGCATGTGTATAAATGCCATGATCATTGTTTTGTTTTCACAAGATAAAACCTGGCATTTAATGCCCATGCATGGGCCATGCCAATCACCACCATTCTATTTTGTTTGGATTTTACTTGGATTTTTTAGTGGAGCTTGGTCCCTTGGGAATCAATTCTTGTTTGCTCTTTTCTTTTTGCTCTTACCCCAAAACCCTCACCATCTTGATCTTCTCTCCTGTCCATGTGCACTCAAATCATCACCCCTCACTTGTGAATGCTTCCATGCATGATCATGAGGGATCATACCTAAACCCTAGCCCTACCCTACCCCTCCATCTCACCACCTTTTCTTGCTTGATCTAGCTTTGATCATGTTAAACCCTAAATCTCTACCACCCTACCCCCTACCTCTTCTTATCCATCCTCACACCCCTCCACCTTTGCTTGATCTTGGAGGATCACCCGTAAACCCTAACATCTCTCTCTAACCCTAACCCTCACCTTGCTCTCACCATGCCGAGGCATTTCTCCCTCTCTCTGTCAGCAAGGGCCCACCCCAGCTCTCTCTCTCCCCATGCCGAAGCTACCCCACCAACCCTAACTCTAACCCTAGCCGAACCCCAACCCTAGCTCGTACCCGAGCTCTCTCTCTCTCTGCCAAGCTAGCCCCACACCGAGCCTGCTGCTCCTAGGCCTCGCCCTGGTCCCACCTAGCAGCCCTGGCCTCCCTACCGCTGCCCTAGCCACGCCCAGCACGTGAGCGTGAGGGAGAAGAAAAGTGGCCGAAGCCACCTTTCCACCCCGAGCTGCCCCACGCCACCCCTCTCCTCTCCCGTCCATATCCACTCCCCCACGCCTCCTCTGTCGTGCCTAGATCTACCCCTGGCCGCTGCGCCGTTCCCTTCTCCCCTGCCACCCTCTTCTCCAACTCCGGTGAACCACGTCGGCCTCTACCCTACCTCAGCAAAACATGGCGGCGGGCGGGTGTGTAGGTGTCGAGGAAGAACAAGCCGTCCCTCTACGTCGTTCCCGTGCTCAGCAGCGTTGAGGAGGAGCCCCAGGCCACGATGCACATCGTCGACGCCGCCCGAAACCCTAAACCGCTCGGCCTCTGCCTCGCCGTCGCCCTGCTGCTCCTCGGCCCGATCCATCACCACCGACGCCACCGCGGTGAGCCCCCAAGCCTCCCTGACATCTCCGTCCTCGCTGTTGCTTCCTGTTCACGCCGGACCATCTGTCGAGCATGCTCAAGGCCAAAAGGCACGACGTTCCTCGCCGCGGCGTCGCGTAAGCCATATCCAGCCGTCTAGCCTCCTCCTGTCAGCGCCCGACACCCACCGTGACTGTTACACCTCGCCGCCAAGACGCTGCAGGTCGCGGGATCGATCCCCGCCAGCGCCTCGCCATTGCCGAGCACCATCCTCACAAGAAGTTCAAAGAAGAAGTACAGTAGCAGTGGCTACTTTGCAATCCCCCCCCCACCAAATCTTTTTACTACTCAACCCGCAATCCCTCGAGGCCCACCAGACAGCCTCCCGTGGCAGTCTTGCAGAAAGGCCCCTGGATTTTGTAAACCTCAACCTGCAGCCCTAGATCCCCACGGCACCCCGGTTCGTCATTGCCGGTGGACCTGCGAGCCACTGGACCCTTTGTCGGTTGTTGCGGCTAGCCTTCACGGTCGCAAAAGCCCGGCGTGCACCGTGTCGTCGCCAACAAGACGGGCCCCACCTGTCAGTGACCTGGGTTAAAATTCTCTGGGTATAAAAAGTCTGGGCGTTTATCTGTTTTTAAAACAATTTTAGAAAATGATTAATATGAATTTTAAATCTGTTTTAATAACTTTTGTTTTATAAGTCCAAATAAAACAAATGATATATGTTTTGGAATCAGAAAAATGTGAGGAATTCAAATAGGCTATTCAAAATAATGTTTGAACACTTTAAAATTTCGAGATGATTAAAATTACAATAAAATGCCCTTTTCTTAATAAATGAATAACTTCAATTCTACAACTCCAAATTCGACAAATAATATGTCTAAATCGATCAGCGCGACAAGCCCGTTCTAACTATGCACTCCATGTTCTGAATTGCAGCATGCATCATATAAATATAAAGTATATAGCAACTTATATGAGAGCAAAACATGACTAAAACTTAATAAAATGCTTTATTCTTGTACCCCACACCTCACCCATGCCATGCTACTTTATTGCCATGTAAATTGTGCATCATTCATCATGGCATGTTTGTTTGCTTGTCGCATTTTAATTCATATGCTTGTGCACTTTATTTATGTTGGCCCTTGTTTGTTTGGTTCTTCTTCGAATAGACGCCGAGCGGGGGATATACGCCGAGCAGGGGATATATCAGGAATTCCAGGAGCACTACCCAGATCCGACTCTCGCTTCAACTGAGCTGCCAGGCAAGCACTACCACATGCTTCAATACATATAGCACCTATTGTCTCTATCTTATTCTTGCATCATTGAGTCGTGTTTGCATTAAATTGGATCTCATGTACTGCATAGCCTTTACTTTTAAACCCCACCGAAGCTTGTTCCTCCATCCCATGAGCCATTACTACAGGAGTTGTTTGAGCCATGTGAGTCGTAGAACTGCATACGTAGGGTATGTGAGTGTCTGATGGATAACGAGGTACCTAAACAACTTAACCTGAGTAGTAATGGGATAACTAATGAAAGAGGCACCGGTGAGCAATATCTGCTATTTGGCTTTTCATGCTCACTTGTGTCCCGTAGGACAACGAGTACTTGAGTCCTGTTCCTTGACTATTCACACTATCCACATCCGGGAGGCCTTATGGACCCCCCCTGAGCCAGAGCTTGATTCATTCTTATTTCTTGGGGCCACAAAGTAGTTTGGGGCTTTATTACTATCCTGTACTTATGCCATGCTTTACTGCTTTATTTAAGATTGTGCGAGGAGCACCTGTACTATTTTGGATGCGGAGTGTTTTCGCGGTATCGACAAGCCCAGTCACACTTTCGGGTTCCCAGTGTGCAAACCTTGGGTCCATCTCGGAGCCGGCCAACTTCGTTGCGGGTAGCTTAATGGGGTGGCCCCCTGAAATATTTCTGAATCCTGTGATCGCTTTGTCGTGAATGCCTCGTTGGGTTTTGATTTGGTTTTTTCGAGGTTGATCGAGTGTGTGTTGCTATTTGTGCACCCCTGCAGGGTAAATCTTTCTGAAAGCCGTGTCCGCGGTTATGGACGACTTGGAGCACAGTTTCTCGATCATAGACAAGTATAACTAAAGTACCGCTTTTAATTTGACTAAGTAACTAACTAGTAAATAGTGCAATCCTCATGTAATGGTTAATAAAACTGCCAACGGATGGGTTGTTCGTCCGCTTTCTCGTTGGTAAGCGAGAAGGAGGATGGATCTGTTAATTATACTGTTATAACTGTTGTTACTAATTAACGGACATCCATATATCATTGGTTAGGCGGATGGTTAGCGAGTATCTATAGACTTGTTAGTTATTATCTTTTGCTACACTTGCGTCACCCCAGGTTATGTCCCCTTTAGAGGCATAAAGACTTGCTGAGTACCCCTAGGGTCTCACACGATAAATTGTTTGATTCAGATGAACAGGTGTATTTGGAAGATGGATACTGGGTGGAGGAGACGGATGATGTTGGCAACGATCACGCGGTGTAGAGATTCTGGGAATGGGGATCCGTGAGATCTGTGGGCGGGATGTGTTTATTTATGTGGCATCTTATGCCGATTTGCTTCTTATCCGTACTCGGATTTTGTTTTCCGCTTCCACCTGATACTCTGATGTTTGATGTATGAAGAGCTATCCTAAAATATTATCTCTATCTAGGATATTTGGATCTTGCCGTATGGCGTTGCAATATTTCTATTTCTTTTAGATGGAATGGCTCTGTGAACAGTTGTATGGTGGCTTGCATACATATCCACTTGTGTATGTAGTTGATCCCTTCGCCTGCCGATTACGCCGCTCGTTCTTGTCCCGATGTTCTGGAAGTGGTTAGGACGGCCGAAAGGTCTATCTGTGAGTGGCCCCTGGGCCCCACCATACTATTTTAACCACTTTCGCTCATCCAGGCATGTAACTAAGAGCGTAATTCACCGAGGTAGTTACAATTAGTATCAGAGCCATCCCGCCCTTCAGGGTCTCAGCCAAATGGTCGTTGTCAGTCTAGCAAATATTTTAGTAGCTATGTATACTAGGGAAAAACAAAAACGTGAGAGTAGGACTGCTTCCATTTTTCTTCTTACCCACCCTTTTTCTGGTAAGGAAGTGTAACGTTTTCAATCCTCTTCTAAAATTCAAACTAGGATTCACGTGTTCTGGGTTCCGTAGTACCATAGGTTGTGTGTGTGTGTGTGTGTGTGAATTTGTTGTCTATCTATTGCATCCAACATGTTATCACTATCTGCCTTTTTGGTTATCAACTGTTGGTACATTCCATACCGATAGGCCTTTGTAAACCAACACGATCTATCTGATTCGTTGTATACCGGTTCGATATGTACTACTCTTTGTTATCCGACGTTATCTTGTTTGGGGTGTTTGTTTCCGTAGTTACTAATCTTTAAGTTCATCTTACACAGAAGGTGTTGGGATATGTGTTTTACTTACTCATGTGCGGAGTAATGATTCGAGTGCGGGATGGAGTCACGACCATACCACTACTTTTATCATTCGCTCTTGTATATTGAATTGGTAGAGTTACTAATCTTGATTTGTTAAGTGGTTTTGCGCATATAGTAGTATTTTAATGCCAAAAATTGCGGAAAATTTTTCTTTGATAGTTTTGTGTACCACACTCCTTGTTCAGTCGTGTGCGATATGCTTAATATCTTCTAGGTGCTTTGAACTTTTTTGATATTTTAATATCATCTTAGTAAATTGTATCCTTTAATCTTGGTTAATTCCATTTTGGTACTATTTTGGATTATTATTATTCTCCATTATGGTACTGACTTGTGTTTTATATCAATCACGGGATGGCACCACCACGCCGTTCTGAGGAGGACATACCACCTGAACTGGGGGCTGCGTTGGCAAGTATTGCTAATGCCTTGGGAGCAATGCAGCAGAACCAGCAGCGATTCGAAGAAAGTGTCAGGAGAAATGAGTTTGTTTCGTTACCTCCACCTCCCAAGCGAGGAGACATCAAGAGTTTTCTGAAGTTCAACCCACGCCACTTTGAGGTGTCTGATCAGCCTCTGGACGCAGATGATTGGCTACGTGAGATGTCAAGGTTGCTGATGACTGCTGATGTTCCTGAGCAAGAATGGGTAAAATGTGCCACTCACCTTCTGAAGGGAGATGCAGATCTGTGGTGGGAGAATTACCTGAAGGCAAACCACTCTGAGTTTCAGCCTACTGGGGAGAAGTTCACTGGGGATTTCAAAGAGCAATATATGTCAGAAATTTTCATGGAAAGGATGAAGGAAGTGTTTCTCAACCTCAAGCAGGGCAATGACAATGTCAATACCTATATCAGAAACTTCATGAATCTTTATCGGTATGGTGGCGATGAGATCTCTGATGACAAGAAGAAGCAAAAGAGGTTCAGACAAGGGCTCAATGCATCAATCAAATATGCAATCACTCATGCAAGGCCGGGGTCTTTTCTGGAACTCCAACATACAGCTCTGCAGGAGGAAGCAAGTAGGCAAGTGTTTGAGGAGTCCAAGAAACACAGCCGCGATGCAGCAAGCTCTTCAGCTATGTCAGCTCCT
The DNA here is from genome assembly GCA_023614405.1 of Avena insularis. Lineage (NCBI taxonomy): Eukaryota > Viridiplantae > Streptophyta > Magnoliopsida > Poales > Poaceae > Avena > Avena insularis. Next base: position 400,847,860 of record CM042688.1, on the reverse strand, counting down.
TCTAAGCGCCGCGTGTGGGTTTCTACCACCCCACCGTCGCTCCCGGCTCCACCAAGACCTTCAAGCTACGCGGCAAGGCCACCAAACTCCTTCACTGCTGCTCCCAGGGGCTACAACCACAACTACCTTGGAGCGCCTGGCGGAGTCCCTGGCTACGCTGCTCCACGTCCACCTGGTGCCTGTTACACCTGTGGAAACACTGGGCATCAACACTGGAATTGTCCAATGAACAACAAAGCTCTTCCACCACCACCTCCAAGACCTGCGGCAAGTTCTTCTATGGTTCGTGCAACCTCCACCTCGGGCTCTCAGCATCAACACCAAGCCCGGGTCTACGGTTGCTCGTGCCAACTGTGTCAATGTCGCTCAAGCTGAGCATGCACCGGGAGTTGTGATGGGTATGCTTCCTGTTAACTCAGTCCCTGCATGAGTTTTGTTTGATTCTGGTGCATCGCATTCTTTTGTCTCTACAAGTTTTGCTGATGAGAATGGGTTACATATGGATCCTCTCCCTAAACGGTTAATGGTCCTTTCTCCTGGAGCAACAATGGCATCTTCCAAAATCAGCCATGGCAATCAAATTGAGATTGGTGGTTCTTCGTTCCGGGCCTCCTTAATTATTCTGGGCAACTCTGACATTGATGTTATCTTGGGCATGGATTGGTTAATAGCAAATGTAGTTGTGATTGATTGTGCTGAACGCTCGGTTTCTCTGAAAATTCCTGAAGGCCATATAGTCTATTCTCCAAGTCTGACTCCTGCAATTCAGATTTTCTCTTTGGCGGCTCTGAATGATGATGCAATGGAAGCTATTCAGAGTGTTCCGGTGGTCTGTGAGTTCCTAGATGTTTTTCCTGAAGAGTTACCAGGTATGCCTCCTGACCGTGAGGTTGAGTTTGTAATTGAGATTGAACCTGGTACCGCTCTTATCTCCAAGCGACCTTATAAAATGGGTCCTGCTGAATTGGCTGAACTCAAACGTTAGCTCGATGAACAAGAGAAGTTGGGTTTCATTCAGCACAGTACTTCTTCTTGGGGTAGCCCAACCATCTTTGTGAAGAAGCGAGACAAGACTGATAGACTTTGTGTTGACTATCGGGCGCTCAATGCTAAAACCATCAAGAATAAATATCCCCTTCCGCGGATTAATGATCTCTTCGACCAGCTAGCTGGAGCTGTGGTATTCTCTAAGCTCGACTTGAGAAGTGGATATCATCAAATCAAGATTCGCAAGGAAGATGTTCCCAAAAAAGCTTTCACCACCCGCTATGGCCTGTATGAGTACACGGTCATGTCTTTCGGTCTCACCAACGCACTTGCCACCTTCTCGAGGCTTATGAACTCGGTTTTCATGGAGTATCTTGATAAGTTCTTTGTGGTCTATCTGGATGACATTCTAGTCTATTCTAAGTCAAAGGAAGAACATGAAGAACACCTTCGGTGTGTCCTAGACAAGCTTCGTGAGAACCGCCTGTATGCAAAGTTCTCCAAGTGTGAGTTTTGGCTGCCTCAAGTCACCTATCTTGGTCACGTCATCTCTGCCAAGGGCATTGCCGTCAACCCAGAAACTGTTAAGACAATTGTTGACTGGCTTCCTCCCATAAATGTCAAAGAAGTCCGGAGTTTCCTTGGTTTGGCTAGTTACTGCCGTCGCTTCGTTCGGAATTTCTCGAAGATTGCAAAGCCTCTTACCGATCTCCTCAAGAAAGGCAAGAAATACCTTTGGACTCCTGCATGTCAAGCAAGCTTCACTCAAAGAGAAGCTCACTTCCACACCAGTCTTCATTCCTCCAGATACATCAAAGACTTTCCAGATATTCTGTGACGCCTCATTGCAAGGATTGGGTGCGGTCCTTATGCAAGAAAAGCAAGTCGTTGCATATGCCTCTCGTCAGTTGAAAATTCATGAGCTCAACTATCCAACACATGACCTTGAACTCGCAGCAGTTGTCTTTGCTTTGAAAATATGGAGGCACTATTTGCTTGGCAACCGTTGTGAAATCTTTTCTGATCACAAGAGTCTAAAGTATATCTTCACACAGCCTGATCTCAACCTTCGTCAGAGGAGGTGGATTGAAGCAATTAATGATTTCGATTTGACCATCAACTACACTCCGGGCAAAGCTAATGTGATGGCCGATGCTCTCAGCCGAAAAGTTTATGTCAACGACCTCATGGTGGAAGAACAACAGCCTCTCTTGTGTGAGGAATTCCGTCAGCTCAACCTTGAAATTGTGGATCAAGGGTATCTTCTGAACCTCCTGGGAACTCCTCTCTTGGAAGAAAAAGTTCGCTCCATTCAACTTGGTGATCCTTACACTAAAAACATCATCTCCAACATTTAGCTTCCGAAGTATGAGTCCTTCCATGTCGACGACCAGGGCGCTCTTTTCTTTGAACACCAGATGTTTGTTCCGAACTACCCGGGTTTAAGAGAGCAAGTTCTCAAGGAGGCGCATGATTCTGTTCTTTCTATCCACCCTGGCAGCACTAAGATGTACATGGACTTGAAAACACAGTATTGGTGGCCTGGGTTGAAACGATATTGTGCCAAGTATGTCTCGGAGTGTGATGTCTGCCGTAGAGTTAAAGCTGTTCATCAGAAACCTTCCGGTCTTCTACAACCATTGAAACCTCCGGGATGGAAATGGGAGAAAGTAGAGATGGAATTCATAACTGGTTTTCCAAGGTCGCAGAAGGGCAACAATGCAATCTTTGTTGTCATCGACAGGCTTTCTAAAGTGGCTCACTTCTTTCCTGTCAAGGAAACAATTTCTGCAATTCAGTTGGCTGAGCTCTATATCAACAGAATTGTCTCTCTGTATGGGGTTCCTCTTGAGATCAGCTCAGACCGTGGAAGCATCTTCACTTCGAAGTTCTGGGGAAGTTTCCAAAATGCTTTGGGAACAAAATTGAACTTCAGCACAGCTTACCATCCTCAGTCGCAAGGACAAGTTGAAATGATCAATCAGATTCTGGAAGATATGCTCCGTGCTTGTGTTATCTCTTTCGGCATGAAGTGGGAAGAATGTCTTCCTTATGCTGAATTCTCTTACAACAATAGCTTCCAAAAAAGTCTAAAGATGGCACCATTTGAGGTTCTCTATGGTCGCAAATGCAGAACTCCGATTGGTTTGTCGGGCGTAGGTGAAAGAACATTGTTTGGCCCCGACATTGTAACTCAAGCGGAGGAGAAGGTTCACATCATTCTTGAAAATCTGAAGGTTGCTCAAAGTTGCCAGAAGAGCAATTATGAGAGAAAGCACACGGACATGGAGTATGTCCCTGGTGATCTCGTTTACCTTCGTGTCACTCCCATGAGAGGCACGCACCGCTTTGGTATCAAAGGAAAGCTGGCTCCTAGATACATCAGTCCTTTCAAAATTCGTGGAAGAAGAGAAGTTGCTTATGCTCTTGAGCTACCTGAAAAAATCAAGGTCCATGATGTTTTCCATATCTCTCAACTCAAGGAGTGCTTCAAGGATCTCGGCCGGACCGTGGACCATGAGCTCATCAATCTCCAAGAAGACCTGTCTTATCAAGAACACCCAACAAAAATCCTTGAAGTCGTAGAAAGAAGGACTCGCAACAAGTCCATCAAGTTCTGCAAGGTGCAGTGGTCGCACCATTCCGTTGATGAAGCCACTTGGGAACGCGAGGATGAGCTTCGTGCCAAGTATCCTACCCTCTTCGTGTCTTCTTCTTCTTCCTAGAATCTCGAGGCGAGATTCCTGTTTAGTAGGGGAGAGTTGTAACATCCCATCTGTCTAACATATGTAATGCTACTTGGTCTAGTAATATAATGGCTACTTCCTACATATAATTGTTGCATCATAATTATATCATGCTCATGTCATCATGCCACCTTGCATTTGAGCATCATATAAAAACCCTTTCCATTTGGTTCTTCTCTCATATGCATTAGTAATTGTATTTAGCTCTTGATATATTGTATTTGGTTCTTGATAAATGCTTGATGCCCAAGTTGAGTTGGGGGCATATCTTTTATTCAACTCCATCACTTTTCTTTGTCACCACCTTATAATTTCACCATCCTAATTACCCATGAGCTTTTACTTTCTTTTGGCATTTAATCTAGCTCATGTGGGTTGGGATGGATCCAATTCTATTTCCTTTAGCTTGGCCTTACTCCATATTTTGGAATGCATGTGTATAAATGCCATGATCATTGTTTTGTTTTCACAAGATAAAACCTGGCATTTAATGCCCATGCATGGGCCATGCAAATCACCACCATTCTATTTTGTTTGGGTTTTACTTGGATTTTTGAGTGGAGCTTGGTCCCTTGGGAATCAATTCTTGTTTGCTCTTTTCTTTTTGCTCTTACCCCAAAACCCTCAGCATCTTGATCTTCTCTCCTGTCCATGTGCACTCAAATCATCACCCCTCACTTGTGAATGCTTCCATGCATGATCATGAGGGATCATACCTAAACCCTAGCCCTACCCTACCTCTCCATATCACCACCTTTTCTTGCTTGATCTAGCTTTGATCATGTTAAACCCTAAATCTCTACCACCCTACCCCCTACCTCTTCTTATCCATCATCACACCCCTCCACCTTTGCTTGATCTTGGAGGATCACCCCTAAACCCTAACATCTCTCTCTAATCTCTCTCTCTAACCCTAACCCTCACCTTGCTCTCACCATGCCGAGGCATCTCTCCCTCTCTCTGTCAGTAAGGGCCCACCCAGCTCTCTCTCTCCCTATGCCGAAGCTACCCCACCAACCCTAACTCTAACCCTAGCCGAACCCCAACCCTAGCTCCTACCCGAGCTCTCTCTCTCTCTCTGCCAAGCCATCCCCACACCAAGCCTGCTGCTCCTAGGCCTTTCCCTGGTCCCACCTGGCAGCCCTGGCCTCCCTACCCCTGCCCTAGCCATGCCCAGCATGTGAGCGTGAGGGAGAAGAAAAGTGGCCGAAGCCACCTTTCCACCCGAGCTGCCCCACGCCACCCTTCTCCTCTCCCGTCCATATCCACTCCCCCACGCCTCCTCTGCCGCCCCCAGATCTACCCCTGGCCGCTGCGACGTTCCCTTCTCCCCTGCCACCCTCTTCTCCAACTCCGGCGAACCACGTCGGCCTCTACCCTACCTCAGCAAAGCACGGCGGCGGGCGGGTGTGTAGGTGTTGAGAAAGAACAAGTCGTCCCTCTATGTCGTCCCCGTGCTCAGCAGCATGGAGGAGGAGCCCCAGGCCGTGCTGCACATCATCGATGCCGCGCGAAACCCTAAACCGCTCGGCCTCTGCCTCGCCGTCGCCCTGCTGCTCCTCGGCCCGATCCATCACCACTGACGCCACCGCGGTGAGCCCCCAAGCCTCCCTGAAATCTCCGTCCTCTCCGTTACTTCCTGTTCACACCGGACCATCTGTCGAGCATGCTCTACGCACCGGCGTGCATGCACGTTCCCTCGTCGCGGCGTCGCGTAAGCCATATCCAGCCGTCTAGCCTCCTCCTGTCAGCACCCCACACCCACTGGTTACACTGCTGCTGCTTGTGCAGGTCGCGGATCGATCTCGCAGGTGCTCCGCTGTCGAGCACCATCCCCTCAATAGTAAGTTTAGATAAGAAGTACAGTAGCAGTGGCTACTTTGCAATTCCCCCCCAAATCTTTTTACTGCTCAACCCGCAATCCCTCGAGGCCCACCAGACAGCCTCCCATAGCAGTCTTGCAGAAAGGCCCCCGGATTTTGTAAACCTCAACCCGCAGCCCTAGATCCCCCACGTGGCACCGCCTGGTTCGCTAGCCTTCCGCGCGGTGCGAAAAGCCCCGGCACGCACCGTGTCGCCCAGTCAGCACGGGCCCCACCCGTCAGTGACCTGGGTTAGAATTCTCTGGGTATAAAAAGTCTGGGCGTTTATCTGTTTTTAAAACAATTTCAGAAAATGATTAATATGAATTTTAAATCTGTTTTAATAACTTTTGTTTTATAAGTCCAAATAAAACAAATGATATATGTTTTGGAATCAGAAAAATGTGAGGAATTCAAATAGGCTATTCAAAATAATGTTTGAACACTTTAAAATTTCGAGATGATTAAAATTACAATAAAATGCCCTTTTCTTAATAGATTAATAAGTTCAATTCTACAACTCAAAATTCGACAAATAATATGTCTAGATCGATCAGCGCGACGAGCCCGTTCTAACTATGCACTCCATGTTTTGAATTGCAGCATGCATCATATAAATATAAAGTATACAGCAACTTATATGAGAGCAAAACATGACTAAAACTTAATAAAACGCTTTATTCTTGTACCCCACACCTCACCCATGCCATGCTAATTTATTGTCATGTAAATTGTGCATCATTCATCATGGCATGTTTGTTTGCTTGTCGTATTTTAATTCATATGCTTGTGCATTTTATTTATGTTGGCCCTTGTTTGTTTGGTTCTTCTTCGAATAGACGCTGAGCAGGGGATATATCAGGAATACCAGGAGCACTACCCAGATCCGGCTCTCGCTTCAACTGAGCTGCCAGGCAAGCACTACCACATGCTTGCATACATATAGCACCTATTGCCTCTATCTTATTCTTGCAACATTGAATCGTGTTTGCATTAAATTTAATCCCAAGTACTGCATAGCCTTTACTTTTAAACCCCACCGAAGCTTGTTCCTCCATCCCATGAGCCATTACTATAGGAGTTGTTTGAGCCATGCGAGTCGTAGAACTGCATATGTAGGGTATGTGAGTGTCTGATGGATAACGAGGTACCTAAACAACTTAGCCTGAGTAGTAATGGGATAACTAATGAAAGAGGCACCGGTGGGCAATATCTGCTATTTGGCTTTTCATGCTCACTTGTGTCCCGTAGGACCCCGAGTAATTGATTCATGTTCCTTGACTATTCGCACTATCCACATCCGGGAGGCCCTATGGACCCCCCTGAGCCAGAGCTCGATTCATTCTTATTTCTTGGGGCCACAAAGTAGTTTGGGGACTTATTACTATCCTGTACTTATGCCATGCTTTACTGCTTTATTTAAGATTGTGCGAGGAGCACCTGTACTGTTTTGGATGCGGAGTGTTTTCGCGGTATTGACAAGCCCAGTCACACTTTCAGGTTCCCAGTCGTTTATAGCCATTGTGCAAACCTTGGGTCCGTCTCGGAGCCGGCCAACTTCGTTGCGGGTAGCTTAATGGGGTGGCCCCCTGAAATATTTCTGAATCCTGTGATCGCTTTGTCGTGAATGCCTCGTTGGGTTTTGATTTGGTTTTTTCGAGGTTGATCGAGGGTGTGTTGCTATTTGTGCACCCTTGCAGGATAAATCTTTCTGAAAGCCGTGTCCGCGGTTATGGACGACTTGGAGCATAGTTTCTCGATCATAGACAAGTATAACTAAAGTACCGCTTTTAATTTGACTAAGTAACTGACTAGTAAATAGTGCAATCCTCATGGAATGGTTAATAAAACTACCAACGGATGGGTTGTTCGTCCGCTTTCTCGTTGGTAAGCGAGAAGGAGGATGGATCTGTTAATTATACTATTATAACTGTTGTTACTAATTAACGGACATCCGTCTATCATTGGTTAGGCGGATGGTTAGAGAGTATCTATAGACTTGTTAGTTATTATCTTTGGCTGCACTTGCGTCACCCCAGGTTATGTCCCCTTTAGAGGCATAAAGACTTGCTGAGTACCCCTAGGGTCTCACACGATAAATTGTTTGATTCAGATGAACAGGTGTATTCAGAAGATGGATACTGGGTGGAGGAGACGGATGATGTTGGCAACGATCACGCGGTGTAGAGATTCCGAGAACGGGGATCCGTGAGATCTATGGGCGGGATGTGTTTATTTATGTGGCATCATATGCCGATTTGCTTCTTATTCGTACTCGGATTTTGTTTTCCGCTTCTGCCTGATACTCTGATGTTTGATGTATGAGGAGCTATCCTAAAATATTATCTCTATCTAGGATATTTGGATCTTGCCGTATGGCGTTGCAATATTTCTATTTCTTTTAGATGGAATGGCTCTATGAATAGTTGTATGGTGTCTTGCATACATACTCACTTGTGTATGTAGTTGATCCCTTCGTCTGCCGATTATGCCGCTCGTTCTTGTTCTGATGTTCTGGAAGTGGTTAGGATGGCCGAAAGGTCTACCTGTGAGTGGCCCCTAGGCCCCACCGTACTATTTTAACCACTTTCGCTCATCCAGGCATGTAACTAAGAGCGTAATTCACCGAGGTAGTTACATTAGGTCCTAAAATATAACGAGCTAAGAATGGAGTGAAACTCAAGTGCAACCAAACAAACATAGTACGTTCATGAATAAACTTATAGAAGGAGGGGAAATTGGAATGTGGTACCTCCTCGTGCTTGCTCATTTCTCACTTGAGTTGACTCCTCATGTTCTTCTCCATATCTAAGTCACTTGAAGTGAATAACCTGCAAAAAACAAAAGGAGAGCCAAGAGAACTTCACACAAAACAAGATAAAAGGTGATTTAATTTTTTGTGTTTTCTTTTATAAATGCAAACTAAAAATAATCATGCAGATAGAACAAAAACAAATGAATCAAAACAAGAAAACAAAAATATGAATGCAAAAGGTGGGGAGGAGTTCAACCTCCCCAAGCTTAGGCTTTTAGCCTATCTTGGATCAATTATTGCCACCATCGTTGGGCGGCAACTGCTGGTATAGATAGTACTAGTAGCGATTGGGGAACTCGGTCATGAAGGTGGTGAAGTCCTAGGTGAGAGTGATGATGTTGGCATTCACATCATGCAATGTGTTTTCCACGTTGTCGATGAGATGCCCCACTTGGTCAAAGTCACTTCTTGGGACGCAGTTGAGTCATGGCTGAGGTTGAGGCATACCTTGCTGCTGATGGTATTGGGGAAAAGGTTGTTGATGGTGATGTTTCTGAACATAGTCACCCAGCCCATGGTGTTCCAGTTTTTCTCATCATCGTCTTGTTGCTACTGGCTGCCGCCTACATCCTCCCAGTTGAGGTTCCCTATCGGAGGTACGATCCTCCTGAGGAAACCATTGCTTGACGAAACTCCTCATTGAGGACCCAACTCTATTTTCCTGCAAACCAAAAGCCTAGACAAATGGAAGCAAAACTTGGTGGATTTCACCATTAGGCTCAAAATAAAATTGATAAGCATGGAGGGAGCGTTGGAGCTTGTAGACACCCATGAATTTGGTGCTCGGCATATGGTTGTCATCCAAGAACTTGCTACCAGCCACAACTCTCTCATGGGGCATGACAAACTCGCTTGTGTAGGCGATCTGAGTGATCAAGCTCCCACAATGTATGTTACCCGATTGAGCCGACCTTTGGTGGCGGAAGTTCTTGATGAGCAAAGCACCCAAGTTTACCTTGCGCTACATCTCGGGGTGGAGAGCCATTTAAATTACACTTCTCTCGGGGCTCGCCATTGCCCCAGTATCTCCCTTCCCAAATATAGAATTTGCCAAGAAGGTGGCGAAGTAGCGGATGGTTGGATTCTGGATGGTGGCGCTCTTCTTCCGCAAATAATCGGTGTTCCTATGGACAAAAATCTTCTCCCAAGCATGCATTGCCACAAAGAGGAGTTCCTGAGTGGTATCAAGCTCTCCACCATGGGAGAACCCCAAGCAATCACAAAATTTATAGAAACAGCGGCTGTGAGGTTGCCCATTGAGCACGAAACTTACAGTACAATTGTCCTCTTAGAGCTCAAGGTCATCGTAGAAGGATGACATGAACTCATGCATGGCATGCTCGAAGGTATCAGTGGAGAGCAGGAACCATGAAGGTGCTCTCGGCCAGTGACTCGATGTCCTCCTTCAGGCCCTGGTGGGAGAGGAAATCATGGCACACCCACTTGGTGGGTAGCACCTTGCATTCACTCACCCTCTTGTAGTCCTTGTCCAAGCGGCCTTCAAGGAGTCCCACTATGAACGACTCTTCTTTGCTCCCGACAGCTTGGCGATTCCCGAGGTCCCTGACATTCCTGAGCCCTTGCAGGTGTGGAAAATCTTCCCAATATTCATTGTGCTAAAAATTTCAAAGGAAAACTATGGGCATCAGGTTTCTATCATACAAACAAACAATTATAGACAGAAATTACAAATCCTAACGTGAGGAATCAAAAATAATCTGAAAATGTGATGAAATCATCCAGATAGCCAATATGAGGAATTCAACCTTGGATTTCAGAAAATAAAGCATGGATTGGGTGAGAACCTTACCAATGTGAAGATTCCCCCACTCAAACAAAAGAAATCATTGAAGAATCGGAGGTTCTAGGGGATTAGGGTTTGAGTTTGAGAGAGAAAGAGAGAGAAAATGAGAGAGAAATAATAAGAAAGAGGCTGGCTGGAAGCTAGCCGTCATCGTCTTTACCGGGTGATGCAGTTGGTACGAGCGTGTCCTGCCCGTACCGACGGTTGTTGAGGATATACTTTCTGGGTATCCTCACAGTTCCTCACTGACCAGGGTGGCCCACTTCGGGTTAGAGCTTTGCTTCACGGGCGGCCCAGTCAGGGACAAGAGACGGAGTCTAGTCCGGCTACGGGAAGGCCTAGAAGACTTACCGACATAGGCCCATAGTGTTACTTGTAGTTCAAGATGTACTCTGTAACCGACTCTTAGTCGTAGCCGGATAGATCTCTCCTGTAAACCCTAGGCCGGATATCTATATAAGCCGTCCTAGGGAGAGCCTTTAGGGCACCACTTACAATCACAATCTCAACTCGCACAGGCGAACCCTTGTAACCCATATTCCGGCTATGCCATATTACTGGATTGCTAGCAGGAGGAGGATCCGTCCAAAGCCGGTGGATTTGAACCCTAGTAAAGTTGTGTGCTCACCATCTCGGAACACCGTACGTCTCACACCCCTCACTTCCGCACGCCTCGAGGACCCCCTCATCGCGTACTTGTCATCAATCGGATGACAATTGGCGTCCACCGTGGGGATGGTGAGCTTCGGATCTGCGTTCCGAGCGGAATCTACAAGAATCAGAATCAGCGAGACTATCGTCGTTGGTCACATCCTCTATGCCAGTGACGTCCCTCTCATCGTTCTCGACGAGACCTGGATTCCGGCTAGGGAGGCTGTGACTGCCTACACCATCATGTCTTTTGGCGAGATCGATGTTTACATTGGTTTTGCTAAACCTGCCCTACCCACCCTAGCGGTGATGATAGAGGAAGAAGAAACTTATGGGTCCCCTTTGTCCATGGAGGTGGCAGAATTCTGGATCTCAGAAAACCGTAATCCCACCTATCCCGCACCAATCGCGGAGATAGTGGATAAATCCGAGCCTGAAGCAGACCTGGTGGTCCAAGTTGAATCTGGAGTGGACCTCCCTGGAGAGGCCGAATCCCAGATCGACCCACCCGCTGAAGTCGAAATCCAGGAGGAGCATAGCAACAACACTGGTTCCGGCTCTAATGACGTCGGGACAGACATGCCTTTCCTGAGATACACGCTAAGACGCATGATGATGCAAGATGCAAGCATAGATGACCATCAGGCGTTTCGAGGAAGTTGATCGCGAGAGCCGCAACTATCTTAGGATGCACGTGTCGCACTTCGTCGGATACATGGGATCCGGATCCGGCTCTGCTGATGCTGGAGACAACACCGACTCTGTGCTGGAGGCGATCGGAACAAACGCCAACGTACCCGCATCCTCGAATGAGTTGATGATGTCAGCAGATTTCCGAAAGTTCTCCACGGAATATGAAGAAGAGTATAACTCCAAAGCTGTAGAGGAAGAAGAAGCCATGGCTGAAGGATCCAGGGAAAACTCTCCCAAAACGCAGGATAACATGGAAATCAGAGATAATCCCGAGGTCCAGATGTCCGAAAGTACCGATCAGAGCTTGACTCCAGGAAATGGACCCAAAGCCGTCTTTGCTACCGGCGCTGCTAAGAAGGCAAATAAGAAGAATAAGAAGAACAAGACCCCAGCGAAAGACCCTCCGGCAGAGGAGGTGATTGCCGAGGAATACGAGGAGGACTTGGATGGAGCACTTATCCCAGATTAGCCCAAAGAAGAGTCGGTGGATCGACACGTGATCACTGAAGGTGCGCGTAAACTCATCGATGCTGCAATAACTACACCTATTCCTATAGCTGCAGAACTTACTACTGAAGTGCTGGACACGAGGGCTCAAGCCCTAGAAGCGTGTCGCCAAGTACTCCTCGATGAAGCCAAAAACATTGAGGAGGAAATGAAACGCATGGCCACTGCGGAGAAGTACAACTCCAGCAAACATCATAAGACCAGGAAACATCATACTCATGACGACCAATTCCGGCAGATTCACAAAGTCCTTTTCGGAGGAGAACTTGGGATGCCTCGACGCGATAGCAACGGGGATTGGGTGTATCCAACGCCAGTATAGAACATCGTTGCGGCTCGAGAAATCCTATCGGCTAATCTAGGCCTGAAGCAGATCCGATTGGGAATCAAACTACTCAACAAAGGACTGGAGCAGCAAAAGATCGCCCTGTCCGGAAGTCAAAAACTGGTCTCCGATTCTGACCAATGTCGCATAGATCTGACATGGGCTGACGTAAGACCCCAACGTGTTCTAGAACAGCAACATCGTTCCGACCGTCGGGAAGACAACTACTCAAGAACCGGATCTTCAGGACATCACCACAAAGCTGTGCGTGACTGGCGTAATGTTAACCCAGTTGCGGAGCAAGAGGCAATTGCTGCACTGAATCCGAGGAATCCTCCCCGGCGAGAGTCGAAGGACCTCAGGGAAGAAGATAAAGAGAAATGTCGGGAGGAGGACCGACAAACAATGCCACCTCCTAGACATACAAGCCGTCGGGATGACGGGCGAAGTAAGGACGGACACCGCGCCGAGTCAAGCCGGCTGGGGGCTCGTCACAATGAAGACCCTCCCCGGAACCGGAATAATGATGCTCCGGACGGAGGCCGGCGATCAGCCGGAAATAACCCAGCTGCTCCACCCTCTCCGCCAGGTAGCCATCACAACGGCTCCCAAGGAGGCCAAGGAGGGTGTCGTGGTGGAGGAGGTGGTGGCAGAAGCCGAAGTCCGGCTCCAAGGCACAGCAGCCATAGCCGTCACTCGGGACGATCTCTATCCCCAAATGATGCAAGGCACAGGATCAACTCCAACATAGAGGTGCGGCGCTATGAAAATGATGAAATATACATGGGCCCAAAGTGCTTCGGACCATGCATAAGAGCTACAAGATTCCTGGAAGGATTTGCTATCTCAAGACATATTCAAGCCTACGACGGCATAGCTCGGCCAGATACTTGGCTACAGGATTTCTTCCAAGCTTGCTGCATCACCAAAGGCGGAAACAGCCTGGTTGCAACCTGATATCTCCCACTTATGTTGTGGAAGACGGCACAATCATGGCTCAATGAACTTCCGGAGAACACCATCCACAACTGGTATGACATGCAAAGTGCGTTCTTTCGGAATTTCGAAGGAACATACCGGAGGCCCTGTACGGTCGGAGACCTACAACGTTGCACCCAGAAAGCTAGAGAAACTTGCCAGGATTATCTCGGATGATGGGTCGACACCAAGAACTCCCGTGAAGGAGTAAATGACCAAACTGCGATTAAAGCTTTCATTGTAGGTCTCCCAATTGGTTTACTACGTCATCGCTTGAAGTGTGACAAAGTCACTGATTTGGGAGAGATGATAGAAACAACGAGCAAGTATGCAGATGCTGACGACGATGCAGAGGGATTACTTAACGCCCTGGTTGTGCCACAGTCGGCAAAACAACCAAAGCAACAAGCTCAGAAGCGCAAGAATACCTAGAAAAACCCAACGCGGAAACGGTAGTGGTCACTGCTACTTTCAGGTCTGGAGGACGAGGAGGATGTGGCAGTGGCCGCAGACGCGGTCGTGGGACGTCAAGAGTCCAAGGTAGAGGAGACCAGCAACCCGGAAAAACCTACTCTTGGGTCGACATTGCCAATAACCCATGTGTGCATCACTTAGATGCCAATGGGGGCTCGTCCCACACAAACACCGAGTGTCGTTTCAATGACGACATTAAGAGAGATGATACCGCTGGCTACAAAGCTAAGCGGAAGAATGGAAAGAAGAATCTCGAAAAGGATAAAGAGACCGAGGAAGATTCTGACATGGAGGAAGATGATGCTTCAAATCCCAAGCCGGAAGGGAAGAAAAAATTTCCGACCAAGAAAGACACTTATGTCACCTTCCTCGGATCTCAACCAGCAAAGGTAAAAAAGGCAGTTCTACATGAGCTCAATGCAATAGTTCTGGCTGTCCCCCAATTCTTGGACTGGTCGGAAGTGGCAATCACATTTGACCACGCTGATCATCCGCCTAAGTTACACAGGCGAGGAAAATACGCCTTAATCGTCAATCCACTTATTTACGGTTATGGTTTCTCCAAGACTCTCATGGACGGTGGAAGCAGTACTAATATTCTGTTTGTCGAAATACTACGCCTGATGAAGATCTCGGAGACCCAGCTGAACTACAGCTCTGTGATGTTTCACGGGGTTGTCCCAGGAAGACAAGCAAATTCCCTGGGAGAAATCACTTTGGATGTTAACTTTGGAACTCCAAAGAACTATTGGATGGAGGCACTTTCCTTCAAAGTTGTCCCGTTCAAGATCGCATACCACACTATATTAAGACGTCCGCCTTACTAGGCTTTTATGGCTCATCCGTGTTACATTTACAATATGATGAAAATTCCAGGTCCCAACGGCGTGATCACCATCAGGGGATACCCAAAGAAAGCGCGAGAGTGCAAGGATGGAAATGTCGCCTTTGGTGAAGCCGTGCTGCACGCCTAGGTGTACCAGGAGATCAAGAAGAGCATAGATCCGTCCGAGATGCCCGCAACGAAGAAGGAGGTGACAAAGCCGAATCCGGAGTTCAAGGCATCAGAAGAGACGAAGAAGATGCCGTTGAAGGATGATGACCCCTCCAAGGTGACCCAGATAGGCATAGGCCTAGATAGCGCATAGGAAAGCGTGCTCGTCAAGTTCCTCCAAGCAAATCAAGATATCTTCGCATGGCAGCCATCTGACATGACCGGAGTACCTAGGGAACTTGCCGAGCACTCTTTAAATGTAAACCCGGACGCTAAACCCGTCAAACAGTTCTTACGATGTTTTGGCGATGAAAATCATAAGGCAATAGCTAAGGAACTATCACGACTCAAGTAAACCGGATTCATAGAAGAGGTCATCCACACTGAGTGGTCGGCCAATCCTGTAATGGTCCCTAAAAAGGACAGCACTGATTTAAGGATGTGTGTTAATTATACTGCCTTGAACAAGGCTTGTCCCAAAGATCCGTTCGCTCTGCCTAGGATTGATCAACTTATCGATTCTACGGCAGGCTCGGAACTCCTCTGTTTTCTCGACGCATATTCCGGTTATCGCCAAATCCGGATGAAGGAATCTGACAAAATCAAAACTTCATTTTCATAACCCCCTTCAGAACCTTCTGTTTTGTTACAATGCCCTTTGGGCTGAAGAACGCAGGAGCTACTTACCAACGCACAATGCAGCGTTCCCTCCACGATCAAATCGGACGCAATGTGCATGCATATGTGGATGATATCGCGGTGATGTCCAAAAAGAAGGAAACGTTGATTTCCGACTTGGAGGAAACATTCGCCAATCTACGAAAATACAACATAATGCTTAATCCGAAGAAATGCTTCTTTGGAATCCCAGCCGGAAAATTGTTAGGTTTCATCGTGTCTTAAACAGGCATAGAGGTGAACCGAGACAAAATCAAGGCTATACTTAATATTTCCAGGCCAACTCGCCTGAAGGATGTACAAAGACTAACTGGTTGCATTGTTGCAGTCAGTCGGTTTGTAAGCCGGCTCGGTGAAAGAGCCGCACCATTATACAAACTCCTGAAAAAGACAAAGGATTTTGTGTGGACCGGCGAAGCTGAAGCCGCACTACAAGACCTGAAGAAAGTAATCTCATCTGCTCCTATCCTTGTTGTGCCGGAGCCACAGGAACCGATGTTGCTCTATCTCGCTGCGACAAACAAAGTCGTCAGTATTGTCATGGTAGTGGAGAGACTGGAGGAAAATCAGGAACACTTGGTGCATCATCCGACTTACTTTGTCAGCGAGGTCTTGACAGAATCGAAACAACGGTATCTGCACTATCAAAAGCTAGCTTATGGTGTCTTCTTGGCATCTTGTAAGCTACGACACTA
Source organism: Avena insularis (assembly GCA_023614405.1). NCBI lineage: Eukaryota > Viridiplantae > Streptophyta > Magnoliopsida > Poales > Poaceae > Avena > Avena insularis. The sequence continues at coordinate 400,831,650 of CM042688.1, read as the reverse complement.
TTTTCAGGAGCATCCAATTACCATGGTGAGCACAGCTCCCATGAGATATATAATCAACAACAGTGACGCCACAGGACACATCGCCAAATGGTGCATAGAGCTCTCAGCTTTCGATATTGAGTACAAACTTCGGACAGCAATCAAATCCCAAATCCTTTCCGACTTTGTTGCTGATTGGACAGAGGTCCTAGATTGCGCTTTTTTAGAGCACCTTAACGTTCCCTCAATAAAGGGAGTGGACGAGGAATATCCGACCAAACCTGACTCACCTCTAGTAGCAGTTTTGGTTGTAATTCCCAGCTGGACTCAACCCTACCTTGACTATTTGGTAGATGGCAAATTACCCGAAGACGAGGTTCTGAGCCGGTAGATTATCCGACGAGCTAAAGCATATACTATAGTTAATGGTGAGCTCTATAAGCGGAGTGTATCTGGGGTCTTTCAGCGCTACGTATCTTCGGAAGAAGGAGTGGAAACCCTAAGAGAAATCCACAAAGGCGAGTGTGGTCACCACGCCGCAGCTAAATCTTTAGTGGAAAAAGCTTTTCGACACGGTTTTTTCTGTCTTACAGCCAAGGCAGATGTCGAACGGCTAGTCAAGACGTGCAAGGGCTGCCAAAAGTATGCCAAACAAGCTCACGTTCCGGCTGATCAGCTGCGAACAATACCTATAACATGGCCTTTCGCGGTCTGGGGGCTTGACATGGTAAGACCGTTTAAACGGGCTCCAAGTGGATTTACTCACCTCTTAGTGATGGTGGATAAGTTCACCAAATGGATTGAGGCTAAACCCGTCACTAGTTGTGATGGAGCAACAGCCAAAAGATTTGTCGAGGATGTTATAATCCGGTATGGTTATCCGCATAGTATTATCATGGACAACGGGAGTAATTTCTCTATGGGAGAACTGGCCGAATTCTGCACCGAACAAAATATCCGGCTTGACATTGCGTCAGTCGCACATCCACAGGTTAATGGACAAGTCAAAAGAGCAAATGGTTTAATCCTACAAGGCCTAAAACCGAGACTCGAAGCACCACTATGACGTGCTTCGGGGGCTTGGGCAGAGGAATTACCTTCTATAATATGGAGTTTATGAACAACTCTGAACAGGTCAACCGAATACACACCTTTCTTCTTGGTATATGGCGCAGAAGCAGTTCTTCCTAGTGATTTGATTCACACTGCTCCTAGAGTGGTCGTGTATATTGAAGAGGATGCCGAGATTTCTCGACAAAATGATCTCGATTTACTCGAAGAAGTTCACGTCATTGCTGAAATGAGATCAATAGCCTATCAGTAGAAGTTGTGCAAGTATCATAGCCAGAGAGTCAGGAATCGGTCTTTTAATAAGGGCGATTTGGTTCTCCGGCTGGTGCAACAAAGAAACCACAAACTTTCCCCAGTATGAGAAGGGCCCTTCTTGGTTAGTCGAGTATTACACAATGGTTCGTACTACTTAACTGATATGAGGCCAGTCAAAGAAAGACCTGCTACTAAGAAGAGAAAGAGAGCTGGAGGCAGTACAAATCCGGATGAGTTAGACAGACCATGGAATATTGCTCAGCTACGTCTCTTTTATTCTTAGTTTATCATTCTTTATAATCATATATATGTACATGTTCTGTGAGAAATAAAAGTTTTGGTTGCCTCAAATTTTTTCTGAGAAGTTTTTACGATTTTATTTCCGAATGATCATGTCACAGTCGAAAATCCCAGAATACTTGAAACTACTTTATGCTCATGTTTGTTCTGGTTTAGATTTCCGATTCTAAATATGCTACCCTCGGGTATAACTCTAAAGTTTATAGTCTATACTTTGGTTATTTGTCTGATTGCCAGATGCAGGTGTTTTCCGAGTAGTGAATTGTTGGTACTGGAAGCCGGCTTTGTTTCTGAGTTTAAACTGGTTTAGCAATTGAGCTTCGTTGCTCGGCAAAGTTTCCGTGCTGAAAGTTTACCCGACGCATGAAAGGGACGAGGCGGAAAGCCAGATAAACGATAAGTACAGACAAAAAAGTACAAGTGCTTTTGCAAACATTCCAGGCACACAAAATTTAAGCCAAAAGTACTGAATAGATTAAAACTTAGCATTAGCAACAGTATAATACTACATATTTACAGACCCATAATGTTTTCAGAATAACACATTTGTTTCTAATGATCTATGATGCATGAGAAGAGGTAGGAGCTACCGGCCCGCTGGATGCATCGTCCTCGGCTTGATAACGTTCCGAGATGTCCAAATCCGATATGGTTTGTTCATCATCGGAAACTTCGGCTGCTTCTTCGGGAGGCGGAGGCGGCGTCTCCACGCGGTTGAAGAAGGGAGTGTCGTAGCTGGTCAAGTCAGCTACGTGGCACCCATATCCGGTGTAGGAGTCCATGATGGCTTTGATATCTTACTTCTGGCCGTCTTCGTCCACAGTAGAGTACCCTATGGTCACTTTCCAGATTTCCATGCTTCCATGGTGGCTCATGACCATGGTGAGAGCGTTCTGTGTTGCGGATCGCACGTAGGACATGTTCTAGTCCTGGACAAGCTGCATCATCTCCTTTGCCTTGTCTCGCACCTAAAAGTCGGACATGCTATGCGTGTCCGGAACCTTGAGAGCTTCGCCAATATCCTCAATGGATTGGCGGAAATCATGAAGCAAATCACCGACTTGGGTAAGCCGGTGGGTGCGAGGCTCGGCAGAGGTGGAGTCCGTCAAGTTCAGAGGACCTATGCATATAAGGCAAAATGGTTAAATAAATCCGACATCGAAAGAGTCGAAGAATGTAAACAAGTCAGAAAGATGGAAAACATACCAAAGATGACGTCATCAACTTTGGTTTTCTCCTCACGAAGACTCCGGAGTTCAGCTCGGTGTGACTCGGAAAGGTCCTTCTCTCTAAAAAGCTCGTCGTTGAGATCCGAGATTTTTTGCTCGTGGAGTATACTCTTGCGATCTCGCTCCACGGTGGCCATGGAGGAGGATTCTAGAACTTGAGCAATGCTCTTCTCATGATCCGCCTTAAGCTGGTCTAGCTCTCGGCGTAGATCCTTGTTTTCACCACCAGGGTCTTCAGGTTCTCGGCCTCTTCGATCATAGCATAGGACTGCTTTATCAGTGCTGTAAGTCAAAAAGAACAACAGTTCAGCAAAAATATTCGACTATGAAAACACAATACAAGGTTTGAGTCTCGGAATGTTTACCTTCGGCCTCATCCTTGGAAACTTTAAGCTCAGCATTTTTAAGTCGGAGAGCTTTGATCTCTCTCCGCTTATTGCAGACATTCTTCAACAAATCCTGGTTATATGAATTAACTTTTTGTAAGTCAGAATACCCAGAGTCAGAGGTCTGCTAAAGACTCAGGCTAATATTGTAGCTAATATCAGCACGAGCCTTGGGGGCTATACTAGTTCATTCTTTGGCATCCTAATGAAGCATAAACCCAGATTGTTTATCCAACTTCATTCTTGGGGGCTAGAGGATATGATATAAAATACAATAAATAGAACCGTGAGTTGGAATTCCGACTTACATGATGTTCATGTGTGAGCTTGCTCAAGCACATGTTCACCTCAGTGGTAACCTTCTCGGCGAGCGTAAGTGGAATAACCGGAGGTGGTGGAAGCACACCAGCTCTTAGTCCCTCATTGCGAAGGCGGACTTGTTCGAGAAGATCGGAGTACTTGATATCCTCCGCTTCTTGTGCTTCTTCTTCGGCAGAGAGATTACGGCTTTCCAGGCATTGCCGGGCCAGCCGCTGGATTTCCTCCGTAGATTTCCGAGACAAGCCAAATTTGGCAAGTACCGGATTGTTCAAGGGATTTTCTACGAAGGTCTCTGCCAAGGGATCATTACCCGAAGAGGGTTCACCCTTATCAAAACCCGAGCCACCCATGGTGACGTTAGTCTGCGACTCGAGGGTCGCTGGCCCTGTTGAGGGAGCCGGATCTTCTGCGATGACCGGTGATGGAGTAATCACTGGCGCTGCAGAAGGTTGAGGGGCAGGAGTCAGAGGAGCTGCGGCAAGAGAAGCCATAGTTAGCTTCGTCTGACGCAGGGCTTCGAGATGTTCCCCTTCCCCTTGTCCTTGATGAGCTGCTTAGCTCTGAAAAATTAATAGAATAAATAACATTACGTCTCGGAAGAAATTACAAGTAAAGTACAAAGGTGGAAGTTGTGTGGAAAGTTACCTCTTCACAACTGACACTTCCTTTGTGCCGATGGTCACTGTCGGAGCTTTGCGCTTCCTGGGCACAACGTCCCGCAGTGGGACCAATTCCTCCTCCTAAGAAAACTTGGGAGGATATCCCTCGATAGGAGCAAATTCCAAGTCGGGGAGGTCGGCAAGCTGAAAATAAGATAATATCTCAGTGTTGCGAAACAAATTAAAGGTGAAACATATAAAAAGGGTTTATTGCTAAAGCTTACCGGCACTACAGGGTCTTCCGTTGTATGCATGTCCAAGGACAAATCTGGGATCTTTCTCTTGATCCGCTCCTTTATCAGCCATTTGATCTCGCTTATGTAATCATGTGGCTTTAAAGCCTTGGGACTGATGCGGAGGGAGTCATTTTTCGACGTCGTGATGGAATGCATCAGTCGGTCACCGTGGTGCTGGAGAGGCTGGATCCGGCGTGCCACCCAAGATTGGACCAAGTCGGACCCTCTCAGGCCCTTGTGCTTCATCAGATACTCGATTCGCCTCTTGGTGAGAAGCAGATCGTCGCTGAGAGCCGGAGGAGCCTCGTCCCAGGATGCTCGGGGCGTGGCGGCTCCGTCGATGAAAGCCGGCAAAGCAGTAGCTTTGTCGGGAGCAGGAATATCCTTATGGTAAAAAAGGTAGACGGCCACTGTTTGACCGACTCACTAGCTAAAATCCTAGGATAGACACGCTCACGTCTAACCGAAAGACTAATTGTGTTGGTAATGTAAGGATTACCGGCGGTGATGGAGTTTCTCTGAACATGGAAGTAAAACCAGAAGAGAATGAGACTCGGCCTAATGCCGAGATACCCCTCACACAAAGCCGCATAGGCGCTCATCTCTAAAAGAGAGTTTGGGGGAGATGGTGAAGTTGAACACCATAGTGATCTATCACCTCGGAAAAGAATTCTGAGGGAGGAAAAGACAAACCTCCATCGAGGTGGGTGCCGAAGTGCACCCGCTCGTCGGCGTGTGGATTGGGGATGGTTTCGCCGAAACCGCTCCACTAGTCGTCGGCACGGAGGAGTCCTTCGCTCTCCATGCCGCTGAGCTTGGCATCACTGAGGATGCACGGGATCCAAACCCCACGGTTGCTTTCTTTCTCTTCTGCCATCGCTGCCGCTGCCAAGCCGGATGATGATGATGAAGCCATTCTTCCGGTGCGCCGATGACCTTGGGTGGGCGGCGCTGGGAATCTGGAGGTAAGGGGATCTGTGCGCGTGGGAGAAGTGGAGGAGAAGGAAACGGCACGGGGAATAGGTGAAGAAGATGAGGAAAAGGGAATCCTCACCCCTTATCACCACCGAACCGCGCCAAGATTCGTGCAAATGGCACAGTACACACACCACGCGTCATGGAAAGAACTGGGAAGCCCCCACGCGATGATTACGCTGCCTCGATCTCCATGCGTGCATTAAAACGGTGCCTCGGTTCCGCGAACAGCGGATCCACCAACGGTCGTGCTGACAGGAGATGTCTGTTAGTGACGTGACTTGACCATGACCAGTGTCATATGACGTCAGAGACCAAGTTCCGGCTTAGTTTGAATATCAAGCTGGAAATCCGAATAACGTACTGATATGTCCGACTTACTTTTGAGACCCGGATCGTATTTTTTGTTTTGAAGTTTCAGGAACCCTTCAAGATTCTGCAAGCCGAAGATCAAGCTAGATGATGATGAATCCGACTTTGGATCTTGGAGACTTCTAGGGGCTGTTGTTGGGGATATACTTTCCGGGTATCCTCACAGTTCCTCACTAACCAAGGTGTCCCACTTCGGGTTAGATCTTGGCTTCATGGTCGGCCTAGTCAGGGAGAAGAGACGAAGTCCAGTCCAGCTATGGGAAGGCCCAGAAGACTTACCGACATAGGCCCATAGTGTTACTTGTAGTTCAAGATGTACTCTGTAACCGACTCTTAGTCGTAGCCAGATAGATCTCTCCTGTAAACCCTAGGCCGGATATCTATATAAGTCGTCCTAGGGAGAGCCTTTAGGGCACCACTTACAATCACAATCTCAACTCGCACAGGCGAACCCTTGTAACCCATATTCCGGCTCTGCCAGACATCGATTGCTAGCAGGAGTAGGATCCGTCCAAAGCCGGCGGATTCAAACCTGGGTAAACTTGTGTGCTCACCGTCCCGGAACACCGTACGTCTCACACCCCTCTCTTCCACACGCCTCGAGGACCCCCTCATGGCGTACTTGTCATCAATCCGACGACAACGGTCATCAACTTGGAACACGATCTAGGGTTTTGAGATCAAACTTGCTGATTCGGTACGGGCGGACGGTACGGGCTAGTCCAACTTTACCAGTGGTTGTTAACTCGTTAGTACCTTTGGAGCAAACCTGGTTATTTTCTTCGAAGTTCGGTATAGGCAGACGGTATGGGGTCCTCCGGTCCAACCAGTGCTCGTTATGAGCCCTGCCTCGGAGAGAAACTTTCTAGTGTTTTTGCGCCATCGGTATGGGTGGATGGTACGGGGATCTTCGGTCGTACCGGTGCTCTTTATGAGCCATGTGCCCCTTTTTCTTCTTTATTTCTCAAAACTTTCCTCCCAGCTCAACCTTTTGACTTCATGGTAGCTTATTTTCTCTGCATTTTTTATGACTATAAGAGATTTATTAGAACAACTAAGAAAATTCTTGAACTACAATATTAAAAGTGGGTTGACTCCCATTAAGCATTTTATTAAGTAGGGTTAGTCTTAGCTAACCATCCTCCAAGTGTTTAGCACATACCTTGGGCTTCCCTTCATCGAGGGTACTTACCACTTGAACACTCTTAGGTGGTGGTATATATATTTCCCACAATGCTCTTGTTTCTTAGGAAAATAACAAACAATCTGATCATCATATATATTGAAAAAAATAATCCCTCCAAAGCAATCCACGTTAGCTCCTGTAGTGCTAAGAAAAGGTCTTCCAAGAATGATTAAAAGTTGTCATAATTAGGGCCATCAAGTATAATAAAATTAGTGGGTAACATGTTGATCAATTCTAAGTAAGACATCTTCGATCATACCGACAGATTGTTTAGTAGTCTTATCAGCCATTTGCAAAGTAATTGATGTAGGAGAGTAATCTCCTAGCTTCAATTTCGTAAATAGGGAATAAGGCATGACACTAACACCTGCACCTAAATCACAAAGAGCATTAAGTATATTAATTTTTCCAATTGAGAAAGAGATAGTTGTTATACCTGGGTCCCCAAGCTTAGGAGGCAACTTATCACCAAAGTTTGTCATTACTGCTATGGTCTTAGTTACCTTTTTCTTTCTATTAAGAATATCTTGCATAAATTTTTTATAAGTGGGAACTTCAATTGCATCGTCCAAAGGAAGTTCTAAACAAATATTACCCAATGATTCAACAAAAGAGTCATCAATGGCCTTATCTGGTTCATACTGAACACTGTTAGGATAAGGAACTTTCTTCCTCTTGGGTGTTACCTTCTCTTTTACCTTGGCAACTGGTTCAACATCTTTTTTAGTCTTCTTTTTTGTTGTAGGCTTTTGCTTGTCAGCTTGTTTTTCACTTGGAGTGATAACTTGCTTTTCTTCTTCCTTTCTGATCTCGGTTTCTTCTCTCGGATCAACCGTCTTAGTACCTGAATCATATTGTTTATCTTTATCTCTCGCATCATCCTCTTCTTTATCTTTATTAGAATCTTCTTGTTCTCTCTTTTGAGATTCATAGTCAATATCAACTTGTGGATCAACAAGGTCCTCTTCTTCTTGGCTCATTTCTTGAGTTTCTCTTGCTTTTTGGGCATGTTCTTCTTGATACCAAGATGGCCCTTGAGATTCATGTGTCTTTGTACCATGCCTAGTGACAATGTTAGTAGAAACAGTTTTGCGATTATAATTGTTTCGACTCGAGATCAAAGCTTGAGTTTCAGCTATTTGATCACATTGGGTTTTAACCATACTTAAATATTTATCCAGTTGCCTGGTGTCATGTCCTAGATCATCAAAAACTTCGGTTAACTCTTTTGTACTTCTCTGTTAGATCATTAAGTGTTTATAATATTTCTCACCGAACTAGCTATGTTGATGTTTAAATTTTTGCATTACAAGATTCATGTCATCTTCTACAACAAAAGTTCAGAGAACATCCACTTTATTTTCTTTAACAAGCTCCATAGGTATTCCTTTTTATTTCATGGACATTTTAACTTCAGGCATAAGTTCCTGGGGCATACGAAACATACCTTTTTGCAATTTAACATCCTCCACAGGATTGTATTATTCATGATTGAAGGATCTTACCTCAAAAAGCTTTATGCACTCGGGAAGTGTTAGGCTACTAATATCTCCTCCTGAAGTTAAATCAATCGTACGTTTCAAATCATCATTAAGTCTATTATAAAAGTATTGAATAATTAAATGCTCCTTAAAGCCATGATTTGGGACCTTAATTACCATCCCATAAAATCTATTACATGCTTGACAAAAGTTTCCTTCAACCTTTCGAAAGAAATTTATAATGTTGTGTTTGATCTGCATGATTTTAGACAAGGACAAATATTTATGCATAAACTCTTGGATGCAATCTTCATAGCTTTTTATAGTGTGAGTGGGCAAGGATTGTAACCAAGTAAAAGCTTTATCTTTTAAAGAACGGTGGAAAATTTTAAGGAGGACAAACTCCTTTGGTAGCCCAGCTCGTTTAATAGTAGCACAAAGGTAGTGAATCTTTGTCAAATAATCACTTGGATTTTCATCTTCTCTTCCTGCAAAGGCAATTTCTTTCATCATATAGATTAGCTCGGGATATATTTCGAATTCCATGCTTTCAAGATCAAGATAGAGAATAGACATTTTTCTTAGGTGCCTACATGGATTCCCATATTCTCCCAAATGATTGCTCAGGCTCTTCATCCTTGTGGGTGATGGTCAAATCTGACATCATAGGAATCAAACAGTTCACGTCTACAAAACGTGAGTTAGTAAATCTTTTAATAAATTCTAGGCGTCGTTCAGTTGGAATATGGTCAAAATATGGAGGTAAATAGGTTTTACCTGAATGCATAGTACCTCTATTTTCAACAGAGATCATCGATGGTGTCTACACTTACAAATTTCAAGAAACATACACTTAGCACTTAGCTCCCCAACAACAGTGCCAAAAAATATCTTGATGGCCTGCAAGAGCATAGGTTCATTAGAGCATGTTTTCATGGAAGTATTGATTCCAGTTTTTATATCGATCCCGATAAGGAGCTTAGGGAAATGTCTTTATGAGGCGGTTCTATCGCACCCAAGGAGTCATGTTGTCTTTAGTGAATTGTATGCAAGTGCAGAGAGTGGATGTGGATGAGTGGATTATGTGGGAATTTGAAGTAAATAAACATTCTAGAAGTAAATAACATAAAAAGCAAAAAGCGAGAAAAGCGTTTGGGATTCCTGCAGATGAGAAGTTAGGCGCGGAGAGAAACGGTTCATGGTAATAGTGAATGTGCCAAATGGATAAAATGAGATAAGTGGTTGTGATACTTCTTATTCATACATGAGTAGGCAATCAACCCATATACTGACTAGGAGTCCTCTTGGTAGAATCTTCCAAATCCCAATGATCCATCTCCCTATTACCACAACAATGGTCAGCGCATTACTTAGGGTATTTCGACCAGATCAAGGCTTTAGGCTTGGTGGTTCCTTGTTATCCTTGAGTAGTACTGGCTCCTCTTTGATATCGACCATGTCACTTGGGGTCGCCAATTTTCTAGTAAACAGGTTCATACATGTGAGATCACGGGATCATGTTATCAGGGCCCTTAAATTGGACAACAAGCATAAGGCAAACATAGATGTTCATTCTCACAATATAAAAATCACGAAATAAATTATAAATGCATGGAAATTAAGGAGGCATAACACATATTATCAATCCCCTACATCTCCCACGCCTACGGGATTTACTCAGACATGAGAGAAAGACTTTACCGTAGCAACAAATCATCTCAACTTTACTGTAGCAAGCCACAATATCGGTTGAACATCAAATCAAATACAAACCAAGGTAGATGAAAGTTTCAAACCCTAACCTTACAAGTGTGTATCTCTCTGTCTTGTAGTACAAGTGGGGATGATGGTGGAGTGAATGATTGAGAGGTTAGGGATCATCAAAGGATGAGACGGTGTTCTCCTTCAGATTTGATCTCCACTCTTTTAGAACTGTTTGCGGCGGTTGTGTTCATCTTATCGTGCCCCCTCCTTCATGAAAGTTGCTTGTATTGATATAAATAAGGCAAACGAAGGTGGTACAGGCAACCTCCGACCACACCAATGATCGTTACGGCCCCTGGATGCCTCTAATGAGAGGGGCTTCAATTTGGGATCTTCTTAGTGAGATGTAATTAGCTCATTAATGCTCTCAGATCTTCCAAATGTGTTCAATATCAGAAAACCAACATAAGAAACCAAGGTTTCGCCAATTTGCGATGTTATCGTTAGTAGAAATATTAAAACCATTGAAACCTAGTGAAAATTAATGGAGCATCATCGATAAAAAGTGTAAATATTTGGAGCTATCAGTGGGTAAGCGGGGTTGTGCAGAAGGGCAGTGGTTGGCTTGGGTCCTCATACCGGGCATCATACTAAGGAAGTGTGAATGGGTAAAGCAACACACCTATGTAGAGTGTATAAAAGTGTGACATGTTACTCCATGTTCTAGAAAGCAACTCCACAAAGTTCTAATCAACCTGTAAAGGCTAACGGACATAGATTTTCATAATAAATGCAACCTTTGAAGAAATGTTTACAAAAACCTACATACCCTATGATCTATGGTTTGTGGCTATAGATAATGCATCAAACAATCCTCTTCAATAAACTTGCTGAGCACGCTCATACTCAACCGTACATTTTTAACCCTTGCAAGATCGTGGAGCAATCAATGATGTCTTCAGGAGGTGAGCTACCTATAACATCCCAAAAAATTTCAATTTTGGAATGTTAAAATTATTTGAATTGTTGATAAAAAAAAATCCCTAATTTAAAATTTTCAAAACGAAAAATAAACTTTTGAGTATTTATTAAAATAATAAAAATTATGCATTTAAATAAAACCGTTTTTGTTTAATTGAGGGGAAAAACTATTTTTCAAAAATTAAAAACCAAAATTAAAGTCTTATTGTTAAATAGTATTCTTAATTTCCAAGGCAACCCTTTTTATTTTATAAATTTCTTAATACATATTAAAACCCTTAAACTCTATTTTGTATTCTCCAAATTAGCCCTATAAGAAATAAATGCTTCGTGGAAAACTTGGTATTTTTTCCTTTGATAAAAAGTATGTTCTTTAAATCTTATGTGATGTGGTTTGAATTCACAACAAAATAGAAATTGACTTTACTCCTTTAGGAGTTATAAAACCAGTTATAAAAGAAATGGATAAATAGAAAAAAAAGCAGCCGACCAACTAGGCCGGCCTAGACCTTCCTGGCCAGGTGTCGTGGTATTGTCGATGAGTATGCCACGGAGGGGTCCTCACAAAGCATGTTTAAGAGGTGGGGGAAGGCGGTGAGTTAACGGGTACGAGGTAACATAACTTACCTAGGTTCAGGTCCCACAATGGTAGCGGAACCCTACCCCTACTATAAATCACTATAATAACAACATTCCGAGTTACAGAGATCGGTTCGCTGTGCGAGGTGTTATGATTCATGTCCTAAAGGCTCCCACATGTCTGGCTTATAAAAGAGCCAGACCTAGGGTTATAGGGAAAGGACCTTGTTGAACAGGTTACAGAGTCCTGCACTAATACTAACTAGTCTTCGTGTCTTGCACTCCAAGGCTCCGGGTTGGTCGGTAACTACACTGTAGCCTTCCTTCTTCCTGCATGGGCCTCCCTTCTAGATCTGTCTAACCGGGCCGCCAGCAGCCATAGGCCTTGCTACCAACTGTGGGCCACCCGGGTTAGCTAGATTAGAGACATATTATGGTGATACCCATTTAGCATATCCCCAACAGTTGCCCCTGGAAGACTTTGAGAATTTGCGCCGTATTAACCTTTGATACTGAATGCTCCGTCTAGGTGATGCCGGAAATTCGTCAAGCAACATCTCGAAGTCTTCCAAATAACCATGCAATCTTCTCCATCTTCAATATGTAAGGAGGATAACCTTCAAGTCTTTAGTCTTCCTTTCCATAGTCGGATAGTATCCACTTACTCTGGAATCTTCAGACATGACTACTCCTCTACCACTGTCAGTAGGGCTACTTAGGCTATAGTCTACGCTTCCTCGAAACTCACATATGGAAGCGGTTAATCATTAGCGAGTTTCCCATGTTTGAAATTTGCAATGCTAAGTGGAAAACAGGGGACGTGGCAAAATTACCGCGCACGTTCACACACACGTTGTCAACACTATGACCATTAGATCTTCTATGCACGAATCTTGACGCCAGGGGTTATAAATTGTTATTGCAGTCAAAGACAAATATTTTACCTACATTCTCCCCCGCATCATCTTCTTCCTCTCATTGTGTGACCCTTCGAGCTCCCAATGAGAAAGCCCTAGCAGAGAGATTCCGCATCCCCCTTTCTTCCAGTCCACTTCAATTGGGAGCATCAGTAGCATCTCGTCAATGGCAGGGGCTCCCATGGCATCCAAAGAGCCATCCAAGGGCGTCTCCGTTCCATCGGAGGGGGTGGTAGTTCCTATCTCCACCGTGGTGGAAACCACCGGTGATGACCAGAAAAGAGGGACGCTTGAAGCCATGGAGGAGGAGGCTGATTCCCACAAGGGAGTATGGAAAGGATCTAATCATCTTGCGGAGCACCTGAAGGAGCTCGTCGATGAAGGCTATCTTCCCTCGACGGAGGGGTTGGACTGGCGGCTAGCGCTGTCCGGCAAGGTCGTTCCCTCTCCCCAAGCCAGAGAGAAGGTCTACCTTAAAGCACAGCTGGTACGCGGCTTTTCCCTCCTAGTCTCCGACTTCTTCCTTGAGGTCTTGAATCACTTACGGGTTCTTACTCACAACCTCTCTCCTAATAGCATCCTGGTACTTAGCAATTATGTAGCTTTGTGCGAAGGATACCTAGGGATTAGGCCTAGGTTAGATCTGTTTATTTAAATCTTCACCGTGAAGAGAGAGTCTAGAGATTCCAAGGATGAACTTTGGAACAATGGAACCATTAGTTTTAAGATCCATCCTGATCGGTGATTCCCCGACATTATCGGCCACGAGTCTTGCAAGAACTGGCAGTGGACATATTTCTACGGGCTAGAAATCCCTCTGGCTGGCTGACAAGACTTGTACCCCGACTTTGTTGATGGGGCTACCGCTGAGGCCAATACCTGGAGGTCCTCCGCCATGCTTCCCTTCGACGATGAAGCCTCCCGCACCGTAAGGTGGATAGAGTGTATGGTAGACAGAGGTCTGACCGGCTTGGACCTAGCCATGTGTTGGTTCAAAAGATGGATCCAACCCTTGTAGCATTGCACAAAATTGATGCATGAGTATTCTAAGGAGAGGAAAGATCCCATGCGGATTTAAGAGGATAACTTCTCCAAAGACTCCATCAGGTTCTGCCTTAAGGACATCGTCAAGGTGAAGGACAAAAAGCGTGGCTTCATCATCTCCTTTGACATGTTCGAATGCGGCAAATTCCCAAAGGTAACCATGTTTACTTCATTGTTTCTGTATATACTCTAAATTTTATATCTTGAACGCATCAATCATCTAACATGTTTCTATCCCATCAGCTGGCGACCCTGGACGAGGAAGACATGGCCGTTCAGGTCTATGATCCTAAGTTGAAGGATGTGTAGGTCTTGTCCGATGATGAGGCCTCCAAGGATCAACCAACTCCGGCAACGAGAAAGCGGAAGACCTCCACCTCTGACGATGTTGTCGAGGGTAAGAAGAAGAGAGTGGAGTCTCCAAGAAATCCACTACCATCTTAGAGCAGAGAAGAAGAAGTCCACCAGCATCCCTTTAACCAAGGCATCTATTGTGGTGTAAGTACTTTTCTTCTCTGACTTTATTTTGTACCTACCCTATTATTGTACTTATACTTCATGGGTCCCGAGAAGAGATCCGGTGTTATTTTGAAGCACACCTCCAAAGATGTTGGAGGTTCCAAAAACATTCGTGTTATGTTGACCAAGTCCTCTCCCGCCGTTGCTCCCTCAACTCCTTCCGCCAAGCCTGTATCAGGCTCCACCGGAGCCTTGTCCCCCGTTGCACCTGAGACCTCTGCCAACGCGACATACATCATCCCTACTCCAAATGTCTTAGGCTCTACCGACATGTACATCGTTCCCAGTGTTCAGGAGACACATGAGAGCACTTCCTATAAAATGGCTCAAGCTCCGACTAAGGATGACATCGGAGAAGGGAAGCAACCGGTAGAGGGAGCAGATGCAGCAGTAGTAGTAGCAAACAATCCGGGAACTTCTACGCTGTCAACTGCTATCTTAGCACAAAAGGTGTCTAGAGCTTCATCCGTGCCCTTGGTTGGCGCATCTGCTATGCCTCTAACTCCTCTAACGCTAAGTCTAGATGATCTTGTCTGGCAAACAGATGTTATTTATAACAATGTCAGGACCTTCCACGATGCATATGCCACTATGGCAAACAATTTCGAGACCATGTGCATTGTAAGTCTTCGATCTTTACATTTCACTTTATAATATATCCCACTGTAGCCCCCCGAGCTCTTAGGTGGAAAACCATTAAGTTATCGGCCTGAGTGCTCCAAAAGGAACTAAGTGTAGATCTTGATAGTGTAGCCCCCGAGAAACTAGGTAGAATGAGTAATTTCGGCTAGATACTCTAAGAGAAAGCATACATAGGTTAAAATATGATACTGTAGCCCCTGAGCTTCTAGGTGACACTAAAAAAGTTCAGGCTAGATTCTATAGATTAACTAGGCATGTTCCTTATGCAGAATGAGAATAATTGGAGGAAGTTCGCCAATGAGAGGTTTGCCAAGCTGCAAAACGAGTTGGATCTTGAAAAGGGTTAAACAGCCTTTTGAAGGAATAGATCAAAAACAACAAGCGTTTGTTCTCTTCTGACATCTCCATGTTCCATTATTTGTAGCTATTTCATCTGAATACTCATAATGCTTTACTGTTCTGATTTGTAGATGTTGTTGCCAAGGCCAAAAGCATCATTGAAAAATCCAAGCACATCCAAGAACTAGAAGATGAGAATAAGATCCTAAAGAAAGACATGGCCATTGCCCTCAAGGAACATGATATTGCGATGAAGGCCATGCAAGAATCTGCAAACACCAAGATTTGAGCACCTAAAGAAGGAAATTGAAGATATCAAGGAACGGAACCAAACTGCTGCACAGTAGAATACTCAGGGCCTTGAGATGTATAAGAAACTTCAGAAGGAGCACGACGTCTTGGCGGAAACATGCCATCAGGCCAAAGCTAGCATCTTTGGTAACTTTCTTCCATCTTTTCTCAAATTTTGTAAGTCGGATATTTTTATACTATTGCAATACCCATGACCTTTATCTCTTACGAAAACATAACCCCCCTGGGTTTAACCAATATGGGTGAAGATGCTCCAGATTCAAAGGAAGGCATGGTTCTCGCTGGCAACTTCATCAACACTGCCACCACCGAGGCCAAGGAGATAGCCCAGTCCCTAGACATCAACATCAAGGCAGCAGATTTTATTGCCAAGTACTCGGACATCCTCTATTGATCCCTAGATAAGGTGAAGTGTTGTAAAGCATCCTCTATTCGGTCTGGCGCTAGGATGGTCTTGTCCTTGGTGAAAGCACACTATGATGATGCCGACATGAATTTGGTGACCTTTGGTATGCTGGAGCTTGATGAGGAAGGCAACAAGATTGATAGCAATGCTATCTGGAACTCCCTCGCCGGCTAAGATACCAAGGTGGCCAAGCTAGTCAAGGCTGATGTCATCGTGCCTGCTGATGGCTCCGAATTTTGCCATCTTCCACTATGTTGTTTTTGGTCAAGCAATTGCCAAAGAAACTCTCAACTCTTGCCACTAATGACTAATAATTGCAATATGAAAATCCCTTCTTTGATTTATGTTGTGCAGGAAATCACAGATCTTAATGCGAAATAAGGAGTCATAATGAAGGATTTTGAGGAAGTACACACGGCCAAGTACTTGGAGAGGCGTTCCAGGGCGCCTATAAGCTTAACGACCACTAGTACGGGCATGGTCCGCCCCCGCCCGTACCAGGTGGTGTTGGCTTTGTCTTGTCAAACCCTACAACTTTCGTGAAGACGCCTATATATTTTGAGACTCCAGCCGCCATTTCTCAGATTGCATCACAACACCACCAAAGGAGATCCACACCATTGTTCATCCATTGTTCATCACTTCCCCCATCCATCCATCCACTAGCCATAGCCATTGCTTTGTACTTTAGATCTCCTTATGATTTGGTGACCATTGTAAGAATATTTGATTTTGATCTAAGTATTTGCATGATGTTTTCTATCTCCGATCTATTTGCTATGAGTGAGTAGTCCTCACGGGCTGTGGGTTGGGGAGAAACCTCACAGCGATTATGTGCATCTAGATCATGGGATAATTGTATTTTGTTTGGAATTGTGATTTGTATCTTTTGTTTATTCATCTCTTGTATCGATCTATGGACTTGTAGGTACCCAAGATCCCATAGATTGATAAAGGCTTGAGGTGAGGTACTTGGCTAAGGGAGATCTCATAGGAACCTCAATGATAGAAAGGGTAGTACATTCTTCGCTTAGCGCCCCATTCAGTATCAACAACAACATCACCTGATGTAGCCCAACCTACGGGCGTGACAACATCAAGGTCTCCAACTTATGCCAAGTTATCATGGACTCCAAAGGTGAATCCGTTCCTCTATGCGAACCCACTTCCTGCCCTCTTGAATTGATACGACGTGATCCTTATCATGATCCTCCCCCCTTCAAAAAGCGTTGTCCCCAACACATGAGGGTCTGCTCGAAAGGGTGGCGCGATATCAACACAATCATCACGCGTCGTTGTCGTCTTCAAGTCGTGCCTACCTTCCACACCACGTCCTCCCTCTTGGCCTGCTCGACTTGATACAACCCTGGGTGGCTGCACCTCTTTTATTCGCCAAATGAACTTGTACTTAGGCGCCTCCACCTTCTTATTCTCAACTCTTGCTGGATCCTTATGTTGTTGAACACGAACCTACTTTGCATGACCCGAAAAAAGATGAGTAATGCCCGGTCCACACAACTAACGAACACGTCCATCTTTTCATGTGTGTATCCGCACTGCTGCTCCAACAAAAGGCCTCACAGGTGCGCTGACATAACAGCGATGATCATAAACCCATGGCACCATATGTACCAGGACTGGATCAGCACAACTATCATTGGTCTGAACACCTATGTCAACACAAACTGGAATATCCTTCTTCTCAGGAATCAGAGGCTTAACTTCAACTGGCTTGTTAGTAACAAGTACAACTGGCTTGTCATCTACAGGCATGGTTGGAACAATGGCAACATTGATGCTCCGTGCATCATGCTCCTTAGGCTGTGGCGTAGCTAGCCCAAATTTTGGCTTAGCCTTGCGCAACTTCTCCTTGTGTACCACCATGATAAGGATCACACCTACGATCCTTGAGTTTTGTCCTAATCTTTCATAGCGAGTCAACCAAATAGATAAATCTTCCAATAACACGGTGAAAGTCACCTGAAGAAGAGGAACAAATCTAGCAAGCAACGTGACGAAGATCACCATGCCTCAAACCACAACTCGATAATCCTTGATGACGCAAGAACCCTCGCAGCAATCTTTATTGGATAACACAGCAGCACCGTTTCCCCGGAGGGATGATCCACGGTGGAACACCATGCAATAGTTTTTTACTAAAACAACCGAACTCCCTCCACCCTAACTCCACCAGCTCCTTATATGGAGGCTGGGGCACCCCAACTACTGGGCCTACTAATTGGACCACAACATGACCAGGAACATAAAACACATTATTAAAACGCCTAGCTTGGTGGAGTCCTGAAATTGGGCTGCACCTCCTCCGTCGTGCCCGTATCATGAATGGTATACTACTTCATACTCCGTCCCATTATCATGATAGGTTCACACCAACAAGTATGGAGGCAATGGAGGAAGCCCGGAGCACCAAGCCCGACAAGATGGAGGCTTGGAACAGAACACAGAAGAAGCTGCAATAGAAGCACCAGAGTCTCCGGCCCTCAAGCCCGAAGTCTCTAGCCTCCAACACCGGAGTCTCCGGCCATGACTCCAGCCAAGACTCTGGACTCGCCCAGGCACGTTCAGTACACCCCTATAGAGACAACCCTGGAGAGCGACGTCCATCATGGAGTCTCCGACCCTTTGACACCAGAGTCTCCATCCTAGGTCTCCGGCCCAGACTCCGGCCGCCTGCCTGGAAGTCTTTGCATGCCTCCCCGTTGTCCACCCCGGAGAGCGAGGCAAACCCCGGAGTCTCCGGCCTCCCCTAGAGTCTCTGGCCCTTGCACCCCGGAGTCTCTGGTGTAAGTGGAATTGGCATGCGTGCCTTGAGCTATGTACCCCTGATATCCCTAGAAACCCTAGTTTTATGCCCAAACTACCCCTTGTTATGTGGTTGGCATATATATAGTGCCCCCACCCCCTCATGTAACCTTAGGCATAGATGATAGACTAAAGACACCCCCTTTGTGAAATCTCTAGTTTTGCCTCATCCCCTTGGCCAAGGGGACCGACTATCATCACCACCTCGTTAGATTTTGCATCGCGCCTCCCTCGTTGTAAAAGGCCTATGTTTGCGAGTGCGTGAACATAGTTGTCAAGACCCTCTCCAAGGTGTTCTTCCCTCTCCACTTGGGATCGAGGGAGAATGTTGACCGATCTTTCCTTGCGAGGATTCTATCGGACCGGTGGCCACCGGCGGGAGCAATCGGCCTTATATCGTGTGAGTTTTGCATGTTTTTCATCGTGTTCTTCGTGAGGTGTGAGTCTGCTTGCGCCACCTTCTCCCTTTCCCCTCGTTTTCCCATCGATTTGACCATGATATCCGTGAATATTGGGCCACCCACGAGGTCACCCCTCAACATCTAGTACCAGCAGCTTTTCGTTGCCACGGATTTCTCATGGATTTAGTCTTTTCCCCATAAATTCGAAAATTACACCAAAAATAGCACCAATTCATGTTTTGGATCGATCTGTGATTTGAGTGTGTTTTGGTAGATTTTGATCCATGGATTACTTTCTAAACTAGTTGATCTACCTTCCCCTGCATTTCCATAGCCTAATTCCTTGATTTCCCCATCAATTTGAGGTTTTGGTTCTAGTTTTTCTGCCAAAACGCGTCCCGTTCGAGTTCTGGACACGCATCAGACCCCTACCCCAGAGTCTCCGGCCTCATACCCCGGAGTCTCCCCCCCCCCCCCGAGTCTCTGACCCTGGACCCCGGAGTCTCCGCCCCCCTTGCAAACAACAAATCTATTTCATGGTTTTGAGCACTTTTGCATTCGAACTCAGATTTTGGTGTTCTTTAGCTCGTTTCGAAGAGGAGAAGGAGCTCTACATCATCATCACTGTGATTCTTGCTATCTACTCCATCCAAATTCTGTGAGAAAGGCGGAATGCACCAATAAAGGGTGAAGATCGGCGATGAAAGGTATAAACATTCCGCGACATCTCCCCACTTGCTTTCCTTTGTGAGCTACACTATCTTTGCGATCCACAAACACCTATTGAGACTAGTTCCTCATATGATTTCTTGGGCTATGCACATTTGATACCTTGTAGAATTCCGAGCAAAAGTTGTGAGCGCGCTACCTCATATAGTTATCTTGTATAGCTGTTGGCACAAGGAAGAAGAAAGTGAAAAAGAAAAGAAAAAGAAAAAATAGAAAAAGAAAGAAAGAAACAAGTGCCTCATAGAAAATGAAGTGCAAGATCGATGAACATCATATAGGTGGTACTTATTGTGCATATCTTGTAGCCCACCAATTTTATTGCCATCAAACTAGTTTCTCTCCTTGCACTTGGGCGACATGAGCTTATAGTCTTTTCTAGGTAATCTTTTGGTTCTTAGCTCACTTTCTCTATCGCACAAGTCCCATTTATCCCATCGTGTGTGTTTCCTTGTACATATTTCCTATCTTGTGGATTGACTTGTTTTGCTTTGTGATCATCGTGGTTCTTTACTTGCCATTACAATATATTGATTTCGGATTGTTCTTGGACATGCCACCTTCCATACCTATCCACCATAAGCTTTGTGTGTGTGTGTCTTTTTAGTGGTTAGTTGGTTTTGGTGTTCCGCGTGAACTTCACTTTGCTGGTTTTGATTGCTCTCAAGTGTGACCACTTGCACAATACTATCTCCAAGGTAAAGTAAGGTTTGATGTTGCATCCCTAAGCCCCCTACCACTTCCATATAAACCACTTGATCTTGTGAATCATGTCTAGGGACTCCGAAGCCAAGGATGATTTCTATGAAGAATCCACGATGAGCCACCATGCATATGCCTCCACAAGCATGGATGACATGATGGAGCACTACATCGACAATGGCTCCACATGCTTGGGTGATATGGAGTACTACAACAACAATGAATCCCCAAGCATGGACGACTTCGAGTGCTACAACGACAATGCCTCACCAAGCGTGGAGGACATGGCGAACTTCAACAACTTCAAGGGCTCTTCCATGAGCCATGAAGAATACCTCCACCGCTTGGAGATGGAGGACTACTATGCCAAGAAAAAGGAGGCGCATCATCAAGAAACCATGACCTTCACGGCCAAGTGTGCCACACCAAAGGGCACCACCTACTTCGATGATCTACCTCCAAGGCGTCAAGTGTGACCACCTCCAAGCTGTCAAGCGCCACCATCTCCAAGGCGATGAGCGCCATCACCTCCAAGCCATCAAGCGCCACCATCTCCAAGGCGCCAAGCTCCACCATCTCCAAGGCATCAAGCGCATCTACCTCTAAGGCATCAAGTGCCACCAACTACAAGAAGAGTGCGCCCCAACATCATCTTCCAAAAGAGGCGCCAAGAAGCAAGAATCTTCATCGACAAAAATCCTCTAGAGATCATCACCAACATCAAGAGGTTACAAGACATCGTCAAAGGCATCTTCGCCACCTCGAGAGCTCCAAGGTCCAAAATCTATTGGAGAAGTTGAAAAGCAACCTCGTTAAGTTCAAGAAGGACATGGACGAAAACTTTGCCAAATATATCAAGACAAGCTCAAGAAGGCGCCACCTACACCAACCTTCGGCAAGGCATTCCAATGACCTCCATTGACACCATCATAAGGCACATTTCAACTACTCATGCCACCACCAAAATGGCACCAAGATCAAGCTCTCCTCCTTGCCATCAAGCTTCAACGCCCAACCTTGACATCCTAGATGATGCATGCCACTTCATCCATGAGGAAGATGAAGACCTCTACTTTGCCAAGTTGGACGAGTACGTCAAGAGGATGTCTACACAAGCCAAGGTGGCCACGGCGAACAATGAGCAAGCTCCAAGTAAAGAGCCTGCGCTACAAGATGGCAACGACAAGGTCGAGAATGGTGAGCATGGGATTTTCCCTTCACCAAAGCAGGCGCATGGAGTTGAGCACACCGCGCATATCCCTACATGCTTGAGTGATGATGTGGTACCAATCCCATGTGAGTATGAGAGCCACTTATCCCACATGAGTGAAAGCAAGAGTGTTATGAGTGACTCCACCATACGTGAGATTGAGTGCTTCCACTTTAAGGGAATGAGTGATACACCGAGTGAGTTGAGAGTGGTAGTTGATAGGTCATGTGAGACCATTTTGATTTCTAACAACTTACCCTCTACCTCTAGTGTGTTTTCTCATGATGTGCTAGGTTCCATGGATCAAGAAGAGACAAGCCTCGAACTTATGATGCCTCAAATGGAGAAGATGTACATGGTGCTTGAAGATGATACTACGCCATGGCTATATCAAGAAGATGAAGTCGCCCACATGAGGCCACTACTACTACAACACCCACATCATATAATAGGTATGAACAAGGTAAAAATAAGGGTGTTGGTGATGCCATGATCCCACTAGTGGACATGATGACTTGTGATGATTGGCATGCTATGGATGATGTTTGTGATATCACATAGGATTCATTCACGTTTCCATTCGATACTTTTACTTTGCATAATGTTAAGCATGTGAAATAATTTGATTATGATGATGTTGACATACGCATGCCATGCTATAAATGTTTCATCTTTCCCATTATTTCTTGCAATATGTTGAACAATTGCTCTTTCCAATGTTTTGCTTGCAATGATGTTAAGAATGATCCGCGTGTTGAGACAACCTTGATGAATAATTTCTCTTTCCATATGTTTGTTGGCAACCATGATATTGCTTTGGACATGCCTTGTCATGATAGTTATTCAATTTCTCCCATTGCTTGCAATTAGATGAATACTTGCTCTTTCACTTGTTTTCCTTGCAACAATAATTCTCCTATGGTTTCTATTGAGATGGCCCCCATAGCTTTCTCAAATTTTGGAGATTTTGATGAATGCCATGATAAGCATGTCCTCCACTTGCATACTCACCATGCATCTAGTTTACACTTGATTGACATTAATGGTGATATGCATAAGAAGAGATACGTCAGGATGGATGATGTGTTCCTCTACCATGCACACACGTTCTTCCTTTTATCTATGATGTGTATAGGTACCCGCACAAGAATGCCAACATCGATTGAGCACGAGTTAACAAAAAGAGCTCTAGAGAGCATCCCCCAAGTGAGTTCAAGATCGAACCCAGCTCTGATACATATTGCATGTTTTGCATCTTTCATGTTGAAAAATTGCTCTTTCCTATGGTTTGATTGCAAGCATGTTAATGGTATTATTTCACCTTGTGACAATCATGTTTCATTGCTATTTGATATTGATGCTTTGCGTGTTGCAACAAAAATGATTGAACAATTTATCTTTTCTGATGTTTTATGTGTAACCATATTGCCATTATGAGCATGTATTGTCACGAGAGCTTCCAAGTACCTCGTATAGTTGTTGCAACAAACATAAGGACCACTTGCTCTTTCATTTGGTTTGTTTGCAAACACGTTTCTTTTGCTTCCGCTTGCGATACTCTTATGCCCATGATCTTTGTTTTTGATGATATGTGTATAGCATCCAACATATTGAAAAATTTCTCTTTCCAATGGTTGGTTTACACACATAATGATGTTGTTTTCGATATTCTTCCTCATGTGTTTTTATCGAATTCTCCTATTCTTGCATCAAAGATGGTTATCAATATTTTAGTCCATTGCTTTGAGTGCCACACTAAGATGTTATATGGAGTTTTCAAGTTCCCACATTTGGATGATATTCAAGCAACTTCCATGCACTTTGACCTTGCATACGCATTCGTTTGTGATACTTGAGTTGTGTTAATAGTGTTGTGAACAAGAATGGACATGCCACAAATGACATGCTCCTCTATTACACACAAACATATGTTGCTTGGTCTTTGTTGTATGAAAGTACAATTGCTTACATGTCAACCTCTATGTACAAAGAGTTGACAAGAAGAATCGAAGAGAGTTACCTATGGCTGCCCTTCAACGAGCCATCTATACATCCTAAGGTGAGTTCCTTCTACTTGAGGACTCATGCTATAATCTTCATGAATTGGCTATGCTTTGAGTGTTTCATCACTTTTGTGGTGAGTTTTGTAGGCTTCATAGAAGGTGAAGGAACATTGAGGTGTTGTCAATTCAATCTTCTCGAGGACGACTATATGGTGAACCCCAGGATCAAGAAGGTCTCTACATCTTCTACTTTATGATGAGCATGTAGAGTCGAGCATGACTCTTTTTGAAGGGGGGGCTGATGTAGCCCGACCTATAGTCGGGACAACATCAAGGTCTCCAACTTATGCCAAGTCATCATGGACTCCAAAGGTGAATCTGTTCCTCTATGCGAACCCACTTCCTACCCTCTTGAATGGTATACTACTTCATACTTCATCGCATTATCATGATAGGTTCACACCAACAAGTACGGAGGCAAGGGAGGAAGCCCGGAGAACCAATCCCAACAAGACGGAGGCATGGAAGAGAAGACGGAAGAAGCTGCAGCAGAAGCACCGGAGTCTCCGGCCCTCAAGCTCGGAGTCTCCGGCCTCCAACACCGAAGTCTCCGGCCATGACACTGGTGAAGACTCTAGACTTGCCCAGGCGCATTCAGTACACCCCTTCGAGGACAAGCCCGGAGAGCAATGTCCACCGTGGAGTCTCTGGCCACACCGAAGTCTCTGGCCCTTCAGACACCAGAGTCTCCGCCCCAGGACTCTGGCCCGGACTCCGGTCACCTGCCTGGAAGTCTCTGCATGCCTCCCTGGAGTCCACCCCGGAGAGCGAGGAACACCTCGGAGTCTCCGGCCCCTGCACCCCGGAGTCTCCGGTCTAAGTGGAATGGGCTTGCGTGCATTCAGCTGGGCCTTCGGCCCATGTACCCCTCTTATCCCTAGAAACTCTAGTTTTATGCCCAAACTACCCCTTATTATGTGGCTGGAATATATATAGTGCCCCCACCCCCTCATGTAACCTTAGTCATAGATGATAGACTAAAGACACCCCTTTGGGGAATCTCTAGTTTTGCCTCATCCCCTTGGCCAAGGGGACTGACTATCATCACCACCTAGTTGGAGTTTACAATGAGCCTCCCTCGTGTACAAGGCCTACGTTTGCGAGTGGGTGAGTGTAGTTTTCAAGACCCTCTCCAAGGTGTTCTTCCCTCTCTGCTTGGGATTGAGGGCGCACGTTGACCGATCTTTCCTTGTGATGATTCTATCGGACCAGTGGCCACCAGTGGGAACAATCGGCCTTGTATCGTGTGAGTTTTGCGTGTATTCATCATGTCCTTAACGAGGTGTGAGTCTGCTTCCGCTACTTTCTCCATTTCCCCTCGCTTTCCCATCGATTTGACCATGAGATCTATGAAGACCGGGCCACCCACGAGGCCACCCCTCAACATCACCACTTAAAGCTTTGATCTGTGTTTTACACTTAATAATCGTTTGTAACTCGTGGCTTTGGTGTACTCTCGGTTGGATTAAAAGTCTATTGCTATGCCTACTGCATCACGAGGGCTCTAGAATATTAGGATGTGTTACCCGCAAGAGATTATCTCCATACAAACATTATACATGACTATGCTTATTATTATCTTTTATCCCATTTGATGTGCAGTTGTAGGTGGAACTTCAACACTGGCCTATGTCCATCCATTGATTCAAACCTGTTATAAAGTAAACTAGATTGGTCTGGTCAACTAAGGTAAAACAAACAAAGTCTTCTAGGCATGTCCTTTTCTATTACCTTTTAGCAGTGCTTTTCGAGGTTCGATTAAACCTAGGTCTTCTAGGGAAAAAGCTATTATACTACATCCTGAATCCGGATCGAAGGTATCAACCCTTTTTCTGGCGTCGTTGCCAGGGAAGCAATTTCGCTATTCTGGTGAGGTCATTAGAGACATTGTTTTTAGTTTTATTATTAGTTGTAGTTTAATTCTTGTTATTAATTTAATTTCTTGATGTCTATTTGAAAACCCAAAAAAATTAGTTACTTGTTATTTGTTTTCGTTACTTAAAAATTACCAAAACGATAAGAGTCATGGCTCAAAAGAGATTAGGGGAGTATGCTACTCCCACTGATGATTTTATTCGTGCACCCATCACTTAGCCCATAGTTGATGCGGAAACATATGAGATAAAACCTAACCTTTTAAGTTTGGTTCAACAAAACCAATTTGAGGGTTCATCTGCTGAAGGTTCGGGAGTGCACTTAAATACTTTTACTGAAATTTGTGACATGATGAGTATTAAGGATGTAGATCCAAATGCTATTAAGCTAAGATTGTTTCCTTTCTCTCTTAGAGGAAAGGTTATGGATTTGTTGCTAGCTCTATGAAAGGGCACTATTAAATCTTGGGAGGAATGTACTAATTTGTTTATGACTAAATTTTTTCCCCAGGTAACACTATGCAGCTAAGATTCAACATTACAAGCTTTAGACAAGAATACCGTGAGACAATGAATTGTCCTAGTCATGGGATGGAAGAGTGGCTTATATTACATTTGTTTTATAATGGTCTTAACCCAATGTCTTAGTCTATGCTAGAATCTTTGCAGCAGAGGAACGATCATGGGAAAGCAAGTGAGTGTTGCAAAGAACTGCTTGATGATATGCAAAATAACCATGCCCAATGGCATGTGGAAAGAACCTCGAAGAGAGTAAGTTCAATTACCGAGGTAAACAATGAAGAGATTACATCTAAAGTAGATGAGTTGCTTAGATTAGTAAAGGGTAAGGAGGATACCCAAGTTAATGCTATCACTACCGATGTTAATGATGTTAATTTTATAGCTCGTACTCCTTTTAATCCTGCATGAAAAAATAATTATGTTTCCAATGTTCAAAAATATCATGCTAATCCTGCAGAAGCTCCTTATAATAATTATGATAATACTAATGGAGCAAATCATGGCAATCTTCCGTTTGAGCAAACCGTTAGAACATTTATACAATCTCAAACCAAGCAAAATATGCTTATTAAGATCACGGAGAACCATGAAAGTAGTATAGGAAAATTATATAACCAGGTCGTTGCAATTAGAAATGATGTGCATGCTCTACAAGAAAGAACAAAGACCGTGGAGGCTTAGCTGGGTAAGGTAGCCACGAGCCAAGCTCTCATACTAGCAAAGCTTGCTGGAAAACCCGAGCTAAATCCAGTAGAAGACCTCAAGATGATGAGGGTGGTAACCAATGAAGAAAAACCTGAAGAGATGGATTATAGCATCGCGCCAACACCGGAATATACCGTGGAAGATCTATTGAAGATGATCACCGTTAAGAATCCAGGTATAGAACAAGGTAATGATGCTATGTACCAACAATTTATACAACAAGTAGCATCTAAGGTTCGCGATTTAGAGATGGAGTATAAAAGACTAGCTGATAAGCTTCCGGCTAAGCTAGATGATATATTTGAGCCCACTATTAAAATTAAGTTTGGAGTTAATGAGATATCCGCACTTTGTGATCTAGGTGCAAGCGTCTCAACAATTTCCAAAAGTTTATTCGATAAATTAAACTTGGGGCAATTTGTTACAACTGAATTGAGACTGCATCTAGCTGATTCAACTTATAAACAAGCTGTTGGGATAAAAGAAAATATAGTTGTTGAAATTAAAGGTAGTCCCACTCTTATTGATCTTGTTATTGTGGACATGCCTGAAGATCCCATAGCACCTATAATTCTAGGTAGGCCATTCCAAAGAACTATTAAAGCTTTGATTAATTTACATGAAGGGAATGTGAGAATAGGGCTACCATCTAGAGATCCTTTTGTAGTCCACTTCCATAGGAAAAAGAAGGCCAATCCTAATGATGATGATGGTGTAATTACTTTGAAAGCTAACTGCTTTGGAGTGGGTGTTCCACTTCCCAAACCTAACTGATTGCCATCGAGGTCAAGCTAATTGACCTTAACTAGAAGCGCTTCATGGGAGGCAACCCATGTGAAATAAATTTCTTTCTTTATATTTTCTATTGTATTAGTATTGTGTTTGTTTTGTTTTTGTTTTTAATAAAGAGTGTTCAAGAAGACCTATGGAGAGAGGAGAAGAAACAAGGTAATCCTCTATATTTTATTTTACTAACACATGGCCTAAAAAGTATTGCTCGATCTTTACTTAGTATTTTTACTATTATCAAGTCCTTTGATAAGATGTGAAAAGGCGCACGGAGCTACTAATCAAATTTCTTGAGTTTTGTAGTTCACGGTGTTCTTAACAACCACTAGTACAGCCGGAGTGGACCGTACCGTGCGCCCGTACCACATCAAGCCAAAGGGAGATAAAAAATTTAATGTTTGCCGAAAGGAACAGTGTCGATCACAACCACTGGTACGGCCAGACGCGCCCGTACCACGTACCCGTACCATACCCCCGAGCAAATATCAGATTTCAAGCAAAGTCATTGCAACATTATCGACCAGCAGTACGGGCGCATGCGACCGTACGGCGCGCCCGTACCGAATGCACCGCCTAGGAGAAGTCGTCTCCCCCAAGGTAAGTCACCCAGTACGGGTGGGCTCTGGCCATACCGCCCGCCCTTATCACATACGTGGCCACCATAAGCACCCCGAGGAGGTAACCTAAAAATCCCTAAATCATTTTTTCTCTTTCTTCTTCCTCCAAACTCCAAACCACCTCCATTGGATCTTCAAATTTACTCAATCTTTTTTCGATTTTTCGCACTCATTTGATCTATGGTATGATTCTCCTCCAATCCCCAACTTATTTTTGCCAAAGCTTTACTCAATCATTCATCATTGTCAATCTAGACATAGGTCTTGTTCTTGATTCAATCTTGATATTAAGTATGCTTAGCATTGTTTACAGAGGAGTTTCTTTTGTAGTTAGTGTAGAGAATCACTTATGATATGTTTCTATTGGACCAAATAATTTATTAGCAATCTTTATTTACTCTATCTTGTTTTTATTTATTAGATGAACACGAGCAGTCGTACACGTGATATGGCTGAGGAATCCTCTGCACCACCTGTTGATACGTTAACCCCCAAGTCACTTGGTATCGAGTTCACCGAGGAGTTCCATCTGAGCCGTTCCGATCGTCTCAAGATTCGAGAGATCGAGTCCACCAAGTTGGTGTTTCCTTATATCCTGAACCAACTTGGCATTCATGGTGATTTTGATTTACTTTGCAACAATGTTGGTTTGTACAATTTTGTCTTTCAGGATGTTATGACATATTGTCGCTTGATGCTTGAGTTCTTCAGCACCTTGACACACACGGTGGATCCTTATGGTTGTTCCGAGGACTCTGGCCCGGACTCCGGTCACCTGCCTGGAAGTCTCTGCATGCCTCCCTGGAGTCCACCCCGGAGAGTGAGGCACACCTCGGAGTCTCTAGCCCCTGCACCCCGGAGTCTCCGGTCTAAGTGGAATGGGCTTGCGTGCATTCAGCTGGGCCTTCGGCCCATGTACCCCTCTTATCCCTAAAAACTCTAGTTTTATGCCCAAACTACCCCTTATTATGTGGCTGGAATATATATAGTGCCCCCACCCCCTCATGTAACCTTAGGCATAGATGATAGACTAAAGACACCCCTTTGGGGAATATCTAGTTTTGCCTCATCCCCTTGGCCAAGGGGACTGACTATCATCACCACCTAGTTGGAGTTTACAATGAGCCTCCCTCGTGTACAAGGCCTACGTTTGCGAGTGGGTGAGTGTAGTTTTCAAGACCCTCTCCAAGGTGTTCTTCCCTCTCTGCTTGGGATCGAGGGTGCATGTTGACCGATCTTTCCTTGTGATGATTCTATCGGACCAGTGGCCACCAGTGGGAACAATCGGCCTTGTATCGTGTGAGTTTTGCGTGTATTCATCATGTCCTTAACGAGGTGTGAGTCTGCTTCCGCTACTTTCTCCATTTCCCCTCGCTTTTCCATCGATTTGACCATGAGATCTATGAAGACCGGGCCACCCACGAGGTCACCCCTCAACATCACCACTTAAAGCTTTGATATGTGTTTTACACTTAATAATCGTTTGTAACTCGTGGCTTTGGTGTACTCTCGGTTGGATTAAAAGTCTATTGCTATGCCTACTGCATCACGGGGGCTCTAGAATATTAGGATGTGTTACCCGCAAGAGATTATCTCCATACAAACATTATACATGACTATGCTTATTATTATCTTTTATCCCATTTGATGTGCAGCTGCAGGTGGAACTTCAACACTGGCCTATGTCCATCCATTGATTCAAACCTGTTATAAAGTAAACTAGATTGGTCCGGTCAACTAAGGTAAAACAAACAA
This sequence comes from Avena insularis, assembly GCA_023614405.1. NCBI lineage: Eukaryota > Viridiplantae > Streptophyta > Magnoliopsida > Poales > Poaceae > Avena > Avena insularis. The sequence continues at coordinate 400,801,570 of CM042688.1, read as the reverse complement.
AGTCTTCTAGGCGTGTCCTTTTCTATTACCTTTTAGCAGTGCTTTTCGAGGTTCGATTAAACCTAGGTCTTCTAGGGAAAAAGCTATTATACTACATCCGTGAATCCGGATCGAAGGTATCAACCCTTTTTCTGGCGCCGTTGCCAGGGAAGCAATTTCGCTATTCTGGTGAGGTCATTAGAGACATTGTTTTTAGTTTTATTATTAGTTGTTGTTTAATTCTTGTTATTAATTTAATTTCTTGTTATCTATTTGAAAACCCAAAAAAATTAGTTACTTGTTATTTGTTTTCATTACTTAAAAATTACCAAAACGATAAGAGTCATGGCTCAAAAGAGATTAGGGGAGTATGCTACTCCCACTGATGATTTTATTCGTGCACCCATCACTCAGCCCATAGTTGATGCGGAAACATATGAGATAAAACCTAACCTTTTAAGTTTGGTTCAACAAAACCAATTTGGGGGTTCATCTGCTGAAGGATCGGAAGTGCACTTAAATACTTTTACTGAAATTTGTGACATGATGAGTATTAAGGATGTAGATCCAAATGCTATTAAGCTAAGATTGTTTCCTTTCTCTCTTAAAGGAAAGGTTATGGATTTGTTGCTAGCTCTATGAAAGGGCACTATTAAATCTTGGGAGGAATGTACTAATTTGTTTATGACTAAATTTTTTCCCCAGGTAACACTATGCAGCTAAGATTCAACATTACAAGCTTTAGACAAGAATACCGTGAGACAATGAATTGTCCTAGTCATGGGATGGAAGAGTGGCTTATATTACATTTGTTTTATAATGGTCTTAACCCAATGTCTTAGTCTATGCTAGATACTGCAGCAGGAGGAACGATCATGGGAAAGCAAGTGAGTGTTGCAAAGAACTGCTTGATGATATGCAAAATAACCATGCCCAATGGCATGTGGAAAGAACCTCGAAGAGAGTAAGTTCAATTACCGAGGTAAACAATGAAGAGATTACATCTAAAGTAGATGAGTTGCTTAGATTAGTAAAGGGTAAGGAGGATACCCAAGTTAATGCTATCACTATCGATGTTAATGATGTTAATTTTATAGCTCGTACTCCTTTTAATCCTGCACGAAAAAATAATTATGTTTCCAATGTTCAAAAATATCATGCTAATCCTGCAGAAGCTCCTTATAATAATTATGATAATACTAATGGAGCAAATCATGGCAATCTTCCGTTTGAGCAAACCGTTAGAACATTTATACAATCTCAAACCAAGCAAAATAATATGCTTATTAAGATCACGGAGAACCATGAAAGTAGTATAGGAAAATTATATAACCAGGTCGTTGCAATTAGAAATGATGTGCATGCTCTACAAGAAAGAACAAAGACCGTGGAGGCTTAGCTGGGTAAGGTAGCCACGAGCCAAGCTCTCATACTAGCAAAGTTTGCTAGAAAACCCGAGCTAAATCCAGTAGAAGACCTCAAGATGATGAGGGTGGTAACCAATGAAGAAAAACCTGAAGAGATGGATTATAGCAACGCGCCAACACCGGAATATACCGTGGAAGATCTATTGAAGATGATCACCGTTAAGAATCCAGGTATAGAACCAGGTAATGATGCTATGTACCAACAATTTATACAACAAGTAGCATCTAAGGTTCGCGATTTAGAGATGGAGTATAAAAGACTAGCTGATAAGCTTCCGGCTAAGCTAGATGATATATTTGAGCCCACTATTAAAATTAAGTTTGGAGTTAATGAGATATCCGCACTTTGTGATCTAGGTGCAAGCGTCTCAACAATTTCCAAAAGTTTATTCGATAAATTAAACTTGGGGCAATTTGTTACAACTGAATTGAGACTGCATCTAGCTGATTCAACTTATAAACAAGCTGTTGGGATAAAAGAAAATATAGTTGTTGAAATTAAAGGTAGTCCCACTCTTATTGATCTTGTTATTGTGGACATGCCTGAAGATCCCATAGCACCTATAATTCTAGGTAGGCCATTCCAAAGAACTATTAAAGCTTTGATTAATTTACATGAAGGGAATGTGAGAATAGGGCTACCATCTAGAGATCCTTTTGTAGTCCACTTCCATAGGAAAAAGAAGGCCAATCCTAATGATGATGATGGTGTAATTACTTTGAAAGCTAACTGCTTTGGAGTGGGTGTTCCACTTCCCAAACCTAACTGATTGCCATCGAGGTCAAGCTAATTGACCTTAACTAGAAGCGCTTCATGGGAGGCAACCCATGTGAAATAAATTTCTTTCTTTATATTTTCTATTGTATTATTATTGTGTTTGTTTTGTTTTTGTTTTTAATAAAGAGTGTTCAAGAAGACCTATGGAGAGAGGAGAAGAAACAAGGTAATCCTCTATATTTTATTTTACTAACACATGGCCTAAGAAGTATTGCTCGATCTTTACTTAGTATTTTTACTATTATCAATTTCTTGAGTTTTGTAGTTCACGGTGTTCTTAACAACCACTAGTACAGCCGGAGTGGACCGTACCGTGCCCCCGTACCACATCAAGCCAAAGGGAGATAAAAAATTTAATGTTTGCCGAAAGGAACAGTGTCGATCACAACCACTGGTACGGCCAGACGCGCCCGTACCACGTACCCGTACCATACCCCCGAGCAAATATCAGATTTCAAGCAAAGTCATTGCAACATTATCGACCAGCAGTACGGGCGCATGCGACCGTACGGCGCGCCCGTACCGAATGAACCGCCTAGAAGAAGTCGTCTCCCCCAAGGTAAGTCACCCAGTATGGGTGGGCTCTGGCCGTACCTCCCGCCCTTATCACGTACGCGGCCACCATAAGCACCCCAAGGAGGTAACCTAAAAATCCCTAAATCATTTTTTCTCTTTCTTCTTCCTCCAAACTCCAAACCACCTCCATTGGATCTTCAAATTTACTCAATCTTTTTTCGATTCTTCGCACTCATTTGATCTATGGTATGATTCTCCTCCAATCCCCAACTTATTTTTGCAAAAGCTTTACTCAATCATTCATCATTGTCAATCTAGACATAGGTCTTATTCTTGATTCAATCTTGATATTAAGTATGCTTAGCATTGTTTTCAGAGGAGTTTCTTTTGTAGTTAGTGTAGAGAATCACTTATGATATGTTTCTATTGGACCAAATAATTTATTAGCAATCTTTATTTACTCTGTCTTGTTTTTATTTATTAGATGAACACGAGCAGTCGTACACGTGATATGGCTGAGGAATCCTCTGCACCACCTGTTGATACGTTAACCCCCGAGTCACTTGGTATCGAGTTCACTGAGGAGTTCCATCTGAGCCGTTCCGATCGTCTCAAGATTCGAGAGATCAAGTCCACCAAGTCGGTGTTTCCTTATATCCTGAACCAACTTGGCATTCATGGTGATTTTGATTTACTTTGCAACAATGTTGGTTTGTACAATTTTGTCTTTCAGGATGTTATGACATATTGTCGCTTGATGCTTGAGTTCTTCAGCACCTTGACGCACACGGTGGATCCTTATGGTTGTTCCGAGGAGCAAAGGCCCAGAGTTGATCGGATAAAATTCCGCCGTATGAACTGTGAGTACACTTTAACACTCATCCAATGGGCTCAATGCTTTGGGTTTGCCAACAACAACACCGATGTACGCACAACTACTTTTGTTTTAGATCCTTCCCCTTCACAATATTTTAATTTGATGATAATTCGTGGAAACACACCCAAGGGGAACCAAATTGATCATCCTGTTATTCAATATTTATTATATGTGATTGTCAGGCACGTGGTGAGTTTACTAGAGTTAATGAGGAGGACATGTTGATCCTCACAAAAGTTACCCTTATCAATTGTAACTTAACTCCAAATTTGGGCGCTCTTCTTGTGTTTTACCTTAAATATCAGGCTCTTCAATCTTGAGGACCCATATGTGGAGGAGGAGTTGTGACCGTTCTTGCATGCGCACTTTGCATCAACCTAGGTAACATCCAACAGTTGACTGGAGGTAAACATCTTGGTCTTTTTACTCTAAGAGCATGTGGTATGATTTCTAAAAATCATGGTAGATATTTCTTCAATATACCTAGAGAAGATCACTTGATCCCAGCTCCTTTGCCTAATGGTTTATTCTCTATCGAGGACAACATTTGTGTTATGATGCGTAGGTTGAAGCTAATCAACCCCAACAAGAAATACCCATGGGAGGAGGAGAATATGAAGAATTAGAACAAGGAGGACCTGAAAATATGTGTAGCCACCAAACTACTACACCACATATGAAGACATCTATGCACTCGAGGAAATATTCAAAACATGAACAACCTCTCCATCAACATTCAAGATGCCACTGTAAACCACGACACCCAGTTCCACGATTGGAGCAGCCAATGGAACGTGGGAGATTATCCACCGCCACCACAATGAGCAATGAAAGGGCTTGCAAAAGCCTGAGCTTGGGGATATGTGTTCCCTCGACAAATTTATTTGTGTAATAACGAGGTTGTACTCTAGCTCTTTGTGAGCTTTGAAACACTCGTGTTGGCTTGTTCCAACACTTTGCTTTTTAATTTGCTTTAATTTTAGTTTATTTTGTTTTCATTTGTTTTTCTTTTCTTAAACCCTTGCTTGGTCACAAGTTCTTTTTTATTCTTTAATTCCTATCCTCAAAAATACAAAAAGATTTTTCTGTTTTTCCTTTTTTCGTATACGTGGATTCAAACATTGCCTCTTTGCTTTAATATCATTTCGAGAGTAATCATGTTTGAGTTTTGAAGGAACACATCCCTATAAGGAAGAGGATCATGAAGTCACTTATGAGAGGTATGTCCTATGTCTCCCACTTATGAAGTTTAACTTGTTTATCTTAGTTGGTTGATTTGCTAAGATGTCATGCTAGTGGGTGATGACCCACAAGTATAGGGGGTGTATCGCAGTATTTTCGAGGGAAGTGAAACCCAATTTATTGATTCGACACAAGGGGAGCCAAAGAATATTTATAAGCCTTAACAACTGAGATGTCAATTCAGCTGCACCTGGAAACAATCTTGCTCACAATAGTTTATCGGTAGCAACAGTTTTGTAGTAGGAATAGTAAAGCAGCAGTAGTAGTAAAGCAAAGACAATAGTAACAAAAGCAAGAATTGGGATTCGAAAAGTGGTAGGCATAGGGATGGATGGACGGGCGTTGCATGGACAAGACAATCCACATAGCAATCAGAACATAGGGCAATTGCAGATAAATAAGATAAAGCATCCAAGTACTAGACAATCCTAGGCATGTGTTCCATATATAGTCTTACGTGCTCGCAATCAGAACTTGCACAACATCTTTTGTCCTGCCAGCCCGTTTGCAGCGGGGCCTCTAGGGAACTACTGGCAATTAAGGTGCTCCTTTTAATAGAGCACCGGAGCAAAGCATTAACACTCCATGAACACATGTGATTCTCACATCAAAGCCTTTCCCTTCCGGTTATCCTAATTTCTATCACTTCGGGGCCATAGGTTCCGGACAACCACGTGTGTATACAACTTGTAGATAAGACCAAGAACAATTCAATCATAATGAATCAATAACACGTTCAGATCTGAATTCATGGCAGTCGGGCCCTAGTGACAAGCATTAAGCACAACAAGTTGCAACAAAGTCATAAAGTACTAATAAAAGATACTAGGCACCATGCCCTAACAATCTGATGCCATTAAATGAACGATCTCATCCAATCCCTACCATCCCCATAGCCTACAGCGGGGGATTACTCACTCATAGATGGGGGAAACATGGATGGTCGATGGAGATGATGGTGGAGATCGATGGAGATGGCTCCGGGGGCACTTCCCCATCCCGGCAGGGTGCCGGAACAGAGACTTTATGTCCCCCAAATCTCCCCTTCGGTGGCGGCGGCGCAGCGGAACTTTTCGTGGAAAAACGTCGAACCCCCTTGAGTTTTTAGGTCAGAAGGCTTCTTATAGGCGAAGAGGGAGATCGAGGGGGTGCCAGGGGCCACCACACCATGCCTTGGAACGGCCAGGCCTAGCCCGCGCCTGGGGGAGTGTGGCCAGCCCCTGGCCCTCCTTCGTCTCGTATTCTGGCTCCTGGAGTCTTCTAGAAAAATAGGCACTTCGGCTTTTGTCCCATCCAATTCCAAGAATATTCATTTTCTGACTTTCTTGGAACCAAAAACAGTAGAAAACAGGCAGCTGGCACTGTGGCTCTTGTTAATAGGTTAGTCCAAGAAATCATATGAAAAGTACTCCAAAGTGTGGACAAAACACAAGGAAGTGGATAAAACCAAGCATGGAGCATCAAAAATTATAGATACATTTCCAATATATCAACATCCCCAAGCTTAACTCCTGCTCGTCCTTGAGTAGGTAAGTGATAAAAAGAAAGAATAATTTTTGAGGTGACATGCACCATCAAAGATTTGACCAAAGTATTTGTAAACATTCAAAGCTGGGATCATAGTACTTCAATCATAACATGAAAGATAAAGTTCTAGCAATAAGACAAAGAAACTATGATGCAACATGAAAAGGCACAAACAAAAGATTCATGAATAACAATGCTTTGCAAGACGTTTGTTTGTTTCACATAAAGAAAACATAGCATAGTATTATTTAGCTTGTCCCTCATAGAGTAGCAAACATAAATGCATAGGACACCTTCAAACTTTACAAGAGTGACTAGATACAAATAGTTTAAAACAAGCAATATCAAGGTATGCATCAATCAACAAGTCATGGGACAATGCACATAGAACTAAGAATGGCCACTACGCTCTCAAGAAAGTGCTCATGGAGACTCAACAAGGAAATGAAAAGGTTTTGAAAAGTTTGAAAGGCTTCCAAATGCTGAAAGTATGGTACTCATTAGCTTTGAGCTCTCATTGCCCCTATCATAAGCATCTTTAATGTGGTTAAGGTGAAAGTGAGGTCCAATCTGAGTTATATGCTTGACAGACTATAAACTGAAAATCCCAAGTCCCTTGAGTACGAGGGCCGCTACTCATGCTACTCAACTTTAGTTACCGGTAAGTTCTTGTCATCGTAAGTATGTGTGTATAATTGAGAACCGCCAACGGGGTACCCCTTGCCCGATGATACGGAAGAATCCCCATATCAAAATGACAAGGCAAGCAGACAATGAGTATCTTAGCAATCTTCTTATTTACCATGGGAAAATGGTGATTTTTTCTCTCTTTCCTCTTTTCATAAATCTCTCTTTTTTTCTTTTTCTCAATAGCTATCTCTCTCTTTTTTATAAGAAGAATGCTTCATAGATATCATTATGGTTACGCTGCAGGTTTCCACCATTTCAGCATGGATTAGACCAGCGGCCCAGGCATTTCTCTAACACACATACATAACTCCATGGACTTACAAGGTCCCCTTTTATTTCACACCGACGACATCCACAAACAAAAGAGCAAGGTATCAACTGGGTATATATTTACAAGTGTTGAAAGCGTTCCTCGTGACAGCACGGTTCTGCTAATCCCCAGCCTATAATTTGCAAGCATATAACTTTCATGGAGAGTTCACAATGGTTCAGGTTTATTAAGTGCAGGAAATAAAGTGTGCCATCAAGTTCGTGAGAGCTTTACTAACTAGTTTTCCCATAACAAGCAAACATTTTATTCGGAAGAAAACAAGGCATAATGAAAATGCACGGGAGTAGCAAATGATGCTAATAGGTAGGTATGGTGGACACTTTGGAAATATTTTGTTTAGGGAGTTGGAAACATGAGTAAAACACTCAGTGGAAGTGAAGGCTAGCAATAGTAAGGGAGCGACAAACGAGAGAGCAATAATGGCCATAATCATGCAGAGCGACAAAACATCATTGATCAACGCATAAAGTGATACTACAAGTTGAAAACTAAAGGATCATAAAGGCTTATGGTGACTTGAGATAGTCATAACATGGTGTGAGCATGCGCCAAGTCAACCCAAATAAAGCATCACAGGAGAATACCACTATACTTATGCTTTAATATGCTAAAACAATGCATGATTCATCCAAGGCACATTAAGCAATATCAATTGTTTATAACAAGTCATGCTACAGCAAAGAATACTAAGCATAAAGCCAAAACAATATCAAGCATGGCATGACAAAGCATAGGCCACAATCAAAAACAAGCTCTCTTTACCACTTAAGCATGAGCTTTCCTACTCTTTTCCAAACCAAACCAAACCAAACTATTTGAACATCAATGCATGAAAGAGGAGGTCCACCCAATTTATTCAGCAAACTAAGCAAACCACGCAACCTAAAAAACAAAAACGAAAACGAAAAATAAGACGCTCCAAGAACAACACAACTATGCATGAAACAATAAAAATGAAGTGTTTGGAAGAAACCTGGGATTTTTATTGATGAAGAAGGGGATGCCTTGGGCATCCCCAAGCTTTGACGCTTGTACTTCTTGGATATTTCTTGGGGTGACACGCGTGGCATCCCCAAGCTTGAGCTTTAGTCCATCCTTCATCTCATTACTCATTCCTTCCATACACCTGAATTTTTTCCTTCATACAAAACTTCACACAATCTTTATTAGCAACATTAGTGCACTCAAGATAAATAAGTCTTATGGTTCAGCTATAACACCAAATAAACTTCCATTAGAACACTAGCTATTGTAGCACTTCCCTCAAAAAGCTCAACTCCCCAAAAGAACTCAAAAAGGAACCAACAAGAAGCAAATGCAAATAATGGCAGAAATCTGTCAAAACAGACCAGCAGGTAAAGACGAATTTTTTCGAAGACCTTCTGTTGCTCAAATCAAAAAGTGTTGAACTAACGAAAGTTAGATACAACCTGGGGCAGAAGCACAAAAATTCATGCCTCAAAAAGACGTTCAGAGATTTTACACGAATTTTTATGGTGAAGCACAGAAATCTGTTTCGGGACAGCAACTTTCCCAATCATTACTTCACTCTCATTAGAGGTTACTCTTGGCACAAAAGGCAAAAAAAAGGATAAGGAGCGGTTATTACTAAAGTAATAACTTCCAATACTCATCTAAAACTTTTGGGTTATCTCCCAATAAGTACTTTTCTTTAACGCCTTTAAGTTAGGCATAAGCAAAAACAAAAATGGATAGAATAGAAGTGAGCGGAGATAATCATGGTGAAAACATTGTTTTATTCAATGAAATCCTTTTGTTAACAAGGTTGATCAGGTCTTGTTACCAAAACAATTACATATGAGACAACACTTTTTATTCCACTAATGATTATGTTACCTCAACCTTGATAGCAATGGTCCCAATCATAATAGTTTCAAATTTTTCTCTTGGTATGGGACAATATATTTCTCCAACTTGAATGCCTTCAACATGTTCAACTGAATTCAAACCATAAGTCCTTTCAATCTTCTTGGGGAAATAGACAGTATGTTCCTTGTCATTAACATTGAAGGTCACCTTCCCTTGATTACAATAAATAACAGCTCCTGCAGTATTTAAGAAAAGGTCTCCCAAGAATAATAGACATATTATCATCTTCAGGCATAAAAAGTTTGAGAGGAGGCTCTCATAAGAAATAAGAGTTGAAGTAAAAGAGAGCATCAAGAAGCAAATTCAAAACACATTTAAGTCTAACCCACTTCCTATGCATAGGAATCATGTAAGCAAATAAATTCGCAAAGAACAAAGTGACAGTCATAGGAAGATAAAACAAGAGTGACTTCAAAACTTTCAGCACATAGAGAGGTGTTTCAATACCAGGAAAACTTCTACCACCATATTTTCCTCTCTCAAAATAATTTTCAGTAGCCTCATGAATAAACTCAACAATATAACTATCACATAAAGCATGCTCTTCATGATCTACAAGCACTAGAGCTTTATTATAAACATTTTCAAAAGAAACCTCGGGAACATAACATTCATCCTCCTTTAGTAAGCATGGAGGACAATCAAATAATGTAAGGGATAAAGAGTTACTCTCATTAGAAGGTAGGCATGGGTAGCTAATCCATTCTTCCTCCTTTTGTTCATCACTCTCCTCCTCTTTTTCATCTAATGAGATTTCAGGTTCATCAATTTTTTCTTCCATAGGAGCCTACAAGGCATTAGTCTCTTCCATAGCGTCCTGCAAGGCATAGTCTCTTGCATTTGTGGAAAGCATCTATTAAAATATTCAAGGATATAGATATTTTCATCCTTGTAATTATCAAAGAAAAATTTAAGTATACCATAAACCTCATACTTATAAGGTGAATCATCAATATTTTCAAGCAAACTAGCAAGTTCAAAAGCACCCTTCCAAGCAATAAATTCTTCAATTTGTTCCACATCATAAAAGTCATAAATTCCTTTAGCATAGGAAGATATGGTATCATTATCACTATGCTCACATTGAAAAGGGAGGTGTTTATACCTCTTTCTACAACAAGACTCATCACAGCAATAAGTAACGTTATAAGTAGAGCACACGTTTCTAGCAATGGTACACAATCTATCAATTTATTCCCATAAGTGTTTCCCTTTTTGTGACAAGCGGTGTTCCTTATAATAATATTTTTGATCTTCCGTGAACCCACCTTGCCAATAAGCTTCAGTTTCAAAGAAACCAACCATTGACAACAAGCATGACAAAGCAAGACAATAACAGACCAACGAAAATAACAACTAGAGTAGGAACTAATTTTTTTTGTATTTTTTATAAAGAAACAAGCAAACAAGAAGAAAATAAACTTAGCTTGAACAATAGTGAATCCAAGTGGACTTGATAAATAAAGCTATGGTCCCTGGCAACGGCGCCAGAAAATAGTCTTGATGACCCACAAGTATAGAGGGTGTATCGCAGTATTTTCGAGGGAAGTGAAACCCAATTTATTGATTCGACACAAGGGGAGCCAAAGAATATTTATAAGCCTGAACAACTGAGTTGTCAATTCATCTGCACCTAGAGACAATCTTGCTCACAGCAGTTTATCAGTAGCAACAGTTTTGTAGTAGGAATAGTAAAGCAGTAGCAGTAGTAAAGCAAAGACAATAGTAACAAAAGCAGTAAACAGTGGGATTCGAGTGCGGTAGGCATTGTTGGAGATATGCCCAAGAGGCAATAATAAAGTGGTTATTATTATATCTTTATGTTTATGATAAATGTTTACATCCCATGCTATAATTGTATTAACCGGAAACATTAATACTTGTGTGTTTTGTAAACATAAAAGAGTCCCTAGTAAGCCTCTTGTTAAACTAGCTTGTTGATTAATGGATGATCATGGTTTCCTGATCATGGACATTGGATGTCGTTAATAACAAGATCATATCATTAGGAGAATGATGTGATGGACACAGACCCATAGTAAGCGTAGCATAAGATCAAGTCATTAAGTTCGTATTGCTGTAAGCTTTCAAATACATAGTAACCTAATCCTTCGACCATGAGGTTATGTTAATCACCGTCACCGGATGGGTACTTTGATGACATCAAACGCCGCTTCGTAACTGGGCGGTTATAAAGGTGTCATTGGGTATTCTGAAAGTATGTGTTGAAGCGCATAGACACCAAGATTGGGATTTGTCCATCCATATGACGGATAGATATACTCTGGGCCCTCTCGGTGGAATGTCATCTAGATAGCTTGCAAGCATGTGACTGGGTCACAAGGGATGACATAACATGGAACGAATAAAGAGTACTTATCGATGTGAGGAAGAACTAGGTATGAAGATACCGACGATCAAACCTCGGATAAGTAGAATATCGCGAGACAAAGGGAATTGGTTTCGTATGTTAATTGGTTCAATCTATCACGAAGTAATCGTTGAGTATGTGGGAGCCGTTATGGATCTCCAGATCCCGCTGATGGTTATTGATGGGAGAGGTGTCTTCATCATGTCTGCATATTCATGAACCGTAGGGTGACACACTTAAGGTTCGAAGTTGGTTTAAGTAGATATGGAATTTGCGTTGGAGACCGAATGTTGTTCGGAGTCTCGGAATGGATCCGGGACATCACGAGGAGATCCGGAATGGTCCGGAGAATAAGATTCATATATTGGGAATCATTTTCTAAGTTAGGAAATGTTCCGGAGTGTTTGTATGGAGATTCTAGAAGGTTTCGGACTGTTCTGGAAGGTTCTAGAGGATTTCTTGGAGTTTACTTGAAAACCAAGAAAGGATCAAGGGAGTCCAAGTGGGGCTCGACACGGATTCGTGGGGAGGAGGATTCCTCCCCTTCCCACCTTGACCCAAGGAGGGGAGTCCTACTAGGACTCCCCCTCCCCAGGCGCGCCTCCCTCCTTTAATTAGAAGGGAGGGGCGCCCCCTCTTGCCCTGGCTCTCACAACTCCCAATCTCTGCCGCCTCTCTCCTCCACCTTTCTTCTGCACAGGCATAGGCAAAGCCCTGCAGAATTCTCATCTCCACCACCACCACCACCACGCCGTCGTGCTGCTGGGATTCTGTAGAGAAGATCTACTACCTCCGCTGCTCGCTGGAACGGGGAGAGGAAGGTCAGCTTCGACTCCGCATGTGTGACCGTCTGCGGAAGTGCTGCCGAGCATGGCCTAGGATCGTCCACACAATCTTGAGATCGGCAAGTGATCGACTACATCATCCACGAGATCTAATCTCGTTAACGCTTTCGGTTCTACGAGGGTTAGTACCGATCTATCTCGTTGCTCATGTCTAGTAGATTAGATCTTGGCTTTTATCTAGATTAGATCTGGGTTTTGTTCGTTCTTGCGGTAGAAATTTTTTGTTTTCCATGCCACGAACCCATCAGTGGTATCAGAGCCTTGTCTATGCGTAGATCTGTTGCACGAGTAGAACACAATGATGTTGTGGGCGTTGGTGCTCGTGCCGTCTTTTGCTATTTGTGTACTTTGCATCTTGCGGTATGGTGGGATGAAGCGACTCGGGCTAACATTACATGTCATCGCACATGAGACTTGCTCCACGCTTGACGTGCAACTTTCTTTGCACAAGTGGTGTTGCGGGTGTCTGTCTCTCCCATCATAGTATAGATCCAATCTATACTTTGCACTTGATAGCACTTGTATCAACGTTGTGGTTCAGTTTCGTAGGTAAGATCCGTTCTTAGTCGAAAGCCCCAAGCCACGTAAAACTTCCAAAGAAAATTAGAGGCATCTAACTTGTTTTTGCAGGGGTTTTGTGATGTGATATGGCCTTCATGTGATTGTGATTGTATTTGATGTATGCAATGATCCTTGTTGTAATATGGCAACGGCGTGAAGCCTAATGGTTGTCTTTAATTCTGTTAAGACCTGCGTGTCTATTCATCTTGTAATAGCTTTATTCCAAGTAGTTGTAATAGTTGTTGGTGATGATGGACAACCATGAAGCGGTGCCACGGACCTTGACGCAATGCTGGTGATGATGGAGATCATGTCCGTGCTTTGGAGATGGAGATCGAAGGCATAAGAAGAAAGGGCCATATCATATCACACTAATTATGAATTGCCTGTGATGTTAATCCTTTATGCATCTTGTATTGCTTAGCCCATGATGGTAGCATTATAAGATGATCCCTCTCACTAAATATCAAGTAATAAAGTGTTCGTCCTTAGTTGGCACCGTTGCTAAGACTCGTCGTTTCGAAGCATCTCGTGATGATCGGGTGTGATAGACTCTATGTGTGCATACAACGGGTGCAAGCCAGATTTGCACATGCGGAAACTAAGGTTAATCTTGACGAGCCTAGCATGTACAGACATGGTCTCGGAACACGGAATACCGAAAGGTAGAGCATGAGTCATATGATTGATATGATGAACATGAAGATTGTTCGCCGATGAAACTACATCATCTCACGTGATGATCGGACTTGGTGTAGTGGATTTGGTTCGTGTAATCACTAAAAACAACTCGAGGTATGTTGTTTTGAGTGGGAGTTTATTTGTAATTTGGATTAGTCAAACTCAATTTATCATAAACACAATCAAAGTGAATTTGCATAGTTTGTTGTAGTCATTGGCATCCGTTCACCACCTTACGCTTAGTTATAGTTGAGATAGTAGAACTATAGAAATTCTGGATATTTGCCTTACGAACTGGTATCGTATTGTTTTGAGTGTCAATCTAAAGTTTAAAAGTCATATTGCAAACTTTCAGCAAATTCTGTTTACTCTGTGAAGTTTAATAAACAGTATTAAATCAAGAGTAACAATTCTAGTGTTAGTATCTAATGTATCATGTTTGCCTCCAAGATTCTTGATACTCAAAAGATTGTTTTTTAATATCAAGTTTATCTAAGAGCTGAAACCAACGTTTCAGAAACCATCATATGTGAAAGGTATTGTGATATCTAAAACAATGTGTTGGTTACAACATGATAGATTATATTTCCTCATATTTGATGAGAATTTGTGAAGGTTGGAGACGCTAGTCGTCCTAATCCTCCAAAAGGTTTTGGAAAAGAAACATTATACTCGCAATTCACCTTTATAAGCTATAGTAGCTTGATCATGAAAGTTGTCATGATAAGGATGAATAGAAGATGTAAGTAAAATGTTTACTACACTAAAAGATTACTAAAGAATGGAATTTTGAAAGAATGCCAAACATTTGATGAAGGTGATCCACTTCAAAGTGCAAGTCCAAAGGTATTAGTATTTGACTATACACACTTTGTACTATGTGTCATGTGAATGACACCACTATTGATGTTCATAGATTCTTTTAAAAGAAAAGGAATTGTTGAAAGAGAATCTACAAAATATTTGGCAGAAAAGAAAATATTGGAGATATCCAACTTAGGTATATAGAAGATACATGTTATGGCTGTATTCCTTGGTTGTTAAACAATGTGGTTCTGCGGTATTGAATACCGAATTGGTTGGTATGAAGTGTCATACAGGACAACACAATTCATGAACTGCAATGGCCTAAGTAACTAGCAAGAGAATATGTGATGATGTTCATCGAAAACAAACAAAGGGTTGTTGTGTTGCTCGTTAACATCAAAGCTTACCTTCAAGATTTGTTTCAATAATTGTTATTTTGATCAGGTATTATGACGACAAAAGGTTGTTCAAATAATTACCGTATTCCATAATAGATGGATGATTTACAAATCTCGTTGGAGAAATCACATCCATAAAACTAATGCTAAAATGTCGAAAGACAAATGATTGAAAGATCACTTGTGAAGTGACATCGCCATTTAAATTATATTTAAAAGGATACATGAAGAAACTCCATGTTGATGGATTTTTGGAGTCTTTGATTTTGATCAAATGACGCTTGTGATACTTTCCTGGAGATAATTAAAACTCCGTTCATAGGCCAAAAGAGGAACGGACGACTAACTGATTGGAATTTGTACATATTGATGTATATAGTCCATTATGTGTAGTATAGGCGATGGATTTCAACTTCATATGCTTTATCTGAAGATTTGAGTGAGTATATGTATATACTTACTCAATAAGGAAGAAGTATGAAACATTTGAAAATGTTCAAAGACTTTCAAGATGAAGTGGAAAATTATTGTAACAAGAAAATAAAAAGTTTATGATTGGATCATAAAGAAAGATGTTTGAGTTACAAGTTTAGCAAAACACCTAAGATTTGAGGAATCGTTCCATGGATTTGCATTTCCCAAAACACCATAGGAGTATGGACTGTTCGAGATATGTAATGAAACCTTGTTTGACATGGTAAGATCAAAGGTGTCATTTATAAAACGACCATTATATTTTAAAGATTAAAGCTTTAGTGACTACCGCTTTTACACTGAAAAGAGCTCCATCGTGATCCGTTGAAATGACACCATATAAGTCATGGTTTGGGATAAAACCCAGGTTGTCCTTTCTTAAATTTTTGGTATGCTAGGCATAAGTAAAATGTTTACAACCAAAGACGGATGAGCATGTCTTTGTAGGTTATTTCGAATAACCATTGGGTATTCCTCCATAACACCGAAGACAAAAGTGTTTGTCACTTAGAATGTTGAGTTTCTTGAGAAGGAATTTTTGGTGAAAAGTTAAGTGGGAGGACAATAGAACTTTGACAAGGTTGTTGAACCTAGGCTAATATGTGCTGAGTTGCGCAGCATCGGTAAGTGTCCCGGAGGCAGCAACAATGCTCATGGCTCACGTGCCTCAAAGGTTGTGGTCATGGAGATCTAAGTTCCCATTGAACCAAGTTGGTCGGGTAAGTAATCAAATGCCAAGATTTAAGAGTTAAATCATTGCTGTTTGACAATGATGAACCGACTACATGCAAAGAAGCAATGATGGGCCCTGACATTGTTATGTGGCTTGAAGCCATAAAATCCGTGATAATTCCATACACGAGAAATCAAGCTTTGAATTTGAAAGACCCTCTGGAAAGGTGCAAGACCTTACAGTCGTATATGGATCTATAAAGAAATAGACATGGATGTTTCACATCTATGAAATAGTCGACATGTCGGAAAGAGTTTACGACAATGTTCAAGGAATTGACTATGATAAGATTTTATCTTTCATAGCGATATTTAGTATGGACGGATTAATGTAGCAACCACTACATATATTTTGGTATATGGTAGTTGAACAAACAAAACAAGTTCTTCTAATAGAATGGTTACCTACGATGTGTCCATGACACGATCCAAAGGGTTTTGTTAATTCAAAGGATGCTAAAAGAGTATGCAAAACTTCAATGGTTGAAGTGAGCATCGCGGAGTTGGAATCTTCACCGTGATGAAACCGTTAAAAGGTTTAATTGCATCAGAGACGGTGAAGATGCTTGCATTTTTGCAAGAAATTAAGTGGGAGCGCTAAGACATATTTCTAATACATTATGTGAAAGACATATCGTTGATTAGAAATGATGTATCTTTTATTGACACAGGTTAAGAATTTCATTTCGATGAAAAAATTAGGCATAACCCAAGAATTAGGCATCAATGTCTATATGGATAGATTGAGGCGCTAATATGGTTTTGCCAAATGTACATAGATAAGATGTTGAATGAGTTCAATATGGAAACAACAAGAAAGGTTCTTGACTCACGGAAAGGACTGAATCAAGATTCAAGTGTATTGACACTAGATTCAAGTGTTTTGACACTTGGTGAAATCACAAGAATATTTTGATCAATCATTCTTTGAGATGTACACATCCAGATATGTCCTATGCTCTAAATGTTGTGAGCATATACCAGAATGACTCATAAGATAATCATTGGACAATAGTAGGGATATTCCTATGATCTTTGGAAGAACTAAGAATATATTACTTATATAGTGGTGACAAATAGTTCATTGTAAATTGCTACATTGATACTAGTTTTGTCACAAATTAAGTTTATCTCAATTTAAACTATTGGTGGCACAATGTAATAGAAAGGAAGTTCTATAACGGTTTTGGTTGAGTACCAAAGTTAAAACATTGTGACAGATACTACAACAAAAGGCTAAGTATGTGACTACTATTGTAGTAGCAAATGAGGGCATTTTCGTCAAGTAGTTTGTTATCAAACTAGGTGTGGTTCATAGCGGGATAATACTATGAAGATACATTGTATGACAATTGTATCAACATGATTTAATCCCAAGGAACTAAAGGTCTCACCAAAGGACCAAATTTATATGAATGCCATCTCATTGGAGAATGAGTAATGGGTAGAGACGCAAGGACATGCAAATACACACGGACCTGTAAGTGTCAGATCCGAAGATTATGTTTACCACTAGCAATAGTGTCTATACAACACCAGAAAGCCATAGGTGTTGAATGCACAAGTTTTTAACTAGATTATTGACTCTAGTGCAAGTGGGAGACTGTTGGAGATATGCCCAAGAGGCAATAATAAAGTGGTTATTATTATATCTTTATGTTTATGATAAATGTTTACATCCCATGCTATAATTGTATTAACCGGAAACATTAATACTTGTGTGTTTTGTAAACATAAAAGAGTCCCTAGTAAGCCTCTTGTTAAACTAGCTTGTTGATTAATGGATGATCATGGTTTCCTGATCATGGACATTGGATGTCGTTAATAACAAGATCATATCATTAGGAGAATGATGTGATGGACACACACCCATAGTAAGCATAGCATAAGATCAAGTCATTAAGTTCGTATTGCTATAAGCTTTCAAATACATAGTAACCTAATCCTTCGACCATGAGGTTATGTTAATCACCGTCACCGGATGGGTACTTTGATGACATCAAAGCGCTTAAATCGGGCGGTTATAAAGGTGTCATTGGGTATTCTGAAAGTATGTGTTGAAGCGCATAGACACCAAGATTGGGATTTGTCCATCCATATGACGGATATATATACTCTGGGCCCTCTCGGTGGAATGTCATCTAGATAGCTTGCAAGCATGTGACTGGGTCACAAGGGATGACATAACATGGAACGAGTAAAGAGTACTTATCGATGTGAGGAAGAACTAGGTATGAAGATACCGACGATCAAACCTCGGATAAGTAGAATATCGTGAGACAAAGGAATTAGTTTCAGATGTTAATTGGTTCAATCGATCACGAAGTAATCGTTGAGTATGTGGAGCCGTTATGGATCTCCAGATCCCGCTGATGGTTATTGATGGGAGAGGTGTCTTCATCATGTCTGCATATTCACGAACCGTAGGGTGACACACTTAAGGTTCAAAGTTGGTTTAAGTAGATATGGAATTTGTGTTGGAGACCGAATGTTGTTCGGAGTCTCGGAATGGATCCGGGACATCACGAGGAGATCCGGAATGGTCCGGAGAATAAGATTCATATATTGGGAATCATTTTCTAAGTTAGGAAATGTTAGGATTGTTTTATGGAGATTCTAGAAGGTTTGACTGTTACGGAAGGTTCTAGAGGATTTCTTGGAGTTTACTTGAAAACCAAGAAAGGATCAAGGGAGTCCAAGTGGGTCTAGAACGGATTAGGTGGGAGGAGGATTCTCCCCCTTCCCTTGGCCCAAGGAGGGAGTCCTACTAGGACTCCCCCTCAGCGCCTCCCTCCTTTAATTAGAAGGAGGCGCCCCTCTTGCCCAGCTCTCACAACTCCCAATCTCTGCCTCTCTCCTCCACCTTTCTTACCTTGCAGGCATAGGCGAAGCCTGCAGAATTCTCATCTCCACCACCACTGCGCCGTCGTCTTTGCTGGGATTCCGTGGAGAAGATCTACTACCTCCATGCTCCTTTGGAGCAGGGAGAGGAAGGTCTGCCGACTCATGCGTGTGACCGTCTGCGGAAGCGCTGCCGAAACGCAGCGCCGGAAGGAACGTCCACACAATCTTGAGATCGGCAAGTGATCGACTACATCATCCACGAGATCTTATCTCGTTAACGCTTTCGGTTCTACAAGGGTTAGTACCGATCTATCTCGTTGCTCATGTCTAGTAGATTAGATCTTGGCTTTTATCTAGATTAGATCTGGGTTTTGTTCGTTCTTGCGGTAGAAATTTTTTGTTTTCCATGCCACGAACCCATCAGGCATAGGGATGGATGGACGGGCGTTGCATGGACAAGACAATCCACATAGCAATCAGCATAAGGCAATTGCAGATAAATCAGATAAAGCATCCAAGTACTAGACAATCCTAGGCATGTGTTCCATATATAGTCATACGTGCTCGCAATGAGAACTTGCACAACATCTTTTGTCCTGCCTGCCCGTTTGCAGCGGGGCCTCTAGGGAACTACTGGCAATTAAGGTGCTCTAATAGAGCACCGGAGCAAAGCATTAACACTCCGTGAACACATGTGATCCTCACATCAAAGCCTTTCCCTTCCGGTTATCCTGATTTCTGTCACTTCAGGGCCATAGGTTCCGGACAACAACGTGTGTATACAACTTGTAGATACGACCAAGAACAATACTATCATAATGAATCAATAACACGTTAAGATCTGAAATCATGGCACTCGGGCCCTAGTGACAAGCATTAAGCACAACAAGTCGCAACAAAGTCATAAAGCACTAATAAAAGATACTAGGCACCATGCCCTAACAATCTGATGCCATTACATGGACGATCTCATCCAATCCCTACCATCCCCATAGCCTACAGCGGGGGATTACTCACTCATAGATGGGGGAAACATGGATGGTCGATGGAGATCGATGGTGATGGCTCCGGAGGCACTTCTCCGTCCCAACAGGGTGCCGGAACAGAGACTTTCTGTCCCCCGAATCTCCCCTTTGGTGGTGGCGGCGCAGCGGAACTTTTCGTGGAAAAATGTCGAACCCCCTTGAGTTTTTAGGTCAGAAGGCTTCTTATAGGCGAAGAGGGAGACCGAGGGGGTGCCTGGGGCCACCACACCATGCCCTGGCGCGACCAGGCCCAGCCCGCGCCTGGGGGGTGTGGCCAGCCCCTGGCCCTCCTCCGTCTCGTATCCTGGCTCCTGGAGTCTTCTGGAAAAATAGGCACTTTGGCTTTTGTCCCGTCCAATTCCGAGAATATTCATTTTCTATTCCTGGAACCAAAAACAGCAGAAAACAGGCAGCTGGCACTATGGCTCTTGTTAATAGGTTAGTCCAAGAAATCATATGAAAAGTACTCCAAAGTGTGGACAAAACACAAGGAAGTGGATAAAACCAAGCATGGAGCATCAAAAATTATAGATACATTTCCAATGTATCAGTGGGAAGTAATTTAATATGGTTAGAGAAAGGCTTTTTATTGGTATGATGATTAGTTGTTGAAGCTCTTGCTCTAGTACTTTTAGTTAACCGGGTCTTTCCATGGAAATAATAATGCCAAACAAGTACAATAAGAAAAAGTCTGAAATTTATGACTTGTGTGATGAATGATTGTCTTGAGAGTATACCCTTGATAATACTTAACCCCATAGATATTTTGATAGTCTTGACGACACTTATGAGAGGAGTTGTTTGATTGAAATAAAGTCTAGTGGTAATTGTGATGCATGCCAAAGCTAACCTTGTGGATCAAACGCGATACTAGCTCAAAAAAAAGAGAAAGAGAAAGAAGTGAGACAACTTTGTTCTATGTCTCTAATGCACACCTTTGGGATGCCAACAACTCCGCTAGCTTTTGAATGATCTATGGTATAACCCCAGATTTTGGCTATAATTTGATGATATGAGTGGCAACCGTGTCAATATATGGGTAAAAGTATTGGTATTATCAAAGCTTGTGCAAACACTTGCAAAAGAAACAATCAGTGATCCTTAAAAAAATGAAAGAAAGAAAAAAGATAGCTATGAGGATCCACATCACAAGTCCTTGGCATGGTCTCATTACCACTTTACGAATTTTTCTTGAAAGACAATGATTGGATTAGAAGTTTTTTAGTTAGACTTGATTTATTGATGTGGGTGTAAATAAGACACTTCATTGTTATACTACTTGGGACATGAAACTCTCTTACTCAATTATGCTATTCCAACATCCTAGTGTTCCTTGGCAAGCTGAGAGTTAATTAGAGGAATTGGATTGATTGCTACACTTCTAGTTACTTATACTTATATTAAACTTTACTTTGATTATCTTGATTTACCGAAGCTTGTATGGTATTCTTGTCATCTCTCTAACTTTGATAAGCTTCGTAGATGAATGAAGTGTTGAGCACATACGACTACCGACGGTAAGTGAATTCTTATTCTCTTTGTTTCAAGTTTAAACGTTGAATTCCTTATAGTTCTTTTGGTTCTTCTTGCTCGAGGAAGATCAAGGTTTGAGCTTTGGAGAAGTTGATGGCTCCGAGTTTTTCCATCTTCTACTACGTTTAAATGTTGTTTTTGGTCAAGCAATTACCAAAGAAACTCTCTAATCTTGCCACAAATGACTAATAATTGCAAAGATATGCAAATCCCTTCTTTGATTTATATTATGCAGGAAATCACAGATTTTAATGCGAAATAAGGAGTCATAATGAAGGATTTTGAGGAATTACATACGACCAAGTAATTGGAGAGGTGTTTTAGGGCGTCTCAAGCCTAATGACCACTAGTACGGCCGCGGTCCGCCCGTACTGCCCGCCCGTACCAAGTGGCAACGCCTTCATTTCGTCAAACCCTATAACTTTTCTAAGACTCCTATAAATTTTGAGGCTCCAACCGCCGGCCAGAGAGCCTCCATTTCTCAGATTGCATCACAACACCACCAAAGGAGATCCACACCATTGTTCATCCATTATTCATCCATTGTTCATCACTTCCCCCATCCATCCATCTGTAGGGGTTCTGCGTATGAAAACAATAAAAATTTACCCTATGCCCCTGAACCCCTGATGTTGCCAGGACCTATCTATTAGTAATACAGTAAAGGGAGGGGATTTTCTCGAACTTA
Organism: Avena insularis; assembly: GCA_023614405.1. Lineage (NCBI taxonomy): Eukaryota > Viridiplantae > Streptophyta > Magnoliopsida > Poales > Poaceae > Avena > Avena insularis. The sequence continues at coordinate 400,779,354 of CM042688.1, read as the reverse complement.
CCCTTGAAGACCGAAAAGCATTATCAATGCTCAGGAGAGCGTGGTTGATGTAGACGAGACGAAGCCGACCTCAAGGTCGTGATGAAGTCCTTGTGCTCCCGTGGCTCCAACGACTTGAGTGCCTCAAGTGCGACACCTCGCGGGGAGTTACACACGCCCAGTGTCTGACGATGACTCCCGCTTCCCCGATCCAGCAGCAGTTGCGGAAGTAGAGCTCCTGGATTCGAATCCCGCAGCGCGACGGCGCTCTGCGGTGAAGATGTCTCTCGTTCGCGCAGTCCGAGCTTGGGACCACGGTCACGAGAGAGAGGGGGAGAGAGAGAAAATATCAATTGGAGGTCCTCCCAACAGTGAGAAGACCTTTATTGATTATTGTGTGTATTTATCTGGCCAAATACCCCCACTATATATAGGGGGAGGGGAGGTACTACCTCCCTCGAAGTCCCGAGGTGGGACTAAAGGAGAGGAGGGGGAGGGGGAGGCGCCGCCCGCCACCCCCTCATGGGCCCCATGTGGGGGGCTGGCCCAATAGGGCCGCTGGCCACCCCCTTGGCCCCTTCCTCCTCTTGCCTTTCCCTAATAGGCCCTCTCCCCTTCGGGAATTGGCCCATTAAGCCTTTGACCTTTTAAATTGATTTTATCTTTATTAAATAATTATGAATAAATGATTAAATCAATATTTAACATTAATTCACATACTATTCAACCTCTATGGTTATGGAACACTTCCACCTCCACTCCGGACATCCTCCGGACTTACCGAAACCCTTCCGATTTTCTCTCTACAATTCTTCGGCGATTCTTCCGATCCTATAAACACTCTCTAAGCATCATCAAGCCCTTAAGCGTGATACCCCACGGTTCGGGAACACTCTAGACATGGTCGGGACACTCCCGCACCAATGATCAACAGAGGGACCTGGATGGCCATGTGACCCCTATGCGTTCCACGAAGATCTTTCGTTGTTTGAACCGGGACAGTTGAAGGATCACAGATGTCGCCTAGAGGGGGGTGAATAGGCGATTAAAACTTCTACGAGATGGGCTTAACAAAGGCGGAATAAAACTAGCGATTTCTTTTGTTAAGCACAAAGCCTAGATATACTAAGGTTCACCTATGTGCACCAACAACTAATGCTAAGCAAGATAAGCAACAATGTGATAGCAAGATAAATACTTCAAGCACGAAGGCTATCGCAATGTAAATTGCATAAGTAAAGAGCTCGGGTATAGAGATAACCGAGGCACACGGGGACGACCGTATTTTACCGAGTTCCTCCCAACAAGGGAGTATGTCTCGTTGGAGGGGTGGGCGGTACTAAGACCACCAACGCCACCAAGCCCTCACCCTATTCTCCCGAGTACCCACCACGCGGGCAAGCACCCGTTCCACTATGGGACACTTAAGGGTGGTCACCAAACCCGTACAAAATTGGGGCTATCTCCACAACTTAATTGGAGGCTCCCAATAATCGCCACCAAGGCCTCAATCTTGGGGGAGATTCACAACTTAATTGAAGACCCCAAGCACACGCCACAAAGGCTACACAACCATCTAGGGTTCCAAGAACCCAAGAGGGACAAGCAACGATGAATATCACCGAACAAATCCTCCAGAGAGAACACACACTGATGCACCAAATGCAAAAGGCAAGAACACCACAAAGATGCTCCACAACTTCACTCTCAAATTCCAATAAGGCTACTAAAGCACTTGGGGGAATAAGAGAGGAAGAACACAAAAGGGGATCACAAAAAGCCCCAAAGATCTAGATCCCAAAGATTCACTCACAAAGAGTGGATTTGGTTTGGTCAAGATGTGGATCTAGATCTCCTCTATCTACCCCTCAAATATTGGCAAGAATCAATGGAGGAGGAAGAAGAAGGAAGAAATCAAGCTCAAGGATGTGTCAAAGAAAAGGCAAAGGCTTGTCAAAAGATACAGGAAGAACTAATAAAAATGGATAAAGGGCTATTTATAGAGGCTCCAAAAAACTGCCCGTTGGGGCCAGAAAATGGCCTGGTCCGGTAGTACTGGAATGGGCCGGTACTACCGGATCCCACCCAGGCGAGCGAACAGCAGCAGCAAGGCAGCCAGGTCAACACTGGCGGAGCGTGACGGCATGCGCGGGGGTTCGGTGGGAGGCCAGCCAGCTAGCAATGACGAGAGCGAGAGAACAACGACGCGAGGAGGCGAGCAACTGGCTGGGGTGGCGGCTGGGCTGGTGGCTGGTCAAGCGTGGGGTGAGCCGGCGTGTGCGAAGCCAATGACGGCGAGATCAGAGGCGAGAAGAGCAGGAGTGGGAAGAAGGGACCTGGGCGGGGCGCTGGGCTGGGTGTTGGCTGGGCCGGCCGGTAGTACCGGTTGGCCGGCCCGGTACTACCGCCAGCCAGTAGCACCGCCAGCCTACACTGTGCACAGGGCAGGCAAGCGCGGTCGAGGGCAGGCGGTACCAGGCCAGTGATGGCTACCTCAGAAAACCTTTTCCTTTTTCAATTAAAACAAAAGGCAAATACCCCGAAATCCATAACTTGGGCTAGGAGACTCTGATTGACTCGAATCCAATTGCGTTGGAAAGAGGACAACAAGAGCTACCCAACTAAAAGTGGAAATATTGAATATCACCAAGTGAGAAAGTATCAAGTAGTATAATGTGAGACACCTCACTCAGTGAGACTCTGAAAAACCACCGAGATCAAAATCGCAACAAGATATAAAAGGGGGATCCGATTTTGATGAACAAGATCTTGCTATGGAGATTACCACAAGCTCTATATCCTCACATGGATAAGGCAAATAGACAACCAAATATGATGATGCAAGTATGCAAAGGTTTGAGCTCTCTCCGAACGATATGATCGAGATATTCCCGCGAGAGCCTCTCTTGATAGTACGGCTATCTATCCTAAACCCGGTCAACACGAGACCGGCAAAAGGGAAAAACCTATCAAGAATACCTTTGCCTTGATCATCCTTTGGCCTTGTATTCATCGATCCATAAACACCAAGGATGGCAAGCACCAAACATGAGATCTTCTAGGGATGGCGCATATTGGGCTTCCACAACGCATCTTCTTCTTCTTCTTCATTTCATCAACCTTGAAGCCAACACATGCTCTAAGCGATGCCAATGGACAATTCCTACAAGTACAACTTAATACACACATTAGTCCATAAAGATTGTCATTAATTACCAAAACCACACATGGGGGCCCACATGCTCTTTCAATCTCCCCCATTTTGGTAATTGATGACAATCCCTTTGAGAGGGTTTATATAATGAATTTAATTAATAAAATGGTAACCCCAATATCAAATACTACAAATAAGTATGTGATAATGGTACCACCACAATATGGAGAGCAAACTCCCCCACAATCTATGCAAGTGTGATGAACTTGAATTTCATTGCATATATTGCCAATCATTATCATTGGAGTTTCCTCTATATATCACATGCTAAGAAACACAAAGATGCAAGAGCATGAAAGGCAAATGCTTAAGAACAAAATAAAAGCAAGAACCAACTTCCCTTAAACCCTCTAAAACTTCTCCCCCATTGGCATCGATTGCCGAAATGGGTGACAAGTTCTAGAAGGCCAATAAAGTTATAATTTCTCCAAAGGTGTGCATTCGCACAAATTCAATGATGAATACTTGGGAGGAAGTAACACTATATTGAGGATCCAAAGATTGCCAAAGAAAAAAATAAACTAAGCATCAACAAATGACGCAAGCAACCACAAGATCCAAAAGAACCAAATGGAAACAACAAATGATACCAAATGAACAAAACAAGATGTTATGATAAGATCAAAAGTGTGTTTTAAATTAAAATAGAGAAGCTCCCCAAGATTTGTGCACAAATAGAATAGTTGCATTTGAATATATTATGCACAAATATGGCATCCTTGCTCCCCCATAAGCATTTAAAACACAACAAACGAGAAAGAAGTCAAATGAGCATTCTTAAATGAATTAGAGGAGATCCCCAAAGATTATGCACCAATTATAATAATTATATTTGGAACAAAGTGCATGATCATGGAATCCTCACTCATCCATATTCATTTAACAATACAAGGCATGAGAGAATAAATATGAGTGACCTAAGATGCAAACAAAAGGAACAAGCACTCATAGGCAAATAAATTTGGAAGCCACCGTAGAATAAAAAAGAAATAAAAGGTGGTATCCTAGAAATAAAAAAACTCAACAAAAATTATCTTCTCTTATGTGTATAAGTTTCTAAGTGGAATGCATCACAAAGACATATGTCCACAAAGAAACATGCACACATAAACAAGATACTCAAGAAAGCATATGAAAACCAAAATGAAGTCACAACACATACCAATAAGATTTTTGCTTGTAAGCATGGCCAAAGGCATAATATTATCTTATTGTTCATTAATGAACTTCAAACACCAACACACTACATATATTCAACAATCACCAAGGGAAAAGGAGATGGTTGAAATATATGGAGAAAGGCAACAAGTATCACAAAGGGAAAATCAACTAGCAAAATCTCACTATTGCACATGAGAGAAGTTGAGGAAAGGATAGGCACTAAAATTGCTAGATTGATATATCTGGGATTGGTGGATCATATGCATGATTTTGTATAGTCCCAATAATATGAACTCATCTCAATTTGCACACACTTGCAATAGGAGGACTCTTAAAACCAAGGCTAGAACCACAATAAATACAAATACACAAATTCATGCTAGAAGGCAACCCACACATGGTTTGAAGCAAGATATATAAGCATGATAGAGAGATACTTGTTACCGAGATATAATTGGTAGGATGTAGAGGATATGAATTCGTAGATCATCCTATAGCTTGACTCCAATTTCCATGAAAGCACCATTTCTTCAAACTTTGAGAGACAAGCATCCAATGTACCTAAACCACATTAAGTACAAAAATGGTCCCCAAACACATTGGGTCCAAAGTAGTTAGTGCAACTACAATACATAGGAGAGACTCCACATAAATATGTGCATATTTATATGAAATTGAATTTCATGCACATCTTAGCCAATTAGGATTTGGTGGAGTTTCCCCTATATATTGGATCTAAGGAAGCAAGCATGCCATAATATGAACATGTAGTAAATATGCATGTGATGACCCACAAGTATAGGGGGTGTATCGCAGTATTTTTGAAGGAAGTGAAACCCAATTTATTGATTCGACACAAGGGGAGCCAAAGATATTTATAAGCCTTAACAACTGAGTTGTCAATTCAGCTGCACCTGGAAACAATCTTGCTCACAATAGTTTATCAGTAGCAACAGTTTTGTAGTAGGAATAGTAAAGCAGCAGCTGTAGTAAAGCAAAGACAATAGTAACAAAAGCAGTAAACAGTGGGATTCGAGTGCGGTAGGCATAGGGATGGATGGACGGGCGTTGCATGGACAAGACAATCCACATAGCAATCAGAACATAGGGCAATTGCAGATAAATAAGATAAAGCACCCATGTACTAGACAATCCTAGGCATGTGTTCCATATATAGTCATATGTGCTCGCAATGAGAACTTGCACAACATCTTTTGTCCTGCCAGCCCGTTTGCAGCGGGGCCTCTAGGGAACTACTGGAAATTAAGGTGCTCCTTTTAATAGAGCACCAGAGCAAAGAATTAACACTCAGTGAACACATGTGATCCTCACATCAAAGCCTTTCCCTTCCGGTTATCCCGATTTCTGTCACTTCGGGGCAATAGGTTCTGGACAACAATGTGTGTATACAACTTGTAGATAAGACCAAGAACAATACTATCATAATGAATCAATAACATGTTCAGATCTGAAATCATGGCACTCAGGCCCTAGTGACAAGCATTAAGCACAACAAGTCGCAACAAAGTCATAAAGCACTAATAGAAGATATTAGGCACCATGCCCTAACAATTTGATGCCATTACATGAACGATCTCATCCAATCCCTACCATCCCCATAGCCTACGGCGGGGTATTACTCACTCATAGAAGGGGGAAACATGGATGGTCGATGGAGAAGCAATGGTGATGATGATGGCGATGATCTCCTCCAATTCCCCGTCCCGGCAGGGTACCAGAACGGAGTTTCTTTTGCTATTTCGTGGAATCTGGTGGTGGCGGTGGAGCAGAACTCCTTCTAGAAAAACGTCGAACCCCCCGAAGTTTTTAGGTCAGAAGGATCCTTATAGGCGAAGAGGGAGACCGAGGGGGTGCCTGGGGGGCCCACACCACCCCGGCGTGGCTTTGGCAGCGCCCGGCCAGCCAGTGGTGTGGCCACCCCGGCTCTTCTCCGCCTCGTATTCAGCTCTGAGTCCTCGGGTGAAATAGGATTTTTGGCATATTTTCCCGGATTTTTCCTGATAGTTGGTTTTCTGCACAAAAAGTAGACACCAAGGCAATTATGCTGAAAACAGCGTCAGTCTGCATTAGTTGTATCCAAATCACACAAGTATGGAGGATAAACAATAGCAAAAGTGTTCGGGAAAGTAGATACGTTTTGGACATATCAACTCCCCCCAAGCTTAGCTTATTGCTTGTCCTCAAGCAATTTAGTTGAAAACTGAGTGCAATAAAAGAACTTTCACGAACACATTTGCTTCATAAGATGTAAATATTCTCAGCAATGTGATCAACTACTTAGACAGTTCATAATAAAGAGTATGCAACTGAGTCTACTTAATAGTCATTGCAAGCTATGAAGAGATTCCAACTCAAGAATAATAAGTAGCATGAGGCACAAACATAAGCAACATTACAATGCTCATAGAAAGGTATGATAGAGTGGCATCTCACTTGCCTTTGATTATGAATATCAAGGCACCTCTGAAGTTCAAGTGATGACTAGAAATAAAGATATCAAGGATACAAGCATCAAAGTCATAACACAAATAATGAAGTAATGGAACAAACACAAAGAATGACAACTATGCTCTCAAGAAGGTGCTCAGAGAATAAATGGAGACTCAACAAGAAAAGGTTTTAAATAATTTGAAAGGCTTCCAAATGCTGAAAGTATGGTACTCGTTAGCTTTGAGCTCTCATTTCCCCTATCGTAAGCATCTTTAATGTGGTTAAGGTGAAAGTGACACAACTAAGAGGATATGCTTGACAAGTTATAAATCAAAGTCTGAAGCCCCTTACTTATGAAGACCGATCCTCATGCTACTCAACTTCAGTCACAAGTAAGCTCTTGTCATTGTAAGTATATATGTATCATAGAGAACCGCCAACGGGGTACCCCTTGCACATGACACGAGAGCTATCCCATAATCAAAATAACAAGGCAAGCAGACAATGAGTATCTCGGTGATCTTTTTATTTAATATATGCACAGATTTTTATTGAGGATGCTTCATAGAATGCTCATTATGGTTATGCTGCAAGTTTCCACCATGATTAGGCATGGCTTAGGCTAGCGGCCTAGGCGTTTCTCTAACATACATACAAACTCCATGATCTTACAAGTTCCACTTTTATTTCACACACCGGGATCCATAAGTAAAAGAACATGATATCAACTAGGTACAAGTACCAATGAAATGTTGAAAGCGGTCCCCATGATACATGGTTCTGCTAACTTCAACTCATAAAGCACAAGCATATATGCAACAAAGAAGGACACAATGGTTCAGGTTTATTAAGTGCAAGAAAATAAAGTGTGCCATCAAGTTCGTGAGAGCTTTACTAACTAACTTTCTCATAACAAGCAAACATTTTATTGGGAAGAAAACAAGGCATATTGAATATGCACGGAAGTAGCAAATGATGCTAATGGGTAGGTATGGTGGACACTTTGGAAATATTTGGTTTAGGGAGTTGGAAACTTGAGTAAAACATACTCAGTGTGAGTGAAGGCTAGCAATAGTAAGGGAGCGACCAATGAGAGAGCAATAGCTGTCATAATCATGCTTGCAACAAAACAGGACTAATCATGGCATGAAAGTGATTCAAGATCCTCAAGGAAAAATAATTCATCAAGGCTTAACTGATTATCACAGTCATGTGCATGCGTGAGCATGTGTCAAGTAAATTCAAATGAAACATTTAGAGGAGGATACCATGGTGTCATACCAATTTATGAATAGAGAAATGCAAGCAAACATTCATAAGACATGCTACAAACTATTAGTGAGCTGGAGCTAATCATAAGAAAGCAAGAACTACTAAGCATCGAAAGATAACATACACCTTACATGAACAGACTAAGCATGCCCACAGTGACGAGTATATGTACAAAAATGAAAACAAATAGAGTTCGTTACCAGCCTCTTACCACGCCTCAAGTTGTCATTAATCCTCATTATTGATCTTCACTTGTGTGGCTTGAATAATAATATGAAACCAATATTCCACTGAGGACTGCTGAACCCTGTAGCAAACTCACAAAACCAAAGAAGAACGACAAATATTTTTGGTGTTTTCGATTTTTAAACAAGAACCAAAAAGGGAAAACAAGCAAAGCAAAATATTTTTGGGTTTTTCGAATAGTTCAAACAAAACAAAAAGGGAAAAACAAAACAAGGCAAAAAGAAGAAGCAAACCAAAAGAGAAACAACAGAAATATTTTTGGTCTTTTTGTGTTTTAGAAAGCAAAAGCAAAAGAAAAACAAAAACTAAAAAGAGAACGAAAACATGATTATACAAAGTACCAACGCAACATGATATGGAGATGAGTGCGGTGTTGGCGTACCCCCCCCCCCAAGCTTAGGCTTTTGGCCCAAGTGGGTATCAATCCCAAGCTGGCCAGGATGAAGTGTCACCCTGGTACGACGAAGAGGTCCCCTCATCCTGGTGCGAGCTCGAGTACGTCCCTCTGTAATGCGCGGAGTAATCATAGGAGGGCACATCATCCTGGTGCTGCTCGTGGAAACCCAGCAAGCGAAGCTTCTCGTCCACCTCCTCCTTGGAGCGTGACCACGGTCTCCTGTGAACACTAAACAAAGAAGGCTGTGGCAAAAGGATCTCCCTTTCATCCCCGTCAGTGAAAAGCATCCTATATACTAGACTGTCCAAGTCAGAAGTAGCAGTGACAAAGTGATGAGCTTTCATAGCAACAAGGTCAAGCCTCTGTGGTGCCAGCATAGCATCATAGGGATCCACTAAAAGACGTAATGCATCGACTATACGTGAGGCAATGATGCCCCAATAGATAGGCCCCCTAGCAGCTAGGCGGCGAGCAATAAGCGAGCCAAGATTGTACCGAGTATCATTGTTAAGCGCAGCAGCAAGGAATGCTAAATGATAGTTGGAGATATTACTTGTGTTCTCCCTGCCAAGTACACTAGTAGCAAGATAATATGCAAAGTATCTAAGAGTAGGGAGTTGGATATTTCTTATCTTTCCGCGCTGCGCCACGCGGTCATCATCATTGGTCACCCCTCAGTAAAGCTCCAACAAATCAGCGGGTTGCCCTTGAATTTTCTTCACGGTCCCTGTCATGCGTACACCTACAATACTGCAAAATCTCTCCAAAGGCATGGTGAAGGGAAAATTATAGATTTTAAAAGAGACAATCGACTGATAGGATGTGTTAGTAAACGTGAAGCTCTCAACAAAAGTTTTGGTGAGCATAGCGTATTGCGCACTCTCATCTTGCATATAAGAGGTCAAACCAACCCTCTCAATCAGTAGCAAGAAATCATCAAGAATACCTGCAGCTTGTAAGAAAGTAAAACAAGGAAAAGAGGATGGGTGAGCATCCCCATCATCCCTTTCACTACCAATACGAGTTGCAATGAGATCTTTGTTGTATGATGGCCTAGCATGAGAGGCTGTTCTTGAGGGCCTCAACCTCCTAGGTGCATCACTCTCAAATATCTCTCCAAAAGTATGGTTGTTCATGCTTGGTATTCTGAAATTTAAACACCTATTAAACAAGTGATTGCAAAGTAAAAATAATGAAGGATTCTACTCATAGGGACTTGCAAGAGGCCTAAACATGCATCAAAACTATATATCTAAGCATCAAACAAGCTTACAAGCTCTCATAACCAGTCACCTACAGCAGCAAAATACTCAATATATAATCCACTAAACACAAATCTACTTGGACAAGGGGAGGAGTCACATACCAGGGAACAAATGCTCCAAATTTCAGCAAGAAAGATGGGCTGAGCAAGGAGCTTGAAAAAAATCGAGAGCAAGCACAGCAAGAACGCGATTTTGAGCTATGAACTGGAGCTTACTCGGGAGAGAGAACAAAGTGGCAGGTGAGAGAGTTAGTGGGGGGGCCAGGGGTGGCCCACACTAGGGCATGGCGCCACCCAAGGCTGGCCGTGCCACCTGTGGTGTGCCTGCCTGGTGGGCCCCCCTGGTACCTCCCAGGTACTCCTCTGCCCCTTTTTTCACGTAAAAAATTAATATGAATTTTCTGGAATTTTTCGAGACACTTTATTTTTGGGCAATTTCAGGCATAGAAGAATGATTTTTCTGGCAGACAGATTTTTTGGAAACATGATGCAAGGACACAACAAAGCTAGAACTACAGAAGTTCTAAGTCACTCTAGCATGCAAGCAACTAACAACAAAAAGAAAACTAAATGAAAGCAAAAACTAAAAAGCAAAGGATAGAAATAAATAGAGATAATCATAATGAAAACAATGTTTTGTTCAATGGAATCCTTTTGTTAACAAGGTTGATCAAGTCTTGCTACCAAAACAATTCCATATGAGACAAAACTTTGTATTCCACTAATGATTATGTTACCTCAACTTTGATAGCAATGGTCCCAATCATAATAGTTTCAAATTTTTCTCTTGGTATGGGACAATATATCTCTCCAACTTGAATGCCTTCAACATGTTCAATTGAATTCAAACCATAAGTCCTTTCAATCTTCTTGGGGAAATAGACAGTATGTTCCTTGTCATTAACATTGAAAGTCACCTTTCCTTGATTACAACTAATAACAGCTCCTGCAGTATTAAGAAAAGGTCTCCCAAGAATAATAGACATATTATCATCTTCAGGCATTTCAAGCACAACAAAATCAGTTAATATCAAGCAATTGTGAGCCACCTGGACAGGTACATCCTCACATATACCCACAGGAATAGTGGTAGATTTATTAGCCATTTGCAAAGATATATCAGTTGGTATCAATTTTTTAAGCTGAAGCCTCTTATAGAGAGAGAAAGGCATAACACTAACTCCAGCTCCCAAATCACACAAAGCAGTTCTAACATAACTATTCTTAATAGAGCAAGGGATAGTTGGAATCCCTGGGTCTCCAAGTTTCTTAGGAACCTTACCGTTGAAGGAATAATTAGCAAGCAAAGTAGAAATTTCTTCATTAGGGATCTTCTTTTTATTCGAGACAATGTCCTTCATATACTTTGAGTAAGTAGGCAATTTAATAGCATCAGTCAAAGGAATTTGCAAGAATAAAGGCTTCATCCACTCACAAAACTTATTACAATGTTCATCTTCCTTTGACTTGTGTTTCTTATTAGGGAAAGGCATAGGTTTTTGGACCCAAGGTTCTCTTTCACTACCATGTTTCTTAGCAATAAAATCTTCTTTGGTGTATTTAGTATTCTTAGTGTGGTTTTCAGGTTCTTCTTCAACTTTTTCTTCATTAGGAACTTCATTTTCTTCATTACCACTTTTAGTTTCAGCATCAGAGATAGATATACTATTAGGATCTATAGTAGGTTCAGAGGGTTCTACAACAGTTTTATGTTTCTTTTTCCTTTTCTTACGAGTAGAACCACTATTTTTAGCTTGTTGAGAATCCTGCTCAATTCTTTTGGGATGCCCCTTAGGATATAGAGGATCCTGGGTAGCAGCTCCACTTCTAGTTCTAATTTCATAAGCATGTTTTTCTTTAGCAGCATTAACTAGCAAGTCGTTTTGCAATTTAACGAGTTGATCTATTTGAGTTTGAACCATTTGAAAATGTTTAACAATCATTTTAACATCATTAGAGGTTCTTTCCACAATATCTTTCAACTCAACAATAGCTCTAGTGTTTTCCATTAGGTGATTTTGCACCCTTTTATTAAAGTTATCTTGCTTAACAATAAAGATATCGAATTCTTCTAAGCATTGATCATGAGGTTTAGAGTAAGGGATATCACCTTCACCAAAGTGTTGGAGAGAGTGTACCTCAATAGTGGATGAGTAGGGAATAGGCTTACATAATTCTTCTATAGGATGTAAATTCTTGACATCTGCAGCTTTAATTCCCTTCTCCTTAAGACATTTCTTAGCTTCCTTCATTAGTTCATCATTTAATTCAATAACTCCCCTCTTCTTTGATGTTGTAATAGGCACCGAAATAGATGGTTTAGGTACAATTACTTCAGGTATAGCTTGTTTAGGAGAAGTCCAATCTTCATAGTTCTTGCTTATTTTAGCCATTAACTCCTCAGCTTCCCTTGGAGTCCTATTCCTGAAATTACAATCAGCACAACTATCTAGGTATGTCCTAGATTCCTTGGTTAGTCCATTATAAAATATATCAAGAAGATCATTCTTAGGTAATGGACTTCCAGCTTGTGCATGAATCAAAGCACAAAACCTTGCCCAAGATTCAGGCAATACCTCTTTTTCTCCCTGTTTAAAATCAAAAAGTTCCTGCAAAATAGCATGTCTAGCACTAGGAGGAAAATATTTCTGCAGGAAAGTACTAATGAAGCACTCAGGGCTATCAATAGATCCAGCAGGTAAATTACTAAACCAAGTTTTAGCTTCTCCTTTCAGTGAAAAGGGGAAAATCTTGGCAACAGAGTAAGTACGCATCTTAATATCATCAGAAAACAAGCCACTCATGGTAGAAAGTTCATTCATATGTGCTACCGCACTTTCATTCTTAGTCCCACAAAAAGGTTCTTTCTCGACAATAGCTATGTAAGATAGATCGAGAGAGAAATCATAATCTTCATCTATAATGTTTATGGGAGAAGCAGCAAACTTAGCATCAGGAGACAATTTGGGTCTAATAGTACGCCTCTCAAGGAGACTCTTAGCAGCGCTCCTATCATGGGTGTTTTTACATTCTTTAATAAATTCATCGGTCATCTCAACATAACCATCTTCAATATCATAACTCTCACTAGACTCAGTTGAACTAACAGGTGTAATAGTGTCTTCATTAGGAGTTTCGGTATTTCTAGCTATAGTTCTAGCAATCGTAGCATCTAGGAAAGGACCTAATGAACCACTCTTATCAAGCATAGTAGAAGCACCATCATAAGCATCAGAAGTTTCAGATTCAGCAGTAGTAGCAGTGTGTGTAGCATGTGTATGTGGTGGTGTAAGGAACTTACTCATAACAGACGATGAATCAAGAGCAGCAGAGGTGTTTAGAACTGTACCTGACATGGTTATACCCTACGGGTACGTAACTTCAGCATACCTAGTCCAGCCCAAGGAAGGCCCACGGCAGACATACGCTGGCCCATGAAGATTTTCGGGTGGCCAAGGCCCATGACGCCTTCGATCCTTGGAGAGCAAGACTAGCGGAGATACGAAATTCAAAGGGGTAAAACCCTAGAACTTGTAACCGACTAGGACTACGCCCGGGACCTGCCTAAGTCTATATAAAGGCTAGGAGGGCACGTCCTAGATCGACCAGACTCATACTTTCGCACACGCATCCACGCCAGATCGAATCTGCGCACCCTGTAACCTTCGGTTCCGCCGTAATCAAAAAAGCAGAAGCGGAGTAGGGTTTTCCCTCCGGGGCCTGAACACAGGTAAATCTCGTGTCCCCTGGTTGCTTGTCTGCATTAACCGTGCCACGATCTCCAGCATCCCCATCTTCTCCAAAACCCAAGTCCATAACAATGGGCATTGGCGAGATTAAACCTCGTCAATTGGCGCGTCTGTGGGAATTGGGGCTGCTGATTAATCGTGGCGGTTCCGACCGATCGATCTACAACTCCAGCGATGGAGAATCACCTCCTCTTGGCGACTTCACCGCCACTCGCGGATACCATGAAGGATTTCGAGCCCGTGGGCGACGGACTCGAAATTCTGTTGAGCTTCGCTTCGGTGGGAAAATCGCACCTCCGCCTCCTGGCGGGTGCCGTCTGCGTCAATCAGGCCCGCCGTGGGCTCCACACCCCGTGCTACGCCGTCACCATCAACAGATGAGTTCTACAGCAAGCTGCCGCAACTCCGATCATGCGATCCACCTTCGGATGAAGGGACCTATGGTTCGGATCCAAAGCTCGGCAGCAATAACCAATCTGCAGGCGCTATCATGCGCCGCATCATCAAACCGACGAAGAAATGCCTAACCGCCGCCCACCCCAACCGCAGGACAGAAGCGGCAAAAGCGGTGGAAGCAGGAAAACAGGGCCACCTCATCCAACTTAGCAAAGAAGGATGGGTCGAAGCACGCCGCCGTCGCAGCGAAATAGTCCTACCTCTGCTCCTCCGTGGCCTCGATGGCATACCACTACCTCCTCATCGAGGAGCACAAGAAGCAAGTCAAGATGCAGAGGCGGCTCGACAAGCAAGCAAGCAGCCTCTGAGTCCAGTGCGCGACGAGCTGCGCTCTCCGCCATGGGACCCGGCTCTAGCACAAACGGAAACCAGGGAAACAAGCACCGCTCTCGGGTGGAAAACATGGACCCGAAGGAGCAGCGTGACGTGACCTGAACTCTCCACACATCGTTCATGGATATGGACGCTGACGGCAACATCATCCCGAAGACGCCACAAGCTGCGATCATGGCAGCCACTGCGTATCTCGCGGCTCACCCACCTCCGGAGGGGGACCCGAAAAGGGGCATGCATAGGTCTGCACTCACCGGACTAGGACTAATCGGAGCTGCGCTCCACGAAGACGCTCCTACAGAGCCGAAGAAGAAAGCTCCGGCCAGGCGCGACCGGAGCCCCACTCCCTCATCCGAAGATGAAGAGGAACACGATCTTCCTCGAAGGAAGAAGAGCTCGCACCGCCATAAACGCGACTACGACGCCAGAGACAAGCTTACAAAGCGCAAGATCGACAAAGCACGTGCCAAACGCGCATGCTCGTCTGAATCTGAGATGGATGAAGACGAAGGAGAACTCTGCGGGGCTTGATGCTTCAGCAGATCCGTCCGGCGAACACAGATGCCACGCAACTTCAAGCTTCCTTCGGATACTCCGAAGTTCAATGGCACACAAGATCCAAAGTCCTGGCTCAATGACCATCTGTCATCCATCAAGCTTCACGGAGGCAACAAAGAAACCGCCATGCAATGCCTTCAGCAATGCGGCGCGGCGCCTTGAGTTTAACAGCGACCTATCATCAGGATCCATCCGAAGCTGGGAGGAGCTCGCTTATAGCTTCATCCGAAATTTCAAAGGCACCAGCAAGAGGCCCGCCTCAATCGAAGAGTTGCGAGCCTGCACTCAGAGAACGGGTGAATCTATTCGCTCGTACATACTACGCTGGTCTACAACCAAGAACTCCACAGCACACATCTCCGAAGAAAGGGCCATCGACGCCTTCAGGGATGGCGTCAAGCGCCCAGACTTCAAGGAGGAACTTGGGCGTGTAAAGCCCAAGACACTCGACCACCTCATGGAAATCGCCAACAGTTGGGCAGACGGCGAAGATTGCATCCAGCGGGCGCAATTAGATGAAGAGGACGACTACGGCCGAAGACGCGAACGCCGCAGCAAGAGGAGATCGCGCGTCTACGAGGACCGCGACAGACCCGACATGGTCGCAGCCGGCTACGCCGACCGCTGTACCGACAATAGCCGCAACAGTGGAGGATACCGCAGCGGAAACTTCCGCGACAACGGACGACCAACACAGTCGTGGCAACGCCGCGACCGCGACAACGGACCCTCAGCATTCGACAAACTTTCGGGTCCATGCACCATCCACTTCTACATCGACAAACAAGATGGCAAAAAGAAAGCTAGCCACATGCTCAAGGACTGCCGCGAGTTCCAGAAACTCAGCGAAGGCATGATGCAGATGAGGCAACAAGCTCTAATTCCTGCGTTCGGAAACGCACCTGCGCCAGGTGAAATAGCACACGGAGCTCCTCCACCGCCGCCTATTGGAGGCCCAAATCAACCAGTCGCACCAGCGCAAAACAACGCCGGTCGATACCCCCACCAAAGGGAGCGCTAAATATGATCCGGAAGGGGCGCCACCAACAGGTGCGAAGAAAATCACCCGACAAATCAACTTGGCCGTGGCAACTCCGCTGCAATCCACAGTACCTCAGCGGATCGGAGTCCTGCATCACATTCACTGCGCGGATCACCCTTGCGGATCCCTCGCCCAGTCATGCTGCCACAGTGCTGGGCGCAGATCGGAGGCTTCGAGATGAGTCACGTCTTCATGGACGGCGGCAGCGGCATCAACCTAATGTTCGCAAGCACTCTAGCAGCTATGCGGATCCCGCAATGCAGCCTGGAACAATCAGACACAACATTCCACGGCATTGTCCCAGGGAAGGGCATCTCCCCCCTGTGCAAAATAGGGCTCGACGTCATCTTCGGGAAGCCGGACAACTTTCGGCAGGAGCGCCTAGAATTCGAAGTGGTGGACTGGCCGTCGCAATATCACGCCATCCTGGGACGTGTAGCATTCGCAAGGTTCCTGGCCATCCCACACTACGCATACCTACTACTCAAGATGCCAGGACCAAGGGGCGTCATCACAGTCCACGGGAGCTTCACCCGATCGGACCAATGCGATAGGGATTTCAACAAAATCTCCCAGTCTTTCGGCATGCAAGAAGAGCTTAAAGTGCAGGTCCATCCAACGGATGCCTCCAAGACGGCGTTGATCGCCAACGACCTCAGCACTGCATAGGAAGGCGCGCTCGTCGAATTCCTCCGTGAGCACTGGGAAATCTTCGCCTGGTGTCCTGCGGACATGCCAGGAGTTCCCAGGGAATTCGCCGAGCACGCACTCAATGTCTTCCCAGAAACCAAGCCAGTCAAGCAGTCCATCCGAAGACTGTAGGAACCACGAGCCGAAGCTATCGGCAAGGAGATCAACAGATTACTCACAGCAGACTTCATCCGGGAAATCAAGGAAAGCGAGTGGCTGGCAAACATGGTGATGGTCCCGAAGAAGGACACGGACATCCTGCGGATGTGCGTGGACTTCACGTCACTAAATAAACATTGCCCTAAGGACCACTTCCCTCTTCCTCGGATCGACCAGATCATCGATTCATTCGCAGGTTGTGAAACTCTCCTTCCTCGACGCCTACTCAAGCTATAACCAGATTCGACTCAAGGTCGAAGATCAAGAGAAAAGCGGCATTCATCACACCGTTCGGATGTCTGCTACAACACAATGCCCTTGGGCTAAAGAACGGGTGCCACGTACCAGCGATGCATGCGAGCCTGCCTCAAGGACCAGATCGGTGCATAGCGTCCAAGTCTATGTCGGCGACATAGTCATAAAAACCAAGGAGGCAAGAACACTTATCGGCGATCTCCGAGGCGTTCGACAACCTTGATCGATGAGGATCAAGCTCAATCGAGAAAAGTGTGCCTTGGCGTCCCTTGGTCACCGCTCGGGTACTTCATCTCTCAACGAGGATCAGCGAACCGAAGAAAATCAAAGCTATCATGGCAATGGAAGCGAAAAACCTCAAGGCGTTCAACAGCTCGCAGAGTCGAATAAGCGGCACTAAGCGGGTTCATCACCGCATGGGCGAGAAGGCCCGCCATTTTACCACTGCGCCAAGGCGAACAAGTTGAGTGGACACGAAGCCAACGACGCATTCGAAGCCTCAGCGGCTCCTCTCCACCTCGCCAGTTTGGTCACGCCAAAGCGCGAGCCCCTATTGTTGTACATAGCAGCCACACCGGTGGCCAACCAGATACTGTGGTCGAACGACCGAAGAAGGCAAGACCCACGGTACAACGCCCAATTTACTACCTCGGCGAGGTCCTCACTCCAACAAAACAGCGGTACCCGCTACGAAGCTGGCCTACGGCGTGTTCATGACGGCTCGACGGTGAGCCACTACTTCCGGAGCATCGGTGACGGTGGTCAACGAGGCACCCCTAAACAACATCTGAATAACCCGGAGGCCACGAGCGCATGGCCTGTGGGGCATTGAACTATCACCCCGATATCATCTACGAAGCGACGCAATCAAATCTCAATTCCTTAGGACTTCTGGTGCCTTTGGATGGAGCTGCAGTACTGACACCCGGACATGTCGCATTCTGGACAATGCATTTTGACGGCTCCAAACGCGAAGCGGAGGGCAGGAAGTCATACTAACCTCCCAAGGTGACAAGATGAATCGTCCTTTGAATGAAATTGAGCCTCCAACGAGGCGAATGAAGCCCTCATCCATGGCATGAAGATGGCAAAAATATGTGGCGCAGCGCTGGTCATCTGGTGACTCCAACCTTGTCGTCTGCAGACGATGAATGAGTGTGGCCTACGCCGAAAACATGATCGCGTCTGCCGCGTTACAACGCACTCGAAGGAGAATTGACGGCTGCGAACTTGACGCGTTGGAAGAGAGAGCAACGAGGAAGTCGATAGACTACAACATCGGCTCCACTTGTGCAAAGGTACCACCAGTGTGTTCCTCGACAGATCTGCGTGCCATCCATCAGCGGAAATTCCCCAAGGGATCACCCGAAGAAGCGTAACACTCGGGGCTCTCGCTACCGAAGGTCATGAAGGACCTGAAAAGTTGGATACCGGTTGCCATGGTCAACCTGATGGAGGTCATGGCAGTCGAAGAAACTTGGACACGTCCATACCTCTAGTTCCTGATAAACGGAGAATTACCAGACAGCCCGATAGATGCCCGGCGCGTATCTCGTCGGTCAAAAGCTTTCACCATCATCAACGGCGAGCTGTACAAACGCCGCATTACGGGCGTACTACAACGGTGCGTCACCATCGATGACGGCAAGGCCATACTCCAAGATATCCACAAGGGCATCTGCGGCCACCACGCAGGTAGCCGCTCCCTCGTTGCCAAAGCTCTGCGAGCAGGATTCTCGCCACCAGCGGCCATGACGCGAAAGACATCGTCCGAAGATGCAGGTGCCAACGGTTCGCCGACAAACCGCGCGCACCTTCACCCATACCCATAGCCGCCTTTTGCCCAATGGGGCCTTGACATGATCGGCAACCGCCAAAATCCTCGAAGGAGGACACGTCTTCCTCCCGGTCGCAATCGACAAATTCACCAAGTGGATCGAAGCCATGCCGATCACCAACCGGAAGGGCAAAACCGCCGTCAAGTTCTTGAATCCATTGTCTCAGGTTTGGCGTACGCACAGCATCATCACCGACAACGGATCGAACTTCATCTCCGAAGAATTCCAGGACTTCTGCGAAGGCCTCGGGATCAATATCACGTATGCCTCAGTGGCACACCCGCAAACAAACGGGCAAGTGGAAAAGGCCAACGGCCTCATCGGCGCGGCATCAAGAAGCGCCTCATGAGCTCACTCGAGCACACACCGAAATCGACGAAAGAGCTACCGTCTGTCCTGTGGAGCTTACGTACCACGCCAAACAGCTCCACCGGCTACAAACCGTTCTTCATGGTGCACGGAGCTGAGGCCGTGCTACCAGCCGAAGTACGCCACCAGGCTCCACGAGTCGTCGCTTACCGTGAAGGAGTCCCGCACTGCATCGAGACGCCGTCGACACACTCGACGAAGCACGGATATAGCAGCTAGATCAGCGGTGTACCAGCAAAGTCTCCGCAACTACCACAGCCGCCGGCTGCGCCCAAGGTCCTTCGTCGAAGGAGACCTCGTCTTGCGACTTAAGCAAAAGCGACCGAATAAACTCGAGTCACCATGGGAAGGACCTTATGCCATCACCGAGGTCATCCCAGGTGGCGCCTATCGCCTCAAGCACATGGAGTCTGGAGTCGCATACTCCAACCCGTGGAATGTCTCGCACCTGCGACGATTCTACCCGTAGCAACCTACCCTCCTTTTTACTCTCAATAAGGCTTCCAGCCAAGGCTACTCAGCCGAGCCATGTACCTCCTCCATTACGATATAAATAAAGCTAAGTACACTCGCCCCCAACCCTCGGTTGACTATTTTCTGCAACTTTACTACATGCTACATACGCACTCGGGGGCTCCCCCCACCTCACGATTTCATCGACTGAGGACAAAACGTGTACACACACAGTAGTCGACCACGTCGGGCAAACGAAAGACGCGTGCTAAATCAAAGCACTGCGTACTCGCCAATAGGCAAACCTTTACAACAAAGGGCACATACACGCCCAGCTGCAATATACAAATTTTACATCTATCTGTTTATTTTCAGGTCCTACCTATTCTGAAGAATAACCTGAGCATGCTGCTCAAACAAATCTACAATCTGTTCGGCATATTGCCTTACAGCCGCGTAATGCGGACGCATATTCCACTCGCCACCATCTGGTCGAGGAGGTGGCCCAGTCGCCACAACAGCCAAATCTACATCAGGGCGGTGCACCCTCACAAGAGACAAGGCAGCCTTCACCCCTGCGACGAGCTGCTGCCGCACCAGCTCCTTGACATTGCTGGCACTCCGAAACTTCGTCAGAAGACCTGCAAGGGTCGTTGGCACGGCATCCAATGGAAACATGACATGCAGCACCGAGGAAAGCGATGTCTGCACCTGGCGGAGCACCCGCGAAACCTGGTAGACACGATCCTGCACCGTCGCCAGAACTATGGCGCGATCACGGTCCATCCAGAAGAAGCCGCCAGCCTCCATGTCCTGTTGAGTCAAGCAATTGACTCGAACAGCAATACGCTCCTTTTCTTCCCTCGGAGCAAGATTCGCACCTGCGACAATCACACAAAACAAGGATAAGGCCAGCAGACTCACTCGAAGCACCTAGCTACAACCCGAAACAAGGACCAACTTACATTGCGGCTGCTCGGAAAGCCGACCAAGCTCCGCCATCAAGTACTCCTCTCTGGCTGCACCACGATCCGCTTTGGACCTCCACACGTCGGCACGGCCGCGCAACCCGAGCAGTTCTCTCTCCAGGCTGCGCACGCGATCTCGAAGGAAAGCAAGCTGCGAGGAATCATCCAACGATGGTCGCAAGGGCTTTGCGGATGAAGTGTCAACTGGGTCAGCACCCGAAGGAACCTATAGCAGCAGAAAAAAGAAGGCACACAGACATTCAGCCAAGGATAGAGCACAACTCGGAGGAATTCATTAAATTATATAAGGCCACTACGTGGCACAAGGATGGTACTACAAAAGATATTCACAACAAAAATAGACTACAAGCTACCCTACGTCTACTACGCCTAAGGCGGAGGGCACTGAGTCGCCTCAGAACCAGACTGCCTAGCTTTGGCCTCGCCCTGCTGCCGCAATGCGTACTCAGACAGCAAGTCAATGAGCTTGGGCCCATATCGTCTGCAGCGAGCGGAGTAAGCGGCGAAGGCTACCTCGGATCCATCCGCAGCCGTAGGCATCCGAGAAGTAATCTGGGGCAGGTCCAGCTCCGCCCCAGCCGCCATGGCCATCGCCAGCCCGACGGACGCGCCGATGCCCTTCTGCTTGCGCTTGTACGCCGGCAGCCCTCTGCCAGGGCATCCACGTCTTCAAGGGATGCGCCCTTCGGGAAGAGCTCCTGGTAGAAGCGACCAAGGACCTCTTTCGCCTTGGCAAGGGATTTGATGACGGTGCTGCAGCGGTCTTCGACCGCTACAGTGGCATCATCTAGAGCACTCCCGTGCTCCAGAGCACCACGGTCGAACTCGATGCCTGCGGCATCTGAGACAAAAAAGAAGAAAACATGAAGAAAGGCAACATAGAAGAAGATCCGTAGAAAAAGAAGCAAGTACAAAAGCTAGCGCTCACCCGAAATAGCCTTGGCAGCAGCCATGAGCTTCTCCGCCACCCCTTTTTCACGAGCAGCCGCAACGGTGGCCAGCTGCTCCTCACGATCTGCGGCCTCCTGCTGCAGACGCTCTTTCGCTTCGGTCCGCTTTAGCCTTCTGCTCCGATTGGCCAAGGCTCTTCTTCAGAGCATCGACCTCACGGAGAGAGTCGTTATGCTCCTCTGCATGTACAACAAGCAAGCGTCAAAGAACAGGACCAGGATAAGCAAGAGAAGTACTACAAGGCAGACGAATACCTTGAAGCTACCGCAGTTTTGCCTCCAGCGTCAGGCGTTCCTCCACCAGCCGCTTGGCCTCTTGGACAAAAGGCTGCAGCAACAGGCAATAGTAGTAAGAGCAGGACTTGGGGGCTACGCCCAACACAAAGAAGCATAAACAACATCAGCATACGAAGACACTCGGGGGCTCCCCCCGTAACATCAAGCAGAAAAACTTACGTGCTCCGAAGACGAACCCGCAGGCCCGCCTGCGAAATTCTGAGGCACAACCACCAGCCTCTCCTGCACAGGAATCGGGAGAAGCGTCACCCGAAGTCGCCTCCCCATCATCGCCCAGCACCATCACGAGCCGTCGGAGGATTGCACTGCATCTGAAGCTAATCAAGCAGTGCAAACATCATAAAAAGAAAAGGACAACAGTGGCAACAAGAAAACTTACGAGCCCAACGCGCTCAGGTCGAAGATAGGAGAAGCCCTTCGGGCCCTCTTCTCCTCCTTCTTTTCTTCTTTCTTCTCCTCCTTCTTCTCTTCCTTCTTCCGCTTTGCTGGCGGGTGCGGAGCAACAGCCCGCACAGGAATGGTAGGAAGGGGAGAGGAAGAACCCCCATGAACATCATCATGACGCTCAAGGCCCAGAGGATTTCTGGGAGTCGGAGCAGTTGAAGCATCCGAAGACTCGCTCGAGCTCCGTGATCGCTTGCGCGAATGGTCCTCACTCGATTCGTCGGCATCCTCCGCTGGGGATCGCGCTGACGGTAGCTCGGACACGGAATCCACCACTTCAGGATCAGGTTCCGCTCGCGTCTTGCGGGATCAGGTTCCGCTCGCGCAGTTTGCGGAGATCGCTCTCCCGCGTTTCTGATCGCCGCCAGCCACCGTCGGTGACGTGAGCAGTGGCGGTGCCCTTCTTGCCTCGAGCGGCGCTGGTCCCAACTGCAGATGAGGACTTCTTTGATTTCCCCATAGCGCTATGGCGGTGGTGGCGTTGCCAACGAAGAAAGACAAAGGAAATGTGGAGGAAACTCTCAGCGCGCAGCAAGAATAGCTCAAGAACAAGGGGGCAGTGAATAGATGAACTGTTGCGGTGAAAAACAAACCACGATTTCACCAGGGATTATAACAGCAAAGACGACGCATGCTGGCCGTCCATCGAGAAGACCTAACGCCAATGATAGATCTGGCCGTACACGTGTCAGCACCAAAACGAACCGTCGTTACCACGCCGTCCACTACGTGCGGAAATCGAGGAGACGCCGTAATCATCTCCACGCCGCGCGTGACCGGTCAATTCAAAGTCAGCAAGTGGGACCCACGCTTCGTCCAGTCAAGTCATCTCTGGCGTAGCAGACGCTTGAGGTCATCGATCGTAAGCACTGACGTCTTCAAAAGCTATACTAGCACTACTTCGGCTCCGCAGCTAAAAGTACTCACTCGAATCTATGATTCGACTAAATACTTGGGGGCTACTCCTATCAGGAGCGCTGGCCGCGCACCCGACAGACAAATGAGGACCAAATTATTTCTCTGAGTCCTACGTCGAGTTTACGACTCCACTACGGACTCGGGGGCTACTCCCATAGGGAGGATGGATTTAAGCATCCGAAAATTTTCAAGTCCTGCGGACCTAATGATTGAAACAATGCTTAAACTAAAAGTCTCCGTTCGAGTCTACGACTCGAATAGACACTTGGGGGCTACTCCCATAGGGAGCGCTGGTCGCGCACCCTATGAAACCTTCGACTGCGATCTTTCGGATCAGCACGCAAAACTTTCGCAACTCGCCCCAATTAATGCTAAGTGAGTAACATCCTCCTTGGCCACCGAAACACCTCCGTGGTGATAAACATCCGGATGTTGCGTCTGACGCAAAGATAAGACCCTCAGATATCATCTCGATGGCAACGCACTGGATTGCGCTCTGCTAGTATGAATCCGTGCAGCAGTACGATGAAAAATCCCGGACCAGACGTTGGGTACACCAATTAAAATCACTGGAATTCCACTCCACCGTAAGTCCTCTGCGGCTGAGTCGCCAAGCATATGTTCCAGTCCGGGTTGAGTGACCCGAACTCAAGAAGATCGTGTTGTTTCGTCCTAAGATGTTAATCGACCCGGATCCGTCGGTAGTCGCACACGCATCAACAATCCCTACACACATATACTATTAACATATAACGCTCCCGAAGGATGGAAGAGTCCTCACCGAATCTATGATTCGATCGATCACTCGAGCTCTTGACATGGTTATACCCTACGTACATAACTTCAAAGATACCTAGTCCAGCCAAGGAAGGCCCACGGCGCATATACGCTGGCCCATGAAGATTTTCGGGTGGCCAAGGCCCATGACGCCTTCGATCCTTGGAGAGCAAGACTAGCGGAGATAGGAAATTCAAAGGGGTAAAACCCTAGAACTTGTAACCGACTAGGACTACGCCCGGGACCTGCCTAAGTCTATATAAAGGCCAGGAGGGCACGTCCTAGATCGACCAGACTCATACTTTCGCACACGCATCCACGCCAGATCGAATCTGCGCATCCTGTAACCTTCGGTTCCGCCATAATCAAAGAGCAGACAAGCAGGAGTAGGGTTTTCCCTCCGGGGGCCTGAACCTGGGTAAATCTCGTGTCCCCTGGTTGCTTGTCTGTTAACCGTGCCACGATCTCCAGCATCCCCATCTTCTCCAAAACCCAAGTCCATAACAATGGGCATTGACGAGATTAAACCTCGTCAGTACCTCTTCTTATAGTGGATGGTAAAATAGGAACCTTTCCATCACGAGACTTACCCATGATGGATGGATAGCAGCGAACAATAGAGAATCCAAGTGAACTTGATAAATAAAGCTATGCTCCCCGGCAACGGCACCAGAAAATAGTCTTGATGACCCACAAGTATAGGGGGTGTATCGCAGTATTTTCGAGGGAAGTGAAACCCAATTTATTGATTCGACACGAGGGGAGCCAAAGAATATTTATAAGCCTTAACAACTGAGTTGTCAATTCAGCTGCACCTGGAAACAATCTTGCTCAGCAGTTTATCAAGAAACAGTTTTGTAGTAGGAATGGCAAAAGTAACAGGTAGTAAAGCAAAGATGAGTGACAATAGCGATGGCAGTGGGATTCGAGTGCGGTAGGCATAGGGATGGATGGACGGGCGTTGCATGGACAAGACAATTCACATAGCAATCAGAACATAGGGCAATTGCAAATAAATAAGATAAAGCATCCAAGTACTAGATAATCCTAGGCATGTGTTCCATATATAGGCATACGTGCTCGCAATGAG
The DNA here is from genome assembly GCA_023614405.1 of Avena insularis. Classification (NCBI taxonomy): domain Eukaryota; kingdom Viridiplantae; phylum Streptophyta; class Magnoliopsida; order Poales; family Poaceae; genus Avena; species Avena insularis. The sequence goes on along the minus strand of CM042688.1, from coordinate 400,754,003 downwards.
AACTTGCACAACATCTTTTGTCCTGCCAGCCCGTTTGCAGCGGGGCCTCTAGGGAACTACTGGCAATTAAGGTGCTCCTTTTAATAGAGGACTGGAGCAAAGCATTAACACTCTGTGAACACATGTGATCCTCACATCAAAGCCATTCCCTTCCGGTTATCCGATTTACATCGCCGGGGCCATAGGTTCCGGACATCAACGTGTGTATACAACTTGTAGATAAGACCAAAAACAATACTATCATAATGAATCAATAACATGTTCAGATCTGAAATCATGGCACTCGGGCCCTAGTGACAAGCATTAAGCACAACAAGTCGCAACAAAGTCATAAAGCACTAATAAAAGATACTAGGCACCATGCCCTAACAATCTGATGCCATTACATGAACGATCTCATCCAATCCCTACCATCCCCATAGCCTACAGCGGGGGATTACTCACTCATAGATGGGGAAACATGGATGGTCGATGGAGAAGCGATGGTGATGATGATGGTGATGATCTCCTCCAATTCCCCATCCCGGTAGGTTGCTAGAACGGAGTTTCTGGTGTTGTTTCGTGGAATCTGGTGGTGGCGGCAGAGCGGAACTCCTTCTGGAAAAAATGTCGAACCTCCCGAAGTTTTTAGGTCAGAAGGCTCCTTATAGGCGAAGAGGGAGACCAGGGGGTGCCTGGGGGGGCCCACACCACCTCCTGGCGTGGCCTGGCCTAGCCCGCGCCAGCAGGTGGTGTGACCACCCCCTGGCTTTTCTCCGTCTCGTATTCTGGCTCCTGGAGTCTTCGGGTCAAATACGATTTTTGGCATATTTTCCCGGATTTTTCCTGATAGTTGGTTTTTTGCACAAAAAGTAGACACCAAGGCAATTATGCTGAAAACAGCGTCAGTCCGCATTAGTTGTATCCAAATCACACAAGTATAGAGGAGAAACAATAGCAAAAGTGTTCGGGAAAGTAGATACGTTTTGGACGTATCAGCATGCACAAAGCTTTCAAGAACCAACAAGGAGATGCAATTTGAACAAAAACACCAAGTAAACCGATATGGCACACACAAGAGTGTGACACGATAAAAGGTGTCCAAATTGTATCAAAGAACCAATTCAACACATGAATGGTCACAAGTTCAACAAATGAACTAGAAAAAATCCGAAGAGCAAAAGATAGATAAAAACACACATGATCGAGGATTTATCTCATTCTAAAAGGTCAAAACATGAAACAAGGAATGAGATAAAACCAACTCCCAAAAGAGCAAGGTTCCAACACATAAACCAAACTCACACACTTTTCATGATGGCACAAAATACCAAAACAAAAAGATCCAACTTCCAAGAACATAAAATATGATATGGATCAAAGCAAGAAGCATAAATAGGTGTGTTCTAAATAATATAGGAGAGCTCACCCGTAAGTGGTACATTATATAGAATTTTTGCTTTTGAATGCAAAATGCACACAAACGAGATCATCGCTACTACTTATATTAAATAAAACACAAGAGGATACCAATAAACTAAGAAGATCCATAAGAGGCAAGGAAATCTTGGGAGAAACACAAAACATTTCTTGGCCAAAGATAGGACAAGAATAACCAATGCCAAACTGAATATGATCACAAAGGATTCTACCATATATAGAGTACCAATTGTCCAAGGACAAGAAGTAATGTGAATAAATTTCACAAGGTAGCTTATAATGAAATCCAAGATCATATTCACAACAAGAAGCATATATCAAATTATAAGAATTAAGCTTGATGCTTCGAAAGTGATTCTTGGTAGCTTCCAATAGTAGTGATTGGAGTGAATTGAAGCTAATGGTTTCCATGAGGATACAAGGATCCGAAAATGAAGAAACACATACCAAGAAACACTCACACAAACAAGATGCAAAAGATGAGAAACAAAGGCACTGAACTTGTTTGAGCAAATGTGTCACATAGGAGCTAGATAATTATCAATATCAATTCTAGGTGACACAACCTCGAATTTTCACATTTCTAGGCTTGTAATATGCACTAAGCATATGACTCCCCCATAATGTGATAAACAATAAATCTCATCATGTGGCAAAAAGATACATATAGAGATAATTAATGGACGCTATAGACCATGAATTTCTCATGAGAATTATACCACATAGACACTAGATAATATTGATAAATCACTACTAGGTGGTATTCCTCATGTACACACATTTTAGGATTGTGGAATGCCCAAGCATAACACTCCCCCAAAATGGGATAGTCCATTAATCTCTCACAAGAGCTAAATAAGATACCAAATACAATTCAATAATAGCTCCAACACAAGAAACACTCATACATGGTGTGCAAACCAATAAAAACAATTATACTTGATAACTCAAGATAGGAACATGGTAAGCACAACATATACAACAAACATGCAAGGTACAAAACCAACACATGCACAAGGGGGCGAGTAACTTTCAATGTAATGAGTTAAGCATATGTTACCGCAAGGAGGAACATTGGAAATATAATAGAGGCAATATAATCCACATGACTTGTCTTGACAATTAAAATAGATGAAGATCCCTCAATTCTTCATAATGAAACCAAGTCTCCATTGTCCTCCCAAAAACAACTATTGATCAAGTTTTGGCTTGTTGGTCCCCAACCAAGTTGGGTCCTAAGAAGTTAGTCACAATAGGCTTGGCAACCCAAATGGTTCTTTTCTTAACACCACTTTGGGTACCAACATATTTGGCAAACGCATTGCCAAGCTCATACTTACCAAGAGAATAATCATCATAAATCAAGATAGGGTTGGATGAGGAGATACCACTAGTGCATGAGGAAGAAATGTGCCCCTTCTCACGGCAAATGTAGCAAGTTCTTGTCTTGCTAGCTTTCTTCTTAGGTGATGCCACAACACGAGGAAGAGCTCGAGTAGTCCTCTTAGGAACAGGTCCATCTACCACTTGAGGTAGAGCTTGAGGTCGCTTCCCTTGTTGCTTCACACCAAGAGGCTTCTTCTTCAATGGGCAAGATCTAACATGATGCCCTTCTTCCTTGCACTTGAAGCAAACAATGTTGGCCGGATACTTCGCTTGATCTTGGCCATTCTTCTTGTTGCCCTTGTGCTTCAACTTGTTAGTGGACTTGTTCTTGATATTGGATTTGAATCCAAGTCCACTCTTGTCATTGGGGGATTTTTGCACACTCAAGATGTGGTTGAGTGTGGCCTTCCCTTTATGAACCTTTTTCAAGTCATTCTTCAAAGAAGTGACTTGAGCCTTGAGCTCTTTGATTTTCTCTACAAGGTAAGTATCAACAATAATACTAGAGGAAGTAGATTCTTCATTGTTAGAGCAACAAGGCAAAGAATGTAATTCATCACAAGATGTAGCAATAGCATGAGTGGATGAATTACAAGGACTAGCACATGGCAATACCACATTAGGAGTAGAAGTAGTGCTAATGTCCACATGAGGCCCACTAGATGTTACCTTTGACATAATGGCCTCATGAGCTAACTTTAGCCTATCATGGGAGACTAGAAGATCATCATACGAGCTTGAGAGCTTAACATGACTTTCTTCCAATTTCCCATAATTGCTAGTTAGCAAAGCAAGTTGAGCCTTTAGCTCAACATTCTCCTTCAAAATAGATGCTTCACAAGATATAGAGTTAGTAGCACAAGCATCATTATTAATAGCAATAGGTGAGGGTAACTTTGCAAGCTCTTTTGAATATGAAGCTTTAAGTTGCTCATGTGACTCGGTGAGTTTTATGAGCTCACTCTTAACGACCCGAGAGCCATTTTTGAGGTGCTTAAAATCCTCAACGAGTTTAGCATGAGCAACTACAAGTTCATCATTTTTAGTTTTGAGAGAACTTGCCACCATAAGTTCTCTATCATGGTTTTCCTTTACTATAGATAATTCTAGAGCAAAAGTCTCCTCAAGAGATTCCTTGGTGGTTTGTTCTTCCAAATAAGCTTTTCTTAGATCATTAGAGAGGCTTTGAAGTTTTTCAATGGTGTGCTCTTGCTCCTCATCTTGAGCTTGCAATTGGTTAATGATTTTCTTGCTCTCCATAGCAAAAGTTAAGATTTCAACAAATTTAGAGCAAGCATTATTATTCTTAACGAGAGCACGATAAACAACCTCACCCTTTTCATCTAAAGAGGCAATCTCATCCTCTTCTTCCTCACTATCATCATCCACAACATCATCATCATCATCATAATATGCCATGGGATACAAAGAGGTTATCTTAGTTCCCTTAGCCATAAGGCATATGTGAGAACGGTAAGAAGATGGAGGAGAGATTGAACTTGAAGCTCCATCCAAAACTTTGTCTTGATCCATATAATCTTTAGTTTCCTCTACATGGTTAGCAACACAAGCACTAGAGGAAATAGAAGCATTTTTATTATGGCAACAAGACAAAGCAAGCATATCATCATGTGAATTATTCAAGCCATTTCTACATGATATGCAAGGACAACTAACACTAGCATATGAGGGGTTTTGAGTGCTACAAGTATTAGAGTCCAAAGATAGAACATTGCAACTAGATAGAGATAAAGGATTATCTATGGTAAGCTCACTATCCAAATTGCAACTCCTATCACCACTCACCATATCAGTACCTTGTGAAAAATCACATGTTGGTGAAGTGGTAGAAGATGAGACCTCATCACGGGCGGAGGTGGAGGGAACACAATCATCCTCAATAAAGTTGGACACACCATATTTATCTTGAAGCTTTGTCCAAATATCATGAGCATTTCGATAAGGCATGATTGAAGATTTAACTACATTACTCACAACAAGTAAAAGCATTTTAGTAGCTCGAGTATCTATATAAGAGTTCATCTTCTCCTCTAAAGATTCGTTTTGGGGATCCATAGGAGAAGAGAAACCCATATATAGAATTTCCTCAATGGATGGGTGAATGTCCCGAAAATAATCTAGCATGCGAGATTTCCAAACACCATAATTATTTGTGCCATCAAATATATAAAAGGAATCGTGCACTACTCCACTAGACGACATCTTTACTCTCACGGTGGTGAAGCCTAAAAGCGAGAGACCTCGCTCTGATACCAATTGAAGGATCACGGATGTCGCCTAGAGGGGGTGAATAGGCGATTAAAACTTACGAGATGGGCTTAACAAATGCGGAATAAAACTAGCGTTTTATTTTGTTAAGCACAAAGCCTAGATATACTAAGGTTCACCTATGTGCACCAACAACTAATACTAAGCAAGATAAGCAACAATGTGATAGCAAGATAAATACTTCAAGCACGAAGGCTATCACAATGTAAATTGCATAAGTAAAGAGCTCGGGTATAGAGATAACCGAGGCACGCGAGGACGACGATATTTTATCGAGTTCCTCCCAACAAGGGAGTACGTCACGTTGGAGGGGTGGACGGTACAAAGACCACCAACGCCACCAAGGCCTCACCCTATTCTCCCGAGTACCCACCACGAGGGCAAGCACCCGTTCCACTATGGGACACTTAAGTGTGGTCACCAAACCCGTACAAAATTGGGGCTATCTCCACAACTTAATTGGAGGCTCCTAATAATCGCCACCAAGGCCTCAATCTTGGGGGAGCTTCACAACTTAATTGAAGACCCCAAGCACACGCCACAAAGGCCACACAACCGTCTAGAGTTCCAAGAACCCAAGAGGGACAAGCAACGATGAATATCACCGAACAAATCCTCCGGAGAGGACACACACCGATGCACCAAATGCAAAAGGCAAGAACACCACAAAGATGCTCCACAACTTCACTCTCAAATTCCAACAAGGCTACTAAAGCACTTGGGGGAATAAGAGAGGAAGAACACAAAAGGGGATCACAAAAATCCCCAAAGATCTAGATCCCAAAGATTCACTCACAAAGAGTGGATTTGGTTTGTTCAAGATGTGGATCTAGATCTCCTCTATCTACCCCTCAAATATTGGCAAGAATCAATGGAGGAGGAGGAAGAAATCAAGCTCAAGGATGTGTCAAAGAAAAGGCAAAGGCTTGTCAAAAGATAGAGGAAGAACTAATAAAAATGGATAAAGGGCTATTTATAGAGGCTCCAAAAAAACTGCCCGTTGGGGCCAGAAAACGGCCTGGACCGGTAGTACCGGAATGGGCCAGTACTACCGGATCCCACCCATGCGAGCGAACAGCAGCAGCAAGGCGGCCAGGTCAACGCAGGCGGGCAGCAGGGCGACACGCGGCAGGGGATTGGTGGGAGGCGCGCGAGCCAGCCATCGAGCGAGAGCAGAGAGAGAACAGCGCACGAGGGGAGGGCGAGCAACTGGGCCAGGGGGTGGCTGGCTGGTGGTGGTGAAGGGGGTGGGCCGTGACAAGGGTGACCAGCGTGCAGGGATCGAGCCAGCGACGCAAGGAGCAAAGACGCCTGTGAGTGGCGGGCAATGGGCGAAGCGAGCAGAGTGGGAAGAAGGGACTGGGGGCGCTGGCTGGGTGTTGGTGGGCCCGGTGTGGTACGTTGGCGGCCAGATTACTTCAAGCCCGGTAGCACCGGCCAGCACTACCGGGTGGCACAGAGGCAAGGCCAGGCGCGGTCAGGGCCGGGCGGTACCAGGCCCGGTAGTACCGCCTGGCCCACAACAGAAAACCTTTTCCTTTTTCAATTAAAACAAAAGGCTCTGATTGACTCAAATCCATAACTTGGGCTAGGAGACTCTGATTGACTCGAATCCAATTGCGTTGGAAAGAGGACAAAAAGAGCTACCCAACTAAAAGTGGAAATATTGAATATCACCAAGTGAGAAAGTATGAAGTAGTATAATGTGAGACACCTCACTCAGTGAGACTCCGAAAAACCACCGAGATCAAAATCGCAACAAGATATAAAAGGGGGATCCGATTTTGATGAACAAGAGCTTGCTATGGAGATTACCACAAGCTCTATATCCTCACATGGATAAGGCAAATAGACAACCAAATATGATGATGCAAGTATGCAAAGGCTTGAGCTCTCTCCGAACGATATGATCGAGATATTCCCGCGAGAGCCTCTCTTGATAGTACGGCTATCTATCCTAAACCCGGTCAACACGAGACCGGCAAAAGGGAAAAACCTATCAAGAATACCTTTGCCTTGATCATCCTTTGGCCTTGTCTTCATCGATCCATAAACACCGAGGATGGCAAGCACCAAACATGAGATCTTCTAGGGATGGCGCATATTGGGCTTCCACAACGCATCTTCTTCTTCTTCTTCATTTCATCAACCTTGAAGCCAACACATGCTCTAAGCGATGTCAATGGACAATTCCTACAAGTACAACTTAATACACACATTAGTCCATAAAGATTGTCATTAATTACCAAAACCGCACATGGGGGCCCACATGCTCTTTCAACAGTCGTGTCTTATTCCTTTTGTCTCTCGATACTTGCATTGTCTGAGATCTGATCAATGACATCACCATGTCGTGTTCAATCTCGTTACTGAACAATGCTATTTGAATCGTTCCGACAAGTGATATCCCTATGATCAAATCACACGCTGCGCAGCTATTGGATATAACCTCTCCGAGTGGGCCCTTGAGTTTCTTCCCGTCACATGGACGGACAAATCCCGCTCTTGACATATATTGCCTCTACGGTTTCCTCCGAGTACCTGAACACACCTTTATAACCAATGTATTACCAAGTAGCGCTTGATGCTATCAAAGCACTCTCGAGAGATATTGATTGATATAGCCTCACAGTCTAAGGAATACTCTATGAGGATCCATTTCTAATCATCGTAACTTGAACTTCGTGACATGATCGGGTCACGATGTTTAGGTTGGGTATTGGTTCATCATCTCATTCTCAGAATGAGTTGACTCCATTTCCAATTGGCATAAATGCCACATGATCAGGAAACATGATCATTTGTTGACCAATGAACCAGTGACTAGAGTTTCACTGGGAACCCCTGGTTGTTTGTATATCACACGTGTATTGATGTTTCCATTCAATATAGTTATAGCATGATATAAAACTTAATCATAAACTATATAAAATATGATAATAGTCCCTATAACTATTTGTCTCTAGGGCATATTTCCAACAATCTCCCACTTGCACTAGAGTATAAATTTACTAGCTACATTTGTTCTTTAATCATTGGCACCATATATCCGATACCCTGAACATGCTTGCTCATGGAAGAGGTTGAGTCTTGGGTCTGTACTTTACAGTCCCAAATCCTTTGCAACTTACTAGTGTCACCTTGATTGACATTAATACTTTATCATCACATGATAGCATCTGTGTGTATGCATCGTCGCTATGGCAGCAGAACGAGGGAGCCTACGGTGACTTTAGATCAACCTCGAGGGCTTTCTCATGGGCATTGTTCCCTGGGACACATCATTCTACGTTAAAAGTGAACTAGCCCCGCCATAACATTATACAACATTTTAGATGATACCCTTATCTATTATTATAAATGTAACCATCGAAACACTAGTGCACTCTGTGCAACTTTCGACGTTTTTTTTCACCTCGCTTCCTACTTGACTTTAATCGGTCATGAGTTTCCAACATATTCCCTCATAACAAAACCCTTTATGTTTTAAGATATGTCATCCTTTATGGATTTGGAAAACATGTCTACAGTTCTCTATTAGACACCGCGGACAAATTTAGCTCAATATTCTGTGATTCAAACTCAATCTATACTATTAAAAAAGATTGGCGTCGGTCGTCATATCTGAATTTTTCGGTCTGCCCAATTTTTTACAATATAGCCCCTACCAGATATGTAAAATAACGGCACTACCACCGCCAAGTAACAGTTCCAGTTCCTTTTTTTTCCTTCTCTTACGCCCATGGTCAACAAAGCGACCTGATCTAGAGGCAGAGATTGGGCGGCGAGGGCGACGTGCACGACAGGACGTGGGTATCAGGAGGAGCTCAGGGCTGGACCCTGATGGGGAGGCGGCGAGCTTGTCCGGCTGGCTTTTGGCCACGGAGGGAGGCGCGCAGGGTACTCAAGGTCGCTGTGCATCGGGAGACAGGAACGACGGAGAGCAAGGGCGGCGCTGGCTCGGACGAGCTCAAGACGCGGATCCTGGGGCGGCGGTGTCCTTGGGACGACGTGGAACGGGTCCCCCATACAGTTGCTTCCCGTCCCCAGCGCCGGCGAAACCTCGCAGCCCAGTTCCACCTCCGAAGTCGTCCGGCGTCAAGCGTCCTTGGCGCGGCGTGGAACGGATCCCCACAGAGCACCGCTTAACGGCCCAGCATCGGCGAAACCTCGCCGCCCAGGTCCACCTCTGAAGTCGTCCGCCAACCAAATGGATAGGGTGAGTCGGCTGCCTCGCCTAGCTACGCAGAGGAGGGGTCGTGCTGCCCACGCCACATCATAGTTGTGGCCGTCGAGACGAGCGAACGGGCGGAGGGCCGGCCATGAATATGGAGACCTGGTGTCTCAGAGTGCGGTAGTTCCAGGAGGACCTGCTTTGGTCGTGTGTCCATGATTTGGTCGTCCATATGTGGCCTGCAAAGCTGCCGACGGCAAGGAAGAAGGCCACGATTTGGCCGAGGAAGAGAACGAGCAGCAGCGTCCTTGGTCTTCATCTCCATGGTCGACCACGACCAGGCCCTGACCACTGCTTATGCAAGACTGAAGGTATACTGGATCTCGCAGGGCTATTGGTGTTTCAGTTGGTTTTGGGTCGATTTGGTGCTAGGATTTCTGAGTTCATTCATGGGTTCAGTTGGTTTTGGATCAATTTGATGCTGGGCTTTGTCAGTTCATTCATGGGTGAATTTCTTGCAGTTGGAGGATTTAGATGGGAAGTCAATCATGAAATTTGTGCTTTGCATTTTCTTCAAGAAATAACGGGTTGGGTGTGTCCGACCGAGTGACGATGTCGTGTATTTCGCTCGCCCCTGTTGCAACTTGTAGCTTGTGGCGTACCTATGTGCTTTCAAAACCTAGCGTCAGGTTTTTTTTGAACGGTAGCATCAGGTTGGGTAATGTCAAACCCATGACCATTAGGAGAAGGAGAGCAGAGTATGGTGGCTTGCCTGTTCTTCCACTCTGGCTAAACTACATATGCGTCGTCACGCTGGTGTTCTTCTGTGTGTTTTGAAAGGCTTGACGAACTGAAAACCTGACCTTACAATGTGGCTTGATTGGTCATCTCCTCCGTTTCCTTTTACTGTTGGTCTCAGAGGAAATTTTAAAGCATGAAAACAATTACTGTAATTGAAGTTTGTGTACAGACATAAACTTGAGAAACATCAAGCAATTGTTCAAGGAATGTCAGAAATTGCTTCGTTGTTGATGTGTTTCTACACTGCATTTAAGATAGTTGTTGTTACGCTGTCTACAGAATTGAAATTGTCCTAGCAACGATAAACTATACTCCCGGTAAATTATTTTAGTGAGTAGACCCTATTTGCAGGCATTGCTACAGTGCACTACAAAAATTATTTTGCTAATACTTGGAGATCTGGATGCACTTGAACAATGAGCCGCAAAACATGTTTATCGGATGCACGTTGTCTAATCGTTAAGTCCAAGGATACACTCATGCATTACAAATTGAAGAGCAGCTATCTAAATTATGCTTGTAAATGACATTTTAATGGTAATATTCCGTTACCAAAATAGCCTACTTATTTTGGATGAGTCTCTTTTAACCGTTAAAGTGAATTGATGTGGATACGTTCTGTCGAGCAGAGTCCGATCAGAACAAAAACAACGGTTCCATGTTTTTCTTTCTGAAAAGGTAATATTTATTTTATCCTTTTGCATTGAAATAATAAATGTAAATCAACATTATATGACTCAACCTCACCCTTTTAAATATAGTAGATAATAGTGGAGCTCGAAAATTGATGTGGTTGTTCAATGGAATGTGCTACAGGGGTGTTGTTTTGTGAACATCCATGTTATCAGCATATGCGTAGGGTGGGAAGCTATAGAAGGCGCTGAGGTTCTTCGAGGAGATGGTGGTGCTTAGGTACGGCTTAGGTACAGCTGGACGCTGGCACTTCGCGGCCTTCTCCCCGTCGACATGATTTAGCCTTCTTGGTATTCAGGACGGTTTGGCTATCTCTTTACACTGGGAAAGTCAATATGATCTATCTAATTCGAACATGTGGCCCCATAAAGGTCTTCATATGCAGCATTGTCCGCAAGATGGACTACGATGAAGGCTTCAAATGGATGTCTATGTCAAAGACCCGTAATTACTTTCCATCTCTTTCTAAAAGAAACTTATGATCTCCAAGCTACAAGTTAGTAAAGGTGCTGAAATCATTTAATTTATCTATGCTAAAAGAACAATTTCTGGTAGTTCTATTTTAGCTGTTCATTATGGTAGTATAATTTTTTTTGGTCCAAACATGGATAGTATAATATTTCTATCGCCCTCCTATATTTTGAGGAAGATTGAAAAAAGCTCTATCATGGGTCAAGATTAGCTAGAGCAAGAAGTAAAGATTAGTTTATGTTAATTTATATGTTTTGGATATACCGTGAATTATAGATGCTTTGATTAATATGTATTAGAAGTAGAAAAATTGGGCCGTGGCAACGCACGGGAACTCAACTAGTCATTTTTTAAACATTCCTTCTTGGATCATATATTATGTTAAGTTATCATCATGGTTTTCTAAGATAGAACCTATGTCTCAACACAGTGGATGATGATCATCATTTTCTTTCTTTCAACCATTGATGTTAAACTTAATACTATTCCTAATCTAAGTTATTAAGGACCAGTTCCTTAATTAACTTCTATTCCAAAACCCTTTTCAGAATCCCTTAAGGAATACTACATAATATCATAATACTCTTATTATCAACATCTACACATTATAAATCATTATTTATTTGGTAATTGCGCTTTTATTCTTAACACACTTAAGAAATCACTCCTATAAGCTCACACTCAAAATATGTTCCTACATATTTGGGTATGAGTCAGTACTCTTACTCAAACTATGTTCCTACATATTTGAATTTGAGACTTATATTGCTCCTACTAAAAATATGTCATTCACATATTGTTTTAGGAAGACTTTCATAGCTCCCACTCAATTTCATGCAAATTGCATATCCACTCACTATTTTGAACAATTTCAAAATCCTTTGATCAAATATCAAACTTGGAGTTTTACTATGAGATACTAGTACTTTTACTAGTTTTAAATCCACTGGATATTAACCACACATGAATCAAATTCATTTGAATTCGTCCAATACTTGACAAATTGTGCCTTTGTCATTCACCCACTTTTCCACTATGGCTTTGCAGTCATTTAGGAAAATTCAAGTAACTCCTTTTACTAGTGAGATTCAGCAACGAATTTCTTTCTAATCTCAAGTGAATTTCGTTTTTAGGATTTCTCACAATTCTAGTTTACCATTATTTCCTTAGTAGTTCGTAGGTATATCATATTCCAAGAATCATGATAAATGATTCACAAATGTCTCCATACAAGATATGGATTACATTTTGAATCATACTTCATGTAGTGAAAACACTAGTGGGAAAACACAATGATCATTGTCATTGATTCTTTTCTTTGTGAAGAGAATCATTTAGGAACGTTTTCCGTTGCACTTCTCAACACTCTGATGCAGGGTTTGAATCCTCATCGTGTTTTACACTATCTTCCATTTCCTCCATAATCAAGAAATATCAATAAAAGTGAGCTTTCTCAATAATGCACCAAAATCCAAGCAATACAAGTTTTTCTTCTCTTTTGGTTTAGCTATGGATTTCGTATTCAAAGTTTCCAATAAATACTCTACAAGGATTTATTCGCTATTGTTTTGGTTATATCGAATAATCCCAAAACTTTCATGACGATCCATACTAGATATGGAGCCGTTTTCATGAATTCAGATGGTTCACTATATGTTCTAATTGAGTGCTAACTATTTCTTAACTAATGGTCTCTACATCTACACTACAACGATTTATTTTGGTGCCATCTATTCACCCATCTTGATATCTAATATCGCATTGTGATGCTTTGCATTTTGACGTTTCAAAACGCTTTGCATTCCACAATTTCTTTATGCCATTCTTATAAAGTCGAATTTCATTACTATTGATCAAATCATAGTAATTATATTCTCTTTTATATTTATACCCTTTGTAGATGAAACACTTTGATCATATCAAATAGTTTCATACTTATGTTTCCTTTGGTAAACTTATTTATGCATTTAAACAATCATATAATGATAATTACCATTTTCGTTAAAACACAATACATCGAATATGTATTTACTTTTAACAATTCATTAAAACACTTTGTATTCAAGTAATACATGGTGTTCAAGTTATTTTGCCAAACTTAGGCATGATTTATATGTGATAAGAAATCGAATGACTTCCACATATTGTCAAATAACTTTGAATTCAAACAATGGTTTCATTCATTAATGAAATATCATTAAGTTGGGTATTTTTCAAGGCATTTCAATATTTTACAAATGTTCACGCATTATCAATTAGTTTCAAACAACAAGGATAATTCACATATAATCAAACAAGATATGAACACAAATAGAAATCATTCATAAAAGTGGAACAACCGTTTGTTACAAACTCATATGAATAACCATCTCACAAAGTGTGAGACAAACTAAAGAAGTTCACAGTCTTTTGATTACAATAACTATCCAAAAACATAAACTAAGTGATAAATATCGAGGGAGAGTGTCGTTGGCCATCATCATCATGCTCGCCACCAGCACGCAACGTCACCTCCTCTCTAGCAAGCACCTCTCATGCAGAAGGACCTGTTTTCAGCAAAACAGAACAAGTATCAAATATACTTAACACTGCAAATGTGTCTACAAGATTATAACATTTATAAAATTGTATATCAAATATATACCTTTGTCATTGATGACCTCAGCGACATTTGGTTCTACCAACACATTCCTGAGATGTGTTACGAACCGGTGGAACTCCATTAATTCCGTGTCGCCTATCATAATGCAAGATCTGACTTGTGCTTGGTAGCTTGGTGGCAGCGACCGCAGCACAACGCCATTTGCAAAAGAGCCCGTCATCCAGCTATCCAGGAAGTATGCAGGCCTCATGTACACATCATGCATGCGCTCCAAGTGGTCGTCAAGTGATGAGTTCTCCTCCATCTTAATGGAGAGGAAGTCTCCCATCAGCTCATGCTCCCATATGCGTGCTTGTTCCACGAAATGTGTCCTAAGCTGTAGCATTACCGTACGAGGGTTGACATCACCCACGAAAGGCCACAGCTCATCCACCATTCCGAAACACATAGTAACTGAAATGAAGGAGGCCATCTCCCGACGGAGATAGCAGTCTTCCCGCTGCTCTGGGGTCTCTAAGTCAATGGGCTCATCCAAATCCATCCCGTCGAGTATGTAGTCGACCATGTCATTCTCGCTAAGGAGAACATGGAGACGTGCAACCCATATGGAGAAGTTTGATCCATCTAATCTGAGCTTCTCTCCTTCTAACCAATCAATCCTCAACAGGAAAGGTGGCATCGGGGAGAACTTTTCTACATTTACAATTGCAAAAAGGAATTTAGACTAAGTCTATAATTAAATGAGTTAATAATAACTCCACTCAGAAACACCTAACCCCATAAGGGGTCCTAGTGATAACACGATCCCTATCAGCCACATCTCCCCCGATCATCACGGCCATCAATGTGGGTTCAAGGTTGGACGCTAAACGTCGGTCACATCATTCATGTGACTCGTGCTCGATCTTTCGACCATCCGTGTTCCAAGACCACACTTCTATGGCGTGCTAGGATCGCCAACTCAACCTTAGTGTATTTGTTGTGCAGCATGGCTTGCACCCGCTGTATGTGAACGTAGATATGTCTGACACCCATGCATGTACCATGGATCACCTCATACCGAAGAACTTTCTTGGTGGTGCACACTAAGGGGGAACACAATCGTTGGTAATTTTAACAGGGATCATCTTATTAGGCTACCGTCGAGTATCTAATACTAGCACACAATAAGATATACAAATAATAACATTGAATGTAAATGTGATGTGATAGGGTCCTTCACATCGTGATCTCCATACGTCATCACTGGATTCCGGCACTAGGGTTCCGGTGCCGTAGACACCAGGGTACCGGTGTCTTTCCAGCGTGGTAGTCTGTCACTTCCGTGACTATCTACTACTACGTAACATAAGATAATCACTTTACCTTTGCCACAACCATATCACAAAGCAATGCCCCCCTGCAAAACAAAGTTAGATGCCTCTACTTTATCTTTGCATGTTTTACGTGGTTGAATGGGCTTTCGCACAAGAACCGTTCTTACCTACGAACTTTCAGCACAACGCTGATCAAGTAGTTGTCTCTACTACACTCCTTTCGGGGCCCTCCATTGCAAATGGCATACCAACTAATGCGAGAGAGATAGACACCCCACTAAGCCACTTTATACGGTAATAGCCGTATGTCAAGCGTGGACTAGTCTCGCGAATGAACACGTAAAGTCGGTTGGGGGCCGCTTCATCAAGCATTACTGCGGTATAGACAAGTACACGTGGGAGGGTAACAACTAAGAGATCAACGCACACACGCTACATCTCGTGTGTTCTACCCGTACTTGCATTACTATGCATAGATCTAGCTTTGATACCACTGTAGGGGTTCCGCGTATGAAAACAATAAAATTTTACCCTACGCCCCTAAACCCCTGATGCTGCTAGGACCTATCTATTAGTAATATAATAACGGGAGGGGCTTTTCACGAACTTACCCTTGAAGACCGAAAAGTGTTGTCAACGCTTAGCAGAGCGTGGTTGATGTAGACGAGCCGAAGCCGACCTCAAGGTCGTGATGAAGTCCTTGCGCTCCCGTGGCTCCAATGACTTGAGTGCCTCAAGTGTGATGCCTTGTGGGGATTTACACACGTCCGGTGCCTGACCATGACTCCCGCTTCCCCGATCCAGCAGTAGTTGCAGAAGTAGAGCTCCTGGATCCGAATCCCGCAGCACGACGGCGCTCCGCGGTGAAGATGTCTCGCGTTCGCACAATCCGAACGTGGGACCACGGTCACGAGAGAGAGAGAGAGAGAGAGAGAGAGAGAGAGAAAAAATATCAATTGGAGGTCCTCCCAAAAGTGAGAAGACCTTTACTGATTATTGTGTGTATTTATCTGGCCAAATATATATAGAGAAGGCGAGATACTACCTCCCTCAAAGTCCCGGGGTGGGACTAAAGGAGAGGAGGAGGAGGGGGAGGCGCCGCTAGCCACCCCTCATGGGCCCCACATGGGGGGGTTACCCAATAGGGCCGCAGGCCACCCCCTTGGCCCCTTCCTCCTCTTGCCTTTCCCTAATGGGCCCTCTCCCCTCCAGGAATTTGCCCATTAAGCCTTTTGACCTTTTAAATTGATTTTCTCTTTATTAAATAATTATGAATAAATCATTAAATCAATATATAACATTCATTCACATATTATTCAACCTCTATGGTTATGGAACACTTCCACCTCCACTCCGGACATCCTCCGGACTTACCGAAACCCTTCCAGTTTTCTCTCTATAATTCTTCAGCGATTCTTCCAATCCTATAAACACTCTCTAAGCATCATCAAGCCCTTAAGCGTGATACCCCACGGTTCAGGAACACTCTAGACATGGTCGGGACACTCCCGCACTAATGATCGACAGAGGGACCTGGATGGCCATGTGACCCCTGTGCGTTCCACGAAGATCTTTCGTCGTTTGAACCGGGACAGTCGTGTCTTATTCCTTTTGTCTCTCGATACTTGCATTGCCTGAGATCTGATCAATGACATCTCCATGTCGTGTTCAATCTCGTTACCGAACAATGCTATTTGACTCGTTCTGACAAGTGATATCCCTGTGATCAAATCACACGTTGCACAGCTATTGGATATAACCTCTCCGAGTGGGCCCTTGAGTATCTTCCCGTCACATGGACGAACAAATCCCGCTCTTGACATATATTGCCTCTACGGTTTCCTCCGAGTACCTGAACACACCTTTATAACCACTGTATTAGCAAGTGGCGCTTGATGCTATCAAAGCACTCTCGGGAGATAGTGATTGATATAGCCTCACAGTCTAAGGAATAGTCTACGAGGATCCATTTCTAATCATCGTAACTTGAACTTCGTGACATGATCGGGTAACGATGTTTAGGTTGGGTATTGGTTCATCATCTCATTCTCAGAATGAGTTGACTCCATTTCCAACTGGCATAAATGCCACATGATCAGGAAACATGATCATCTGTTGACCAATGAACCAGTGACTAGAGTTTCACTGGGAACCCCTGGTTGTTTGTATATCACACGTGTATTGATGTTTCCACTCAATACAGTTATAGCATGATATAAAACTTAATCATAAACTATATGAAATATGAAAATAGTCCCTATAACTATTTGTCTCTAGGGCATATTTCCAACACCATCCACTAGCCATAGCCATTGCTTTGTACTTTAGATCTCCTTGTGATTTGGCGACCATTGTAAGAATATTTGATTTTGATCTAAGTATTTATATGATGTTTTATATCTCTCATCTATTTGTTATGAGTGATTAGTCCTTAGGGGCTGCGGGTTGGGGAGAAACCTCGCAGCGATTATGTGCATCTAGATCATGGGAGAATTGTATTTTGTTTGGAGTTGTGATTTGTATATTTTGTTTCTTCATCTCTTGTCTCGATCTATGGACTTGTAGGTACCGAAGATCTCATAGATTGATAAAGACTTGAGGTGAGATACTAGGCTAGGGGCGATATCATAGGAACCTCAGTGACAGAAAGGGTAGTACGGTCTTCGCTTAGCGCCCCATTCGGGATTAAAAACAACATCACCACTTAAAGCTTTGATCTGTGTTTTACACTTAATAATCGTTCGTAACTCATGGCTTTGGTGTACTCTCGGTTGGATTAAAAGTCTATTGCTATGCCCGCTGCATCACAAGGGCTCTAGAATATTAGGATGTGTTGCCCACAAGAGGTGATGATACAGATCATGCCGATGATCCTTGAGTTTTGTCCCGATCTTTCATAGCGAGTAACCTAGATAGGAATCCTTCCAATAATGCCAAAGATCGTCATCTGAAGAAGAGGAACAAATACATCAAGCAACATGGAGAAGGACACCACGCCTCAAACCAAAACACGACAATCCTTGATGAAAACAAGAACCTCCGCGACAATATCAATACAATAGATAACACGACATCGCCATCCCCGGAGGGATGCTCACCAAGCAACTCACACAATAGTTGTAGACTCAATTTCTAGCTTACCTAATCTAGAGGGTGTTCCCAGGCTTATATGGCCACTGGAACGTCTGAAAAACGCGAAATGAAAACGTGTCTGATACAGTCAGATCCGTCCGGATCTGATGGGAACTTTTAGGGCCGGATTATCCGGTCTAAGTGGGCTAGATTATCCGGGGCCGTACTGAATGTCGCGCACGAAGTCCTTAGCAGAATCTCCAAAGCAGGGCCAGATTATTTAGGGTGTGGGGGCCAGATTATCCAAGGTCTTGAGACGTGGAAGTACTCATTGGAAAGATCTTGGAATTATCTATCCAACAAGTTCTTATTTGCTTGATTCGGAGTTCATATGAGGAATCCACGTCCGTTTCAATTTCAAGACTTCTGTCTGTCCGAATTGAACGTTCCTTCTTCTTGATGATCTTCCTTGCGCCTACCTCCCACTCCTCCCTCGCGCATATCGTGCCCATATCATCATCCCCCCTTCAAGAAGTGTTGTCCCCAATGCTTGCGGGTCGGTTCAGAAAGGAGGCGTGATATGAACAATCGCTTCACGCGTCTTCGCCATCTTCAAGTCTTTCCGGCCTTCCACTCCGAAACCTCCCTCTCGGCATGTTTGACTTAAAACAGCCCTTGGCGCCTGCACCTCCTTGGGTCTCCATACGAGCTTTGACCTAGGCACCACCGTCTTCTTCTTCTCAACTCTTGTTGGAACTCGTGGTTGCTGAACATGGACCTTCTTTGCACGACCTGGCATAAGATGAGTAATGACTGGACCACACAACTGACGAACATGTCCATCCTTGCCTCTATGCATCCGCACAACTGTCCCAACAAAATGCCTCACAGGTGTGCTAACAAAACTGCTCTTGTTACCCCACTGCAACTCATGCACTGGAACATCAGGAGCACAACTATCATCCGTCTAAACACCTATGTCAACACAAACAACCTTCTGAACACATCCTGCAACATCCTGCCTCTCAGCAATAAGAGGATGCACTTCAACTAGCTTGTCACTAACAAGTTCCACTAGCTTGTCATCTACAGGCATAGCTGAAGCAATATCAACATTGTCGCACTATGCATCATGCTCTCCATCCTGCACCTTAGCTAGCCCTGATTTTGGCTTAGCCTTGCACACCTTCTCCTTATGTACCACCACTCTACATCAGACTTTATGTGATCATCCTGCATAGGCTTCAAAGTATGCTTAACGAGGGTTTAACTCGTCAATGCCCATTGTTATGGACTTGGGTTTTGGAGAAGGAGGGAGTGCTAGAGGCATCAGTCAGCTAGCAAACAAGCACACAGCGATGCAAATTTTACCCAGGTTCAGGCCTTGTAGAGGTCCCTACTCCTGCTTGTCTGCTCTTGGAATTAACGAATGAGGTCTCGGGTAGCAGGTCGAGTCGGTTACAGATTAGGATTTTTCCTTTGAACTTTCTATCTTAAGCTTCTTCTTGTCTCGCAAGCAATCGAGAGTCCATGGGCCACTCGAATTCTTTATTGGACCTTGGCAACGCCATGGGCTTCTGCCGTATCTGGACCGTATATGCCAAACTCGAGTACCTGTAGGGTATACCCATGTCAGTAGCCCCCGAGTGTCCAGCGGAAGCGCAGATTCGACTGGGGACTTTATGAAGTCTTTCGAGTGCATGACTGAGCATTTTTCGAGTGTTCTGTTTATGTTATAGGTATTGTTGATATACGTGCCTGATTTACCCGATGTATCGGTATTAGTTAACTGCCTTAGGGCAAAACAACGCAATCTACTAAAACTCGAGTCCTCGGACTCAAATTCGGAAAAGTGCTGGCGTAATTCGACTCAGGCCACGGAGGTCTTACAGGAGTTGAATTCCAGTGTATAAGTGTGAGCACTCCACGCGTCCGTCAAGGCATGTTCATCATGCCTGCAGGCACGGATATGTTTCTGGTAGTGCGCAGCAGATGCATTGACAGGCCTTATTCAGGTCTTATCTTCACGTTGTAAGCACGGCATCCAAATTTTTGTCATCGTAGAGATGATTCGGGTGGCCCATGAGACGTAATCTCTTTGTAGGGAAAGATGTGAGGCGGAGTCGCCATAGCATTCGAGTGTGGATGTTATCAACACACAGTACGATGTACTAGCAAAATAATCATAGGGTGCGCGACCAGCGCTCCCTATTGGAGTAGCCCCCGAGTGCCTACTCGAGTCGTAGACTCGAGTGGGGACTAAAAAACATTTGCGACTGTTGTCGTCTTTTTTTGCTTGTTTCAGTCGAATATGCTTTCAGCGCTCCCTATGGGAGTAACCCGCCGTTCATAGTCGAATCGATGATTCGAGTGAAGGGTTTATCGTGTATACCTGCATAAAAAATCTTTCGGGTGCGCGGCCAGCGCTCCTGTTAGGAGTAGCCCCCGAGTGCTTGGTTGAGTCGAAGACTCGAGCAAGGACTAAAGTAGTCGAAATCTTCTGCTGCTGAAATCAATGACGTCAGTGATGACAACGTAATGACCTCGGTTTCCCGCGTGAGCGGCTTTGACAGGACGTGACGAGTGGTGGGTCCCACTTTCTGACTTTGATTTGACCGGGCATGCATAATCTTCTGTTTTAACTGCGTCTCCTCGCTTTCCGCGCGTAATGGGAATAGTGGGGGGACGGTTCGTGCTTCAGCTTCGCCACGTGTCGATGGCGATGTGCGCCACGCGTGTAGTAGGGTTTCTGCTGGCCGTTGGATGGTGTTTGCGAGGAGGTTAAGTAGCAGCGTAGCTGTGGTAATTTCCCCATCTATCTTCTTTGCTCGTGCCTCCATCGCCATTGTTGTTGCTCTCTGCTTCCTTGCGCACTTTCTCTTTGCGGCACTGGACCAGCTCCGTGTCTTCCCCAAATACTTCCTCTGTTCTCACCGCCATCAGAAGATGGGCAAGAAGAAGCGAGGCGCCGCCGTTGGGTCCGCGGCCGCCATTGTCACCACCAAGAAGAAGGGCGCTGGTACCACCATCGTGGGCACCAGTGCCGCCGGCGCTGGGAAGAAGAAGGGTGCGGGCACCCGCTTACCAACGGTGCCTGGGGTGCGTCCATCATCAAGCTCGCCGAGCTGCAACTTCATTGTCGAGATGGAGTTCTTCCGTCTGCGGAAGATGACTCGCGAATGCCTGGCGAGGAGGTAATTCCTTGTCCTCCTCCTAGTTTCCGGGTGATGTTCCTTGCGTTCATCATTCGAGGTCTTTCTCTCACCCTGCATCCTTTCTTCAGGGGTCTCCTTTGCTTCTATGGGCTCCAGCTGCATCAGCTGTCCCCAAATTCTATTCTCCACATCTCCTGCTTCATTACTCTTTGCGAGTGCTGGCTCAGAATCGAGCCGCACTTTGGCCTCTTCAAGAGGCTTTTTAAGCTGAAACGCTAGTCGCGTCTAGTTCGGTAGTCTATGACGTAGGAGGCTGCGGAATCCATGTCAACTCCTATGTCACCTACTTTGATATCAAGCTCACTGCGTCCGTCCAAGGGTGGAGAGACAAGTGGTTCTACATCCACGACCAAAAGGCCGACGAAGAGCACTACGGACTCGCGCCCTTCGATCTCGCTATGCCGTGCAAGAGGAGGAGCTCTTGGAAGAATATTGTGATGCCTGGCAAGTCCGAGGAAACGGATGTGCTGTATAAGCGTGTCTACGACCTCGAGAGTCACATAGGAAAAGAAGAGGGAGGCGCTGCCCTCATTCGCACATGGTTGCGCTGCTGTGTCCAGCCTCTGCAGGCCAGAGTCCACCCCATGTTCCACTGGGCCCGTGCGAACGATGCCACTCGCGTATCTGCCGATGGCATTTCTGCGGGTGAAGTTGATTAGAGGGTGCGACTGGTGACGAAATACACCACCAAGGAGGTTCTCCCAGGCTAACCAGTCGTGCCTCCTTTCGACGCCTCTAACCCTCCTCCTGAGGTAGAACTGTACTATGAACTAGTTTCGGTTTTCGATTGCCTTTTATGATGCTTTGATATATAATATTTTATCTTCTGAATGCAGGACTGGAAGGTGTCTCAATTTGCCCCCTCGTCCTGAAGGGGTTATCCCTCATGAAGTGGATGAAGAGGACGAGTCAGAGTCGACCATCCCAATCGAAGAAGAAGAGGGAGCCCCCGAGTCCAGCGACCAAGACACTCACAAGCGTTCTTGCAGCAAGGATTCTGACGCTACTTCTCCGATGATGTCGGAAGGTCCTTCTGCTACAGCAGAGGAGCCAATCCCCGCCGTTCCTGTGCGTGCCATGGCTCCTCCTACCCGGAACAAGATGCGACTACCAAAGGAGTCGGAGGAGCAATCCTTTGACCTTGATAACTTTGACTGGTGAGTTCTGCATTCGTGACTTTGTATTAGATTCTTTTTGGAGCTGCTCTCCCTGAAGTTTTTGCTGGATGTGTTTTGCAGTCAAGCAGCGTCGTCGTCTTCTGACGACGTCCAATTTGTGAAGGAATTCAGAGTCGCAGACTCCAAGGCCAAGGAAGTGGCCGAACGATCTTCCTCTCCTCCATTGCTGGCCCACTCCAGGCACAACTCGTCGAGTTCCCTGCATGCTGAGGAACACCAGGTGGTTCCCCGGATGACTGCGCAACAGTCATCTTCGGAGTCTCTGGAGGATCATGTAAGCATCCTTTAGCTGTTTTGGCAGTCGAACTTTTATAACTGGTGTTGTTGCTGAAATTTTATTTTCTTCTGATGCAGCTCATCATGAAGGAAGCTACTCGCCTAGCGGAGCAAGTCCTTGACATGGGTCGATAGCATGCATGGCTGGACAATCGCCATCGCATTGTTGAAGGTTAGTTTTGGCTTTGTCTTTGTCTTTGCAAAGTTTCTAGATTTGATTGATATACATCTTGTGCTTTGCAGTTGAGCATAACGAACTTCTTCGTCATGCTGCTTCCCTCGAAAAGGCACTTGCCGCGGCAGCGAAGAGTCGCGACGAAGCAATCGCGGCCCTGGAGGAGTCGCAAAAGTGCGAAGAGGACTTGCAAAAATGCAAAGGGGACTTGCACGCCTCCAATACTGAGAGGGGAAAGTTGTTCGAGGAGCAACTTGTCTCGATTGCTAAGTCCCTCTCAGGTATTCTTTCAGCTGAATTTTCGTTGTTTCTTGCTTCGACATCGTGTTATTGTGCTAACACTTTGTTGTATGCAGATGCCAGCGGCCTGAGCTTTGACGCCCAGGCCCTTCGTCACGAAGATGCATTGGCTGGTGTTGTCGCCGCAGTCGAAGACAGCAGCGCTTCCCTTCAGGGGACGCTAATGAAGGCCAAGGGTGTGCTCAGTCGCATACGCGAGGATCTAACCCCCAAGGCTGAGCTGATTGACAACCTTGAGGACCTGGTGGAATCCCTTGTTGGGGGTATTCCCATGGACTTCAGGAACTCCCAGCGGTCTATCGGTGCCACCATGGCACTCACGATGGTGCAAGCCCACGGCGTGGAGGTGGACCCTGTCACGATCTCCAAGGCGATGCCCGTCGGCGCAGATGCCCAACAGGTAGTATTTCCTCCCTTCGCTACTAGTTATGGTAAGTATGGGCCACAGCTCATCAATACAGTCGCCAAATACTCCAAAGAGCTACAGCGAGCGAAGAAGGTGGCGAAGGCTGTGGCATCAGGGGATGGCACCGGAAAGTCTGTGGTGTCAGAGACCACCACGGATTCGATGAGGCCCCCGAAGTCCAAGTCGAAGTCGAAGAAGCAGACTGCTCCTTAGTAGCTAATCTGTAATAGTTTGTAGTTTATTTTCGTGTTGAAACCATGCTTTTGTGGGACTATCCCTGTCAAGACTTTGCCGTGCTTAAATGCATTCGAGCATTTTATCAATGTATTCTTGGTCCCTTATTTGATCTTGCTTGGTTTGTGATAGGGTACGTCGAGTGGTCCTTCGAGTGATCCTCGTGATCCTCCACCCACCGATGAAACCTTGGCGCAACCGCGCTCAAAGGTGGAGGAGTTGTCCTTAGAGATGGCACCCGCCAGGTTCGGGTCCGGGTCAAGGCCCTCCATACCTGCCTCCGCCCCATTTTCCCCGACCCGTGACCCGCCCCGATACCGCTGCCGGGTCTGGAAATCCACCAGACCCACGACCCGGTCGGGTTCGGGGACCCGATGGGGACCCGCGATGATGCACAACGGCGGCGGGAGATCTGCGTGCAGTGGTGCTGGGAGCTATGACCGATGGTGGCGGAGGCGCTAGGGACTACACAACACGAAAGCGGAGATGGGATCACAGATTTAGCTGGGCGCGCCTAGCATGCTCGACCGAAGTGGTGGCGGGAGATCTGTGTGTGGTGTCGCTGGGAGCTGCGACCGGTGGCGGCGGCAACGCTGGGCGCTGAGGCAGTAGGATGACGGAGCAGGAGGCGGTAAGAGGAGGGGAAGTGGTGCCTGCTCGGCGGGATGACAGCGGTAGGAGAAACACGAGAGGGAGAGGAGTGCGACCCTGGGGAGGGGATCGATAACGCGTCCGTCTCGCGCGTAGGGTGGGGATCAAGGCCTCGGGGGGATTTTTCTGGGGGTGGGCCGTGGTGGGCTATTAGGGTTTGTTGTCCTCATGTCTTAGCGGGTAAGCGGGTCTGTGGGTACGGGTTTGACACCCCCATACCCGCCCCCGCTAGACCCGACGGGTCTAATTTTTCACCGCTAAGCAGCCCCATGGGTTTTTTTTCTTACCAGACCCGCCTCATTTAATACGGGTACCCATTGGGTTTACGGGTTTCGGGGCCCCATTGCCATCCCTAGTTGTCCTTGCTTTCGTGACTGCGCGATCGCATTAAGCAACTGGAGCGTGAGTTGCCCATCCTCCATGGTAGCGCAGATGTATGGAAGTCGAAGGCGGAGAAGGCTACCGCCCACGAGAAGTATCTCTTGGAGGAGGTGGCGCGGCTGAGTGAGCAGTTCAAATGTTAGCTTTCTGCCCTCTTATCTTTTCTTTTAGTCAGTCGCAGCGATGCCTTGTCTTCATACTTTGCCCTTTTCTTTGAGTGTAGTTGTCAGTGCTCGTCATCCACAGGATGAGAAAGACCGTATTGCCATTCGAATGAACGATCTGACCCAGGAGCAACTACAGGCGAGTGGGTACTTTTGGGTGGACCACGATCGTGCTTCTCGAGTACTTCACTTTTTGAAGAAGGTGCAGTCATTCCTTAGGCATATCTATCAAACGATGTTTCCGCTGGATGCCGTCCCTTCAAGCCTGTTGGCTCTTCTGGCGAAGTTCCAAGATTTGAGTGCGGTTCACGAGTGCGTGCAACAGCAGTGAGTAGCTGGTGCTAAGGCTGCATTGTCGCTGGTGCGACTGCATAGGCCAGATGTAGATGTTGCAGCTGTTGCCACTGGGCCGCCACCTCCACCAGAAGGTATGACCTGGGACATGGTTCCGCACTACCAAGCGATTGATCGCCCAGCGGAAGAAATTGTCGACTTCTTCGAGGAACAAACGAACGTTCTTCTGTTGCTGCAGTAGTATGACTTGTATCATGTACATAATTATACAAGTGTTGTAAAGTTCATATGAATATGTTGGATGTAATTAAAACTCATTGATATGTGAAGAGCTTTCTAGCTTTTATATTTTGCGAGTGTATTTGTACTCTACAGTTCCTTTTCGTTAGCCTGACTTGTGTTATCTCAGCTACTTGCCAACCTGTCAGGTGCGTTGCAACTGGGCTGGTGTTTGTGGCATCCCGCTAAAACCACTACTAGAAAATCGCTGTGTTTTTGTGCATTGCATCATCATGACCGCATGCTCATGTTATCATGCCACATTGCATTTGAGCATCGTCATCATCATGCATGGTTTTGTTTAAAACTATTTTTGAAAAGCCTGGTTTTGTTTTCTAAACGCCCCGTCTTTATTTCGAATTAAAACCCGGATCTCCGGATTATTTTGTTTCGTCTAAAAACATATTCTAAAAGCCTTGTTGTAATAAATAAAATAATTAAATTATTTTTAGGGGGCAGCCGAACCGGGTCGAACCGACCCAGCCGGCCACCCCCAGTAAACAAAACCGGATCAGACCAGCTGTTCCTAACCTACCCTACCCCACACCTGCCCCAAACTCCCGCCCACACCGACTACCACCCCGCCACCTCACTCCGTCCTCTCACAGCTCGCCACCTCACCAACCCTCTCTCTCTCCCCCTGGCCCCACCTGGCCACCGGCCGACAGCCTCCACCCGCCTCCCCTCGATCCACCCGCGTGCCGCCTTCTCCTCATCCACACCACCGCACGCACACATGCCGCTTCTCCCCACCCCACATGCAGTCCCGCACGCGCTTGCCACCAAACACCCTTCCTTCCCTCCCCATCCCATCGCATGTGCCCACCACCCCGCGTCTTCCTCCCCTGTCCGTCCTCGATCCGCGCGAGAACCGTCGCCCTGCTGCGGCTGCTGCGACCACTCCTCCACGCGCCCGAGCTCCGCCGCTCCTATCCACCTTCGCCGCCTCGGCCGCCCCGCCATCACGGCCCCGGGCCCCGTTCCCCTCCTCCCCATCGAGCCCGCCGCCGCCGCGGTTCACCCCGCCTCCTGCAGCCTCCCAGGCGCCCGCGATCGCCTCGCCTTCCTCCACCGGAGTCGCCGCTACCGGCGTCCCCTCCGCACTGCGTAACTACCCTGCCACCAAGCTCTCCTCTCCTCGCCAGAAGCCCTCTGCCCTCCGGGCCGCCCGCGACCTCGCTCCCAAGCTCGCCGTCCTCGGTGGTGCCGACCGTGCCCCCTCACGAGCGCGTGGTTCCTCGCCTCCCAGAGGTCGCCCGCAGGAGCCGCCGACCTCGTCGCCGCTGCAAGCTCCTCGCCTAGCACCGCCGCTCTCCTCCGTGGTCACCTCCGGCCGGAGCCCTGGTGCCCCTCCTCCAAGTCGCGGTGCCTGCCACCGCTGGCCGCAGCGAGCCCCGTCTCCTGACTGTCGCCTGGCTCTTTGCTGCTCACGCATGCGTGCAAGTATCAATGAGAGGATGTCTTCAAGCCTTCAGTTGCCGCATGTTTCGTATAGATGAACAATGCGCTGCCGTGGCCTCCCCTATGTGTTTTCGGGTGAGGTTGATCAGGGCGCCAAGGTCTACACTGGAAGATGTACCGAGAAGGCAAGATCTACGGTACCACGCGAGTGACCGAGACCGACACGATATGGGACCTCAAGGACTGCGCATGACCATCGACCCTGAACAAGTTCGCCATTGATCAAAGACACCGAGACCCGGGACGCCAAGATCTCCGCCATGAAATGACAAGACCGACAACATGACCCGACGACCGTGGATGCGACAGGATCGTCTCTCGGACGCCAAGTCCTTCGGCCCCGGAAAACCGACGACCCGACCCAAGATCCGAAGACTAAACCCTGGCGCACCAAGTTCTTCGACCCCGGGGAACGATCCATCGGAACGCCAAGACCTCCTTCCGAACCCGAGTTCATCATAGGCGTCAAGATCTCCTACACGGATCCGAAGACCCTGAACCCTGGAACCCGAAGACCACCGAAACCTGATCCATTCAAGTTCGCCATCGACGACAAGATCGACCGCTTGTAACCCAAGATCTACTTCACGTCACGACAAGTTCTCCATCGTGTATCCGAACCTCGCCATTCCGTCCAACCCTGAGACCGAACCCTGAACCCCCGGAACCCAAGATCTTCCGAACCCAGATGTGTGCCCCTAAGCCCCTATTTTTATAATATGACATTATCAACTGTCGCATATTAAATTGTTCATCTCGCATGCATATCATGTGGTTTGGGGTCATTATGTCGATTCGCCGCATGATTAAATATGGAGACCATATGCGGATAGATATAGTCTTATATTGGCTCCATTTAATTTGTGTAGAGAACCGATGCCATGTTTTGCCTTATTAATACAACATTTAAATTGTGGGGTATCTAAACAACATGAACCACTTAATTAATTGTCGGGACCCTGGTTCCGCTTAATACTGCCTAATTGCACCGCATCTGCATCATATCATAATCATGCCGGATCTTTTGCCGTAGTATTAAATATTGCATCCGGTGTTTCTTCTAGTGTTTTCTTCTTCGCGGATTAGACCGATGAGTGGATGCGAGTATCGACAAGTTCTCCGGCTATGTACCTTCGGCTCTGTTTCCCAGGCGAGCATTCTCCCCCCCTTCTACCTATTTTGCCTTTCTAGTCTTTACTCCCTCCTGTTGATCTATTGCTATCCTTATTGCGATGCTTTAGTTTCCGTGTACCATTTATATTCCCTGCAGCCTCTATATTGCCTTGGACACATCCTATTGCCCGTTGTTTGATAGACAGTCGGCCTTGCGAGTCGTAGTTGCTTGCTTAGGTGCTGCTTTGCGTCGTTGTTGTTTCACCGTTGTTGGAAGGTTGGCACATGCTTAATGGTGGAGAGGATCATGACTTTAAATACAACTATTAAATTGTTGGGACAACTAATGAAAGAGGCACCGGTGGACAATATATGCTATTTGGTTTTTCATGTCCACTTGTGTCCCGTAGGCCCCGAGTACTTGATAGCTGTTCCTTGACTATTCGCACTATCCACATACGGGAGACTCTATGAATCCCCCTTAGCCAGAGCTTGAGTCATTTCTTATTTCTTGGGGCCACAAAGTAGTTTGGGGCTTTATTACTATCCTGTACTTATGCCATGCTTACTGCTTTATTTACGATTGTGCGTGGAGCACCTGTACTATTTAGGAATTGCGGAGTGTTTTCGCGGTATCGACAAGCCCAGTCACACTTTCGGGTTCCCAGTCGTTTACAGCCATTGGCGCAAACCTTGGGTCTGTCTCGGAGCCGGCCAACTTCGCTATGTAGCTTAATGGGGTGGCCCCTCAAATAATTTATGAATCCTGTGATCGCTTTGTCGGAAAGCCTCGTTGGTTTTGATTTGGTTTTTCCGAGGTTGATCGTGTGTGTTGTTATTTGTGCACCCTCAGGTAAATCTTTCTGAAAGCCGTGTCCGCGGTTATGGATGACTTGGAGCACAGTATCTCGATCATAGACAGGCATAACTAAAGTAGTGCTATAAATTTGACTTAATATGTGACTAGTAATCAGCTCCACTGCAATGGAATGAAATAAAAGTGCCAACAACTACTGGGTTTGGGATGTCACATGCTAATTGTATCTGACTAGTAAGTACTGCAACTACCACTGAATGGTTAACTAAAACTGCCCACTACTTATGCTATCAGGATGACTCATGCTATCTATATCTGATTAGTAAGAGCTTCAACTATAATGGAATGAATAAAACTGCCAACCATGTGAGTTCCTCAGTTTTGACTTCCTCATTTGGTATCGAGGGGGAAATGCCAGGATGGGTATGATTGGTGTTAGTATCAGGTTGGTTCCGGATAGGTCTTTCTTATCCCTCTCTAATAGCTGACAGTTGTTTTGAGTCTCTATAGGTTGTTTAGTGCATGCTTCGCTGCCGTTTTAGTCCACCATACCTATGTAGGCAAGAGCCGCTGAATTCTAGCCTCGCTGCATCGCCTTTAGTATCGACGCCCTCTTTTCCTTTGCCCTTTGTCCGCACCCTTTGTTTTAGCAGGTTTGAGATCGACGTTAGGTGGTTACCCTTCCGGCTTGGCAGGGTTATGGACGCCATTGGTTATTCTTTAGGCTCTTAGCCCCATTTTCATCTTGTCCGTACTTTCGGACGTCAGAGCGATTTCAAGGTGATTTGGATCTTTGTACTGTATATCGGTATTCTTGACTCATGGAGTCGTGTTGTATATATATCTGTTATGTGGGTCCCATCGAGGACTGTTGTGTAATGGTATTACTTTGTTTTCCACCCGCACGAAAGTGCCTGGTGGGCGTCCTTGAATCGTTTCTATGCGGGTTTGGCGGAAAAGGGCTAAAACTTGCATAGGGCCGATTCGAGGGTGTTACAGTGTTTATCAAGGGTTCGATTAATGTTGCGTCAGCTACTCAAGAAACTGCGATTTGTACATAGAACGAAAGTCTAAAGGGTGGCGCAGCCCCCGAGTGATCAATTTGCAGGAAAATAAGGAAAACATAGAGTTTTTGGGCACTTAGCTTTATTTATTCGTGGAATAGTACGAGGTACAATGTGTGGCTAAGTAGCCTGGCTGAATAGCCTTATTTGTAAATGTAAAAACGACTAGGGGTAGAAGCGACGCATTTGCGCGACGTTCCAGGGATTGGAGTATGCGACTCCTGTCTCGAGATCTTTAAGGCGATAGGCGCCACCTGGGATTACTTCTGTAATCACATAAGGTCCCTCCCAAGGGGACTCGAGCTTGAGGTGCCCTTGCTGCTTTAGTTGCAGGACCAGGTCTCCTTCCACGAAGGATCTGGGGCGTAGCCTTCTGCTGTGGTAGTTGCGGAGGCTTTGCTGGTAGATCGTTGATCTCTCCGCTGTGATTTCCCGTGCCTCGTCAAGAAGGTCGACGGAGTCTTTGAGTGCAAGGGTTGACTCCTGCTTGCTGTAAGCGACCACCCGCGGGTCTTTGTAGCGTACTTCTACGGGTAGCACCGCTTTAGCACCGTGCACCATGAAGAACAGGGTGTATCCCATGGCACCATTTGGAGTTGTGCGTAAGCTCTAGAGTACAGATTGCATCTCGTCTGGCCAGCAGCCGGCGGCCTATTCGAGTGGCCGGAGGAGTCACTTCTTGATTCCACCATAGACGAGGCCGTTGGCCTTTTTGACTTGAATGTTGGTCTGCGGGTGAGCCACCGAGCCGTAGCTTATGTTGATTCCCAGGTTTTCGCAGAATTCCTAAAACTCCTCAGAGGTGAAGTTCGTCCCATTATCTGTGATGATGCTGTGTGGCACTCCAAAGCGGTAGACAATGGACTCGAAGAACTTGACAGTGCTGGCTCCTGATTGATTTGTCACCGGCATGGCCTCGATCCACTTGGTGTACTTGTCGACTACGACCAAGAGGTAAACGTAACCTCCTGGCGAGGATTTCGGGATCTTTCCAACCATGTCGAGTCCCCATTGCGCGAAGGGCCAAGCCAATGGTATTGGTTGGAGTTCCGCGCCAGGTGCGTGAGGTTTGTCCGCGAATCGTTGGCCAGCTTTGCAGCGCTGGACGATGTCCTTGGTGTCGCGCATGGCCGTGGGCCAGTAGAATCCAGCTCGTAGAGCTTTGGCAACAAGGGCGCGACTGCTAGCATGGTGCCCGCAAGTGCCTTCATGGATGTCGAGGAGGATGGCCCTTCCATCCCTGTTGGAGACGCACCGTTAGAGCACTCATGTGATGCTGCGCTTGTACAGTTCACCGTTGATGAGGGCGAACGCCTTGGATCGGCACGCGATCTGCCGTGCGTCAGTCAGGTCGTCTAGCAGCCTCTTGCTGAGTAGGTATATAATGTAGGGTTGTGTCCAAGATGGCTCGATCATCATGACGCTCATTGGTCCTTCGAGTCCTATATCGAGCTCCGGGTCATCGAGTGCCATTGACTCATTGGGTGGTGTAGCCCCCGAGTCTGTTGACGCGTTTGATTTTTTCTCTAGAGCCTTTGGCTTGATGGAGTGTTCGCAGATGCGCTCGAGAAATACCCCGGGTGGTATGGGGGCACAGGTGGAGCCAATATTGGCGAGGAGATCCACCTCTTCATTGCTTTCGCGACCCACATGTCACAGCTCGCAGCCATCAAAGTCCCCTTCGAGTGTGTCGTAGAGGTCGCGATAGGCGATCATGTTGTTGTTCAGTGCTTCGCACTCGTGCATCGTTTGGTTGACCACCAGTTTGGATTTGCCATAGATGATGAGCCTCTTAGCGCCACAGGCTTTCGCCATCCGCATCCCATGGATTAGGGCCTCGAACTCAGCTTCATTGTTGGAGGTAGTGAACTGCATTCGCAGAATGTATTTCAGCTTGTGTCCCTGGGGTGATGTCAGTATGACACCTGCGTCAGCTCCGTCCTTCCGCTTGGATCCGTCGAAGTGCATTGTCCAGAGGTAGGACATATCTGGCTTGTCGGGGAGCTGGTTCTCCATCTAGTGCACGAGGAAATCAGGAAGGACTTGCGACTTGATCACGTCGCACTTTTTGTATGTGATGTCTCGTGGAGACAGTTTGATTCCCCAAAGCGCGACTCGCCCGGTGGCATCAGGGTTATTGAGGATATGCCCGAGCGAGGCGTCATTGACCACCACGATTGAGTGCTCCTAGAACTAGTGGCGCAGTCGCCTGGCTGTCATGAAGACGACGTACGCCAGCTTCTGATAGTGCAGTTACCACAGTTTTGTTGGCGTGAGCATCTCGCTGAGGTAGTAGACTGGGCGCTGGACCCCGTGGACCTTATTTTCTTCGGCTCGTTCCACCACAAGCACCATGCTGACCACCTGGTTGGTGGCGGAGATGTAGAGCAGCAGCGGCTCTTTTCCGCGTGGAGTCACCAGTACTGGCAAGGTGGATAGTAAACGTTTGAGGTCCTCGAATGCTTCTTGCGCCTCGTCTGTCCACTCGAATTTGTCAGTTTTGTGGAGAAGTTGGTAGAAGGGCAATGCCTTTTCGCCCATGCGATGATGAATCGACTGAGCGCCGCGATTCGCCCAGCCAGCTTTTGGACGCCTCTTACATTCTTCGGCTTCTCCATGGCCAGTATGGCCTTTATTTTCTTCGGGTTTGCTTTGATCCCTCTCGTGGAGATAAGGTACCCGAGTAACTGCCCAGATGGCACGCCGAAGGCGCATTTGTCCGGATTGAGCTTGATCCGGTAGCGGTCGAGGTTGGCGAAGGTCTCGCATAGATCGTCGATTAGTGAGGCTTCCTCTTTGGTTTTGATGATGATGTCATCAACATCGACTTGGATGTTGCGACCAAGTTGATTCTTGAGGCAAGCCTGCATGCACCAATGATAGGTGGCTCCTGTGTTTTTAGCCCGAAGGGCATCGTGTTGTAGCAGAACACACAAAAGGGCGTCATAAACGATGTTTTCTCCTGATCCTCCTCCTTCATTCGAATCTGATTATAGCCTGAGTAGGCGTTGAGGAAGTAGAGACGCTCACATCCCGTGGTGGACTCGATGATTTGGTCGATTCGCGGCAACGGGAAGTGATCCTTTGGGCAGTGCTTATTTAAGGAGGTGAAGTCCACGCACATCCGCAGGATATCCGTGTCTTTTTTAGGCACAAGCATTATGTTAGCGAGCCAAGTGTTTTGCTTGATCTCACGTATGAATTTCGCATCGAGGAGCCTGTTGATCTCCATTCCGACTGCCTTTGCCCTTGGTTCGCATATACCGAATTGTTCGCTTGACCGCCTTTGCGTCCGATTCACGTTGAGTGAGTGCTTGGCGAATTCCCTGGGAACTCCTGGCATGTCTGCTGGACACCAGGCGAAGATCTCCTAGTGCTCACGGAGGAATTTGACAAACACGAGTTCCTATGCAGAACTCAAGTTGTTGGCGACGAGGGTCGTCTTGGTCGGGTTCGTTGGATGGACCTGGACTTTCTTCATGTGCACCGACGAGTCGATGGATAGGTCGGGTGAACTTGGCCTGCTCAGGGGAGGTAGACTGTTGTCTGTCGTATCCTTTAATCTTGCGAGTTCCTCCTGCATGCTGAAGGACTGGGAGATTCTGTTGAATTCCCTATCGCAGTTGTCGGACCTCTCGAAGTTGCCGTTGATTGTGATTATGCCGTTTGGACCTGGCATTTTCATCTGCATGTAGGCGTAGTGCGGCACTGCCATGGACCTTGCGAATGCGACACGTCCAAGGATGCAGTGGTATTGTGAAGGCCAATCGACGACTTCAAAGTCGATGTGCTCTCGCCGAAAATTTTGCGGCGTGCCGAAGATGACGTCGAGGTTGATTTTGCCTAGGGGATATATGCCTTTCCCTGGGACAATGCCGTGGAACATTGTGTCCGAGACTTCCAGGCAAGTCAGGGGGATCCTCATCGCACGCAAGGTACTCGTGAACATGAGGTTAATGCCATTGTCGCCGTCCATGAAGACGCGACTGATATCGAAGCCCCCGATCTGTGCCTCGAGTACGAGGGGACAGTGGCCTGGACAAGGAACTTGGCGTGGGTGGTCACGTCTATCGAAGGTGATGCAGGAGTCGCTTCCACTGAGGTACTTAGTGGTGGAAGGTGGAGAGTTTATTGCCAAGTTGAATTGGCGAGTGATGGCCTTCTGCACTCAATTTGAGGGATGCCCTTTTTGGATCATCCCCATGTTGCCCACGGCTCGTGGGTATGGTTCGCCTCCATGATGCTGGACCGGCGCGGCCGCGGGTGGTGGTGGTCCGGGCGGTGGTGGAGGAGCTCCATGTGCCACAACGCCTAGGGTGGCTCCATAGCCCATGTTGACCGCGTCGCGATTCATCCGGGCCAGGCCCTCGTGAAGTTTGAGGAACTTGCGGCAGTCCTTGAGAAGGTGGTTGGATTTCTTCTTGCCATCGTGCTTGTCGATGTAGAAGTGCATGTTGCATGGCCTGGACAGTTTGTCCTCAATAGATGTTGTGGGTGCCTCTTCGTGAGTGCGGTGTTGCCACACCTGCGTGGTTTTTCCGCTGTCACGGTATCCACCACCGCGGTATCCGCTGTTGTGGTTGTCATCGCGTTTGTCAGTGTAGCCGGAGGCAACCATGTTGACCTCGTCGCGGTCGTCGTAGACGCGCATCCGACGTTTTCCTCAGTGGTCACGTCTGCGCTTGAGGTCGTCATCGTCATCGGAGTAGGTACTGTTCTTCACCGAGTCTTCTCCGTCAGCCCACCGATTCGCGATTTCCATCAGGTGGTCGATCGTTTTTGGGCTTCAAGCGGCCCAACTCCTCCCTGAGCTCTATACAGCGAACGCCGCTGTTGAATGCATCGATTGCGCGGTCCTCCGAGGTGTTTTCTATGGAGTTCCTGATGATGGACCACCTCTAGATGTATGAGTGTAG
Source organism: Avena insularis (assembly GCA_023614405.1). Taxonomy (NCBI): domain Eukaryota; kingdom Viridiplantae; phylum Streptophyta; class Magnoliopsida; order Poales; family Poaceae; genus Avena; species Avena insularis. The sequence goes on along the minus strand of CM042688.1, from coordinate 400,718,856 downwards.
CGATTCGCCCGATCTTTGCTGGCAGCTTCTTAGCTCTTTGATTGACGCGGGCCTTTTGTAAGTGCCTTTGAAATTGCGCATGAAGCTGTAGACCAGCTATTCCCAGCTGCGAATGGATCCGCGCGGGAGGTTGTTGAGCCATGCGCTGAAGGGCGCCTGCACAGAATCAGTAGGCATTGCATGGTCGTGCTTCGACTCCCACCATGTAGTCTGACGGAGGAGATGTGGTCCTCCAACCAGATTTTCGGGTCTTGTAGACCATCAAATTTTGGGTTTTCTGACGAGAGTTTGAACCCTTTAGGCATTCGCTTTTGCCTGATGGCCCTGCTGAAGCATCTGGCGCCGCAGAGCTCAGTCTCGTCTTCTTCTGAGTTAGTCGAACAAGCACGTCTTGCCCGCATCTTGTCGACTTTGCACTGCGTGAGGTCATCGCGTGCATAATAGTCGCGATCATGCCATCGTGAGTGGCGACACCGATACAGATCGTGGCTATCATCGCTGGACGAGGGCGAGGAGTAGCATTTTGCCAGAGCCTTGCTTTTCTTTCGCTCTGGTGCGGGCTCTTTGTCGAGGGCGGCCTCGACTAGTCCCAGGCCTGCGATCGTAGATCGGTGCATGGCAGCTCGTGGATCTCTAGCTGGCGGCTGGTTGTTGAGGAGGTACATGGTGGCCGCCATTACCGCGGCTTGCGACGTCTTTGGGAGCACGTTGCCCCGCGTACCCACCGTCATGGAGCCGAAGTCGAGGACTTTCGTGGCTTCTACGCGCTCCTCCTTGGTGAGGTGGGCCAGTCGATATCTTCTCTTGGTGGCCAGGTACTCGTTGCCTTTGGAGGAGGATCCTCCATGGGAGGAGAGCCCGGCTCGCCGAAGGCTTGACTCGTCCTCCGCTTTTTGTAGCTGGAAGAGTCGAGATCTTCTCTTGTTGGCCAGGTACTCGTTGCCTTTGGAGGAGGATCCCCCATGGGAGGAGAGCCCGGCTCGCCGGAGGCTTGCATGTAGCTGGCGTCTGTATTCCTCCTTCAGTAGCCAATGGTATCCCATCAGCATGTCTTGCGGGGAGTTGAGGGGCAAAGGATTGCCTCGTAGAGCTTCTCGATAGCGGGCCCACTCGTTGTCGTTGAGCTTGATCACTACACGCTCTCCAGTGTGTTCGTTCACTATGGTCGGCGGTTCTCCTCCCGCTCCATTGTTGACGGGCGCGCCACTGCCACCATTGGTGGGTCCATCGTTAGGTATGTTGCCATTGGGTGGACCGTCGTTGTGTATGCCACCGTTGGGTGGCCCGGTGCCAGATCTGGTGCTAGCATTATCGCGATTGGCAGTGGTGTCGCTCGCGTTGATGGTGGCGCACATGAAGTGGTTGTGGAAGCTGTTGCTCCCGCAACTTTCAGATCCGGAGCCGTAGGCTCCATCTTCTATGGCTAGATCAACCAGATCAGATCCGCGACTGCTATCGCTATCCATGCTCCTGGCTGTTGCCGGGACGTTGAGCTCGCTGAGGGTGCCGATTGGTGGAGGGAACCACGATGCTGGAGAAATCACGGGTGTCGTTGGCTGGTCAGGCATGCGAAGCGTGCCCAGCTGACCAACCTGGAAGCAGAAGCTCCCAATTGTCAGGCTGATCCCATCGCCCATGGACTCGAAAGTTGGGCGAGTGGCTGGCGCGTGGATGGTGAAGTCGAACGCGTTGAAGAGCCGGCGAATCTCCGCTGTTGTAGGGTTGTAGATCGCGGTTGATGGGGCCGAAGAAACCGCAACATCAGCACTCCTAGTTCCCACAGACGGCGCCAATTGACGAGGGTTTAACTCGTCAATGCCCATTGTTATGGACTTGGGTTTTGGAGAAGGAGGGAGCGCTAGAGGCATCGGTCGGCTAGCAAACAAGCACACAGGGACGCAAGTTTTACCCAGGTTCAGGCCTCATAGAGGTCCCTACTCCTGCTTATCTTCTCTTGGAATTAACGAAGGGATCAAAGATTATAGGGGCGCGTAGATGCAATCTGGCGAGAGTTGTGGAAACTAGGGTGGTGATTGTCCTCCTCGCCGCCCCCTCCTAGGCTTTATATAGATAGGCTAGGTCTCGGATAGTAGGTCGAGTCGGTTATAGATTAGGATTTTTCCTTTGAACTTTCTATCTTAAGCTTCTTCTTGTCTCACAAGAAATCAAGAGTCCGTGGGCCACTCGAATTCTTTATTGGGCCTTGGCAACGTCGTGGGCTTCTGCCGTATATGGACCGTATATGCCAAACTCGAGTACCTGTAGGGTATACCCATGTCACTGCTGTTTTCCACCATGTACAAAAGAATATGTATTTGCTCGTCCAGCATGTGTGGCGTTGCGATCATACTGCCATGGACGACCAAGTAACAGCCCACATACCTCCAATGGCAACACATCGCACTCAATATCATCAACGTAATCACTAACTATAAATGGCACACGCACCTTATGAGTTACCTTCACCATACCGCAGCTATTTAACCACTGTAGATGCTTAGGTTCAGGAATACGCCATGTGAACAACCCCAACGCTGCCACCATTGCCTTGCTAATGCCATTAGTACATCTCCCTCCATCAACAATCAACTTGCAAGCTTTGCCTTTAATCATACACTGCGCCTGAAAAAAATTCCAACACTGGCCTCTATCAACTGTCATGCAAGCATCGCCTTGTACTTTCTTGAGTTGCAAATTCAGCCCACTCAATGGTACAATATCCTCCACTGTAGTTTCAGCGCACACAACATCCTTGGCAACAACACGCACTGCCACGCTGAGCGGTTGCACTGGAACCTCCTTTACATGAGATGGAATAGACATAACTGCAACCTTGGGCGACTGTTGGACTGCCTTCACGGGCCTGGTACAAACTACCTTACGACGAGAAGACATAAAACAGCCACGCAAAAACTTACTAAAATACTTCCAAGTTGCATCAACAATATTCTTCTCACGCACCTCCTTATCCCACCAACGAGCTATCTCCTCATCCACACGTCGTAATGCAAGAAGCATACGTGTAGGATTATCCGAAAACTCGTATGTATCACATCTGTAAAAACCATCTTCCATATGACGTTCCCACAACTCATATTCATCATATGTAGCCATATGGACCAGTCTCCACCTGATTTGAGAATCATCACATACGACACCGTTCAAGATGTCAAGATAATCATTGTACACATCACCAGATCTCGTCCCAGAAGTGCACCGTTTGCCAAAAAATCACCCTAACACGATGGCATGATTCCTAGCATGACTGCAGAATAGAAAAATTTTAGGGCCGGATTGTCCGGTGTTGGAGGGCCGGACTGTCCGGGTCAGATGGATACTCTAGGAGGAAACCGTCGGACACTCCGGTGCACGGACGTCAAGATCCAATCTGCACCGCCACAACTCTCCGATCTCCACCAAGAACACACTCAGCCGATCAATCAACACAATCTCGTCGTGAGCAACCTGGTGCTCCGATACCAAGATGATACGGATTGTTTTGCCTGATCTTTCATGATGCACCTCCCAATCCAATGGATCTAACAGATCTCCCAACAACGTGAGAGGAACACGTAACTTGGAGATTAGGGAATGCCAATCCTGTGAGCAACTCAACGACGAACGATGAACCTCGCGCTGGGATAGACACGCCAAAAGCTCGACAACCCTCAACAATTCGAGGACCTTCACGCACACACGATTACACTTGACAATTCAAGAACTCTCCTGCCTTTATTCATGGATAATTGGACGAACGTTCGTGACGCCGTCACACACGTTGATCCCAGAGGGACGGTGATAATGTGAACTTCAAGTTCTATATTTTAGACTCAATTTCTAGCTTGGATTGGATCTGGCTTGGTGGCAGAGGAAACAAGGATGGATTCGACTAGAAAACAACTAGAAAAATGAAGAACAGATCTACGAAGAACAGATCTAGATCTAGACTAATAGAGCAACACGACCAGCAACTATTACTCGAATACGATGTAATCTAGGATATGGAAACTCTTTTCGTGGGGCTTTTTCTATATAGGACGAAAAACACGAACTAATCTATGGATGGATTTGTGGATTTCTTACCGAGTAAATGAGGAGCTCTGATACCACCTGATACGGATCACACCGATGATCCTTGAGTTTTGTCCTGATCTTTCGCAATGAGTAACCTAGATAGGAATCCTTCCAACAACGCCGAAGAACGTCACCTGAAGGAGATGAATGAATCCAGCAAGCAACATGGAGAAGGACACCATGCCTCAAACCAAAACATGACAATCCTTGATGAACACAAGAACCTCCGTGACAATATCAATACGATAGATAACACGGCATCGCTGTCCCTGGAGGGATGCTCACCAAGCAACTCACACAATAGTTTTAGACTCAATTTCTAGCTTGCCTAATCTAGAGGGCGTTCCCAAGCTTATATGGCCACCAGAACATCCGAAAAACGCGAAACGAAAACGTGTCTGAGACAGTCAGATCCGTCTGGATCTGATGGGAACTTTTAGGGCTGGATTATCTGGTCTAAGTGGACCGGATTATCCAGGGCCATATTGAACGTCGCGCACGAAGTCCTTAGCAGAATCTCCAAAGCAGGACCAGATTATCCGGGGTGTGGGGGCCGGATTATGTAGGGTCTTGAGATGTGGAAGTACTCATTGGAAAGATCTTAGAATTATCTATCCAACAAGTGCTTATTTGCTTGATTCAGAGTTCGTATGAGGAATCCACGTCTGTTTCAATTTCAGGACTTCTATCTGTCCGAATTGAAGTTTCCTTCTTCTTGATGATCTCCCTTGCGCCTACCTCCCGCTCCTCCCTCGCGCATATCGTGCCCATATCATCACCCTCCCCCCCTTCAAGAAGCGTTGTCCCCAATGCTTGCGGGTCGGGTCGAAAAGGTGGCGTGATATGAACAGTCGCTTCACGCGTCTTCGCCATCTTCAAGTCTTTCCTGCCTTCCACTCTGAAACCTCCCTCTCGACATGTTTGACTTAAAACAGCCCTTGGCGCCTGCCCCTCCTTGCGTCTCCATACGAGCTTTGACCTAGGCGCCACCGTCTTCTTCTTCTCAACTCTTGTTGGAACTCGTGGTTGCTGAACATGGACCTTCTTTGCATGACCTGGCATAAGATGAGTAATGCCTGGACAACACAACTAACAAACATGTCCATCCTTGCCTCTATGCATCCGCACAACTGTCCCAACAAAATGCCTCACAAGTGTGCTAACAAAACTGCTCTTGTTACCCCACTGCAACTCATGCACTGGAACATGAGGAGCACAACTATCATCCGTCTGAACACCTGTGTCAACACAAACAACCTTCTGAACACATGCTGCAACATCTTGCCTCTCAGCAATAAGAGGATGCACTTCAAGTGGCTTTTCACTAACAAGTCCCACTGGCTTGTCATCTACAGGCATAGCTGAAGCAATATCAACATTGTCGCACTGTGCATCATGCTCTCCATCCTGCACCTTAGCTAGCCTAGATTTTGGCTTAGCCTTGCGCACCTTCTCCATATGTACCACCAGCTCTACATCAGACTTTATGTGATCATCCTGCATAGGCTTCAAAGTCTGTTGTTTGCCACCATGTACAAAAGAATATGTATTTGCTCATCCAGCATGTGTAGCGTTGCGATCATACTGCCATGGACGACCAAGTAACAGCCCACATACCTCCAATGGGACCACATCGCACTCAATCTCATCAACATAATCACCAACTGTAAATGGCACACGCACCTTATGAGTTACCTTCACCATACCGCAGCCATTTAATCACTGTAGATGCTTAGGTTTAGGAATACGCCATGTGAACAACCCCAACGCTGCCACCATTGCCTTGGTAATGCCATTAGTACAGCTCCCTCCATCAACAATCAACTTGCATGCTTTGCCTTTAATCGTACACTGTGCCTGAAATAAATTCCAACGCTGGCCTCTATCAATTGTCATGCAAGCATCATCTTGTACTTTGTTGAGTTGCAAATTCAGCCCACTCAATGGTACAATATCCTCCACTATAGTTTCAGCGCACACAACATCCTTGGCAACAACAGGCACTGCCACGCTGACCGGTTGCACTAGAACAACTGCTAGAACCTCCTTTACATGAGATGGAATAGAAATAACTGCAACCTTGGGCGACTGCTAGACTGCCTTCACGGGCTTGGTACAAAATACCGTACGATGAGACATAAAACAACCACGCAAAAACTTACTGAAATACTTCCAAGTTGCATCAACAATATTCTTCTCACGCACCTCCTTGTCCCACCAACAAGCTATCTCCTCATCCACACGTCGTAATGCAAGAAGCATACGTGTAGGATTATCCGAAAACTCGTATGTATCACATCTGTAAAAACCATCTTCCATATGATGTTCCCACAACTCATATTCATCATATGTAGCCATATGGACCAGTCTCCACCTGATTTGAGAATCATCACATACGACACCATTCAAGATGTCGAGATAATCATTGTACACATCACCAGATTTCGTCCCAAAAGTGCACCGTTTGCCAAAAAATCACCCTGACACGATGGCATGCTTCCTAGCATGATTGCATAACAGAAAAATTTCAGGGCCAGATTGTCCGGTCTTGGAGGGCCGGACTGTCCGGGTCGGACGGATACTCTAGGAGGAAACCGTCAGACACTCCTGTGCACGGACGTCGAGATCCAATCTGCATAGCCACAACTCTCTAATCTCCACCAAGAACACACTCAGCCGATCAATCAACACAATCTCGTCGTGAGCAACCTGATGCTCTGATACCAAGATGATACAGATTGGTTGGCCTGATCTTTCACAATGCACCTCCCAATCCAATGGATCTAACAGATCTCCCAACAACGTGAGAGGAACACGTAACTTGGAGATTAGGGAATGCCAATCCTGTGAGCAACTCGACGACGAACGATGAACCTCGCGCTGTGATAGACACGCCAAAAGCTCGACAACCCTCAACAATTCGAGGACCTTCACGCACACACGATTACACTTGACAATTCAAGAACTCTCCTGCCTTTATTCATGGATAATTGGACGAACGTTCGTGACGCTGTCACACACATTGATCCTAGAGGGACGATGATAATATGAACTTCAAGTTCTATATTTTAGACTCAATTTCTAGCTTGGATCGGATCTGGCTTGGTGGCAGAGGAAACAAGGATGGATTCGACTAGAAAACAACTAGAAAAATGAAGAACAGATCTATGAAGAACAGATCTAGATCTAGACTAATAGAGGAACACGACCAGCAACTATTACTCAAATACGATGTAATCTAGGCTATGGCAACTCTTTTCGTGGGGCTTTTTCTATATAGGACGAAAAACATGAACTAATCTATGGATGGATATGTGGATTTCTTACCAAGTAAACGAGGAGCTCTGATACCACCTGATATGGATCACACCGATGATCCTTGAGTTTTGTCCCGATCTTTCACAGCGAGTAACCTGGATAGGAATCCTTCCAATAACACCGAAGAACGTCACCTGAAGAAGAGGAATGAATCCAGCAAGCAACATGGAGAAGGACACCACGCCTCAAACCAAAACACGACAATCCTTGATGAACACAAGAACCTCCGCGACAATATCAGTATGATAGATAACACGGCATCTCTGTCCCTGGAGGGATGCTCACCAAGCAACTCACACAATAGTTTTAGACTCAATTTCTAGCTTACCTAATCTAGAGGGCGTTCCTAGGCTTATATGGCCACCAGAACATCTAAAAAACGCGAAACAAAAACGTGTCTAATATAGTCAGATCCGTCCGGATTTGATGGGAACTTTTAGGGCTGGATTATTCGGTCTAGTGGGCTAGATTATCCGAGGACGTATTGAACGTCCCGCACGAAGTCCTTAGCAGAATCTCCAAAGCAGGGCCATATTATCCGAGGCGTGGGGGCCAGATTATCCGGGGTCTTGAGACGTGGAAGTACTCATTGGAAAGATCTTGTAATTATCTATCCAACAAGTGCTTATTTGCTTGATTCAAAGTTCGTATGAGGAATCCACGCCCGTTTCAATTTCAGGACTTCTGTGTGTCTGAATTGAACGTTCCTTCTTCTTGATGATCTCCCTTGCGCCTACCTCCCGCTCCTCCCTCGCACATATCGTGCCCATATCAGGTTATCTCCATACAAACATTATACATGACTATGCTTATTATTATCTTTTATCCCATTTGATGTGTAGTTGTAGGTGGAACTTCAACCCTGGCCTATCTCCATCCATTGATTCAAACCCGTTATAAAGTAAACTAGATTGGTCCGGTCAACTAAGGTAAAACGAACAAACAAAGTCTTATAGACGTGTCCTTTTCTATTACCTTTTAGTAGTGCTTTCCAAGGTTCGATTAAACCTAGGTCTTCTAGGGAAAAAGCTATACTACATCCATGAATCCGGATCAAATGTATCACCTGCCGAGGAGATGGACGACAATCAATCGACATCAGATTCCTCCTTCAGTACCATCTCCAATCTTGATGACATGTCTAAGGCTGCTTCTGTTCTTGCTGATGATGCAGCATCAAAGTCACCTGTAGAAGAGCCATAAACAACTTTGTTGTGTTAAATGTGTCTCTGTAATTTTTGTATGTATGCACAAAATGATTGTAGAAGTAAGGCAGAAAACTTGGCTACAAGCCTCATGCTACTTATCTATGTCCGACATGTATATATTTTTTAAGAAAGTGTTGGCTTATCCATTATTCTAGTTCTTATGCTTGACCTTTCATGAGACGGAAGACTTGCAGCACAGAACTATGTCCTTAGGTGATGATGTTTAATAACACCAGTAAAAACCTAAGAACAAAATCGCCGGCTTTGAGTGCAGAAATGTCTCTACTCCGGAATCCACATAAAAACGATAGAAAATATGTAGACTAGAAAAATTAAGCTAACGCCCGTAGGCGGAGTTTTCATAAGTGCAAATGCAAACTTACGCATAAAAGGGTTTATGTGATCCAATAATGAACACTAAAGGAGGTAAAAGACTAAGGAAATAGGAGTGAACCAAATGCTTTATTTCATTGATCATATAAGATACTTATTACATAATATAAAATATGCTAAGTGTAAAAAGGACGTAGTTGTGCTATATTCCATGGCCTATCAGTCTCCGTATAATCATCACCGGGGTCACGTCGCTTACGCTTGCGATCTTTTCTTGGCCAATCTTTCAATTCGTGAACATCAACTAGGTAATAGGAACCATTGAGCAGCGTTTTACTTATGACAAACGGTCCTTCCCAAGGCGGGGATAGTTTGTGTGACATTTTTTGCTTGAGGCAAAGCACAAGATCCCCCTCTTTAAACAAGCGATGCCAAACGCGGCGACTATGGTAGCTATGTAGCTTATTCTAGTAGATGGTGGATGTCTAGCATGCCAAGACGTGTTCTTCCTCGAGCGGGTCCACAGATAAGCGTCTAGATTCTTTAGCATCATATTCGTCATAGGCGGCGACTCTCGAGACATCGTGGAGGATGTCGGATGGTAGGACTGCTTCTGCTCCATAGACCATGAAGAAAGGGGTCAAGCTGGTAGATCTATCAGGTGTTGTTTGTAAACTCCACAAGACAGATGGTAACTCCTCCACCCAGGCTCTAGTTGCTCTATGTACCGATGCCTCTAAGCGGGGCTTGATTCCTTGTAGAATTAATCCATTGGCCCTTTCAACTTCACCATTAAACTATGGGTGTGCTAGAGATGCTAAGTCAAGGTGGATACCTTTGTTGTGACAATAAGCCTCTACTTCTCCAAGTGATAAGTTATTGCCATTGTCGGTGATGATGCTATGTGGGAGACCAAACCTCACCACTAGATCCTAGACAAATTCCAAGGTTGTTGCCCCATCGAGCTTTCTAATGGGTTTACCTTCAATCCATTTAGTGAATTTATCCACTACAACTAGCATATGTGTAAACCCACAAGGTGCCATCTTCAAGGGACGAACCATGTCAAGCCCCTAGACTGCAAACATCCAAGTAGTTGGAATCATTCGCAATTCTTCAGCTGGAACATGTGGTTGCCTTGCATAGAACTGACATCCAATACAAGTCTACACCATCTTGTCGGTGTCCGCCTTGGCGGTCGGCTAGTAGAATCCTTACCAAAAGGCTTTGGAGACCAGCGATCAGGGAGCGGCATGATTCCCACAATCTTCGAGATGCTAAGGATTTCCATACCATGTTGCTGGGAGATGCACCGTAGGAATACTTCTGTGGCGCTTATTTTGTATAGCTGGTTGTCTATTATGAGATAGCCTTTTACTCTGCGTACTATCTATCGGCTTTCGACTTCATCGCCAGGCAGTGTTCCGTCTTGAAGGTAGTCCATGAACAGTTTCGTCCAAGCCAGGGAGGTTATTGTAACTGAGTTAATAAATGAATCTACTATATCCGAGTTGTCGGGGTCTGCCCCCTTCAAAGATGGTGTTCGTAGAAGCTTCAGGAAAACGCCAGGTGGAATTGGTTTATGGGCCGATCCAAGCTTGGACAGCAGATCTGCCGCCTCATTATCCTCCCTTTTAACATACTTGACTTCGTATCCATCGAAGAACTTGGCTATCTCGTCTACTTCATCTCGATATGCCGCCATCATAGGGTCCCATGCGTTCTAGGTGCCAGCCACCTGCTGGGTAACCAAGTCGGAATCTCCATAGCAAACTATGCCCTTGATGCCAATATCCTTGGCCACAGGAAGTTTGTGAATGAGAGCTTATATTCCGCCATGTTGTTGGTAGCATTGAAGTGGATCTGTAGGATGTACTACATGAAGGAGATATGCCCTAGAGGTAAATAATAAATAGGTTTTTATTGTCATATCTCAATTAGTTTATAATAGTTTCATATTGTGCTATAACTGTGCCAAGTAGAAACATTGGTACAGGTGTGGTATGAAACAACAAAGTCCCTAGTAGCCTCTATTCATACTAGTTCGTTGGTCATGAGGATGATCTGGGTTTCAAGATCATGGGCATTTATGCCGATTGACAACGAGATCATATCATTAGAGAATGATGTGATTGGATATTCCTCGAAGGATTGCAACACGATCAAGTCATATAGTTCAGTGTTGCAACAACTATACCTAGACTCCTTTTCCTTAGACTGTGAACTCATATTACTCAGTGTTTCCCAAGGCTGCTTAGACTGCATCAAGCGCCACTTGGTAATACAGTGGTTATAAAGGTGTACGTTGGGTATTCTGAAGGAACAGTAGATGGCATGTGACTGCAAGACCGGGATTTGTTCACTCACATGACGGGTAAAGATACATACGGCCGGCTTGGTGAGATTACATCTATAAATGTTGCAACATGTGACTTGGTCACGGGGATGTAATATCACGGTAACAAGAAAACAAAACTTGTTGTGAACGAGATTAAACAAGGTATGTGATACCAATGATCGGATCTCAGACAAATCGTATCGATAAACAAAAGGAATTGGATGCTACATTTAGCGGTTCAAACGACATTGTCATCAGGAATGCATATGGGTCACATGGATATCCCTGGTCCCTCTGTTGATCATTGATACAGATCATGTCTAGAGCATTCCCGAGTCGTGAGAGGATACACTTAAGGGTACGATGAGAGCGATCATTCATAATATGAAATCATAGTAGAGAAAGAGAAAGCCGGAATCATTCCGCAGAGAGATCCGAAGTTGTTCGGAGAAAGAATAAAGGACCGGAATCATTCCGGGAAATATCTAAAGTCGTTCGGAGAAAATCGAAAGGGAACCGAAAGGTGTTTCGGGTCAAGACGGATTTTGTAATATGTATTTACATATTAATTAATGTACTTAATATTAAATATAATATTAAAATCTAATTTGAAGGGGTATTCCACTAATGGGCCAAACTTCCTAGGGAAAAAGGGCCCATGAGGGAAAACCAAAGGAGGGAAGGGACAAGGGCCAAAGGGCCAAGGCCCAGGCGCCTCAAGGGGGCCCACCCGGCCAGCCTAGGGCTGTGCGCGGGGTGGGGCCCACCCCTGGCCGGCTGGCCCATGAGGACCATGCGCCTCGCCCCCTCTCCCTTGATTAGTCCCACATGGGAAACCCAAAGGGGAGGGTACACCCCCTCCCTTTATATAAAGGGGTGCCCATGGGTGGGATTAAACACACCAATATTTGGATAAGTCCTTTGGTTGACTTCCTCCTTCCCTCTCTCTCTAGCCCTTGTGACCATGGCCCCAAGTTTGGGTTGTGCGATCGAGGCACACCTGCAGTACGTTGTTGCGTTGCAGGGATTCCTAGCCGGATATCAACTTCCGCACTCTCGGCGGGATCGGGGAGCCGGAGGTCTCATCGTGCACCGGATGTGTACGAATACATGAGACGCAACACTTGGGGCGCTTAAATGTCGTGAGCCGGAGCTGCTGCACGATGAAGATGAAGAAGGAGCAAGGGTGACCTGCGAGGAGCTTCGTGACCTTGAGGTCGGTTACGAGTACGACTACTTCAACCATGTTCCCTGCAGAACGTTAACCGTGTACGGTCTACAGGGGTATGTATTCTCTATGCATTGGCCATTACCGCATTACTACATAGATAGATCCTAGGCAGTTTTGGGGTTCCAACGTAGGAAAATTTTTGTTTTCTGCTGCGGATCCCCTTCAGTGGTATGAGAGCCGATCTATGCGTAGGAGTGTTGTACGGCCAGTACGCACAAGTTTTGTGCGGGCATTGATCCCTTAGTTGTTACCCTCTAACGTGTACTTGTTTATATCGCGGTATTGTTTGATGAAGCGGCCCGGACCGACCTTACGCGTATTCGTACACGAGACTGGTTCCACGCTCAACATATGGCTTGTACCGTATAAGTGGCTAGCGGGTGTCTATCTCTCATTCGATAGTTGATATAGCATTTACAACGGAGGGCCCTGAAAGGGGTGTAGTAGAGGCAACTGTCGGATCCATGTTGTGGTTGGAAAGTTCGTAGTTTAGAAATGATTCTATTGCGAAAGCCCTAACAACCACGTAAAACTTGCAATAGATAAAGTAGAGGCGTCTAACTTTATTTTGTAGGGGGCATGTGATTATGATATGGCATTGGTCGTTGCGAAGGTAAAGTAGTTTACTTTTCTCTTACTAAGTAGTATAGTAATAGTCACTGTTACGATGGACGACCTAGTGGAGGCGTCATGGACTTGGCGTCAAACCAAGGGCAGGATGGAGATCATGCTGGAGCGCTCGATGGAGATCAAGGTGCAAGAAGAAGCACCATATCATATCACATTATACATATGATGTTGATACCTATTTTACATCTTATTATGTGCTAGTATTTAGATACTCAACGGTAGCAAATAAGATAATCCCTATTTAATTCCAATGCTCTGTGTTCCCCTTGTGTATGCACCACCAAGAAAGTTCTTCGTTATGAGGCGCCTACATGGTAAGTCGGAACATATCTCGTCAGATACGGTGGGTGTAAGCCATGTTACACAGTAAATACACACAAGTTAGATTTGGCGAGCCTAGCATGTGTAGACATGGCCTCAGAACACAAGAGATCGAAAGATTGAGCATGAGTCACATGGATGATGTGATTGGCATTATTGAATGTCTACCTTTGATACTGCACTGATGGTCGTGACGATCAGGGAGGTGCAGAGGATAGGGATCATGTGATCACTAAGATCATCTAGGGGATGACAATTTTAGTGGAGACCAATTATAAATCGATCTCTTATTATAAACTTAGTCTAGATGTCTGTTTGCAAATATCTTATTAGATCATGGCCTATCCCATTGAGGTCCTTTGCGACCATGGGAATATATTGCTTAATTTGAAACTTAGCAAAAGGGTCCAACTTCATAGATTAATACCCACGCCTGAGGGATATCCTCGTAAAAGGTGATCTTCTCTTCTTGATACAATAACCATTAGGAGATAATTCGATGACTCCAGAATGTTTGTTTTTTCTCCATAATCATCCAACAAGCCATTCTCCATTCGATGGAGAGTTGGGCTACATTTTGTATTCTACAGAATAAGGCACATAAAGTATGAGCCATTGGATGGGTTTTCCTCCATCATGGATGAAAAGAGATTGTTTGGAAAAACACTTAGCGATCTTGCATTAGAGTTGAGAACTCTTGGAAGGGCTTGATTGCAATGGAGGTCATGATGAAAAGGTATATGTAAGATATACAAATTATAAATGTGGTTCTTGCAAAACTCGTTGCAGTTTGCAAAGTATTTGATACTTGTCCTGTTTTGTGAAAATAGGAGGATCTGCTTGAGAATTGCTGGTTTTGAGGCAAAGTGACTTGATGACGGCAAGCAAAATAGTTGATGGCCGACATCACCTCTTTCCTCAAAGTTTGTCATTTGGATTAGTGGACTTGAATATAATTTGTAATCCTTGTTTGTGTGTCTTGCTTTTGGTGAGACGATTCTTCATATGAACAAGTTACAAGCCAGTTTGTACTATTCTTATGAACAATACCTTATGGTCACATTATGATTATAAATAAGTTATTCGCATCACTATGTTAATGATAATAGTTTAAACATTTATAAAGGATTAGAATGCTAAAAGATATACAAAGTTTAATAATGAAATGACACTAAAGTTTAAGTCATTTTGGTTAACATGTTCTTTATGAAGATCGGGGTCCTAGATGCTTAATCTAGAGACTTTGCAAAACCATGCCTCTTGGGCAGAATGACTAAAACTCCGCATTCTGGTAAAACGGTGATATGCGAAGAAATGTTGAATCTTATACATAGTGATGTATCATATTTTCAACAAGTAGTGGAAATCATTTATTGTGGACTTAAGTGAATAAGCGTATTTACTTAATGAAACATGAGCTCAAAATGATTTGAATTGTTCAAATGAATTCACAACAATAGGAGGATATTGAAATTAACAAGAATACGAAGTCTCTTCGATTTGATCGACATGACTAAGGTATTCAAGTTAAGTTTAGCATAAAAGGGACTTGTGAAAGATGTTTCACAAATTATGATAATTAGACGAATTCAAACTGTGTTGAAATTTCTAAACATCATAATCATTTTGTATTAGATACATATTATCTCTTATCGGGGTTATAGTTATCGTTTAGAGTTGGAGATCAAAATAAGCAAACACTCATTTGAAATACAAAGGAACATCTAAAGATTCGTGGAAACAACACCATAAGTGTTATGGCAAGTTCGAGTTTCTGGAGATTTCGACAAGTCGAAATCGTGGCGAATAAACAAGTCTTTGTAGAGCATTCTTAGGAAGCTATGAATGCATCTTCCACAAAAGGGGCAAACCTGTTGTTGTCCAAAGTTGACGTGTCTTGATGAATATACAGGTGGAAGAAAGTAAAAGATCAAAACAAGGTATTTGACCTTACCTCCGGATTGTTGAGTGGCGTAGCAAAATTTGTCTCGTGAAACCAAACTCTACAAATAGAGGAGAAACTATTGATAATGATCATAAAGTTTCAGTGAATACTTTTACTAAAGAAAGTAGGATTCAACTATATATTCTACAAGTTTGTGGAATTATATTATTGATTCACTTGTCATGTTTTGAACAAGACATACCTACAAATTACAAAGAAGCGTGATGGACCTGAGTGCGAGAAATGACTAGGAGTCATAAAATCCTATATTAAGATACATTTAAGATTGCAAAGTAACATGTTACTTAATCTTATTAAAGTAAAGAAGTTTACTTGATATTTCTGAATGACTGCAAAGTCATAAGAAGGAAATGAAACTTAATGAATGACAAAAAGCTCGATTTGTCACAAGTTTGGACAAATTCAAGGAGTTGACTACAATCTTAGTGATGCTTAAGTTTTTTGGATTTACACTAGAAATATATGGATATTGAAGTCTCGTAATTGGAATTCTCAAATTGATGATGATCAAAGAATTTTGGAATGTCCAAGATTATCGAGAGGACCTAGCTTTGAGTGGGAGCAAATCAGCTTGGCTAATTCATAATATGTAGCTGACATATTTTGAATGGGAGCTAAGTGAAATCCCTGGATCTCAAACATGAATGTCATATTTGAGTGGGAGCTAAGTGAAATCCGTGAATCTCAAACATGAATGTCATATTTGAGTGGCAGCGTGAAATCATTCTGTGATATGTGGACGACATATGTGAATGATGTGATCGGTGTTAATAATATTTAAGTTAGATAAATAAGAATGAAATTGAAGTTATTAAACAATAATATCTATCGAGATAGATTGGTGAGTTTAATAAACATTGAATGTCGACTGTTTCCTGGACTTGACTCTGAAAGATGTTCAGAATGTCCTAAGCAAGATTCTGAAGTAGCTTAGAATGGAACAAGGTAAGAAAGAAGTTCTTACTACATGAAGCATTGAGTTAGTATTGCAACTATGGTTAAAAGAAAGGGATGTGTTGCATCTCCTATGCATCAGTCATAGGTTCTTACATATAACCATGTTGTATACTCGACGTAATGTGACCCGAGGTTCTGGTTGGTAGGACAAAGTCTTAACTATAAGAACATGTCTTTGAGTGATTCCTGAGTTGATCATAGAACCAGAATTAAGTTTATACATAAATGGCAAGAAGCAATGTAAGTGGCATAGATGCATTTCATGCACTAGGATCTACATAGATATAGAAGTATAAAGGCTACATCTGATGTGATATATAATGTTATGGCGGGGCTAGTTTGCTTTTAACATAGAATGATGTGTCCCAGGGCCCAGGGCCCATGAGAAAGCCCTCGAGGTTGATCTAAAGTCACTGTAAGCTCCTAGAATCCGGCCTTGTTCTGCTGCCATGACTATCATATATACACAAAGGACAGCAAAGTGTGTTTCGAAGTTTAGATGACAACAGTGAAAACGACCGTCATCATAAATACTAGAAACAAAAGTCTCACTTTGTCGCAAACAAATACTTCGATCCATTATACGATAATGGTGTGAATGTCAAAATTAGGAAGACATTAACGATTTGCAAAAGACATAATGATCTGGTAAAACAGAACATGGACATGACGTTTCCCATGAGCATGCATGATCTGTAAATGCATATGGTATATGGTTTATATGAGTAAAATGCAAGCTAGGTTATTTGTACTCCAGTGCAAGTGGGAGACTGAAGGAGATATGCCCTAGAGGTAAATAATAAATAGGTTTTTATTGTCATATCTCAATTAGTTAATAGTTTCATATTGTGCTATAACTGTGCCAAGTAGAAACATTGGTACATGTGTGGTATGAAACAACAAAGTCCCTAGTAGCCTCTATTCATATTAGTTCGTTGGTCATGAGGATGATCTGGGTTTCAAGATCATGGGCATTTATGCCGATTGACAACGAGATCATATCATTAGAGAATGATGTGATTGGACATTCCTCGAAGGATTGCAACACGATCAAGTCATATAGTTCATTGTTGCAACAGCTATACCTAGACTCCTTTTCCTTAGACCGTGAGGTCATATTACTCACTGTTTCCCAAGGCTACTTAGACTGCATCAAGCGCCACTTGGTAATATAGTGGTTATAAAGGTGTACGTTGGGTATTCCGAAGGAACATTAGATGACATGTGACTGCAAGACCGGGATTTGTTCACCCACATGACGGGTAAAGATACATACGGCCGGCTTGGTGATATTACATCTATAAATGCATGTGACTCGGTCACGGGGATGTAATATCACGGTAACAAGAAAACATAACTTGTTGTGAACGAGATTGAACAAGGTATGTGATACCAATGATCGGATCTCGGACAAGTCATATCGAGAAACAAAAGGAATTGGATGCTACATTTAGCGGTTCAAACGACATTGTCATCAAGAATGCATAGGGGTCACATGGATATCCCTGGTCCCTCTGTTGATCATTGATACAGATCATGTCTAGAGCATTCCTGAGCCGTGAGAGGATACACTTAAGGGTACGATGAGAGCGATCATTCATAAGACGAAATCACAGTAGAGAAAGAGAAAGCAGGAATAGTTCCGCAGAGAGATCCGAAGTTGTTCGGAGAAAGAATAAAGGACCGAAATCATTCCGGGAAAGATCCGAAGTCGTTCGGAGGAAATTGAAAGGGAACCGAAAGGTGTTTCGGGTCAAGACGGATTTTGTAATATGTATTTACATATTAATTAATGTAATTAATATTAATATAATATTAAAATCTAATTTGAAGGGGTATTCCACTAATGGGCCAAACTTCCCAGGGAACAAGGGCCCATGAGGGAAACCGAAGGAGGGAAGGGCCAAGGGCAAAAGGGCCAAGGCCCAGGCACCTCAAGGGGGCCAACCCGGCCAGCCTAGGGCTATGTGCGGGGTGGGGCCCACCCCTGGCCTGCTGGCCCATGAGGCCCATGCGCCTCGCCCCCTCTCCCTTGATTAGTCCCACATGGGAAACCCAAAGGGGAGGGCACACCCCCTCCCCTTATATAAAGGGGTGCCCATGGGTGGGATTAAACACACCAATATTTGGAGAAGTCCTTTGGTTGACTTCCTCCTTCCCTCTGTCTCTAGCCCTTGTGACCATGGCCCCAAGTTTGGGTTGTGCGATCGAGGCACACCTGTTGTACGCTGTTGTGCTACAGGGATTCCTAGCCGGATTTCAACTTCCACACTCTCGGTGGGATCGGGGAGCTGGAGGTCTCATCGTGCACCGGATGTATACGAAGACACGAGGCACAACACTTGGGGCGCTTAAATGTCGTGAGCCAGAGCTGCTGCACGATGAAGATGAAGAAGGAGCAAGGGGTGACCTGCGAGGAGCTTCATGACCTTCAGGTCAGCTACGAGTACGACTACTTCAACCATGTTCCCCACGGAACGTTAACCGTGTACGGTCTACAAGGGTATGTATTCTCTACGCATTGGTCGTTATCGCGTTACTACATAGATAGATCCTAGGCAGTTTTGGGGTTCCAACATAGGAAAAAATTTGTTTTCTGCTGCGGATCCCCTTCAATAAATCTTCTCCCCTGTTGGTGATTGTAGTAATACACTAGCTCCCGAGCCATTTAGTATCTTGGATCCATCAAAGTGCATGACCCAAAACTCCGACTCTAGCACATGAGTATCTTTTGGTAGTTCTGTCCAATCTGCAATGAAATCTGCCAATGCTTGCGATTTGATAACGTTCTGCCTCTTGTAGGTGATTTCGAAGGCCGCAAGCTCAATGCCCCACTTTGCCACCCTTCCTGTAGCGTCATTGTTGTTGACAATGTCGAATAGTGGAGCTTTACTCACTACCGTAATGGGATGCTCCTGGAAATAATGCCTTAGCTTGCGTGAAGCAAGGAAAACTCCATAAGCTAGCTTCTGGTAGTGCGGGTAACGCTGCTTGGATTCCGTCAAGACCTCGCTTACATAGTAAACTGGTCGCTAAACTTCGTGCTCATGCATTGGCTCCAGAGGATCCACCACGACAATGATGTTGACAACTTGGTTAGTTACCGCCATGTATACTAACATTAGCTCCATTGACTCTAGTGCGACAAGTATTGGTGTAGAGGAGAGTATTCTCTTCAACTACTGAAGTGCTGCAACTGCCTCGTCCGTCCATACGAATTTGTCCGCCTTTTTGAGCAACTTGTAGAGCGGCATTGCCTTCTCTCCAAGTCGGCTGATAAACCGGCTTACTGCTACAATGCAGCCTGTGAGCCGCTGGATGTCCTTCAAGCATGTCGGGCATTTGATGTCGAGGATGGCCTTGATCTTATCTGGGTTAACCTTGATTCCACGATGTGAAATGATGAAGCCCAACAATTTGCCTGCTAGGACCCCGAAGACACACTTCTTAGGGTTGAGCATCATGTTGTACTTCTGGAGGTTATCGAAGGTTTCCTGCAAGTCAGCGATGAGATTGTTTGGTTTCTTTGACATCACCGCGATGTCGTCCACGTAAGCGTGTATGTTGCGACCTATTTTTTCCTATAGGCATCGCTGTGTCATCCGCTGGTACATAGCACCCGCGTTTTTCAGCCCAAAGGGCATCATGACGTATCAGTATGTGTCATAAGGTGTGATGCACGAAGTGGCCAATTGGTCCAACTTTCGCATCTTGATTTAGTGGTATCCTGAGTATGCATCTACAAAACATATAAGTTCCGAGCCAGCCATCGAGTCAATGACTTGGTCAATGCGAGGCAAAGCAAACGGATCCTTCGGGCACGATTTGTTCAAGCAAGTGTAATCAACTCACAATCGTAATTCTTTGGTTCCATTTTTGGGGACAAATATAGGATTAGCCACCCACTAGTGTGAATAACTTCTCGAATAAAACTAGCATTAAGTAACCTAGCTAGATCCTTGCCTATGGCTCGTTGTTTTTCATCACCGAAGCATCATAGAGGTTATTTCACTAGTTTTGCTTTAGGATCAATGTTTAAGATATGCTCGGCAAGTTCCATAGGTACACCTTTCATGTCGACCGGCTGCTAGGCGAGATGTCCCTATTCTCATGGAGGAACTCGACAAGCGCGCTTTCCTATTTGTGATCCAGGTCCATGCCAATGGATGTGGTCTTGAAGGAGTCTCCTTCCACAAGTTCCACCTGCTTGGTCATGATGGTGTCCTTGAAGGCGGGTTCGGAGTCAGAAATCTGCTTCTTCGAAGTCGGCATCTCCGAGGCATCGACCTGACACTGGATCTCCTTGAACTCTTCACCGTAGAGGACTGCTTCGGCGAAGGCGGCTTCACTCAGCTCGCACTCCCGTGCCTTGTCAAAGGTTCCGACAACGGTGATGATGCCATTTGGTTTGGGTATCTTGAGCTTGTTGTAGATGAAACATGGCCTGGCAAGGAAGGAGTGGAATATGTCACGTCCAAATATGACATGATACACGCTCTTGAAGGGCACCACTTCAAAGGTCATGCACTTTTGGCGGTAATTGTTAACATCACCAAAGGCGACCAGAAGGGTGATGCAGCCAAGGGACTGAGCTTGCCAGCTAGGAACGATGCCATGGAACACGGTGTTGCTCTGCCTTAGCTGGGTCTCTGTCAAGTTCATATTGTGCAGCATATCAAGGTACATAATGTTGGTGCAGCTTCCACTGTCCACGAGGCACTTGGTGAACTCTCTGCCATCAATTAGGGGGTTGATGACCATGGCATATTGGTTCTCTATTGGGATGACGCCTGGGTGATCATCTCCGTCCCAAGTAACTAGAATTTCCAACCACTTCACGTATTGGGGAACTACGGGGAGGGTGGCCATTAGTATCCTCAGAGAGGTCTTCTAGGCCCGAACGGTGGGAGTGCCAAGGAAGGTGTGGTAGACTAGAGCCTTATTTTCAAAGGGATTTTTAGCCTTGCCATCGCCCTTGTCGGCGGATTTGAGGTCCGCGTATTCATCCATGTCATCCAAATCCTTGGACTCTTCCTCCTTCTTCTTCCCCTTGCCTTTTCCATGGGGTCTATTCTTCCGACTTTTCTTGTAGCCAGACTCGGGGTCCTCCTTGAGGTTGTTGACAAACTTGCGCTGGCGGTTGGTATGAGTGGCCTTACTGTTTGCATCAAGATGGACGAAACACGGCATATCATAGTATTCCTCATACGTCTGGGGAACGTGGGGCACTACGGGGGTAGAATCACTCTGCTGCTATCCACGACCAGCCCCTCTACCATGACCATGTTGTACGCCTTCACCTATGCCAGAGAAAGTCATGGCGACCATGTCAGCTATTTGCTTGTCTTCTGGCGGATTCTTCCGCTTGTTGTTGTTCTTCTTGGCCTGGTTGGGGATGGCCACTATAGGTAAGGACCCGCGGGCACCATCATGGGCAGAAGCAAATTCGCTAGCCTTGGCAATCATTGCTTTGAGGTCAAGCATGCCCTTGTCCTGAGTACGCTTCAGCGTATGCCAGAGCAGAGACCCCCTTTCTAGACCGTCGATGAAGACGGTCATAGCATTTTGATCATGTACTCCCGCGCATGAATTTTTCATGTCGAGCTAGCGGGATAGGTAGTTCCTAGACGATTCGTCCTTCTCTTGTACACATCATTGTAGGTCACCGATGGTGTAGGGACATTTGTACGTACCCTCAAAGTTCTTGGTGAATGCTTCATGCATGTCCAACCAATTGCAAATTGATTTCTCCAGCAAGTCGTCAATCCATTGTCGGGCGGTGCCATAGAGCATTAGTGGGAGGTACTTGACGATGATGTTGGGGTTTCCCCTATGATTTGTATCACTTTGTGGCTGGCCTGGCAGTGTTGTCATAGGGCTTGATGGTCTTGTCAATCCGGAGGCCCCTAGGGTAGGTTGTGGCCTGGATAACCGGTCCAAAACAACATGGACCTAGGTATGGCTCTTCCCAGGTTTCCTGGATCCAATCAAGGCGTGAACATGCATCGTACGGCTCTGGTTGTGCTGATCTCCGCCATGGGGAGGATAGTTGTAGCATGAGTTGTGAGACCTGCACGATCCTCCGCCATGGTGGCTGTTGGGTGGCAACGGTGGCGGTGGCGGCGGTGGGTTATCCTTCTTGCTGCTCCCTCCATGCGAGTCATCATTCATGTCATGGTTGCATGTCAGACACAGGATTCCTTGTATGATTTTCTCATGTTTCCATCATTGCCACTATGCTCTCTATCAAACCGAGGCTGCTCTCCCTAATCGCGTATAACGATGCCACCCTAAGGGCCTCTAGGGGTGGCATGCTCATACGTTTGTGCAGCTGTGGGTCATCATGATGTTGGGACTACGGGGGTGGTGGCGAGCGATAGGGGTGAGCCTTGTCTCCATTGCCGGAGGATACTAGGATAGCGTCAGTCCTGTTGCGTGCATCCCTCCATCTCTGTTCCGTGGAACCCGTGTGGGATCCGGCATCGTGAGGAGATCTTGTTCTACAATGGTTGTTCATGCTGGATTGGCAAAACTCTGGGTTTGACTCGATCCTCTGTGAGGTGGCCTTTTCCTGTTGCTTGCCAGCCTTGGCGACAAGGTCATAAACCTGATCCACTGCTACAGGTGATATGTCTTGCTCGAGTAGGTTTTTGGCGACGACCATGTTGAGGGCGGGGGTTGGCATGACTTGCTTCTGAGCCTTATCAATGTAGGGGGTAGCTTTTGCCGGTTTGGATAGAGCCCACCCCAGGTTTCATCGAACGCCAGGATCACCGACGACGTGAGCCGGAGCTTTCTTTGCCTTGTGCTGCCTGAGCAGCTGCTTATACTCAGTCTCCATTGCTCATGCCACCATCGATTGTTGTGCCTTGGTGATATCCTTGTCTAGCTGAGTGCCATGTTTTGTGATGCACTTGGCCTCCACGAGGTTTTCTTGGCGCCTCTCATCAAGTTGCATAATGTTCCGCATATGGGCAACCATTAGCGGTTGGAAAAGGAGCTCTCCGTAGATCACCTTGTCAGCTGGAGTAACCAAGGGGTTGTCGGCTGCTGACGTGGATGGCAGATGTAGTAAGTTTGTTTGGTTGGCAGCACTGGGTCCGGTGGTGAGTTCCTATGGCTGCTGTAGAGGGATAGCCGGAGGGGGCATGGATTTTTTCGGACCCGGAGGATCAACGGCATTTTTACCATTGGCCACCGCAGCTCTGGTATTGGCCACTGCTGGTGAAGCTCTTCCAACTGTCTGGTTCTGCTAGTCTTTTCCATCATGTTCCCGATGGCCACCAGTACCTGGCGGGAAGTGACGGCTTGCTCGACACGCTCCTCCTGCTCGAACTCCTTCTTGATCTCCCTCATGGCAGCGTCGAGCTCCTCCGAGTTGGTCGATGAACCACCGCCATCCATGTTGATGTCGGTGTAAAGTGCGTCCAGCACTAATTCGAAATTAGCATCGGTGTTATCGATGGTAGAGGTTGACATGAAGGGGGCATGGTCAATGGGTTTGGTCTTTTCGGCTATGGCGGCGATGTCAGCAGTGGCTTGCTCATCGGTGTCTATGAAACTATTAATAGTTGTGATCATCTCGTTGAGAGTAAGTAAGCCGGTGGCCTGTCGCCTCCTGAGCGTATGCTAAAGAAGGGTGTCGTGCGCGAGCCCCTCGACGAAGTGGTACACTAGCTCATCAGTGTGGTCTCCCGCTAGCATTTCCCTCACCCTTAACCATCTAGCGAGGTACTCATATGGGGATTCCTCCAACCTTTGAATGCAGCGAGCCAGATCGAAGATGGTGACGACGTCGACAAAGTGCGACCTCCGCTTCTCCAACACTTGTGGAAGATCTGTGGGGTTCTTCCACCATTATATCCTGCATAGGGGCGGTTTTGGGTGGGCCTTGATTTGTTCCGATCTAAGCTGGCAAACTCCAAAGAGAGATATGAGTCCGATCCTCCCGTGAACGTGTTCTTCCCATAGGCGGTGCGTGCGGGCCTTGACGCGTGTCTAGCTTCCTGGGAGCTTGATCCTGAGCCGGTTTTTGCCGATGAAGAGATGGATGTCCCTGATTGGAACATTGGAGCGGGTGGGGTTCGTCTTCGCTGGGATCCAGAACTCATTCGGGGGGACGATTGGAACATCGCTGTAGAAGAGAACATGCCCAATGGCCACAATGTCGCTGATTCTGGTGAAGAGATTGGACCTCGCTCGGTGTAGAGCTCGAAGTGCCTCTTGCCCCACGGTGGGCACCAACAATCATGGTATTGTCGATGAGTACGCCATGGAGGGATCCTCACGGACATGTTTAGAGAGGTGGGGGAAGGCGATGAGTTGACGGGTACAAGGTAACACAGCTTACCTAGGTTCAGAACCCACAATGGTGGCGGAACCCTACACCTGCTATAAATCACTATAATGGCAATACGCCGAGTTATAGATAATCGGTTTGTTGTGAGAGGTGTTATGAATCGTGCCCTAAAGGATCCCACAGGTCTGACTTATAAAGGTGCCAGAACCCCTGGTTACAAGGAAAGGACCTTGTCGGACAGGTTATAGAGTCCACTAATACTAACTAATCTTCGTATCTTGCACTCCAAGGCTCTGGGTTGGTCGGTAGCCTTCTGGGACAGAAATTTTTAATATATGCAAGATCAAAAACTTCCCTTTTTGTCTCCTGGAAACAAATTATATTGCAGTTGCTTTCATAAATTTTCCTGTATATGTCATCCCACCTAGTCTATGAATTAATCCCTCTAATATTCTAGTCCAATATGTTCAAGTGTTGACTATCCATTAAGACACCAATATAGGGATGTAAACTATGTGTCAGAATACAAAGCAGCATAGACATACAAAGTATAAGGTAGTGGCATGGATATTATGAGTAGAAGATACTGGTAAGCATATAGATACATCTCATAAACACTCAACATAATAAATGTCTTTAACTACTAGAAACATAAAGAGTTTCACACGGATGCTAGGGGTGATAACAGGACTGACATAGTTCAACAAATAGCATAAGGAAATATTTGAAATAAAAATAACTAGGCATTTATTGATAGCCTTGCCTAAGGCTATGTAACTTGACTTATTAAATATCATGAGCACTGTCATAGCCAAGAGCCTCCTTAGAAACATCCTCAGGACGCATCTTGCAGTGACTAGTCGCAATGGCCTTCATAGTTTTAACGGGAAGCAGGGGAGGTGTAGCTGCAACATCCACCACAACAGCATTGAATTTGGGCATCAGGTTATCAAAAGGCTCAGAATCATCATGGTCAGCAGGCATCATTTCAGCAGTAACAACACTCTCAGCATCTTTGTAACCAGTAGTCTCCACAGCAATGTGTCTGCTATGCCTCAGTCCCTTCACATCAGTAGGGCCCTGACGATGCCTCTTGTTTACCACATTGTTCTGCACCTGAGCAACAGGTCCCTCGGTTACTACTGCATCAGATCCATCATAGATTTCAGTAAAGTCTCTGACTAAACTCCTCTTCTTATGTTTGTCCACCGTCTACACCTATAAGAAACATTTCCTAGCAATCCCATTATCAGTCAGCACATCCACAATTTTGCAAGTTGCTCCTACCACTTGAGATTTGTCTAGCTTGGGTAGGATGTCCTGAGCATTAGCTACAATAGTAGAAACCAGTCCTTGCAGAATAGTGATAGGGTCCTCAAACTAATCCTCAAAAGAAGGCAACTCATTAAGGTCAGGTGTGTGCTGAACCATCTGGGCCAGCTCATCAGTGCTATCTAACACTCCAGTACGAGCATTCCCTTGTGACGGCGTGTCAGGGATCTCAATAACAACTACATTGGGAGGTTGGGGCTGAGCCACCGATTGAGCTGGTGCAGGGTGATCAGGTACACCTTGCATATCATGCCAGAATCCATTGAAAACATTTGGAAGGGGGTGTGGGTCCTGTCCATCTGGCAGGATAGGATCTTCATCTCCCCCAACATCCCCACTAAGGTTTCTAGACAAAATGTAAGTAGGGCATGTACAACTCCCCCAGAACCATTCTCACTAGCATTCTGGAGCACAACTATGGTGACAGGTAGAGTATCAACATTGTAAGCATGAATCTTAACAACAATTCTAACCTTGTTTGAATTATCTCTACTCCAAACCAAGAAACGCCCATATGGTGCCATGGTTCTGCTCATAGTTTCAACAATCCAACATTCCAAAGGGTAGTTAACCAACATCAGCCAAACATCATGGGTGAAAGATCCATCTCTGTAATTGATACCTCTATCCTGTCTAACACATCTGAGAATAGTATCCCCAATGAAGCGGGGGTTGGTTTCTACCACAGTGTCTCTGTCGCATGAACTAGCAAACTGAATGAGGGCAGAACCCATACCACACCTGGATGTATGACGCATAATGAACTGCTTGCTCTCCAGGAATTCAGCAATGATGGTGATGGCACCTTCAACATTAGCTTCAGTAACTTTAGGCTCTAGCGTGGTGATGGCCTAGTCATCACAAGACTTGGGGAGCTCGCCACCCACCACGACATAGCTTCTCTTCATGTGTAGGGATCCTGCCGGGATGATAGTGGCACCAGGGGGAGAAGGGGAACTGGATCGCACGGATAGTTCTCCATTGGTGTGCACGGGGGGCTCAGAGAGAGGGGTTCAGGGGGTTCAGAAGCTAATACGATCTGATCAGGATTGCTTATATTATCCAGCTGAACCGATTTAACACGATATTTTAGGTGATTGTTGAGACGTTTCAAACAATTCCGGGATATATGACCATAGTTGTAGCACTGGCGACATCTAATTTGGTTCAAGCAGTTCAAGCGGATATGGCCAGAGCTTAAACATCTCAAACAGAAAAAATCTTCGCTTACTTCATGCTGATGGGCTCAAACTAGAACAAATCCTGGGATTGATGGCCCAATATCCCGAGACTGAGTAGGTTCAGAGTTTGAAACATTCAAAATCCTGCCAACGGCTCCGCCATCAGCGTGGATCAGATCTGATGAAGGCTGCAAGGTGATTTGCCGTCCAGTCATTATCGCGTTCGCAAAGCTCCGACGAACTCCCGACGACATCACATGAGCTCCAGAGGCCGCATACGGTGGGAGGGGGTACGAGCATTCAAAGACTATCGGGTCGATTGAAACGCTTGAGGAATAGGTATATACCTCTGACTGGTCCTCCTTTGGTTGAACCGAACTGACGAGCCTCTCAGCGTTGAACAACAGGAGACCATAATTTGTCTTGTTCAGAGTCCCAATTTTTTTCTCATATTTCCAATTACATATTATTTAATTCTTGTTGCACCAGAACTCCTTTCGGATAACTCTGGACACCCGCCGGACTTTGTCAGAACCCTTCGGTTTCCCCTTCTCTTTTCTTTAGTGATTCCTATGATACCAAAACAATCTCCGAGTGTTGTTAAACCTTTAAGTGTGTCGCCCTAATGGTTCGGGAACACTCCAAACATGGTCGAGATCCCTCTTGGACCAATGATCATTAGCGGGACCTGGATGCCCATAATGACCCATGTGCATTCCATGAGAATCTTTGTCGTTGAACCATTAAACATAGTCATTTTCCCTTTATTACTTTGATAATTGACTTTTCTGAGATTTGATCAAAGACATCGGTATGCCTAGTTCAATCTCGTTACCGACAAGAACAACTTTACTCGTTCCGAGTTATGCCATCCCCGTGATCTAGTCACATGTTGCAGCTTTATGGATGTCATGTCTCCGAGTGGGCCCAGAGTATCTCTCCGTCATGCGGAAGAACAAATCTCGCTCTTTACACATACGCCTCTACATGCCCCTCCGAATACCTGAAGACAACTTTATCATCACCGTTTTCCCGAGTGACGTTTGATGTAAACAAGGCACTCTCGGGTGACAATGATTAAATATTGTCTCACGGTCTAAGGAATTGGTTACTACATTTTCTAGTTATTGTAACGGTGAACTTTGTGACTTGACGTGTTACAATTACTGTGTTGGGTATGTCCATCACTTTCATTAACCTAATGAAATGACCCTATTGTCAATTGACATAAATGTCCATGATTGGGAAACATCGATCATCGGTTGACCAATGAACTAGTTTCTAGAGGATCACTAGGGACTTTGGTGGTTTACATATCACATGTGTATTGACGTTCCTAACAATATAGTTATAGCATGATATAAAACCTATTATGAACTTATATGTCAATAATCTATATTATTATTTTCATCTAGGGCATATTTCCAACACTTCTCTAGTGATAGAATATTGGGACCTGAAACACCAAGTGAAAGAATGTTGGTCATGTTCACTTCATTGCCAAACCTATATCTAAGAGTGTACATTTTCAGTTATATATGTCTTCTATTGATAGAGTTGTATACTGAGAGCAAGTTTACCTCGCATGGTAGAGGCCACATGTTGTTGAGAGCTTGGAACTTTGTTACTATTGATGTTCAACATTGTTGTTTTTCACTATGGAAATTAAGATAGTTTGGCATCACTACTTACTACCTAGCAATGTTAGTGTTTAGATACCAAGGCACAGCGAACCATAAAACAATGATATACTAATAAATCCCAATGCCTGAATATAAACATTGATAGTTTGAGGGATTGGGGACATACGAATCTGTGGCCGTGGATATCTCCGCATGGAGGATGATCTTGATATGGCGTGGCGCAGGAGGACAGCGATGACGGGTCAACGACGTAGAGGATGGTGCGGTCTAGCATGGTGCAGAGGTCAGCACCGCCACAGAGGACGGTGCGGTCTGGCATGCCACAGAGGTCAGCGCCGCTGTGGAGCTGGGCTAGGGTTAGGGTTGGTGGGTGGGGGATTTTTTGGGATAAGGATGAGAGCGACCTATGTGGGCCGAAGGGGAATGAACTAGTATGATTCTTAAGTACACTAACCTTTGCCTTATCGATTTTTTAGCAAGTCAAATGTGTCACATATTCCTCAACATTCTATTTTATTAATATTCGTATTGATTAGCAAACCAACAAAAGAACACACCAAAAAGGGGAAAATAGTCATTTGCATATATGGGGAGATATCGGTACACATGTACTAGAATGTCCCACTTCAACTGCTCAGGTCCACCACCTTCTTCTTCTGCAAAGTCTCTATCAGACCCAGAATTGGAGGAGGGCACACAGTAAGTAGATGGAGTGGAACTCTCTCGACTGATGTGTGCTCTCTGTGTAGGCCCTCTCCTTACTAGTTTCTTCTTCCTTTGCATAGACTGAAGCTCTGTTCAGTGTCAACTTCACAATTTCCAAGTCGATATGCTCTTCTTCTCTTCATGTCAATAATTCTTTGACTCAACTCCCTTTCTTTTGCTTTGTTTCTTCAGTATAGTCTTCAAGAATGTATTCTCCATTGTCAAACTAGAAGTCACCCTCTGAATCTTCTGTAAGACTACTAGAAAACTTTGACAAATCGTCTGACTTATTTTCACCAACAGAACATGCTTGCCCTTATGCATGTTCATGCTTTCTTGACTAAGAAGTAGTCTCCTTCTTGTAGAACAACTATCTGCCTGTTATTTTAAATATTCTTGCTCTGCTAAGTGCAAACGTATAAAACATCATGAGTTTGTTGACTTGGAAAAAGCACACCATCATCATCAACATCATAAACAAGCTAATCCCCTACCTCTGAAATGGGTATTTGTTCCTCGTCAAAAGGTGGCTCTATTCTCCCCTTAAACACAATCACTATAACACACCGATTTCTCAAACAAGTCAACTATTTGCAAGCAGCACCCTTTCCCACGTCTTTGACATAGTACATTGAATCATTCATCCCATACCCCTCGCTCTCGATAACAGCTAATCCATTCATATATGTGATGTCAAACCTGCCTATTTGCCTCTCTAAGTTATAACGGTCAGGGAAATTAACTCTGACATCCCATACATCGTCATCCAAGCTACACAATTTCAAGAAAAAATGGGAAATTCCAATTAACTACAACCCAAATTCCTAATCCCTAAACTTAAACCGATAACAAAATGAAGGAGGAAAAGAGGGAGAGAAGAAACTTACTCCACCGCGTAGAGACTAGTGGTGAAGCGTGCGCTCTGCGTCGGGTTGGCCTTCAAAGTTTTGGCTAAGGCGGCGGCCGCCGGGAATAGCGAGTGTTGCGTGCTCGCCGGGTTCGAGCTGCCGCTGATGTCTCTCTTGTTGTAGAGATTAGTTGCGACGTCGTAGCCATCGACCGCAACGCGTCCACCGTAGCCATTCATAACATGGCCACCGAGAGAGCAGGCACCGCCGCCACAAGGAGTTGTCGTTGCCATGGGAGAGACAACGAGCACAGGAGTGAGGGAGGAAGAACTAACTGAACTGGTGTCCTAGACCCTTAGGACAACGACACACCATTAACGGCTACCGACACCCATGTCAGAGCACCGTGAGCCGTGTGCCACGTCAGCCTGTAGGTAGGCATCCCTTGTCAGAAAGAGCGTCAAACGGTCTAAACCAGGTATCGGTGTTTTCTGCAACCATTAGAAGATAGAGTGGTGCTTTTTTGAAAGAAAAAATAATGATTATTTTTGAATTCTATCACAAATTGTGATAGTTTTATGTAATTTTCTGTAGCAATCATAGTTGTTGCCCATGGAAACAAATCAAGCGATAGATGAGTAGCTAGGCAAGCATCCAAGGACTCTACATGTCCTTAGCTAGATGACCCTCCAACTTTTTTACTGCTTATAAACATGTAAATGATATTCTCTGTATCCTAAAATGTAAATCGGCTAAAGATTAGTTAGATGTCAACATTTTCTAAATTTTGATAAAGTTTATACATAAAAATATAAATATTTACAATACTTATCAATATAAATAGTTCAATATGAATTATACTTTCTTAATATGTTCATTCAGTTCAGTATTGTAGCTGTAAATATATTAATTAAAGTTGGTAAGATTTAATTTTTGAGTAATCTTTAAGCATCTTATTATTTGGTATGGAGGGAAACAAAGGTGGAAAAGGAAAAAACACAGATGCGGTCTACTAATCTCGCTAATAAAATAATACTAGTACTCCCTTTGGTGTAATATATATAGTGCATATACAATTTTAAAAAGTCATATCAATTTTGACCAAGTTTATTGAAAAAAATATCAATATCTATACTAGTACCAAATATATACCGCGATAAATCTAATGGTAGAGTTGCGAAGCGGCACCCGATCCGTCCCACTTTATAGTCAAAATTTATTAGTCTAGTTCAATTGTTTTTATCAAATTTCTCTAGTTTAAAATAAATTTTGGTTTCGCGGCTCTCGGCGTCGCCGCTTTCCAACCCTATCTAATGGTATTGAGTTGATACCGTTCGACTTTTTAAAATTCTTATATACATAGCAAGGAGGGAGTATGTATGAGTATCTCTTATGCTTAGCTCGTCGAGACGATGAACTGATTGACAAAAAGAACACGAGAGACGGGCGACAGTTGTAACCAAGCTACGGAGCCATGGCGCCACCGACGAAGAAAGAGAGAGCGGCGGAGGCCAGGGCGAGCTCCTCGAAGCCCGTGGTGGCGGGGCCGCCTCAGGTGCAGCGGCGGATGGTGAGAGGAGGCGGGTGGACAAGCCGCCGAATTTCCTTCTACGCCTCCCGCGTCTACTTCCTGCTCATCATCCTCCAGATCCCGCTCTTCAGGTCAGCAATAATCCTCCGATCGTGTCGCCAACAGTCACGCGGATTTATCGAACAATTCCCCGAATTCCTCTCACAGTTGGAAGAGTAAAGCCATAGGGATCACAGTAACTCTGAGTGCTAGCAGCGCTTACCTTTTAAGGGCTAGATCCATTGTTCAGTCGTAACTAGATCTAGGCCTGTACTTCACCTTTGCAGCTTTTGGTGGTGGTGTCCTATATGTGTGGTTTTGACGCTGGTGCATATTGTTTCATGTTCTTGTTGTGGTTAATCTTAATAATCAAACACGCCAAGCTCTACCAATTCTGGTGCTTGGAGTGTTTGCTATCTGACTGAACGACATGCTGGGTGTCAGCTAAATTGTTTACTGTTCAGCGAATGCAGAGTACCAACATACATATGCATACTTACTGTTTCCTGTAAATGCATATGGTTGATGAGGTAAAGATGGCCAGTTTGCTCACATTTCATCACCCATCGACAGGAAACTCTTAGAACAAGCTAGTTTCTGAATGTGCAGGGTTTTTAGGCTTCAATCCCCCAAATTTTTGTCTGCTAATAAAGACCAGAAGAAGATAAACATGGTTTTCTAGTGAGTAATTATATTATGGAATGTATGCTTATATTGTGTCAAAAACCGTGCATAACTGCTTGTGAGTTGAGGAGATTCCACTCAGATTTACCGTAATGCTAGCCTTCAACCCTGGGATTAATACTTTCTTAATGCATCAGGCGTATCTTTCTCCATGATAATCTGGAACCATGATTTGTTGACTAATTCAGTATTCAGGTTTGCATAATTGACAGAGATGGTTTTGTTTTAGTAAATGTGTGTCCATATGTGCTAGCTAGTAATTTCACGGGTCTTAGAAACCACCTAGTGTTAGATTGTCAAGAGGAGGCATCGCCCGTTAGCCAGCCTGTGTTCAGGTCTTCGGACTTGCGAGGTGTGCATCCTTATCAAGTGCGAGGAAGAGCTGCTGGCATAATTTCAAAATAATAGATATTAAACGATGACAAGTTACAAAAATAATGACACTAAGAGGATGTGAAACAGTTTATTTTCTGCAATGAATATTTGAGTTAGTATTAACACCATTTGTTCAACTGATTGACCAGACAAAACAAAAATTACTCCTGCACAATAATTGCACATATGTCAGATTTGTGAAATTGTAATTCACACGCCTTCAGGTAACATCCTACTATGTTACCAACAATTCATTCACTGAAACAAACAAACATGGAAAATGTGAGCTAACTTGATGGTGTTAATACCCACTGACGGATTTGAGAGAAATAAACCAATTTGTTAGGTTCTCTGTCACCACAGGAGTTCCTTGTCACAATGGCATATGTATAGTAATGTGATTTTCTGGTGGCATTCATGTGATATTCTTAAACCAATTTATAGAATACTAATGACCTACTGATTTTAATGATGGCAACATATGCTGTGCAATCACTTTTTGCAGTGCATTTATGCAATCGACGTCCGGTTTTTGTATCAAATCATCACAGATTGCTACCACCACGTAGCATGTAGAGTTTTCTATTGCACTTCAAAATTTCAACTTTGAATTCAAATGCACTTTAAGAAAAAAAGGATAAGCTTTCTGTGAATCGTAGCTTTCACCCCTTTATTTCCTTCTCCTTGTGATTTTATTATTTATCATTTCTGCAGTGACATTTGTACTAGATTGATTCAGTTTCTCCTCTGGTAGCATGCTTTTTTACTTTTCATTGCCATTACCAAATGCTTTGCTGTAGTTTAGTTCTGAATTGAAGGCCTGTAGAGGGAGTGATCTCATATGTTTGCTTGTATTTCATAATTCCTTTGAGAGTTCAGTCATTCGATTTCAATTTGTAACCACAACTACACACTGCCTAATTGCCTAGTACCTTTCATTTAAGCCCCCTCTTTCTCCCGAGTCCTAAGCACGAATGCTAGGTAGGTAAGTGTGTAATTCAGTGATTGTTTGCTTCAATAAAGATGATCGCCATGCTTTAGGTTGGACTGAAGTAATCTTGTGAGCAGCAACATAATTTGCCAGGTAGCTTTCTTACCTTCTTATTATGCCATGTCAGGGTTCCTTGTAGAGCAGGTATATGCACAACACCAATTCAAATTACTTCTTCGCAGTTGGTCTCGAATGAGATATTCCCACCAGCTGTTGTGAAGGCCATGCTCTACCCTGGAGCTATAGTTAGCAACCTCACTACAAGCATGAGCATGACATTTCCAAGGTGGAGTGACTTGTTCGACATATACAATCTGACAGTAGCTAAGAATGCTTCAGCAGTAATTGATCTACAGCGTCTAGAGGTGCTTTTCTTTAACTGACATTACAATTCTTTATATGAAAAAAGTTTGTGACAACTCTTCACAAGTTAACACTGTACACACTTTCTACTGAATCAGATGCTTGCTGGAAGCTACTTCTGTGTTGCTGGAGCACTGGTTGGCATAATTAATCCTGGGAGGATGATCTTGTTTGGTACTCTTCTGGTTATCTGGGGTCTAGTGAAAGATGCGCTCTTCCGGAAGCCCATGGACAGTGAACCGACAGAACCAGTCTATGTCTACCCTACCATTTTGATTGCACTGATTTTTTCATTCATGTCAATAACTTACAATATAAAGAAGAAAGCGAGAAGCGGCCAATCTGTTTCTATCTCTAAGCCATTGCAAAGTTCGGCCAAGTCAAAACTGAAGTAGACACTTTACTATCAGTTTGTCGGAACTCTCATCTGATTGCTGAACTGCTCAAGATACATGAAATGATAGCTTGACTGTGGTTCTCATGTATCACTTTTAAAACTGTAATATTTACTCTTCTCATTTGTATTAAAGGATCACACTTTCTATAATTTATGCAAGCGGTTTCATGTTCATTTCCGCAATGTTATGCATGTCTCTTTTTTACATTGTTACGATTACTGGCATTGTGCCACTCTTCTAACAGAATTCTACTCCCTCCGTCCTGAAAAGGATGTCGTGGATTTTTCTAAATTCAAATGTATCTAGATACTATTTATTATATGGATTCATCCAAATTTAGACAAAGTTGCGACATCCTTTTCAGGACGGAGGGAGTACTTATTTTGT
Organism: Avena insularis; assembly: GCA_023614405.1. Taxonomy (NCBI): domain Eukaryota; kingdom Viridiplantae; phylum Streptophyta; class Magnoliopsida; order Poales; family Poaceae; genus Avena; species Avena insularis. The sequence continues at coordinate 400,683,704 of CM042688.1, read as the reverse complement.
TGCAAGTTGCAACAATGTTGCCTGCTATATCTCAAGCATGTGGAGGTGTGGCATGATATCTGCATGGAATGATTTGTTGATTTTTATTGTCAATATAAGTCTAGTTAAATAATCAGATTACTCTCTTCAAGAAAACTAGCTCCTGAACTTCCTTGCATTATTTTCTTAGTTTATCTTTTTGAATTATCCGATAACTTTCTTTTACACATATTCTCTTGATAATCTTAAACTAATACCATGACCTAATATTAATTTTCTTTGTTGGTAATCTGTATTTAAAATTTGATGCCAGGAGTAGTGGTGAACTATAGGAGCTAGCTTAACATTACAAAATCCACGGATGAAAAGTGGTTACATGTGATGGCTAAAATTTGCTAGGCTGTAAAGTTTGCTCTATTATGAGGTGGTCCACCATTCGCAGCAGTACTGCAGTCCTAGCATTTGTATATTTTTATTGTGTAACAACATCAAGAATCGAGATTGCATGTGCAACCGACTGTTCGTCTGTTCCCCTGTCTATTGCTCTCTGTTAATGTCTGGTGGACAGCGAGAGCAGAGGACAGGAGATGAGCTGAGCTTTGCCTTATCGAGACCCATCACCCATGTGAGTTCTGTCCTTCAGGACTGCGTCTATTCTGTTATACGATCTTGCTTACCTTTTCTGCTTGTGAAAACATAGCTTTGATTCTTTTTATCTGCCCTCTTTAACAGCTGAAGCCTGAAGCCAATTAATAATTCATAAGCAGTCCACAATGACATGGAGTTAGATGGATGTATGTTAAGAGCTGAAGATATAATCTAATTTGGTTGAGCTGGTGGCAGTTTCCTCAGTCATCAATCAGAGTCTTCCACAGAGCTTCTCTCTTGGTTAGATCTCACTCATTCCACTTCAATAATTGAGATTCCACTTTGTCAATGTTCCTACTGTAATGATTGTTATTGCTAGCCTGTACAGGTTAGACATAGGTAGTAGCCTAATATCTACGACCGCAGGTCTGCCAATAAGATACATGCAGCTGCTGCTATCACGATCAATCTCGTAACTTTAGCTTTGCCTTTGTAGCTTAGCTTCTTCTCTAACCTCCTTACATAGAGTTTGGTGTTCAGACTTCACAGATTGCCATGGTTCAGATTTCTCTACAGAGGCCAGTTTGTTACTCGCGACCTGTTTCTGCTACTTCTCGAAATTCAGCTTAGTGCTTACTTGTTTTTAGTGTATGTATCCATTAATAAAAAGTGCCACAGTTGTGACATGATGACCCAAACTCTTTTAACAGGAGTGTATCCATATCTCGATGCTCCATATATTATCCATTGCATCATGTGGATGGTGCAAGCAGAAGAATGGCCTCTTGTAGATTCCAGTATTCGAGTTTTTTTTTTTTTGAAACATGCGGCAAAAGACTTGCCGGTTCCATTAATAGAGAAGAGGTTTAAAAGGAGGTCATACAAACCCGCTTTTGGACAAGGCCAAAAGCAAAACAAACAAGAAAAGACTACTCTCGCGGCATCAAATTACAAAGCGCTTTAGCACCCGCGATAGTCCACAAATTTGCCTCCTCTTTTATCTTAGCAACCAACATGTTTGGAGTGGAAAAAGTATTCCTAAAAATACGAGAGTTCCTCTCCTTCCAAACCTCCCAAACCACCAACATTGCCAACGACGCCAACGCCCTTCTAGCAACCCCCCTTCTATTGATGGCCGTGCTCCACCACTCCATGACACTTGAGTAGTGAATCCACGCCCTTGGCTCAAGCTCGGGAAGGCCTAACCAATCCTTCAAGCACACCCAAATCCTTATGGTGAAATGACACTTGAAAAAGAGGTGATCCGCCGTTTCTTGCACTTGGTTGCAAAGCTTGCAAAGCCCACAGTTTTGCCACCCTCTTTTTTCTAATCTATCGGCCGTCCAAACTCTATTTTGTAAGATTAGCCAAGTAAAAAGCTTGCACTTTGGCGTTGCCCACTGTTTCCAAACCAACGAAGGCATCAAGGTAGTAGTATGCCCTAAGAATTGCATCCGATATGCCGATCTAGCCGAATACTCCTCGTTGATAGAGAGCTTCCAAGCAATGGTGTCCGGAGTGTTGGGCTCAATTTGGACCTCTTGAAGCATCTCCCAAAGACTTGCGAATTGGGCAATGTGGAGTGTGGAGAGACCAACTTGAGTATTGATTTGGGTAACCCAAGAGTCCCCGGTCAAGGCCTTGGCCACGGTGCTTTTCTTCTTCTTAGAGAGATCATAGATAAGGGGGGCAACGTCTTTTGGCCTCAAACCATTCAACCAAGAGGATTCCCAAAAAAGAGCCTTAGTCCCACTACCAATAGTGACCTTAGTAGCCGCCGCGAAGAGATCTTTGTCAAGTGGGGTGCATGGAGTTCCAAGCCCCACCCAAAGCTTATCTTCCTCTTTCCATTCATACCAAAGCCACCTCATTCTAAGGGCGGAAGCAAACTTGTTGAGGTTGATGATCCCAAGACCTCCAAGTTCTTTTGGCTTGCAAACCTTTTCCCACGCCACCTTGCATTTCCCGCCGGTAACCTTATCACAAGCCGCCCAAAGGAATGCCCTTCGAATGCTATCAATCTTCATGAGGACCTCTAAAGGAACATCGAGGGCGGTGATGTAGTAGATGATGATGCTAGTGAGGACCATACGAGAGTAGATCTACCGCCATGTTAACATGCTTCCCAACCCAAGGGGTTAGCTTGAGGCCACCTTGTCCTCCAAAGGTTGAAAGTCTGATCTCTTGAGTCTATGAACCGACAAAGGGAGGCCAAGATATTTCATTGGGAAGTTTACTCGAGAAGCCGGGAAAGCATGAAGGATGGTATCAAGATCAATGCCATCACACCTAATAGGAGCAACTTGGCTCTTCTCACAATTTGTAACAAGCCCGGTGACATTTCCAAAGCTCTTCAAAGTAGAAGCCAAGAAGTTGATATCTTCTCTATTTGGGGTGACGAAGATAGCGACGTCATCGGCATAGAGAGAGGTGCGCATAGTTGGGGTTCTCCCGCGGATTTTATGAAGAAGCCCTTGATCGGTTGCTTTCGAGAGTAGATGGTGTAGGGGATCAATAGCCAACACAAAAAGGAGAGGCGAAAGGGGGTCCCCTTGTCGAAGGCCCCTCCCGTGCTTTATTGGGTCACCGGTGATACCATTCAAGAGAACCCTCGAGGTTGAGGTGGAGAGAAGGGCCAAGACCCAACTTCTATAATTGCTTGGGAAGCCCAAATGTTGAAGCAAATCCATCAAGTAGTCCCAACGAACCGAGTCAAAGGCTTTTTTGATATCAAGCTTGAAGAGAAGCGTCGGAGTTTTTGCCTTATAAAGTTTTCTTGCAAGGTTCCTCACATAGAGGAAGTTGTCATGGATGCTTCTAGTCTTGATGAAAGCACTTTGCGAGTTGGAGACAAGCTTGTTCATGAGTGGAGCAAGTCTAGCGGCCATCATCTTGGAGATGAGCTTGGCAATGGCGTGGATTAGGCTAATAGGCCTAAAATCAGAGATATCCTCGGCTCCATCTTTCTTCGGGATAAGAGCAATGTTAGCGGAGTTAAGCCAATGAAGCTCATTCGTGCGAAAGTCAGAGAACTTGTTTATGACCGCCATGATGTCTCCTTTGATAGTATCCCAAGAAGCTTTGAAAAAAGCCCCGGTAAAGCCATCCGGGCCCGGGGCCTTGCCACATGCGGTATTGTCTACCGCGGTCTTGACCTCTTCTTCCGAAAAAGGCACCCCGAGGCCACTCAAGTCACAAAGGGTGGTCGGAATAATGGACCAATTAAAGTCCTTGGCTCGCGGAGGTCCTTTCTTGATAATCTTTTTGAAGTGATCATGGATGATGTCCTTCTTTTGCTCATGCTCGGTGACCCACCCATTGTTATGCTTCAATCTATGGATTAGGTTCTTTCTTCTTCTAGCATTAACCCGGAGATGGAAAAATCCAGTGTTTGCATCCCCATCCTTCAAGAATTTAACTCTCGAGGCTTGCCATTTCCTAGCCCTTTCAAGAGCCGCAAGACCAACGACTCTCCTCTTGAGCCTAGCGCGCAGCTCCTTCTCCTCATGGCTAAGGGGCCGATTTTCTTGGGCAACGTCCAACCGAAGAATGACTTCAAGGGCCATATGGTGCTCCACTCTTGCTTTGGAGAAGAGAGATCTACTCCAACACTTAAGCCCTTTTCCGAGTTGTAGTGCAAGGTCGCCTATAAATGTTCTCAAGACCAGCAGCGTTATTGAGAATTTGGATGGGAGTTCCTCTGCTTCAAGAAGTGGACCATATGGCGCAACCAGTCATCTATCGGGCACAATTGGAGTAATGGGAGCATTTACCGTCCTCTCTCTCAGATTTTTAGAGAAGCTTGTGTATTGGAGTGGCCGAGATGGAGAAGAGGCACCTCCTTTTGTCATCTCCATGATCCGCTGGTCAAGAAAGAGTTATTGTCGTCTGAAAGCTCCCAACTTCCTTCTGACTGTGATATCGCACTTGGAAAGTTGAGGAAGCAGAGACTCGTCTTTAGCAAGCTGCATTGTAATGCTATGCCAGTTCTTACATGCCTGGTACGATGAAGTTTCAGAGGGTTGCTTAGTTCCTTTCCTCCATGTCGGTTATTGTGTTCTGAAGGAACTCAAAGCTGCAAGCTTTAAACCTGTCGTATTGAAGTAATGTTCATATAGGAATTCTAGCTACGAAGAATACCTTGGCGACCGACGGTTATCTTGATAAGCTGGAGAGCCAGGTAAGCCAACTGTTTTTCTCTTTCCATCGACCGTGTGGATTGTTTAATGATATATTTATCTGTTTTTTCTTCTTTCAATAAATGACGAGTTATGTAAGCTCCATAGATGAATATATATGGAATATCTAAGAGTATGATCTCGAAAGAATGTTTGTTTTTTACTCTGTTGCTCTGCTTCTGCAATTTCGTGCATGCGATGCCTTTCTTTGAAAACTCTTATATGACAGCTCAGCTCCTATAATCAGTATTGGATGGCCACTTTTTTTCATGTCACTTTACATAGGGCTCCTTATTATGAAAATTCAGGTTTCAAAAAGATCCAACTGCAAGTATTATGATCTACTCTAGCTTGTTGATTCCCAGTTTGCCAGTCCCATGATAGGATAGCGTATCCATTGCCAAATTTTCATGCTAGTGAGATTCTTTGAAGCATTCTAGCTGAGATTTTCGTCTATGTTATTTCTCATTCATCCAGTTTCCAGCCTATGGTCAACTTTTTTTTGTTGAAATTTGGGCATCAGGGTTTTGAGGTAGTTCGTCCAGATAGAGCTTCCATGGAGCACGTGGTGTTACCAGCTGTCAGTGCATTTAGGAAGGGGGACATGGAAGGCGCGAGAAATCTATTGCAAATATCACTCCAGCTTCTACTTGTGCGGGCTGTGTATACAATAATCCTTGCATCTGATGACTTTGTTGGTATCTTGCCTGATGATGACCCGCTGCTCAAGAAATGTATCGACCCTATGGATGCTTTGGTCAGGCAGACCATTATGTGCGCAAGAACAATGAGACCATGGCATGCCTTCCAACTATTCTGTTTCCTCGTATAGTTTGGCAGGGGTAGGATGTTTGCACTCGAACCTTTAGGCCTTGTTTGGCAGGCCGTGCCTGAGAATTTAGAGGCGTTGTACAAAATAAAATATTTGGCCCTATGCATATAGTAGAAAATTTAATACTCCACTAAATATGGTTTTGTTTTGATATGCAAAAAATCGGCTGAATTCTGGTTTTAGAAATACTAGCACAAATGCCCGTGCGATGCACCGGAGAAAAACTTTTGATTGAAAGTTATATAACCTAAAGTTTCCCACAAAGTCGATCGACGTGTGAATTTGTACTCAGTTTGATCGTGTCCTTATTCAGTAGACATGGTGCCCAAACAAATATGAATCAGAACCGATTTCTGGTTTAGTCTGGATCAACACTGATCCGTTTTCTTCAAAGGCTGATTTGATCAGGTTTTTTGTCGAATAATTCTGTCAGCTCATTGAGGAATATAAGACTGAACTTACTAAAACTCTAGGGGACCTAGCAAGAAAAGTTGCTAGGAAGGTGGGCGTCCACCTACTCTGCCCCATGCACCTGCCTGGCGCCGGCCACCGGCTCGCGCCGCTCAACCTTCACCACTAATGATGTTTTGAATGATGAATTAAGAGCATATTGACAGAGCACACCTAAATACGTTGGAGAAAACCCATGGCAGCGTCCCGCAGTGACAAAGTGTCCTCGGGTGGACTGCCGGGTGTCACGCATGTGCCCCTCGAACGGCGACCTAGGGCTCGCTTCCGCTGCTTGTTCCCTGCAGGGCGCACTCTGGGAGACTGGTCCTCCACCTCTCCGATCATCGGCCCACCTGCCTCCTAGCCATCTGCCATAGGCCGATTGTTGTCAGACATGAGACCGGACAGAGCCGAGCTCGTCAAGGCATGAGAGGATCAGAGGAAACTGTCGATGGCGGCATGAAGGTCACGGAGGGTGGCCAATGCAGTGGTGTAGCTCAACGCTGCCACCTCATGTGTGATTTGGAAGCGCTCGTCGTTGGAGCGCTCTCCTCGCCCATGGCCTTGTTGACTCCCGTGGTTCTTTGCTTCATATCTATTCGATTTGTTAGCTCCAACCGATTGACTCGTTGCAGGGCAATCGATCGCTCCATTATTTAATGACAAAAATAGAATAGAACGACTCGGATCTGGTTGGAATACTTTGTGGCGACATATCCTGTGAATTCGGCTAGCTTCATGCATCCGTGTATCCGTGGCTTCTGGACCCAATGATCTATATCTGACGTCTACGATCCAAAATAGGGAAATTTGCAGATACATGCCCGCAGCCTCGTGTTCAGCCTTGCTATTTTGTGCAAATCCCCCAGCCAAGCAAACGTCTTGTATATCTACTGGTCGGCAGTCATCTGCCCCAATTCCTTAACTCCGGCGACGAGACGGTGCGGCAGCAACTGTGACCAAAACGTTTGAATCTGAAGGCGCTTGTCTCCATTGCTCCACAAATTAAGAAATCCGAACATAAATTGGTTCAAATGAAAAGGACGGGCCATTAGTTGATGCGTTTATTGATCTAGACCTCTTCAAATTAAACATATTGATTCATATTTAGGTGTAGAAAGTAAAGAAGCTGGATGATGCGACCGGCAACCTGCCATTGGCCTCCCACTCTGATGGACTTCACGTCAAACAAAAAATTAACATCAGTCTACCCTAGGATGTCCCTGTTCGAAGCCCCGTCCACGACGCCGTGAATCGCTGTCTAGTCCGGCACAGCTGCCCTTGGCCTAGTCGGCGGCCCGCGAAAAACACCTTCAATCAGCGCCGATGCCGGCACGGTTGCCAGCGGTTGCTGCTCCTGCCCTGCTCACAGCGTCAATCACCCTCGAGGCGGATCGCACGAGGTGATCGGAGCTTGGAGCCATCTGGCGTCGGAATTTGGAAAATAGGAAAAGGTCCGATGCCCTCAGGATTTCAGGTCCACGGGTTTTTGGCCGTAGGCGCACTCGTCGTCACCGTCCCGTCGACGGAGCGCCGTCGAGGCATTGGGAAAGATGACTTACAGAACGAGAGCACGTAGAGGTTGCGAGTCGTGTATATACAAATTCTCCCTTGTTTGGATAGTAGACGTCAGATTGGATCGCAGGGTCTAGAAACCATGGATACAGGAAGTTAGCTGGATGCATAGGATATGTCGCCATACTTTGTTTTGAAGTCGGGAACGAACCAAAGAGAAACAGTCATCGAACTGGCTGTGGCGATCGGTCGTTTTGATGTTGGACCCTGGCTGCTGCTTGGCCCATGTGCACGCGCGTGAGGACGTTGGAGTCCAGGCAGCAACAGGGACATAGAGAGAAACCAACACTACTTCAATTCGATCACGTACACGGTGGTTCGATGTGCATACGCGAAAACCAACAACCACAACCACGGCGGGAGGAAACGCTACACGTACGGACGAAATCGCAAAATTGACGGACGGAGAGAGAAATCTTAGCCGTGCGAGTTGCTACGGCTAAGTAAATTTAAAGCTAGATATGTAAATAATACTCCCTCCGTTTTAAAATATAAGATATTTTAGTTTTTATGTAACAAATGTATCTAGACATTTTTTAATGTGTAGATTCAAAGTGAACCACTAAAAGACGTCTAGATACATTCATTTCACAAAAGTTAAAACATCTTATATTATGGAACAGAGAGAGTAATAAATTTAACCAACATACTTAGTGACTACTCTTCATTAGTGGAATCAACACAACATCTCACATCTATCTTCATTAGAGGAAATTTGTTCGACACCTCTAGGTCAGAATGAGATAAATCAACATGTGCTTACGAACTAAAAAAGTTAATGATAGTTTGTACCATTCAAAACATCTTAGATTCACCACTTTTAGCAGTTGAAACTTGAAAATAAACTTAATTCTTAAGTGAAGAATGTAGTCGAAAGAACAGTGGAAATGAAAATGAGGTTATTAGTAGATGCTCTCCATGTAGTCATATGCCTATAGGGTTCTAAAAGAATTACTCTTGAACCATGTGACGTGTTTATTGTGCAATACGACTCGTCATTTTGCATCGATCAATTAATCTCATGGATGTGACTGTTAGGGTAATAGATCTCTTGTATTACCAGAGGGCCAAAGGCCAGAATATATAGTACATGTACAGTTGCAAATATACAGAAAGCCCCCTAACATATGAGGAAACTACAGTACAGAAGTATACTCTAACCCCCCTCAAACTCATGGTGGATCCACAACACTGAGTTTGGAGAGTAAAATCATCTTTGGCCGGGTTTGTGCCTTTGTAAAGAAATCTACCAACCGCAAGTTTGAAGGCACATAATGGGCGCAACAACTGATCCTGCACTGAGCACGTGTATAAAAAGCATCAACACCAATATGCTTGGTCACTCATGCTTGACGGATCACGTGCAATCTTGATAACACTTGTCTTTGTCGACAAAAGTGGAGTGGGTGTAAATGTGAGACCCCAAAATCTGCAAGCAACCACCGTAACCAGGTCACCTCAGCGATCACGAAGCCATAGCCGCAACTCAGCCTCAACACTCGAGCGAGAAACCGCTACATGTTTCTTCGTCTTCCAAGCAACAAGCGAACCACCAAGAAACACACGATGGCGAAAGTGAGCGACGATCCGTAGGATCATTCGCCCAATAGCATCCGAGTAATCTTTGGAGCTGGAGAGAGCTAGAACGAGGGAAGAAAAGACATGCCACGAAGATAACGAAGGACACGGAGGAGATGACCATAGTGAACAGTGGTAGGAGCTGAGACAAACTGACTCAGAATATGAACATGATAAGAGATATCGGGGTGACAAAAGATAAACAAGACTCCCAACAAGATGGCGATACGAGTGGGATCGGGAAGAGGATCACCATCCGTCGGACGAAGCTTAACATGAAGCTCCATGGGAGTCTCAGCAGTGCGCTCATCGCAAGAGCAGCCCGAGCAAGAAGATCCTGAATATACTTTTCGAGAGATAGAAAACCCAGCGAAGTGGAGGAAACCTCAATCCCAAGAAAGTAGCGAAGAGGACCAAGATCAGTCATAAGCGATCACGAAGGCGAGCCTTGACAAAGGCAATATACTCGGGATCATCACCAGTAATGATCATATCATCAACATAGAGAAGGAGAAGAGTGCGTCCACGAGGTGAAGTGTGAACAAAAAGCGCTGGATCATGAGAACTAGGAGAGAAACCAGCAGCAGTCACCACAGAGGCAAAGCGCTCAAACCCGAGCACGAGGGCCTGTTTGAGGCCATAAAGAAGGCGTCGAAGGCGACAAACCATCCATCGAGCAGAATACCGGAGGAGGCTGCATGTAAACCTCCTCACTCAGCGTGCCATTGAGAAAAGCATTCTAAACATCAAAATGGGACCACAGACCAGCGTCGGACGAAACAACAAGAAAATGCATAGTGGTCATATGGGCCCAGGAGCAAAGGTCTCATCATAGTCACGACCATGTTCTGCTGAAAACCACGAGCCACAAGGCGCTTTATAGCGCTCAAGAGATCCATCGAGCGGGTCTTAATTTTATAGACCCACTTACGTGATAGGGCGAACACGGAAGGAGGAGACAAGATCCCAGTGCCGGTCGCTCAAGCGCGCGATCTCCTCAGCCATGGCAAGCTGCCATTCAGGATGACACACGGCATCCCGATAAGAAATCGGCTCGGAGGCAGGAGAGACCATCTTGACTAGGGAGTAATGTGATGCAGAGCACGGCAATGACGAACAGCCGTGAGGAAGAAAGCTCATCCGCGAAGAGGACTCATCGGAAGAGGAGGAAGAAGAATTCGCAGAGGAAGGATCGAAGCGAGACCGAGGAGAACTAGGGAACTAGGCGAAGGAGAGGAGGTCGCCGAAGAAGAAGGAGGCGCAGCAGAAGGAGGTGGAGGAGGTGGAAGAGAAGGGACAGCGGAAGGTGTATCAGGAAAAAGAAGAAAGGAGAGATCATCCGTTGGGTAAGTACCAGCGGTGGGGCGAGGATAGAAAGGATGCGTCTCATCGAACGTGACATCACGAGAGATGCGCATACGACGACCAACAGGGTCCCAACAGCGATAGCCCTTATGCTCATCACTATAGCCAAGAAAAACACACTCAACAGACTGAGCGGTTAGTTTGGTGTGTTCACGAGGAGAGAGAAGGACATAGCAAACACAACCAAATAAACAAAGAGTCGAGTAGTCTGGACAGGAGCCAGAGAGACGCTCAAGAGGAATGTCACCCTGAAGAGCAGCTGAAGGCTGGATATTAATGAGGTAAGTCGGCGTGGCGGCGACCTCGGCCAATCTTGGCGGAAGAGAGGAAGCAATCATCATAGCGCGGGTAGTCTCAAGAATATGACGATGCTTATGCTCGGCGACACCATTTTGAGCATGGGCGCCGGGACACGAGAACTGAGCAAGGGTGCCCTGCTCAGCAAGGATGCCACGCAAGTGCTGTGAGATATACTCTCCTGTAGAATCAGCATGAAAAACACAAATAGGCGTGGAATACTGAGTACGAACCATGGCCTCAAAACGCTGATAAATAGCAAGCACCTCGCTGCGAGAGCGCATAAAAATAACCAGTGTCGTGAAAATCATCAATAAACAAAATATAGTATCGGTGGCCCCTTTGAAGCAAAGGGCAGGACCCACACATGAATGGACTAAATCAAAAGGTCATTTGAGATATAGACACACTAGTAGGATAGGGAAGCTGAATCTGTTTACCTAACCTACAACCACGACACGAATGTAACGACGACAGATCTCTGAGACACACCCGAAGATCACGGCGAACTAAGGATGATAAGCAGGAGCCACAAAGATGACTCGGCCGATGATGCCCTTGCTGGAGCAGGCGATGTGAAGCGACAACCGCGGAGAAGTGGCGGAAGAAGTGTCGGCGGAAGGAGCGAAGCGATCTAACTCCGAGCCACAGAGACTCAATGCTGCGAGGCCAGCTCCAACGAGCACATGTATGGCCGGTCTGAACAGCACAAGAATCAGCATCAAGAATGACCACGACAACCAGAATCGGTAAGTGACTAGCGGAAAAGGTTCATCTTAAGGCTGGGAACATGAGAAACATCGAGGAGCAGAGAAGGAGGAAGTAGAGGGTGCCTCATTTGGAAACATGAAGAGAGGTACCATCACCGTAATAACAGACGGGAGAAACAAGAGAGCGAAGAGCGAAAGAATAGAAGATCTGAAGTCATATGAAAAGAAGCTCCGAATCCGGATACCACGGGATGACATACTGGTATGTAGAAGATGATGGTCGCTCGGTGCGGAAGAACTAGTCACAGAACCAGCGATGCAGACAAGGAGGAGCACATGGCGGCGGCAGACTCAAGACCACGAATAATATCTGATCGGACATAGCACCGGCGGAGGTCTAGAAGCGGCGATGGGAGGTCCGGAGACAACAATGAAGATCACGAAGATCGGTGGCGGCGAGCAAGATCTGGCAGCGTGGCGTGGATCCCTCGTCCGGCAACCGAGATATCGTGGCGGGCTTGCCACAGTGGGCACGAGGAGGGCGAGAACCACGAGGCTGAGGCCAGCCGACCACAGGCGGTGGAAGCGAGAGTAGCGGCGGCGCAAGAGACGCGGACGAAGCCGGCAGCCGCAGGGGACCATGAGCAGCAAGAACGAAGGAACCTCAAGAAGACCAGCACCACGAGCGAGTCTCCTCGGCCTGGCTCGGCCCGGTACCTCGAAGGCGGAACACGACCACGGGCAAGCAGCTGGGCACGGCGGCTCAAACTCCCTTGAACGCGACAAAAACTTAAAAGGCACGCTGAAACTCCGGATCCGCAGCGCTGTCGACAGCGAGGGGCAGGTGTTACACACATTGTCTACGAAGAGTCAAGGCGACGCCAAATAGCAACACTCGAGTATAGAAATCATCAATAGTAGAATCACCACTTAAGCTCATGCTCTGACGAACCACGAGACGGATAAAGAGCATCTCCGGATGGTGATAAGCGAAGAAGAAAAAGCCCAGCGGCGGCAGCGGTGGGAGGCCCATGAACTCGGCGACATCTTTGAGGCGAGAACCTGGAAGTGAGAACAGCGGCACGAGCATCCTCATCAATCCAGAGTGTATTCGGCCGGATCCACGATGGGTCGTAATGTGATGAAGTGCGCTGGACACGGCGCTCATAATCAACTGGCAGAATCATCAACTCTGGCTGCATCCTTGACCGCCTGAGTAGCATCGGGGGCAAGGACAACGAGCGTCAGTGCAAGAGGCACAGGAGGCACAACGGGGCGCGGTGGACATGAGACCTCACCGGAAAGCACACCCCAAAGGCGAAGACCGCGCATATGGACGCGCATGAAGGCAGCAAAATCAGGATAATTCGTGCCATCAAAAATCACCGGACAGCGAGGAATCGGAACATAGCCCGACGAGGAAGACATTTTTTTTTCAACTCAAAACAGATCTAAGCGGATCTGAATCTGGCGGCGGTGGCCAGCGGGATCCGGAAGCGGCATGGCCTTTGGCGGTGTGGTCGGCGGTGCGGCGAGGCGGGCGGCGGCGACGGCGGCGGCGACGGGAGGAGAGAGAAAAAAAACGCCTTACGGCTCTGATACCATGTTAAGGTAATAGATCTCTTGTATAACAGAGGCCAAAGGCCAGAATATATAGTACATGTACAGGTGCAAATATACAGAAAACCCCCTAACATATGGGGAAACTACAGTACAGAAGTATACTCTAACAGTGACAACAACATTCTGGTGCTATGTATATGAACTTGGTGCAAGATGATAGTGAGACCGTCCTCTGTAACTTTCTCCTCTGTAACTTTCTCTTGATAAAGTAGTAGATTGCTCTAGCTGCCTTCATGTTATGTATTTTCTTATAGCTATCCCTATGGAAATCAAGATTGTTTCACTTGTAAAGATAAAACCATTATGCTTTCAAGCTTTCCAAATACAGACACGAACAGATAAGATAAGCTCCCGATTTTGCCCATCTTGCAGTTGAAGGCTAACTGTTTGTCACATAACTTGGAGTCTCTAATATCCAATTAGTACAATAAACACAAAAACGATTGCATCATGTTCAAAATCAAAACAATAGGCACATGGTAGGAGTTTGTGGTACTTTACAATAAATTACATGATTATCTACAACAAATCGGAATAATAAGCACATGTATTAAGGGTCTTGAAAATTCAGAATTATCGTGTCTTGGCACCTGGTCCTCTATGATACTTGTTTCTGCAGACAAGCATCCATACGAAGATAGAATTCAAGGTCATCTATTACGGTGGGCAACACCAATGCTTTTTAAGCATACAAAATGAAGAAAGTACATGTAACTTGCAGGAGCCCCACTCCTGAACATCTAAGTATATGTTTGACAAGATCCCAAATGATGCTTGAAACAAGGCCCGGATCAACAATGACCTACATACTCAAGAAAGGTAACAATTTGCTCTAAAACAAGCTTGAGCCGAAAAAAATCCAAATTGCGAATCGGAAGGACTGATGTGCCATCTGTTTTGGACATCAGCAGGTTATTGGAGCATGAACGGACTATGATCTTCCTCCATTAGACCCACTTTCAGCAAGTGTATCTTCTGACAAAAGGTTGTTACTAAAGAGAGCAAGAACAAAGATTCTGCATGTCAAAGCAGAACATAGCGGAAATGATGTGTACAAAAATATATCCCAACAAAAAACTAATGTCCACAAACGGAAGCATTTACATTTCACTTTTCTTCTCATTTCACTTTTCTTCTGACAATGGAGATGCATTCTCGAAAGCTTTCCAACAATTCATATAGTAATAACCTATTAAATGTGCAATGGATTACTGAAGTATCAGAACCAAGTTGTCATCTTCCCAATGGTATAACTATGAAATGTAGCATGTTTTATGAGGATCGTCTAAAAGAGTACACTCAATAAACAAGCTCAATTGCAAATTGTCATTTCCGCTCTAGTATCATCCTTCAGTTCTATTTGTTATGAGTATTTTCAGTAGTAGATGAGACAGTGATGTCCACATAGTTACTTCTTCAATGGTTGTTCAGCAGATGCATATCATAGTGTCTGAATTCAGTAAATGGTGTCTATGCATGCTATCTACAAGAGCTGATCTATTGCAAAATAGTAGGACTAATTACCTTTGGGCAAGCATAGAGGGGCGTGGATGAGCAGCTTGCTGCATCGTGCAACAATCGCATATTTGGTTAGGACACACCACAACGCTGGAACTCACCTAGACGGGACGGGCAGGCAGCGGAGGTGCTTGAGGTCAGGAGGTCTGTATCCTATACAGGGAGGAGGCTGGCACTGGTTCGGCAGCGTAGCCCAGTTAGGGACGACAGTTCTTGAGGTCGGGGACGGCGGAGCTCGCGGTCAGACAGTATGTATCGGTCGGACAGGCGTCATCGATGGACTCGAGGGGCACAATCTCCCTGCCTCTCTAGGGAGCTATGCAAAATTCATCTAGATCTAGCAGGAAGAGTTGAGCGCTTAGCTTACCTGATGCGATCTATAAAGAGTGTATTGCACAAAAGATATTGCGGGTGGCTGCATGAGCTGCTTATAAAGGGAGACGACCGTTTCAGACTGAGATCTAGCAGGGAAATCTGCCATGGAGAGTGAAAGGGGAGAGAAGAGGTAGAAAGGGGAGGAGGGCGGATGTACCTGCAATAAGGCGATTTGTTACAGACTTCCATTCCTGCTGCCATTCTCCTCCTTCTTCCGTACCCCTGCCGGGAGGCGGCCATCCTCCGGTGAAGATGCGGGAGTGGTGAGGATGGGGCGGAGCTCCACAGGGTGTCTTTGCAGGCGGCGCCGCGTACAGAAGGATCTACGGGGTGGGATCAGCCGTCGACCATCGTGGAGGATTCTTGGAAGGGAGGGGTGCCAGAGTGCGAGGGGATGGTGCCATGGTGGGCGACTAGGCAACATAGCGATCCATGGCGTCCTGGCCTCCAATTGTTCGTAGACCCGCGTGGCCGCGCATCAATGCGTGAACAAAAAGGCGCATCGGAGCCGCTGCGACCACGCCGGAGCTGAGCCCGCCGCACCTGGCCTTGACTTGGAGGACGCACGCCCGTCCGCGACCTGGCGACCGGAGCCGCTACGGCCTGAACAAAGAGGCGGAGGGCTGGCAGATGCGCAGGGCGTGGCGGATGCAGAGGAGCAGGCCCGCACGGTACCATGAGTGAACAAAGACCGGGTCGGGCAGAACTTTTTTTCTGGTTCGAACCGTTCACTTCAGGGTGGCATCGGTGTTGTGCTTTGCGGTGGCAGCTGCAGTAAATAGATTAAAGTCCAGAGGCAAAACGGTCTAAAAATTGGAAGACGGAAAAATTTACTGGAGACGAACGTCCCCAATCTTTTTAATAGTCATTACATGTCTGTTCTTCTCACAAACCACATAAGGATCCACCAGTGCCATTCGATGTGTGTTCTTTTCATGAACCACACCCAGTGTCATTGCATGTGTGTTCTTCTCACAAACTACACATGGATCCACCAGTGTCATTGCATGTCTGTTCCTCTCACAAACCACACATGGATCCACCAGTGTGATTGCATGTCTGTTCTTTTCACAAACCACATATGGATCCGCTAGTGTCATTGGATGCGTGTTCATTCATGAACCACACCAAGAGTCATTGCATGTCTGTTTTTTCATGAACCACAGCTAGAGTCATTTGCATGTGTGTTCTTTTTCACAAACCACACATGGATCCACCAGTGTCATTGCATGCGTGTTCTTTTCATGAACCATAGCTAGAGTCATTGCATGTCTGTTCTTCTCACAAACCACATAAGGATCCACCAGTGTCATTGGATGTGTGTTCTTTTCATGAACCACACCCAGTGTCCTTGCATGTGTGTTCTTCTCATAAACCACACAAGGATCCACTAGTATCATTGCATGTGTCTTCTTCTCACAAACCACATATGGATCCACTAGAGTTCATTACATGTCTATTCTTTTCACAAACCACATATGGATCCACCAGTGTCATTGGATGTGTG
The DNA here is from genome assembly GCA_023614405.1 of Avena insularis. Lineage (NCBI taxonomy): Eukaryota > Viridiplantae > Streptophyta > Magnoliopsida > Poales > Poaceae > Avena > Avena insularis. The sequence continues at coordinate 400,667,129 of CM042688.1, read as the reverse complement.
TTCTTGTCATAAACCACAACCAGTGTCATTGCATGTGTGTTTCTTTCATAAACCACACATGGATCCACTAGTGTCATTGAATGAGTGTTCTTTTTATGAACCACAACTAGAGTCATTGCATGTCTGTTCTTTTCATAAACCACATATGGATCCACCAGTGTCATTGGATGCGTGTTTTTTTCATGAACCACACCCAGAGTCATTGCATGTCTGTTCCTTTCATAAACCACACATGGATCCACCAGTGTCATTGCATGTGTGTTCTTTTCATGAACCACAACTAGAGTCATTGCATGTGTATTCTTCTCACCAACCACATAAGGATACACGAGTGTCATTGCATGTCTATTCTTCGCATGAATCACAGCTAGAGTCATTGCATGTATGTTCTTCTCACAAACCACATAAGGATCCACCAGTGTTATTGGATCTGTGTTCTTTTCATGAACCACACCCAGTGTCATTGCATGTGTGTTCTTCTCACAAACCACACATTGATCCACCAGTATCATTGCATGTTTGTTCTTCTAACAAACCACACATGGATCCACCAGTGTGATTGCATGTCTTTTTCTTTTCACAAACCACATATGGATCCACTAGTGTCATTGGATGCGTGTGCTTTTCATGAACCACACCCAGAGACATTGCATGTCTGTTGCTTTCATAAACCACACATGGATCCACCAGTGTCAATGCATGTGTGTTCTTTTCATGAACCACAGCTAGAGTCATTGCATGTCTGTTCTTCTCACAAACCACACAAGGATACAGTAGTGTCATTGCATGTCTGTTCTTTTCATGAACCACAACTAGAATCATTGCATGTCTGTTCTTCTCACAAACCACATAAGGATCCACCACTATCATTGGATGTGTTCTTTTCATGAACTACACCAAGTGTCATTGCATGTGTTCTTTTCATGAACCCCACCCAGTGTCATTGCATGTGTGTTCTCCTCACAAACCACACATGAATCCACCAGTGTCATTGCATGTCTGTACTTCTCACAAACCACACATGGATCCACTAGTGTGATTGCATGTCTGTTCTTTTCACAAACCACATATGGATCCACCAGTGTCATTGGATGCGTGTTCTTTTCATGAACCACATCGAGAGTCATTGCATGTGTGTTCTTTTCATGAACCATAGCTAGAGTCATTTGCATGTGTGTTCTTTTTCACAAACCACACATGGATCCACCAGTGTCATTGCATGTCTGTTCTTTTCGTGAACCACAGCTAGAGTCATTGCATGTCTATTCTTCTCACAAACCACATAAGGATCCACCAGTGTCATTGGATGTGTGTTCTTTTCAAGAACCACACCCAGTGTCATTGCATGTGTGTTCTTCTCACAAACCACACACGGATCCACCAGTGTGATTGCATGTCTATTCTTTTCACAAACCACAGCCAGTGTCATTGCATGTATGTTCTTTCCAGAAACCACATATGGGTCCACCAATGTCACTGGATGTGTCTTCTTTTCATGAACCATAGCTAGAGTCATTGCATGTGTGTTCTTTTCATGAACCACAACTAGAGTCATTTGCATGTGTGTTCTTTTTTCACAAACCACACATGGATCCACCAGTGTCATTGCATGTCTATTCTTTTCATGAACCACAGCTAGTGACATGAGTATACCCTACAGGTACTCGAGCTTGGTATATATGGCCTGAATACAGTAGAAGCCCACGGTGTTGCCAAGGCCCAAATGAAGAACTCGAGTAACCTACGGACTCTCGAGTGCTTGCGGAACAAGAAGAAGCTAAAGATAGAAAGGTCAAAGGGAAAACCCTAACCTGTAACCGACTCGACCTACTACCTGAGACCTAGCCTATCTATATAAAGGCTAGGAGGGGGCGGCGAGGAGGACACACGCAACCCTAGTTTCCAGAACCCTCGCCAGATTGCATCTACGCACCATTGTAATCTTCGATTCCTCTGTTAATTCCACGAGCAGACAAGCAGGAGTAGGGACCTCTATGAGGCCTGAACCTGGGTAAATCTTCGAGTCCCCTATGTGCTTGTTTTCTAGCCGATTGGTGCTTCCAGCGCTCCCTCCTTCTCCAAAACCCAAGTCCATAACAATGGGCATTGATGAGTTAAACCCTCGTCAATTGGCGCCGTCTGTGGGAAATGGGAGTGCTGATGTTGCGGCTTCTTCGGCCCCATCAACTGCGATTTACAACTCCGCAACATCGGAGATTCGCCAGCTCTTCGGCGCGTTCGACTTCACCGTCCATACGCCGGCCACTCGCCCAGCTTTCGAGTCCGTGGGCGACGGAATTAGCCTGGTGATCGGGAGCTTCCGCTTCCAAGTTGGTCAGATGGGAACGCTTCACATGCCTGACCAGCCGACAACACCATCGATTGCTCCAGCATCGTGGTTCCCTCTGCCGATCGGCACCCTCAGCGAGCTCAATGCCTCGACAACAGTCGAGAATACGGACAACGACAACAATCTCGAATCCGATCTGGGCGATCTAGCAGCTGAAGATGGAGTCTACGGCTCCGGATCTGAAAGTTGTGGGAGCAGCAGCTTCCCCAACTGCTTCATGTGCGTTGTCATCAACACGGGCGATTCCTCCGCCAATCGCGACAACACGGGCAATGGTGGCAATGGAACCGACCCGCCAAATGGCGGCATACCTAATGGAGGACCACCTAATGGCGGACCACCCAACAGCGGCCCCAATAACGGAGCCCCCGTCAACAACGGAGGGGCAGCTGAACTCCCCACCATGGTAAACGAGAAAACTGGCAAACGCGTCGTGATCAGGCTCAACGATCTCGAGTGGGCTCGCTGCCGAAAAGCTCTACGAGGCCACCCTATGCCCTTCGGCTCACCGCAAGAACTATTAATGGGCTACCATTGGATCCTAAAATAGGAATACAAACACCAACTGCAAACAATCGCGCAACTCGAGGCGCATAAAAAGGCGGCCGACGAGTCGAGCCTCCGACGAGCTGGGCTCTCCTCCCACGGAGGATCCTCCTCCAAGTGCAACGAGTACATCGCTAACAAGAGGCGATCTCGATTGGCCCACCTCACTGAACAAGAACGTGTAGAAGACGCAAAGGTCCTCGACTTCGGCTCCATGATGGTGGATACGCGTGGCAATGTGCTTCCAAAACGCTTGATGGCAGCCACCATGTACCTCCTCAACAACCAGCCGCCAGCTGGAGATCCTCGAGCTGTTATGCACCGATCTACGATCGCAGGCTTGGGGTTAATCGAGGCTGCTCTCAACAAAGAGCCGACACCGGAGCCGAAGAAAGACAAGGCTCTGGCAAAACGCTATTCCTTGCCCTCATCCAGCGATGACAGTCACGATCTGTCTCGACGCCGCCGCTCCCGGTGACACGACCACGACTACGACGCGCGTGATGACATCACGCAGCGCAAGATCGACAAGTCAAGGGCGGCGTGCCGTCGCGACTCGAGAATCTGAAGACGTGGAGCTCTGTGGCGCCAGATGCTTCAGCAGGGCCATCAGGCAAAAGCGAATTCCCAAGGGGTTTAAGCTCCCATTAGAGAACCCAAAGTTTGACGGTCTGCAGGACCCAAAAATCTGGTTGGAGGACCATATCTCCTTCGTCAGGCTGCACGGCGGGAGTCGAAGCACGGCTATGCAATGCCTGCAACTACAGCTATAGGGTGCCGCCCGAGCATGGCTCAACAACCTCCCATGCGGATCCATTCGCAGTTGGGAAGAGCTGGTCTACAGCTTTGTGCGCAACTTCAAGTGCACCTACAAAAGGCCCGCTTCAATCGAAGAGTTGAGGTGCTGCCAGCAAAGGTAGGGCGAATCGCTACGCTCGTACATCCAGAGGTGGTCCATCATCAAGAACTCCGCGGAAATTATCTTGGAGGATCGCGCAATCGACGCATTCAACGGCGGCGTTTGCCGCATAGAGCTCAGGGAGGATCTGGGCCGCTCGAAGCCCAAAACCATTGACCACCTAATGGAAATTGCGAATCGGTGGGCAGATGGAGAAGATTCGGTGAAGAATCGTGTTCACTCCAACGATGAAGCAGAACTCGAACGCAGACGCGATCGCTGAAGCAAATGTCGAATGCGCATCTACGATGACCGCGACGACATCAACATGGTCGCAGCCGGATACGCCGATAGACGCGACGACAACCGCAACAGCGGCTACCACATCGGCGGATACCGCGACTCCGGAAAACCACGCAAGTATGGTTGCGCCGCACTCGCAATGAGGCACCCGCAACATCCATTGAAGACAAGCTATCCGGGCCATGCACCGTGCACTTCTACATCGACAAGCATGCCGGCAAAAAGAAATCCAGCCACCTCCTCAAAGACTACCGCGAGTTCCTCAAACTCCATGAGGGCCTGGCTCGGATGAATCGCGACGTGGTCAATAGGGGCTACGGAGCCGCCCCAGGCGCTGTGGCACATGGAGCTCCTCCACCATCACCCGGACCACCGCCAAATGCAGCTGCGCCTGATCAGCATCACGGAGGCGAGCCGTACCCACGGGCCATGGGCACCATGATGATCCAAAAGGGTCGCCCCTCCAACCGGGTGGAAAAGGCCATCACTCGCCAAGTGAATCTGGCGACAAACTCGCCACCATCCATCACTGAGTACCTCAGCGGAAGCAACTCCTGCATCACCTTCGACAAGCGCGACCATACGCGCCAAGTACCTCGTCTAGGCCACTATCCCCTTGTACTCGAGGCACAAATTGGAGATTTCGACATGAGCCGCGTCTTCATGGACGGCGGAAGCGGCATCAACCTTATGTTCGCAAGTACCTTGCGGGCAATGAGGATCCCTCTGACCTGCCTACAGGCCTCGAACACAACATTCCACGACATCGTCCCAGGCAAGGGCGTATATCCCCTTGGAAAAATCAAGCTCGACGTCACCTTTGGCACGCCGAAAAACTTTCGACGCGAGCGCATCGACTTTGAAGTCGTCGACTGGCCCTCACAGTACCACTGCATCCTCGGACGTGTCGCGTTCGCTAGGTTCATGGCAGTGCCACACTACGCCTATCTGTAGATGAAAATGCTAGGCCCTAATGGCATCATCACAATCAACGGGAGCTTCGAGAGGTCCGACAGTTGTGACAGGGAGTTCAACAGAATTTCCTAGTCCTTCAGCATGCAGGAAGAACTGGCGAGACTGAAGGAGTCAACAGACAACAGTCTGTCTCCCCTGAGCCGGCCAAGCTCACCCGACTTATCCTTCGACTCATCGGTGCACACGAAGAAAGTTCAGGTCCACCCATCGGATCCCGCAAAGACGACCCTCATCGCCAACAACTTGAGTCCCGCATAGGAACTCGCGCTTGTCGAATTCCTCCGTGAGCTTTGGGAAATCTTCGCCTGGTGTCCAGCAGACATGCCAGGAGTTCCCAGGGAATTTGCCGAGCACGCACTCAACGTCAACCCAGACGCAAGGCCAGTCAAACTAACAATTTGGCAACTGTCTGAACCAAGAGCAAAGGCAGTCGGAATGGAGATCAACAGACTCCTCGACACCAAATTCATACGCGAGATCAAGGAAAGCACTTGGCTCGCCAACACGATGCTAGTACCAAAAAAGGACACGGATATCCTGCGGATGTGCGTGGACTTCACCTCTCTGAATAAGCACTGCCCGAAGGACCACTTTACGCTGCCACGAATCAACCAGATCATCGACTCCACCGTGGGATGTGAGCGCCTTTGCTTCCTCGACGCCTACTCAGGCTACAATCAGATTCGAATGAAGGAGGAGGATCAAGAGAAAACGGCGTTTACAACGCCTTTTGGTGTGTTCTGCTATAACACAATGCCCTTCGGGCTAAAAAACGCAGGAGCCACCTACCAGCGGTGCATGCAGGCTTGCCTCAAGAACCAACTTGGTCGCAAAATCCAAGTCTATGTTGGCAACATCGTAATCAAGACCAAAGAGGAAGCTTCACTAATCGACGACTTGCATGAAACCTTCACCAACCTCGACCGCTACCGGATCAAGCTCAATCCGGACAAGTGCGCCTTCGGCGTACCATCTGGGCAACTACTCGGGTATCTTATCTTCGCGAGAGGGATCGAGGCAAACCCGAAGAAAATAAAAGCTATACTGGCCATGGAGAAGCCGAAGAACATAAGAGGTGTCCAGCAGCTGGCTAGGCAAATCACGGTGCTTAGTCGATTCATTAGTCGAATGGGCGGAAAAGGCAGTGCCCTTCTACCAACTCCTCCACAAAGCTGACAAGTTCGAGTGGAACAACGAGGCACAGGAAGCATTCGAAGACCTCAAGCGCCTACTGTCCACCTCGCTAGTACTGGTGACCCCACGCAAAAGGGAACCACTGTTGCTATACATCTCCACCACCAACCAGGTGGTCAGCACGGTGCTCGTGATCGAATGAGCCGAGGAAAACAAGGTCCACGGGGTACAGCGCCTAGTCTACTACCTCACCGAGGTACTCACGCCAACAAAGTAGCGGTACCTGCACTACCAGAAGCTGGCATACGACATCTTCATGACAGCCCGGCGACTGCGCCACTACTTCCAAGAACACCCAATCGTGGTAGTCAACGACGCCCCGCTTGGGCATATCCTCAACAATCCCGACGCCACCAGACGAGTCGCGCTTTGGGGGATCGAACTGTCTCCACGAGACATTACATATGAAAAACGCGATGCAATCAAGTTGCAAGTTCTCCCTGACTTCCTCGTGCACTGGATGGAGAACCAGCTCCCTGAAAAACCAGATATGTCCTACCTCTGGATAATGCACTTCGATGGATCCAAGCGAAAGGATGGAGCTGGCGCAGGTGTCATACTAACATCACCCCAGGGAGACAAGCTGAAATACATCCTGCGAATGCAATTCACCGCCTCCAACAATGAAGCTGAATACGAGGCCCTGCTACACGGGATGAGGATGCAAAAGCCTGCGGCGCCAAGAGGCTCATAAGATATGGCGACTCCAAGCTGGTCGTCAACCAGACAACGCACGAGTGTGACACACTGAACGACAATATGATCGCCTACCGCAACCTCTACGACACACTCGAAGAGGACTTCGATGGTTGCGAGCTGCAGCACATAGGCCGCGAAAGCAATGAAGAGGCGGACACACTCGCCAACATTGGCTCTACTTGCGCCCCATACCACCTGGGGTATTTCTCGAGCGCATCTGCGAACGCTCCATCAAGCCAAAGGCCACAGAGAAGAAAACAAGCGCAACAACGGACTCAGGGGCTGCGCCGCCCAATGAGCCAATGGCACTCGACGACCTAGAGCTTGACATAGGACTCGAAGGACCAATGAGCGTCATGATGATCGAGCCATCTTGGACTCAACCGCACATCACGTACCTTCTCAGCAAAAGGCTACCGGACGACCCGACGGACGCACGACACATTGCGCGGCGATCCAAAGCATTCGTTGTTATCAACGATGAACTGTACACGCGCAAAATCACAGGAGTACTCCAACGATGCATCTCCAACGCTGATGGAAGAGCTGTTCTACTCGACATCCATGAGGGAACTTGCGGGCACCACGCTGGCAGTCGAACCCTCATCGCCAAAGCTCTACGAGCTGGATTCTATTGGACTATGGCCATACGTGATGACAAGGACATCGTCCAAAAATGCAACGCTTGCCAGCGATTCGCGGACAAGCCACACGCACCTGGCGCGGAGCTCCGGCCAATTCCATTGGCCTGGCCATTCGTGCAGTAGGGACTCGACATGGTCGGCAAGCTCCCAAAGTCCTCACGAGGAGGCTACGTTTACCTCCTGGTCGTAGTCGACAAATTCACCAAGTGGATAGAGGCCATGCCAGTGACTAACCAGTTAGGATACAGCGCAGTCAAGTTCTTCGAGTCCATCGTCTATCGCTTTGGAGTACCACACAACATCATCACGGATAATGGGACGAACTTCACATCAAAGGAGTTCCAAGAATTCTGCGAGAATCTAGGAATCAACATAAGCTACGCCTCCGTAGCACATCCACAGACCAACGGTCAGGTCGAAAAAGCCAACGGGCTCGACTACGGCGACATCAAGAAGCAAGTCCTCATGCCACTCGAACAAGCCGCAGACTGCTGGCCAGACAAGCTGCAATCAGTACTCTGGAGCCTGCGCACAACTCCAAACAGTGCCACGGGATACACGCTGTTCTTCATGGTGCACAGGGCTGAAGCGGTGCTACCCGCAGAGGTACGATACAAAGCACCATGAGTGGTTGCTTACAGCGAGCAGGAATCAACTCTTGCACTCGAAGACTCCGTCGACCTCCTTGACGAGGCACGAGAAATTGCCGTGGAAAGATCAACGATCTACCAATAGAACCTGCGCAACTACCACATTAGAAGGCTACACCCCAGGTCCTTCGTCGAAGGATACCTGGTCCTGCGACTGAAACAGCAAGGGCATCTCAAGCTCGAGTCCCCCTGGAAGGGACCATACGTGATTACAGAAGTAATCCCAGGTGGCGCCTATCGCCTTAAAAATTTCGAGACAGGAGTCCCGTACTCCAACCCCTGGAACATCGCGCAGCTGCGGCGCTTCTACCCTTAGTCATATTTTATTTTTTTACATTGCAAATAAGGCTACTCAGCCAAGGCTACTTAGCCACACATTATACCCCATACTATCCTGTGAATAAATAAAGCTAAGTGCCCTAAAACTCTATGTTCCTTTTATTTTTGCAAATTATCCACTCGGGGGCTGCGCCACCCTATACACATCTGTTCTACGAACTAACGCGATATCCTGAGTAGCTGATGTACCAATCGAAACCCTTGACAAACACCAACCCAGTTGCAACGCACCTGACAGGTTGGCAAGGTGCTGAGATAAACACAAGTCAGGCTAACGAAAAGGAATCGCATAGTGCAACGCACTCGCTAAACATACAAGATCTTTATATACATCAATGTCAATCAATTATACACAACATATATATATGAACTTTACAACACTGGTGAAACTATGTGCATGATACAAACTAAACTACTATTGCAACAAAGGAACGTTGGTCTGCTCCTCGAAGAATTCGATGATTTCCTCCGCTGGGCGATCCACCGCCTGGTAGTGAGGAACCATGTTCCAAGTCGAACCTACTGGCAGCGCTGGCGGTCCGACCGCAATTGCTGCAACATCCACATCAGGCTGTGCAGTCGTACCAGCGACAGAGCAGCCTTGGCACTAGCCACTAACTGTTGCCGTACACATTCGCGAACTGCACTCAAGTCTTGAAATTTGGCAAGAAGGGCCAGCAGGCTCGATGGAACAACGTCCAGCGAGAACAACGTCTGATAAATATTCCTCAAGAACGATTGCGACTTCTTCAGGAAGTGAAGCACTCGTGACGCATGATCCTGCAGGGTCGCAAGTGCGATTACGCGATCATGATCCACCCAGAAGTATCCACTCGCCTGAAGCTGCTCTTGGGTTAGATCATTCATGCGAATGGCAATCCTGTCCTTCTCATCCTGCGGATGGCGTGCACTGACAACTATACCAAGCAAAGGCAAAAGTATGAAGACAACGAACTATTGCGGGTGACTACAAGAAAAAGATGAGGAAGAGGAAAGCTAACACTAGAATTGGTCGCCCAGCTGCGTCACCTCCCCTAGCAGATATTGCTCTCGGGCGACGGCCTTATCCGTCCTCAACTTCCATACATCCGCGTTACCACGGAGCACAGGTAGTTCGCGCTCCAACTGCTTCACGCGGTCACGGAGTCACGAGAGCAGAGACAATTCATCTACCCTTGAGCGTGACTGCGCCAAAGTATCATCAGCAGATGACATATTCCGAGGTTCACTCGAAGGACCACTCGATGTGCCCTATCACAAGCCAAGCAAGAGACAATAAGAAGACTAAGGCGATGCATAGATAAAAGACTCGAGTGCATTCAAGCATAATAAAGTATCAGCAGATACACTCGCCAAAGGCATGTTCCAGACAAAAGAGACAGGCTATTTAACTATTACAGACACGACTACTAAGGAGCAACTGGCTTCTTCGACTTGGACTTTGGTTTTGGGGGCCTCATCAAGTCTGTGGCAGTATCAGACGCCACAGACTTCCTGCCGGCCCCTGACACTGCAGCCTTCGCCGCCTTCTTGGCTCGCTGCAGTTCCTCAGAGTACTTCGCAACTGTATTGATCAGCTGTGGCCCGTACTTGCCACAGGCAGCTGCGAAAGGAGCAAACACTACCTATTGGCCATCCGTGCTGACAGGCATTGCCTTGGAGACCGCCGCAGGATCAACCTCGACTCCATGGGCTTGAACCATCGCGAGTGACATCGAAGCGCCAGCCACATGGAGTGAGTTCTTGAAGCCTGCAGGAATGCCTCCAGCAAGGGACTCCACCAGATCATCCATATTCTTGATTAACTCAGCCTTGGGCGCCAGCTCCTCACGGAGGCGACTGAGCACACCCTTGGCCTTGGCAAGCGTCCCCTGAACGGCAGCACTGCGATCTTTGACTGCCGAGATGGCACCTGCCAGGGCATCATCACGAAGGAGTGCCTGGGCGTTGAAGCTTAGACCGCTGGCATCTACACAAGAATCAAGCATTGGCACAAAAGTCAGCACAACAACAAATTCGAAAGAAGAGACACGAAGAAAACCCAGATAAGGGAATACCTGAGAGAGCCTTAGCAATCGAGAAAAGTTGTTCTTCGAACAACTTCTCCCTAGCTACGATGGAGGCGCGCAGATCCTCTTCGCGTTTCCGCGATTCTTCATGTGCTGTGATTGCCTCATCGCGACTCTTCACCTCTACGGCGAGTGCCTTTTCGAGGGAAGCGGCGTCGCGAAGGAGTGCATTATGCTCAGCTGCGAAACAAACAAAGATAGATCGCCAGTCGAACTTATCACAAGGACGAAGAAGAAGAAGCAAAAAAACACTCACTTTCAACCACGTGATGGCGATTGTCCAGCATTGCATGCTGGCGACCCATCGCAAGCACCTTTCCATGACGGTAGCTTCCTTCACAATGAGCTGCGACAAAAGAAACAGTAAAGGATCAGCAGATGGTATGGATGAAAAATTCGACTGCAAAATTGGAGGAAGCAACACTACACATACATGATCCCCCAATGACTCCGAAGTCGATTGCTGTGTAGTCGTCCGGATAACCATCTGGTGCTCCACATCATGTGGAGAACTTGATGAATTATGCCCGGGTGGGCCACCAATGGAGGAGAAGGCGTGCGCTCAGCCACTTTCTTGGCCTTGGAGGTCGCGACTCCATATTCCTTCAAAAATTGGACGTCGCCAGAAGATGACAACACCGGCTGACTGCAGAACAAAACCAACATCAAGAGAATGCAACTCCAAAGAAGAACCAAAAGGAAGACTCGTATACTTACCAATCAAACTTGTCAAAATCAAAGGTTTCATCCCCCGATTCCGACGACTCCTTTAGCAACCGCATCTTCTTGCGGGAAGACGGCGCCACATCACTCATAGGAATGGCAGGTATCGCTGACTCTGCACCAATAGCTGCACCTTCCGGAGTCGAAGGAGATGATGCATCTGAATCCTCGTTGCGCGAACGCTTGCGAGTGTCCGGACTACTCGACTCGGGGGCTTCCTCCTCCACATTGGATGGGACGGTCGACTCCGACTCGTCCTCTTCCAAAGCTTCACAAGGAATAACCCCCTCAGGAAGAGGGGGCATATAGGGTGACACCCTCCAATCCTGCATACGGGAAACAAGTCAGCACAAATCAAGAAAAAATAAGCATTCGGCAAACAAAGCTACTTCGTAGAACAACCGTACCTCTGGAGGAGGATTAGTAGCATCGAATGGAGGTCGACTGGTTCACTAGGGAGCACATCCTTGGCGGTGTACTTGGTGAGCAGTCGCACCCTCTTATCTACTTCACTCGCGGAAATGCCATCGGCAGATACGCGACTGACATCGTCCGCGCTAGCCCACTGGAACATAGGGTGGACTCTGGCCTGCAGGGGTTGGACGCGGCGGTGCAGCGACGTGCGAATGAGAGCGCAACCTCCCTCTTCTTTACCCATGCGACTCTCGAGGTCGCAGACGTGCTCGTACAACACATCTGTCTCCGTGGACTCGCCGGGCATCACTACGTTCTTCTAGGAGCGCCTCCTCTTGCACCGCGTCGTGGGATCGAAGGGCACGAGTCCGAAGTGGTCTCCGTCGGCCTTCTGGTTGCGGATGTAGAACCACTTGTCCCTCCACCCTTGGACGGACGCCATGAGTTTGATGTCGAAGTACGTGACAGAGGAGTCGACGTGGATACCGCAACCGCCTACATCATAGACTATGGAGCCAGACGCCGACTGGCGCTTCAGCTTGAAGAGACGTTTGAAGAGATCGAAGTGTGGCTCGATTCTGAGCCAGCACTCGCAAAGAGTAATGTAGCAAGCTACATGGAGGATGGAGTTAGGGGACAGGTGCAGTTGGAGCCCATAGAAGCAAAGAAGGCCCCTGAAGAAAGGATGCAGGGGAAGCGAGAGACCGCGGATGATGAACGCTAGGAACATCACCCGAAAAGCGGCAGGACGACAAGGGGTTACCTCACCACCGGGGACACGCGAGTCAGCGACCGTGGAAGATAGAACTCCGTCTTGGCGCAGGAGATGGAGCTCAGAAGACTTGATAATGGACGCGCGCCACGCGCCATTGGTGACGCGAGTGCCCGCGCCCTTCTTCTTCCCGGCAACAGCAGCGCTGGTGCCCACAGCGGCGGAGCTGCCTTTCTTCTTGACAACAACAGTGGCGGCGGCGGATTCAGCCACATCACCTCCTTTCTTCTTTCCCATCCTGCGATGGCGATGCGACCGGAGGAAGTAACTAGGGAATACGCGGAGCTGGTCTAGTGCCGCGAGAAAGATGAACTCTAGGAAGCAGACGAGAAGCAGCAATGGCGACGGAGGCAAAGGCAGAGAAAAGAGCAGATGGGAAAAATTACCGTTGCAACACTGCTACTTAACCCCCTGGAAGATGTAATCCAATGGCCAGCAAAAACCCTATCAGATGCGTGGTGTTCATCGTGATCGACACGTGGAGGACCCGAAGCGCGAACCGTCCCCCACTACCCCCATTACACGCAGAAATCGAGGAGGCGCAGTTAAAACAAATTACGCACGCCCGGTGAAGTCAGAGTCAGAAAATGGGACCCACCGCTCGTCACGTCCCGTCAAACTCGCTCACGCGGGCAACTGAGATCATCACATTGTCAGCACTGATGTCATCCACAATTGAGCAGCAGAAGACTTCGACTACTTTAGTCCTTGCTCGAGTCTTCGACTCCACCAAGCACTTGGGGGCTACTCCCATAGGGAGCGTTGGTCGCACACCCTACGCTTTTTTTATTTTTCTCTTTTGCAGGAATATGAACATTCAAAGCATACCCAACCACTCGAATCCACGATTCGACTATGGACGTGGGTTACTCCCATAGGGAGCGCTGAAAATAAATTCGACGGAAACAAGCAAACAAAAGACGACAGCAGTCGCAAAAGTTCTTTTGTCCCTGCTTGAGTCTTCGACTCAACCAGGCACTCAGGGGCTACTCCCATAGGGAGCGCTGGTCGTGCACCCTATGATTATTTGTACAATGTACCGTGTGTCGATAACATCCACACTTGAAACTTATGGCGACACCGCCTCATGATTGTCCCTACAAAGAGACTGCGTCTCCTGGGTCACCCGAATCATCTCTGTGATGACAAAATTCGGATGCCGCGCTTGCAGCGTGAAGGTAAGACCTGAATAAGGCCTAGCAACGCATTCGCTGTGCACTACTAGAAATATATCCGTGCCTACAGGCACGATGAACATGCCTTGATGGACGCGTCGAGTGCTCACACCCATATACTAGAATTCGACTCCTGTAAGACTTCCGTGGCTTGAGTCAAATTACACCAGCAATTTTCCGGATTCGAGTCCGGGGACTCGAGTTCGAGTAGATTGCGTTGTTTTACCCTAAGGTAGTTAACTGATACAAATACATCGGTTAAATCAAGCACGCACATCAACAATCCCTATGACACAAACTGAGTAGTCGAAAATATACTCATTCATGCACTCGAAAGGCTTCATAAAGTCCCCAATCGAATTTGCGATTCCACTGGACACTCGAGGGATACTAACATGGGTATACCCGATAGGTACTCGAGCTTGGTATATATGGCCTGAATACAGCAGAAGCCCACGGTGTCGCCAAGGCCTGAATAAAGAACTCGAGTAACCTACGGACTCTCGAGTGCTTGCGGAACAAGAAGAAGCTAAAGATAGAAAGTTCAAAGGGAAAACCCTAACATGTAACCGACTTGACCTGCTACCTGAGACCTAGCCTATCTATATAAAGGCTAGGAGGGGGCGGCGAGGAGGACACACGCAACCCTAGTTTCCACAACCCTCGCCAGATTGCATCTGCGCACCATTGTAATCTTCGATTCCTCTGTTAATTCCACGAGCAGACAAGCAGGAGTAGGGACCTCTACGAGGCCTGAACCTGGGTAAATCTTCGAGTCCCCTGTGTGCTTGTTTGCTAGCCGATTGATGCTTCCAGCGCTCCCTCCTTCTCCAAAACACAAGTCCATAACAATGGGCATTGATGAGTTAAACCTTCGTCAGCTAGAGTCATTGCATGTCTGTTCTTCTCACAAACCACATAAGGAATCACCAGTGTCATTGGATGTGTGTTCTTTTCATGAACCACACCCAGTGTCATTGGCATGTGTGTTCTTCTCACAAACCACACATGGATCCACCAGTGTCATTGCATGTGTGTTCCTGTCACAAACCACATATGGATCCACCAGAGTTCATTGCATGTCTGTTCTTTTCACAAACCACATATGGATCCACCAGTATCATTGGATGTGTGTTCTTTTCATGAACCACACCCAGTGTCATTGCATGTCTGTTCCTTTCATAAACCACACATCGATTCACCAGTGTCATTGCATGTGTGTTCTTTTCATGAACCACAGCTAGAGTCATTGCATGTGTGTTCTTCTCACAAACCACACATGGATCCACCAGTGTCATTGCATGTTTGTTCTTTTCATGAACCACAGCTAGAGTCATTGCATGTCTGTTCTTCTCACAAACCACATAAGGATCCACCAGTGTCATTGGATGTGTGTTCTTTTCATGAACCACACCCAGTGTCATTGCATGTGTGTTCTTCTCACAAACCACACATGGATCCACCAGTGTCATTGCATGTATGTTCTTCTCACAAACCACACATGGATCCATCAGTGTGATTGCATGCCTTTTTCTTTTCACAAACCACATATGGATGCACCAGTGTCATTGGATGCGTGTTCTTTTCATGAACCACACCCATAGTCATTACATGTATGTTCTTTTCACAAACCACACATGGATCCACCAGTGTTAATGCATGTGTGTTCTTTTCATGACCCACAGCTAGACTCACTGCATATATATTCTTCTCACAAACCACATAAGGATACATTAGTGTCATTGCATGTTTGTTCTTCTAATGAACCACAACTAGAGTCATTGCATGTCTGTTCTTCTCACAAACCACATAAGGATCCACCAGTGTCATCGGATGTGTGTTCCTTTCAAGAACCACACCCAGTGTCATTGCATGTGTGTTCTTCTCACAAACCACACATGGATCCACCAGTATCATTGCATGTCTATTCTTTTCACAAACCACACATGGATCCACCCAGTGTGATTGCATGTCTGTTCTTTTCGCAAATCACATATGGATCCACCAGTGTCATTGGATGTGTGTTCTTTTCATGAACCACACCTAGTGTCATTGCATGTATGTTCCTTTCATAAACCACACATGGATCCACCAGTGTCATTGCATGTGTGTTCTTTTCATGAACCATAGTTGGAGTCACTGCATGTCTCTTATTCTCACAAACCACATAAGGATACACCAGTGTCATTGCATGTCTGTTCTTTTCATGAACCACAACTAGAGTCATTGCATGTCTGTTTTTCTCACAAATCACATAAGGATCCACCAGTGTCATTGGATGTGTGTTCTTTTCATGAACCACACCCAATGTCATTGCATGTGTGTTCTTCTCACAAACCACACATGGATCCACCAGTGTCATTGCATGTCTGTTCTTCTCACAAACCACACATGGATCCACCAGTGTGATTGCATGTATGTGCTTTTCACAAACCATATATGGATCCACCAGTGTCATTGGATGCGTGTTCTTTTCATGAACCACACCCAGAGTCATTGCATGTCTGTTCTTTTCACAAACCACACATGGATCCACTAGTGTCATTGCATGTGTGTTCTTTTCATGAACTACAACTAGAGTCATTACATGTGTGTTCTTCTCACAAACCACATAAGGATACACTAGTGTCATTGCATGTGTGTTCTTCTCACAAACCACACATGGGTCCACCAGTGTCATTGCATGTCTGCTATTTTCATTAACCACAGTTAGAGTCATTGCATGTTTTTTTTTGACAAACCACATATCACTAGTGTCATTGCATGTGTGTTCTTCTCATAAACCACATATGGATCCTAACCTTAGGAGAGCCCTAACCTTAGCTCCCCAATGGTGGCCGTTAGCCGAGTCTTCTAGAAGGCACGCCCTAACACAGTTGTTCTTCTTGACGATTGTTACATACCATTCGATCAGGGCGCTTGGACGATTGGGATGGTCTTCGTGAGAGCGATCTGCGAGTAGGCTGTTCTGCGGCATAATTGGCCATGCTTGCTGCCCGCTTTCTCTGGACAAACTGGCAACACCAGACGCTCGCCTGTTGCGAGTGTCATGATTCACGAGTTCAGTGGGCCATATTCCAATGTCACGTCCCCATTACTTCTCTTCCTCCCCATACTTCTCTTCCTTCCCCTCGAAGCCACTTTCCCCACTTCACTCCCATCCTATTGTAGCCGCAAGCCGACGGCGCATCCATCCCAATCCCCTCTCCGGCAGCCACCCCCCTCCCCTCTCGCCATGGGTTCAAGGGGAGACAGCGAGGAAACACGTCATGATGACATGGACGATGATTTCGATGTGAGTCTTCTCATCTCTATCTCTATCATCTATGGCCAGTTATCTATTTTGAGCTAGATCTACTATGTTTACTCATGCGCGTATGATGTGTTAGGCCAACCAGACGCTGTATGACTCCAACCATCACGGTTTAGCGGATGAAGACAGTCCTATGCTATGTAAACATGGATATGTGCCCGCTAAATTTGTTGCGTTCGAAGGACGAAACGCAGGCAGGAGGTTTCTACGGTGTCAAGGACATCGTGCAATGATGCAAGGCGGAAGTTGCAGTGTTGTCAAATGGGTAGATCCAGAGTGGCCCAAATCGATGCCGAAATGCTGGACAAACTATGGGATATGACTGTTGAGTTGAAAGAATCTGTAGTCAGCTCACTACTTGACAGTGTTGAGATGAAGCTATGGGACCCAGTTGACACGACCAAGCTTAACCGAGATCTCAGGAGGGTGCAAGACAAGGTTAACAAAGTCGAGAAAGAGAGGGACGTGGTGTTAGCCCTGAAGGCTAAAGCAGAGCAAGGACAGACTCAAGCAAGGAATGATCTTCACCAAGCCAAAGTCCTGCAGTTCAGAACTATGAGTATTGACAAGTGCATGAGGAAAAATATAGAGAAACAATTGAAGCTGTGCAAGAAAGATGCTAAAAGGAAGGAGCAGACGAATCGATCCTTGCTCTCGCAGGAAGATGTGCATCGGGCTAAGATTAGGAAGATCAAGGATATGTGTGATAACTAGTTCTATTTAGCTTGATCTTCGTGCCTTTTTAAGTTGTAATAGTAGTACTTGTTGACCTAGCGGTCTGAACTAGTGGTCCCGGAGTCCTGGGAGAAAAAATTGGTCTCCTGTTAATCTGTCTTAACCTTGCATTACTTCCTTTTGTCTAATCATGGTGGTATTCTGACATTGGTGGTTTGTTTAAACGTAATCTACGTGGATTGTGCCGCATGCAAATGACACATCCACAATTTATAAAGTGGAAGCACGTACACCCGGTTAATGGAGATCCGGGAGCTTTGCCAGACGTAGGGGATGCAGGAGCAGGGAGGCGGTGAGATAGCCGGGCTCAAGCATCTGGGAATTATCGTTACCATTGCTGTTTATGTTGCCACGTCGTTGTGCATCATCTGAAATAAGTTGCTGCTTCGTGGAGTGTGGCAGCTTAAATAATTTATTTCTGTGCCACTTACATTCCATCGAATTTGGAGACCTCCTGCCCTTCAGCAATCGTGGAACCGGTGCTGCGTGTTTTTAGATAGTAGTGGCACAATCACAATTTCAGATTAAACTACTGACTCGGACATTTCCAAACCCTAAGTCGTGATACATTTTACTTAGAGAACGTGGGGAGATTGTTTCGCCCAGCAAAGTGCCACACACAGAGCTCCAGAATTTAACCGATTTCATATATAGGTTCAAGTTCAACACATTACTATGCATCTTCATTGCCAGCAGCCTTCTTCCGTAGCCTGGGTGCCAAGCCTTCACGTCCACTAGCTTCTTCATGTCCTCCCTTCTTCCTCTTCCTTGGTGCCAATTTCCTTAGCTTCACGTACTCTACATCCCCGGGACAATCAACACCAGAATCATGTCCAACATCATATTTCCACTCATTTTTACCTTCTTCGGGCAGCAAAATGACTGACCCGACAGTCATGTTTCTAACCTTGTGGCGCTTCCTGTCAAAGAAACAGGACTGTTGCATAACTACCCAATATCTACAGAGTAAATGAAACAAAAATTACAATTCAGCACAAACATGCGAACCCCAAGAGACTTTTGCTTACCAGGAGCTAATTGGGTTCCAGCAACCACCCTGTCCAAGAATAGAAGGGCCACTCCCGGCTGAGCTCACAGTTGCGCTTCCACAAGACATCACAATTCAGCTCAAACATGCAAGCCGAAGCATACCTTTTCATCAACCCAATTAGCTGACTGTCACACGTTAGAGGAACCATGATGCCACATTCATTCATGAAGCTGAACTTTGTAGTCTGCTTCGGCCATAATTCATCATGATTACGCGGAGCAGCAACCATACCAGATATAGTGCAGATCTGTGCAGACGCTTCTTCCATCGTGATACAATGGTGTCCATACCACTTGCCCTTCACCCTTGCTGATTTAGAGTCGTACCTGAAGAGGACTACCGTAACTAGGTAAGGGTGGTCCGCGGAGATCCCACTTGACAAAAAACTATGGACAAAATATGTTTGTCAGTGTTGGGCTAACAAACAATGGTAGGTTAAGTAGCCATCTAGCAGTTATAATTAGTGCGAATAGCAAAGAGAAGGGTAGCTCACCCGCATGTAGCCAGTACTTCTTCTTCCTTGGTAGTAGGATCTGCCATCCCCTGAGCTGCTCAGCTCGTCGGTGGCGGAGGCGGGCTAGAGCCTCGCAACAGCGGCTACGGCATGCGCCATTGGAGCTCGGGACCAGCGACTGGGCGCAGCAACTTGGCACCAGAAGTCAAATGTCCAAAGGGATCGTCCTGCTTTGAGGGTGGATTTCGACACCGCCGGTGCTAGGGAAAGGAGGGAATGGATTTGTGAAATTGGTCAACGCATCCAATCCACTTAGTTCCTAGATTTTCCAAAGAGGTTGCCGTGTTGGCGCTCGCATCACGGACAGATGACCAACATGTGGGTCCCGACCGTCTACTTCACGGGGCAGTTTAACGGAATGTTTGTATTTGGCAGGGGTGAGATGATTTTGCCTCGAAATGGCCCCTCTGAGTAGTTGGTAGCCCAACTTTACGAAACGCAACAATTACAGGCAACTTGGGTACCTCCATGCACTCGCCCATGAACTTTCGGGCCGCAAACAAACAATCCCCAGCTTGAGGGGGAGGTGCCCTTGTGATCCGCCCCGTAACTCCCTCAAGGAGGAAACTGTAGGACAAATGCATATCATATTGACTCCTCTAGCAGGAAGCCGTACGCTTTGCATGAATTTATCTTATTGAGAGGAGGTGCCCTCGTGAGCCACCCTGTAAGTCCTTCAAGGAGGAAACCATTGGACAAATGCATATCATGTTGGCTCCTCGAGGAGGAAACCATATGCTATGCATGAAGTTAGGCCGCTTAAGGGGAAGTGCCCTTGTGAGACGCCCCGTAAGTCCCTCGAGGAGGAAACTGTAGGACAAATGCCTATCATATTGGCTCCTCAAGGAGGAATCCATAGGCTTTGCATTAATTTAGGTCGATTGAGGGGAAGTGCCCTCGTGAGCCGCCCCTTAAGTCCCTTGAGGAGGAAATCATAGGACAAATGCATATCATGTTACCTCCTCGAGGAGGAAGCCATAGGATTTGCATGAATTTATTTGTCATGTACCCATTAGTTTTCGAATATGCGTCATACGAGGATTTCAAGCACCCGAAGACGTGGGTGAGGTGACTTATCGCTATAGCCAGTCCATAAGTCAGAGCTTGACACTTTAGGCCTCAACATTGATGGGGATGGTGTAGGGGTAGACATAGTGCCTAGCCCCCGCTCTTATGGTACATATAGGAGGACTTACGAATGCACGTAGAAAAGACAAATCCAAGGCAAAAGGTGAATAGCGAGGTTGGCACATGGCGCAAGTCTCAAAATCAACTAGGAGGTCAAACCTTATTACAATGCCGCCGTGATTCAGCATGGGGCCTCACAGAGGATAAGTCTGAGGATGATAAGGGTCAGTGTCACCTTCAAAAAAGTAGGGTGGGTACAAAGTGCCGCTTGGAGAGCCTTGTTCACCTCATTGGCGCCTAGCACCGCCTCCTGATCCAGGAGCCATCACATGGTGGGGGAGAGGCGCTCGGTGTCAACTAGACATTGGGAGTAGTTCTCGGGGCTGTCAGAAGCCCCCGAGTCCTCATAACTTCCATGAGCCCTTTAAGTGGGGATGAGGCCTTGAGGAGACATCCTACTCCCAGCGCCTTGAGAGCTGCCTGTAGCGCAGTCCTCGACAAGGAGGCGTGACACAACTACTGCTATCTTTGCCTTGGCATTCTCCTGGGCCACCATCTATTTTTTTCCTCGTGGTGCCTCCGACATAGTCAAGGGAATCCACATATTGTAGGTATGTCCTGGCTACGGCCTTGTAGGCATACTCGAGGGAGCGCAGAGCCTCTTTCTCGTCATAGCGGATGGTGATGATGTCACTGATACATTCGATCCGGATTCACGGATGTAGTTTAATAGATTTTTCCCTAGAAGACCTAGGTTTAATCGAACCTCGGAAAGCAATGCTAAAAGGAAAATAAAAAGGACATGTCTACAAGACTTTGTTTGTTTGTTTTACCTTAGTTTACCAGACCAATCTAGTTTACTGTATAATGGATTTGAATCAATGGATGGAGATAGGGTAGGGTTGAAGATCCACCTGCAGCTGCACATCAAATGGGATAAAAGATAAGAATAAGCATAGTCATGTATAATGTTTGAATGGAGATAATCTCTTGTGGGCAACATATCCTAATATTCTAGAGCCCCCGTGATGTAGCGGGCATAGCAATAGACTTTTAATCCAACCGAGTGCACACTGAAGCCACGGGTTACAAACGATTATTAAGTGTAAAACACAGATCAAAGCTTTAAGTGGTGATGTTGTTGTTGATCCCGAATGGGGCGCTAAGCAAAGACCGTACTACCCTTTCTGTCACTAAGGTTCCTATGAGATCGCCACTAGCCAAGTATCTCACCTCAAGCCTTTCTCAATCTATGGGATATTGGGTACATATAAGTCCACAGATCGAGATAAGAGACGAAGAAACAAAAGATAGAAATCTCAATTGCAAACAAAATACAATACTCCAATGATCAAGATGCACATAATCGTTGTGAGGTTTCTCCCCAACCCGCAGTCCGTGAGGGCTACTCACTCATAACAAATAGATTGGAGATGGAAAACATCATACAAATACTTAGATTGAAATCAAATATTCTTACAATGGTCGCCAAATCACAAGAAGATATAAAGTACAAAGCAATGTCTATGGTTAGTGGATGGATGGATGGTGGAAGTGATGAACAATTGATGAACAATAGTGTGGATCTCCTTTGGTGGTGTTGTGATGTAATCTAAGAATGGTGGCTCTCTGGCAGGCGGCTGGAGCCTCAAAATATATAGGCGTATTCATGAAAGTTGTAGGGTTTGACGAGACGAAGCCATCGCCACCTGGTATGGGCGGTCAGTACGGCAAGCCTTGCCCGTACCAGTGGTTGTTAAGCGTGCTGACGCCCTAGCATAGCTTCCCAATTACTTGGTCGTGTGGACTTCCTCAAAATCCTTCATTATGACTCCTTATTTCACATTAAAAGCCACGATTTCCTGCACAACATAATTCAAAGAGAGGTTGCATATATTTTCAACTATTAGTCATTAGTGGCAAGGATTGAGAGTTTCTTGGAAATTGCTTGACCAAAACAATGCTTAAACACAGTGGAAGATGGAAAATATTGGAGCCATCAGTCGCCATTTCCGCCCGGCATCTTGACGATGTTGTAGGCATGATGAGTAACTACCATGACCTTGGCTAGCGTTGGTAGTCCAAGATGACATTGTAGGGGAGGCTAATGTGTGCCAGGTCAAAGTCGATGAGCTCGGTCATGTAGTTATTACGGGACCCAAACAAGAAGGTGAGGTGCACCTTCCCGATGGGTATGTCGGTTCCATCGGTGACCCTGGAGAACGACATGGTGGGAATGAGCATGTCGTATGGCACTTGTAGCTTGGTGAACGTATCGGTGGAGATCACATTCAGGCCGGCACCACCGTTGATGAGCATCTCGGCCACAGCAATGTTGTTGATGGTGGGAGTGCAGACCATGGGGAGGGTGCCCACAGCTCTGGTGGAGGTGGGGTGGTCACTAGCATCGAAGGTGATGTCGTACTGGGACCACTTGAGCTCCAGGGAGGGAGCCCCCAGGCGAGCAGCGGTGACCTCACGAGTGAGATGCTTGAAGTGTAGGTTCGACGCGGGTGCCTAGGAGCCTCCGAGGATGCAGGCAATGGCGCCCCTTGGCTCTTGGTATCCCCCAGTATTCTCCTTGACGAGGCCTCTCTCCATGGTGTTGTGGTGCTGCTGGCCAGCGTTAGCTTCATGACCTTGCTGATGACTTCCACCACTACTGTGGTTGTTGTTCCAGCACCCGCCTCCTTGGTGACAACCACGGCCATTGTTCTGTCTACCACCTTGCTTCCCTTTCCTCTGGTTGATATGCTCATCGTGTAGCTTCTTGAGTTTGTAGCAGTCATCTGTGGCGTGTTCATGCTTCTTGTGGAAGATGTAGTATGGGCGATCATCTTTCTCCCCTTCTCCATCGCCTCCACGGGAGCTCTTTCATTCGGGCTCCACCGCTAGGACAACCGGGGTCTTGTGTTTGGCGTCCTTGCTCTCTCTCTTGGAGCCGCTTGAAGACTTGGGTGTGGTCTCGTCCTCGGTGAGGCCGAACATTTGTATTGCATCTACCTTGACGCACTTTTACACCATGGGGAAGATCTCTACCACCATGGTGAGGTTCTCCCGGCAGATGCCGATTTTCTCCCACATCTTGACATCCTTGACACCCTTCGAGAAGGCAGTGATGATGTTGGAGTCAAAGATCTTGGGTATCTTGTTGTAGATTTGGCTGAATAGCTGTAGGAACTTGAAGAGGGTTTCACCAGACTATTGGCGAACTTGGCGGAGGTTGTAGTAGGCAAGGGGACACTCGTATGTCCCTTTGAAGTTAGTGATGAATAGTACATAGAGGGCACGCCACGATTTGATGGATTCCTCGGGTAGGTTCATCAGCCAGGTGTGAGTCACTGTTGGGTCCGCAACATAGAAAACAAAAAATTTCCTACGATGAGAACTATACGTCAAGATCTATCTACTAGATACAGAGCAACGGGTGGACATACATCCATGGAGAACTTACCCTCGAAGACAACGAGTTTTGTTAACGAGTAGGAACTCGTGGTTGATGTAGTCGTACGCTTGCCGATCTCAAGATCGTGTGGAAGTCCGAGCGCCGCAAATCAGCAGCGCATCCGTCCTTGCACACGTTCAAGCCACGGACAACCTCCACCTCCTCGCTCCAGCGAATCAGCGGAAGCAGCAACTCCTTCAGGGCCAAGGCCATCAGGAACATGTATCTCGCTAATCCGAGACCATGGGGGAATATCTAGAGGGGGAGAGAGATCCTTCACGAGGAGGTGTGGTTTGTGAGAGGGGAGAGGGGGGCTTTATATAGGAGGGAGGGATACCCCTCCCCTCCCATAGCCGGTGCATGAGGGGGGGGACTCCTCCCCTCCTTCATTCATGTGGTGAACCTCCACTCACATAAACATGGCCTCCACCCAAAACCCCACTCACATGTATTTAATTTCCACCAAATTAAATGCAACTCTCAATTAATAAAACTCTTTTATTTATTTTATTCAGAATTTTGTTAATTACTTTAATTAACAAACATTCACATAAAACCCCTTGCAACATTTCAAGATCACATGCAGAACCACTTTCTGCAATTTCACCCGAAACAATTCCGGTTTCTATCGAAACAATTCCTGTTTCTATCGAAACATTTCCTGCGCTTTGCAAACCTTTTGTCTCGAACATATGTGCTCCTAAATGGTGTCCGGCAACCCTTAAGCGTGTCACCCTACGGTTCGCGAATAATGCAGACATGATTGAGAATCCTCTCAGATCAATAATCAGAAGCGGGACCTGGAGATCCATACTGACTCCTGCATATTCAACGATGACTTATGTGATCGTGAGAACCTTTAACGTTAGCAATTTAATCCCTTTGTCTCATGATATAATACATGTCCGAGATTCGATCATCGGTATCCAAATACCTAGTCTGATCTCGTTACCGACATGCACTCTTTTCTCGTTCCCGTGATATAACATTCTAGTGATCACATCACTTGCTTGCAAGCTATCTTAATGTGATATCACCGAGAGGGCCTAGAGTATATCTATCCGTCATCGGGATTAACAAATTCCACTCTTGATCCATGAGCCTCAACATAACACCTTCATAGCACTGAACCCACGTTTATGGTCACCCTGTAACGGTGTGACGTTTGATGTTATCAAGATACTCTTCCGATGTTAGCAATTAACTGATCTCATGGTCTAAGGACTAAGGCTACTTTGTATGATGTTATAGCAATATAAACATAATGACTTGATCGTAATGCTATACTTCGGATGAATGTTCATCACATCATTTCACAAATGTTGTGACCTTGTTATTAACAACATCCAATGTCGATGATCAGGAAACCTTGATCATCTTGTTAATCAACAAGCTAGTCTATAAGAGAGGCATAACTAGGAACCCTTTTGTTTATTAAACACACATGTATTGATGTTTCCTATCAATACAATTATAGCATGCAAAATAAACATCTATCATATACAAGGAATACATAATAACAACTTAATTATTGCCTCTCAGGGCATATTTCCTTCAGTCTCCCACTTGCACTAGAGACAATAATCTAGTTTATATAGTGATAAATCTAACACCCATGGAGTTCTGGTGTTGATCATGTTTTGCCCTAGGGAGTACTTTAGTCAATGGATCTGCTACATTCAGGTTCGTGTGCACTTTACAAATCTTTATATCTCCATCCTTGACATGCTCGCGGATGGAGTGAAACCGGCGCTTAATATGCTTGGAATTCTTGTGAGACCTTGGTTCCTTGGCTTTGGCTATAGCTCCATTATTGTCACAATAGATCACCATTGGGTCCAACGCACTAGGAACCACACCTAGTTCCGTTATGAACTCCTTCATCCAAACCGCTTCCTGCGCCCACAAGCAGCAACATATTCTGCCTCCGTCGTTGATCCAGCCACCACAGGTTGTTTGGAGCTCCTCCAACTAACTGCTGCTCCATTCAAGAGAAATACGTATCCGGATTGAGACTTAGAGTCATCCGGATCAGTGTCAAAGCTAGCATCGACATAACACTTAGCGACTAGCTCTTCTTCACCTCCGTATACAAGAAACATATCCTTAGTTCTTCTCAAGTACTTAAGGATATTTTTGACAGCTATCCAGTGTTCCGAACCTGGATCAGATTGGTACCTACTAGTCAAACTAATAGCATGTGCCACATCCGATCTTGTACATAGCATGGCATACATTATAGAGCCTATGGCTGAAGCATAGGGGATCTTATACATTATCTCTCTTTCTTCCGCCGTAGCCGGACTTTGAGTCTTACTCAATGTCTTGCCTTGCAACATAGGTAAGTACCCCTTCTTACTTCCGTCCATATTAAACTTCTTTAATATCTTATCAAGGTATGTACTCTGCGATAGCCCAATTAGGCGTCTTGATCTATCTCTATAGACTTTAATGCCTAATATATATGAAGCTTCACCAAGGTCCTTCATCGAAAATTAGCTGTTTAGATAACTTTTAACACTGTTTAAAAGATCTATATCATTTCCAATCAATAATATGTCATCCACATATAATATCAGAAATGCCACATTGCTCCCACTCACTTTCTTGTAAATACAAGCCTCTCCATAAGTTTGGACAAATCCAAACTCTTTGATCACCTCATCAAAGCGGAGATTCCAACTCCGGGATGCTTGCTTCAGTCCATAGATGGATCGCTGAAGTTTGCACACCTTATCAGCATCCTTAGGATCGACAAAACCCTTAGGTTGTATCATATACAACTCTTCTTCAATATTACCATTGAGGAACGCAGTTTTGACATCCATCTGCCATATTTCATAATCGCAATATGCAGCAATTGCTAACATAATCCTAACCGACTTAAGCATCATTACGGGAGAGAATGTCTCATCATAGTCAACTCCTTGAATTTGTCGAAACCCCTTTGCGACAAGTCGAGCCTTATAGATGGTTACATTACCATCAGCATCAGTTTTTCTTTTGAAAATCCATTTATTCTCAACGGCCTTTCGAACGTGAGGTAAGTCCACCAAGGTCCAAACCTGGTTTTCGTACATGGATTCCATCTCGGATTTCATGGCTTCTAGCCATTTGTTGGAATCAGGGCTCATCATCGCTTCTTCATACATCGCAGGGTCATCTATTTCATCAATCATGAAATGCATAATAGGATTTCCGTACAGTTCAGGAGCTGCACGTGTCCTGCTTGACCTACGAGGTTCGGTAGTGTCCTCTTTCGGATTTTCATGATCAATATCATTAGCTCTCTCTTCATTAGGTGAAGTCAACTCCGAAACAACTTCTGGTGCTGTGCTACTCACCATTTCATGAAGAGAAGGTTCAATAACCTCTTCGAGTTCTACCTTCCGACTACTCACACCTTTCGCGAGAAACTCTTTCTCAAGAAAGGATCCATTCTTGGCAACAAAAACCTTGCCCTCGGATCTGTGATAGAAGTTATACCCAATTGTTTCCTTAGGGTATCCTATGAAGACACAATTTTCTGCTTTGGGTTCGAGTTTATCCGGTTGAAATTTCTTCAAATAAACATCGCATCCCCAAACTTTAAGAAATGACAGCTTAGGTTTGTTTCCAAACCATAATTCATACGGTGTCTTTTCAACGGATTTAGATGGTGCCCTATTTAAAGTGAATGCAGCGGTTTCCAGTGCATAACCCCAAAATGATAGTGGCAAGTCAGTCAGAGACATCATAGATCGAACCATATCCAATAAAATGCGATTACGACATTACGACACACCATTATCTTTGTGGTGTTCGGCGGCGTGAGTTGTGAAACTATTCCACAGTCTTTCATATGTGTGCTAAACTTCGTAACTAAGATACTCTCCTCCACGGTCGGACCTTGAAATTTGATCTTTCTATTACGATGATTTTCCACTTCATTCTGAAATTCTTTGAACTTTTCAAAGGTTTCAGACTTATGTTTCATCAAATAGATATACCCGTATCTACTCAAATCATCCGTGAAAGTAACAAAATAACGATATCCACCTCGCGCCGACACACTCATTGGTCCACACACATCAGTATGTATGATTTTCAATAAATCTTTCGCCCGTTCCATTGAACAGTACAACGGAGTTCTAGTCTTCTTGCCCATAAGTCATGGTTCACATGTATCAAATGATTCTAAATCAAGTGATTACTAAAGTCCATGTGAATGGAGTTTCTTCATGCGTTTAACGCCAATATGACCTAGCGGCGTTACCACATATATGCGATATATCATTATCAAGTTTAATCCTTTTAGCATCAACATTATGAATATCGTAATACTACTATCGAGATCCAACGAAATAAACCATTCAACACGGTGCATGACCATAAAAGATATTATTCATATAAATCGAACAACCATTGTTTTCAGACTTAAATGAATAACCACTTTGCATCAAACGATCCGGATACAATGTTCATGCTCGCATGCACCAAATAACAATTATTCAGGTTTATAACTAATCCGGCGGCATATGGAGAGGCGGCGTTAAAGCGGCGATCACATCAACTCTTGATCCATTGACCGCGCATCGTGACCTCATCCCTTGCTAGTTGTCGCATGTTCGCAGCCCACTGAACCGAGTTACATATATTAGAAACCGATCAGTATCAAATACCCAGTGCTACTACAGTACTAGTCAAGTACACATCAATAACATGTATATCACATATACCTTTGTTTGCCTTTGCCGGCCTTCTTATGCCAAATACTTGCGACGATTGCGCTTCAATGGCGATCCTTGCAATAGTAGCACTCGATTGTCGGACTTAGGGCCAGCTCGGGTTTCTTTTCAGCACGACAACAGTTTTGCCGCCCTTCTTTCCCTTTTTCTTGCCTTTCTTGTCCTTCTTGAAACGGTGGTCTTATTGATCATCAACACTTGATGTTCTTTCCTAATCTCCACTGCGGTCTTAAGCATTGTGAAGCTCGGAAGAGACTTCTTCATGCCCTGCATATTATAGTTCATCATGAAGCTCTTGTATCTAGGTGGCAGAGATTGGAGAACACGATGTATGCCTAAGTCAATGGGAATCGTTATTCCCAAGGACACAAGCTTATCGGCGTGCCGGACATTTTGATGCGTGCTCACTAACGAGCTGTTCTCTTCCATCATGCAGCTAAAGAACTTTTCAGAAGCATTATAACTCT
Organism: Avena insularis; assembly: GCA_023614405.1. Lineage (NCBI taxonomy): Eukaryota > Viridiplantae > Streptophyta > Magnoliopsida > Poales > Poaceae > Avena > Avena insularis. Next base: position 400,637,998 of record CM042688.1, on the reverse strand, counting down.
CTACGGCAGCATGGGTATCGAAAATCATTTTCAATTCTCCCATATTATCAAAGGCATTGCCATTTTCGAAACGTTTTCGAAGTTCTGGCTCTAGCCCATACAGTATGTCGCAATGAACTAAGTTGTGGTCCTCCTAACGAGTTATATAGACGTTCTTTTCCTCGTCGGGGCATCAGGAGCTGGTGGGGGCCTAGCGGCGCCTCTAGCACATATTGCTTTTGTGCGGGATGAGGAGAATCCTCAAATTCATAGCCAGTTGGTGAAGTTGCTACCATTACGCAAGCTTCTCTTTCTCTATGAACACATTGAAATTAAAAGCAGGTGGTGCCATCTACAACAGAATTTGTAAAATCTATTTAGACTAAGTTTATGATAGATTGAGTTCAACTAATCCAAATTACTAATGAACTCCCACTCAAAAACGACATCCCTCGTGTCCTTTTGGTGATTACATGAACCAAATCCACTACACCAAGTCCGATCATCCGTGAGTCGATTGTAGCTTCAAAGCGAGCATCTATATGGGCATCATATCAACTATATGACTCATGCTTAACCTTTCGGTCCGTGTTCGAGGCCATGTCTGTACATGCTAGGCTCGTCAAGTAAGAACCTTAATATTGGCGTGTGTAAAAGCTGTCTTACACCCGTTGTATGAAAGCGTGAAAGTCGAGAACACCCGATCATCACGTGATGCCTCAAAACACGATCCACAAAAGCGGTGCATACTTAAGGAAGAACACATTTTATCTTGATATCTAAATGAGGATCATCTTATAATGCTACCAAAAGCGCTAAACTAGCAATATATGATGCTAACATCTAATGTGTGAAGTGGTGATATGGTCCATGCATTTGATCTCTATCATTTGCATCGTGGTATGATCTCTATCATTCCTTTGTGTGTAAGGCCAAGGTCTATGGAACTTACACGTTAAGTGAGTTGTAAGAGTATCTATCATACATCTACTTACAACAATACCATATCAAGACACTAGCCCAGCAACGATCTAAACTAGACGCCTCTAATTTATCAATTGCAAGTTTTACGTGGCTTAGGGCTTTCGGAGATAGAACCGGTCTTACCTACGAACATGAACCACAACGAGTATAACCAAGTTATTAGCAACTCGTTGTAAATCAGATATTGATTATAGTAGGAGAGACAGACACCCGCTAGCCACTTATGCAAAACTAGTTGCATGTCGGTCATGGAACCCGGTCTCATGTCACGATGACATGTAAGGTTGGTCCGGGCGCTTCATCCCACTATGCCACCAATATCCAAAGTACATAGAAGATGCAATAACATGATCATCATCCCACATATAAACATATGTGTACTACCCGTGCAAAGCACCCTACGCATAGATCAGGCTCGATACCCTTTGGGTCATGACATAGAAAACAAAAATTTTCCTACGATGAGAACTATACGCCAAGATCTATCTACTAGATACAGAGCAACAGGTGGACATACATCCATGGAGAACTTACCCTCGAAGACAACGAGTTTTGTTAACGAGTAGGAACTCGTGGTTGATGTAGTCGTACGCTTGCCGATCTCAAGATCGGGTGGAAGTTCGAGCGCCGCAAATCAGCAGCGCATCCGTCCTCACAGACACGTTCAAGCCACCGGACAACCTCCACCTCCTTGCTCCAGCGAATCAGCAGAAGCAGCAACTCCTTCCAGACGCAAGGCCACCGGGAACATGTATCTCGCTAATCTGAGACCATGGGGGAATATCTAGAGGGGGAGAGAGATCCTTCACGAGGAGGCGTGGTTTGTGAGACGGGAGAGGGGGGCTTTATATAGGAGGGAGACCCTCCTCCACAGCGCATGAGGGGGGGACTCCTCCCCTCCTTCATTCATGTGGTGAACCTCCACTCACATAAACATGGCCTCCACCCAAAATCCCACTCACATGTATTTAATTTCCACCAAATTAAATGCAACTCTCAATTAATAAAACTCTTTTATTTATTTTATTCAGAATAAAGTTAATAACTATCATTAACAAACATACACATAAAAACCCTTGCAACATTTCAATATCACATGCAGAACCACTTTCTGCAATTTCACCCGAAACAATTCCGGTTTCTATCGAAACAATTCCTGTTTCTATCGAAACATTTCCTGCGCTTTGCAAACCTTTTGTCTGGAACATATGTGCTCCTAAATGGTGTCCGGCAACCCTTAAATGTGTCACCCTACGGTTCGCGAATAATGCAGACATGATTGAGACTCCTCTCAGATCAATAATCAGAAGCGGGACCTGGAGATCCATACTGACTCCTGCATATTCAACGATGACTGTGATCGTGAGAACCTTTAACGTCAGCAATTTAATCCCTTTGTCTCATGATATAATACATGTCCGAGATTCGATCATCGGTATCCAAATACCTAGTTTGATCTCGTTACTGACATGCACTCTTTTCTCGTTCCCGTGATATAACATTCTAGTGATCACATCACTTGCTTGCAAGCTATCTTAATGTGATATCACCGAGAGGGCCTAGAGTATATCTATCCGTCATCGGGATTGACAAATTCCACTCTTGATCCATGAGCCTCAACATAACACCTTCATAGCACTGAACCCACCTTTATGGTCACCCTGTTATGGTGTGACGTTTGATGTTATCAAGATACTCTTCCGGTGTTAGCAATTAACATGATCTCATGGTCTAAGGACTAAGACTACTTTGTATGATGTTATAGCAATATAAACATAATGACTTGATCATAATGCTATACTTAGGATGAATGTTCATCACATCATTTCACAAATGCTGCGACCTTGTTATTAACAACATCCAATGTCCATGATCAGGAAACCTTGATCATCTTGTTAATCAACAAGCTAGTCTATAAGAGAGGCATAACTAGGAACCCTTTTGTTTATTAAACACACATGTATTGATGTTTCCTATCAATACAATTATAGCATGCAAAATAAACATCTATCATATACAAGGAATACATAATAACAACTTTATTATTGCCTCTCAGGGCATATTTCCTTCAGTCACACCTTTCAGGCCCATGAGGAACCATTTGGCCATGACGCGATCGTCACTACCGGTAGCCTCGATGCGCCTCGATGCCTGTGGTGTAGAGATGAAGAAGCTCGCCAGGGTTAGTGGAACCTTCATAGCAGGGTGGTATCTCCAGCCTGAACTTGTGTGGCCACACCACTCGACGCAGGTCCTTGGTGAATGTGAGGAAGCCATTGCTCTGTACCTCCCTGTCGTCGGAGAGTGCGGCCCTGTTCTGCTAGACAACCATGGATATCTCCTCGATTACATGGTCATCACGCCCCTGACAGGGTGCCATGTCCCCGTGAGTGACTTCCGGCACCGGGATGATGTGGCAGCTGTTCTCGAGGGCGGCACGGTGTCTTGGGCTGGAGAGCGCCTCCCGTCCCCTGGTCCTTATTTGGAGGCAGAGGTGGGGTGACAGCCTCTAGGGAGGTCTCTTCAACCTAAGAACCTAAGGCTGCCCGGTTTGAAGAGGCGACGGTGATGTCGACGAGTTCAGAAAGGCGTGTGCACCATTCCTCTTGCTCGGACTCAGCAGGCGTGTAGCGAAGGAGATCTTGCACCATGAGCTTGGCAGCCTCCAGCATGGGCGGGTTGCCTTTGTCGCGTGAGGACATGGTATGGAAGAGCGATGTGTTGTCGCGGGTGGAGAGTGTCTTCTCTCGTGACAAGCAGAAAGAGGAACCTTGTTCGTCCTCCATCCATGGGGGAACATGCTCAGTTTGGGCCTTGCTCGCTGCACGGTGAAGGGGAATGTTCGTTTGCGGTACCAAACTTGGTGGCTGAGCGCATTGCGGTACCCGAGTTGCCATCAATCGCGTGGAGGGGCCATAGTAGATTCGCCAATTATCCAGAAGGGCCAAATGGGGGTGAATACAAATCTAACGGCCAAACGGTCGTTTGAACCAGACGAAAAATGGTTGAACTCAAATACCGCCGTTAGGTTAACTCTTCTTGGCCCGCCATGTCAGTATTCCCTATTATCTTTTGCGGTCGTGGACTAGCTTACCCCTGCGTGGACCAGATCCCTGAGTGGACCAGATCTATTTCTTTGCTCTGCTCTGGTCTTCTCCCCTGCTCCCCTCCCCATAACATTTGCTCAGCTCCGGCTGCTCGTCTCAGATCGAAGCTCGCACTTGCTCTAATTTGCGTCCCCGCCATGTCCGGTCAACCTCCCATGCCCCTAATTGAAGCTTGCAGCCGTCGCAGTTGCATTGTCCACCGTATCGGAGCTTCGCGTCCCTGGACTAATATCTCGCCTCTGGCTAGTCCTTCTTGCACGACGGAGCGCGTCCCGTCGGGCGATCCAGGCCGGCGACCGGCCTCGGGAAGTTGCGTGCTGCCGCGCACCCCAGGCATGGTAGCCCTAGCACAACAGTTCGACGACCACGCTCTCATGGCCACCGTGCTGGGCGTTCATCCCACCGTGTCGCCGGCAGAGTTGCTGTCGGCTTTTAGGTCTCATTTTGGGATCAGACGAAATGAGGTCAACATTGAGGTATGCACGCCGCCATTTGATTTTTTCATCCGGTTTGAGCACAGCTCAGACACCGAGCGTGTTCTGCATTCTTCCCGTTCTTTCGAGTGCTGCGGGGAGAAAATGAGCTTCATGCGTTGGCATCGTGCCTGTGGGTAGGACAATCGCTTGGGGAAGCTTCGTTTCTTCTCCAAACTCAGCGTTGACGGCCTCCCATTGGATGCTTGGGAGCTGGAGGCCCTCAAGCAGGTCGTCAGTAGCCTTGGCGGCGAGCGGGTGGAAATCATGCCACCGAGCGACAGATGGGTCATCGAGGTAAAGGCGTGGCTGAAAGATCCTGACACCGTTCCTAAGATGTACGATGTGCAGATTCCAATCAGGACAGGGCGACAGCTTTGCTGGAAGCACCCGGTCATCATCCACCTGGAGGAGGTTCTGGAATCGGTACATGGCATTCAGGGCCCTGAGGAGGCTGCTATAAAGCGCCCTTGTTGCCTGTAGTGTTGGCCTAGAAGGATCGATGGCACAGGACCGCCACCGTTTCACGACAGGGCACACAGTTTCGGTGGGGGGGACCGGGCTTGGACGAGCTGGTGGTTCTGATTTCCCTCGAGTGAAGACAGAGCTCTAGTGAATTTCCGTGGTATGTGTGGCTAATGAATTTGTAGTATGAAGAGCATAGCAGGAAGTTAGCATCGACTAAAAATGTGTAATAGTTTGAATCGATGTAGTACGTGTGTGTAATAGTTTGAAGTAGTATGTGTGTGTAATAGTTCGAATCGATGTAGTATGTGTGGGTAATGAATTTGATGTAGTGTGTGTGTCTAATAGTTTGAATCGATGTAGTTGAGCACCGTGCTTTATAATTTCTGTGAATAACCAAGGACAACCTCATGAAAAGAGGGTGGTCTGGCAATGAGCAATGTCAATTCTGTGGATGCCAGGAAAATGTAGTCCATCTCCTCTTCAAGTATAAGGTAGCTACATTTGTAACACGTTGAACTGCAGGACCATTTTGCAGGCAACACAAGACAAAGGAAAAAATGGTTTACAACACAGACAGCAGATACAAAATCTATAGTCTAGGATAAAAAGATGTCTGTTAACTGGATTGAACCACAACTAGTAATTAAAGGAAATAGGTACTTGATAGTATTTGCTTACAACAGTAGTACTTCCATACAAAAGGGTCTTATACCTGCACAAAAGTGGGCTAAACTTCCTACTAGTTTATAGAACAATTAAATGACATTTCATCTACAAAAGCCATTCTTCAGTCTGAACTTAACTATTCTACATTGAAGAAACTACAGATCTCCACCAGAAAAGTTGGCTGGCCAATTGCCTTGAGAGGACATAAGTTCTTTAATCATTTAACCCAAACTGATCTATTTCCTTCCTGCCAAACTACAAGAAATCTGCATCGTTCATGCACGAGCGATTTGCGTGCGCCAGTCTCGGTTCAGTTGGACCATCCGCGCCGCCGCAACGATTTCTTCGAAACTAAAATTCGACATCTCCTTCTCGGGATCGTAGGTCCGTGTGAACTCGAACCTGAATTCCGGGGCTGGTGATGCTGCCGCTCCGGCTCATTGTCGAACAATCTAGCATCTGAGTGTAGGCGCTTGGTCGCCGCCACGGTGACCTTGACGGTGCGTGGGATGGAGGCGTCTTTGCATGGGCGTGCTCCTAGCCTACCCCATTGAGGTAAGGTAGTCCGCGCTGAAGCGTGGACGCGAGAGTTCCTAGACCTTGGTGCTGCCCTGTTCGAGGGTGTGTACCCTCGGCGACAGCATGCTCTCACGAACAATTTGATACGTACCTTGTTCCCACTGCCTTGAGCATGCCGTAATGCCGCCACACGATTTCTCCATATCGCTCTCTTGGCCCTGCTTGCCGCATCTGGTGCCAACGACGGCGTAGTCACCGCCACGGCCGATTCGGCACATTCGGGAAAATCATCCGCCTGGTAGGGCAATGGGAGACCGGCCTTAAAGTAGAGCTTCATGGCCTGACTTAGAGGGGCTAAATACCCCAGTTTCGGCGGCTGTCGCGGCGGCGGCGGCGACGACGGCTTAGGCGGGGCCATGTTACCCTAGTTGGTGCGGCACGGAGGAGCTTCGCAAGGTGAACTGTGGTTAGTCGGAGAAGGGGGAAAAGGCGGCGATGAGGTTTGGACTACGGGCACGCGTGAAAATAACCATTTCCATTTCCTTAGAGGGTAATAATTCGACACTCGTTGCATTAACAGCTCAATCTTTATTTCCCTTCTCAGCATAAGAGTGCGAACATATTAAAAAGATCGGTCGTGGCTATCCACCTCATCGGGCAATGTATAAGGACAGGTAGGAGACGGGACAGGGTTTCATTTTAGAAATGTTGACGACTGTGCCCTTATGTTTATACAATATTATTTATATGCCACCATTGTAACACCCTGTCCACTCCTAGGCCCGGGGGTGTCACTCCTGGCAGCTTAATAGGATATCTAGACTGGCCCCACAGACCAACACTAGTCTTTTCTGCGGTCGTGGCTATCCACCTCATCGGGCAATGTACAAGGACAAGTAGGAGACGGGACAGGGTTTCATTTTAGAAATGTTGACGACTGTGCCCTTATGTTTATACAATATTATTTATATGCCACCATTGTAACACCCCGTCCACTCCTGGGCCCAGGGGGTGTCACTCCTGGCAGCTTAATAGGATATCTAGACTGACCCCACAGACCAACACTAGTCTTTTCTGTGCACTTTGTCCTCACTAAATGCTTGCGGTTACCCACTTCCTGGTCGGTCACCCATCCTAGAATTGCTCTAGGCCAAGCACGCTTAACCTTAGAGTTTTTTCGAATGAGCTTCCGGAAAAGAAGTTGCAACTTGTTGATATGAGTATCCTATCAATCCTATTAAGCCATGTGCCTGGATCTCACATACACCCACCCTTTAGAAGATCAATGCCCTCATCGATCAAGCACACCCTAGGAACGTTCCCTCTTAGCACGCGTCTGTGCGTCTAGTGCTGCCACATGTGCCATGCCGTGTCCACTCCGGGCCACACGTGTCATGCTCCACATGTCCCACCACTAACCCGCACACACCCGTGTAATCGCAAGGGTCGGCTCTGATACCACTTGTAACACCCCGTCCACTCCTGGGCCCGGGGGGTGTCTCTCCTGGTAGCTTAATAGGATATCTAGACTGGCACCACAAACCAACACTAGTCTTTTCTGCGCACTTTGTCCTCACTCGTGCACACCCGGTTACCCACTTCCCGGTCGGTCACCCATCCTAGAATTGCTCTAGGCCAAGCACGCTTAACCTTAGAGTTCTTTTCAAATGAGCTTCCGGAAAAGTAGTTGCAACTTGTTGATATGGGTATCCTATCAATCCTATTAAGCCATGTGCCTGGATCTCACAACCATGTACCGTCGAGTGTAGCAACACCATCAGAAATAGGGGATAACGATGTGGCGTGTTTTATTTTTTTAAAGGGCATCAAAAACAGGGGATGCCGACGTGGCATGTTTTCTGATTGGCGTGCCCGCCTCCTCCACCTTCGACTACGCGCATCCTAGGTTCGAGGGGTGGTGCCGCCCACCAACACATTATTGTGCAATTTTCCATGTGGGACCTGAATTCCGGCGCTGAGATGATGCCCATGTCGAACACAGAGAATTCTGAAAGAAGCTACTAAAAATAAATACTTTGAATTCTGGAAGTACTAAATTTAAATACATTACAATTTTGTCTAAAAGTTAATACGCATACTGCTCATTGAAATAATATAAATACAGTACAAATTTCTACTTTGAAAAATAGACATGAAAATGCTAGCAAATAACCTAGGATGAATATAGGATTCATTCTCCCCTATATATTTCGTCGTCGGCGGCTCCCGCGTGCTGCAACACACATTCAGAGAACTCTCTCCGTCTGCAATGTCTTTGCCGATATCTAAATCGGAGGGTAAGGCCTCGGTGTATGTTCCAGACTTAAGCCATACGTCATTGTTGGTTCCTCTTCCCAGGCTTGAACCTCATGATCGTACAGTCTAATATAATTCCTGTAGTATATGCAACCGGGTTTGACTGTGGGGTGTAACCTGGTGTCAATAGAGATAGACCGACTGTAATCAACAAAGAGGGCACAACTTCCAATGTCACCGACAGCCTCGAGAGAGCGGTTCTCCGTGTCCACCCGGTACAACACCGCTCGCCCTTTGGCAAAATCCCCGTTCAACACAAGAAGCAGATCACCATCTGACGCCACAAGGTAAAATTTGTAAGTTCCGCATACCTGTTCAAAGACTAGGGCCGAAATTATTTTGGCCATCGTGACAGTGCTCGCGCGCTACTCTAACTTGATGTTGGTCGACAAGATGTCTCCATTCTCAAGTAATGCATATACTTCCCCTCGGAATGTCGTCATGTAGTCCAGAAGCATAGCAGGAGGTGGCGAATACAATCCTTCTCCAAATGATTCATTGATTTGCCCCATTGGGGTGCTCTCATCGGCCCATGCAATACGATCTGGATAATTGGTGCAAACGAACACCATCGTCAGGGACTTCGTCACGATGACAGATTGCAGAGGATCAGATGGTATGTGTGCTTGAAACTCAGTGTTAGACTTATGAGTGATTGGGTTCAGAAGCCGAATCTGGTACGGCTCCACCCTCTGAGCAAGCACGATGACGCCACGAGAAACACCGACGAAGTAGACTCTTTTGGAAGAAGAGGGCATCAGTTAGCACTAAGATGTTTACAATGGAAAATACCAATAAATATCGGATGTGAATGTGAACCTGCGATGGACGTCCATTAGATTTGTCCTGAAGCAACGACCAGTGGCGAGGTTAAGGAAGGTGAAGTCGCCAACGTCTGGAAGTGTGTGATCTATCATGATCCAGTTGTTGAGATGGAATTCGGGCACCTTTAAAGTGTGGCGCCAATCGGTGCAGACTTCCCGACAAGCAGCATAGGTGTGGACGTACTCCTCTTTCTCCAGCAAATAGTTGGTGATCTTGCGAAGTGGGTCGGTCGGGAGATCGGCCCAGTTCCTCTTCATCCGGCTATTGGCCATGGCTTACGTGCGGGAATGTTTTGATCAAGGAAGAAAGAAGAACTACCACTGCGAGGAGAAGAAGAAGAGGATAATAGACGAGGGAGACGAAGCGGAACTGCTACTGCGAGGAGACGATGAGATGGGAGAGAAGAAGCGGAACTGCCAATTCAAGTTTGGATCAACGGGCTTTTTTTCGGAACTAGCGCGTGAACCAGCCATGCACTGCATGCAAGTTTTGATCAAACATACTGACATGTGGGACCTACTAAAAAATTCTGTGAAGTGCTCCCCGTGCATAGTGCGCTGACAAGTGGCATGTTTTCTGACAGGCAGTCCCGCCTCCTCCACCTACGACGACGCACGTCCTAGGTTCGAGGGCTGGTGCCACCCACCAACACATTATTGTGCAATTTTCCATGCTTTGTCGCAACCAGCTCCGCTCCGCTCCTCTGCTCCTGCCGCCGCCACTCTGCTCAATCGTGCACCGCTCTCGTCGTCCCCTTGGGCCATCGTCCTCCCACCCTCCCCTCCCTGCCATCCCCTCACGTCCCCTCCCCTTCCTGTCCTATCTCCTTGCCGCCGCCCATCGCCCAGGCGTGTCTGGAAACGAAAACCGAGAGTCGGCCGTTGGGTTAGGGGCCCAACAACGCTGGTGATCCGGATCCCGCTCGGAGATGGATCTTGCGAGGCTTGAGAGCACGGATATGGGTCTGCCTGCGACTAGAAACACGGAATCTCCTCAAGTCTGGAAACCTGAGAGGACAACAGCGGGAAGCGGAAGAAGCGGGGTGCAGAGCTTTGGAGGTATGGAGCCCAGAGAAGGTGCCGTGCGTCCACATTGAAGGGTAAGAACTGTGATTCCTTATCTGCATACCCCAATTAGCGTTTCTAGTCCCGTGGTGATGGCAAGGATATGTGTAGGTAACGCGGGGCGTCATACGACTTGTCCTTGAGCATGATGCTTTGTCAAGCGAGCATGAAGGCACTGAAAGCGTGTGGCGGTGCAGATGATGATGAAAGCATATCCGGGCGTGGCTGCGACGATAGGATGGAAGTAGGGAATATTTGGTTGATTGAACTTTGAGCACTATGGGGGATGAGGAAGAGGAATGTGAAGATGTGGAAATGGGATGTAGATCTGACGACAAAAGCGTGGGCGGGCCGGTGATACACTTTGACAGGACAATCCTACAATTGATGAGGGTCTATCTTTGATAATGTGGAGGCTGCGGATATGCGATTGCAACCTATGCAATCAGAGTTGGGTTCGAATTTATCATTGAAAAGAGCGACCAAAAGAGATTTAGGGTGCACTGTAGGGAAAGTAATGTGTGTAAATGGAGATTACATGCATCTCCAATGCGGGGTGGACACCCATTTCAGGTTGCAATAGCTACATTTAGTTTTAATCTTTCTCATATTTATTCTGCTGATAACTAGCTTTGAATTATTTGGATTCTTATCGAATGAAGATCAAAGTAAACATGAAGAAACACAACTTCCGTAATACTTCTTTAAGTGGTAAAATTAGACCAACGACTACCAAGTGGATTGCTGCTACTGTACTTGACTAGGTGAGGCAGGATCATAACATTGGACCTGCTGAACTCAGAGTAAAGATTAGCAAAAAAATTAACATTCTGATTCCTTATCACAGAGTCTTTGATGGGAAGGAGATGGCTCTAGACTTCATTCAAGGCAAGTGGAATGACAGTTTTCATATGTTGTATAGTTTCAAAGCTCAGGTAGAGAAAACATCAACTGGTAGTGTTGTTGACATCGATTACGAGGTTGTGAAAGGGAGAGAAAAGGTCTTGAGGGGGGTCAGGTATAAGTAGGCAGATAAGATATGCTTTAGGAGATGTTTTGTCTGCCTGAAGGCATGTTGGAAGGGGTTCCTAGACGGCTGCAGGCCATACTTGGCAATAGGCACAACTTATTTAACATGGAAGTTTAGGGGACATGTTATACCTTGTGAATGGCGCATAATTGGCTTCTACCCGTAGCTTATGCTGTTCTTGAGGGTGAATCAAATGAAAGCTGGACATGGTTCATGCGGAGACTATGGGAAGTAATTGGTCACCCTGAAGGCTTGGTGATACACACCGGTGCATCCGAGGGTCTTGAGAATGATGTTGATGCTGTGTTTCCTGGGGTTGAGCACAGGGAATGCATGCGGCACCTCACTACTAACTTCAGGAAGAAGTTCAAAGGAAAGATCTTTGAAGAGGACTTGTGGCGATCAGCATACACATACATCCCAAGCATGCATGCTACTTGCTTGCAGAACATGTATGTAGTGCCAAAGGTGAAAAAATACCTTGAGGAACATCACACCAAGCTATGGGACAGAAGCAAGTTTGGTGAGTTAAGCAAGGTGGATTTTGTATGCAATAATTTGGCAAAGAGTTTCAATGATAAGATTTCGGGCATGAAGACACTTGGAATTGTTATTTTGTTGGATGCAATAAGGCAGTGCATAATGGTGAAGATAGATTTAAGGCAAAGAATTTGTGCAAGAATTTTTTTAGGCCATAAAATAGTTCCAAAGGTGGTTATGTTACTGAATGCAAGAACCAGGGCAATGAGAACGATAAAGATGAGGTGGTCGAAGTTCTAGAACATTGGGTGAGGTTTATGCAAAATACAAGCGTGGAAGTGAGCAGTACCGTATACATTGGAAACAAGACTTGTTCATGCGAGGTGGCGACTTTGATGCCATGTCACCATGCAATTTACTTCATCTTAAAGCTTAGAGGTATGAGCTAAAATAGAGAACTATGTAAACTATTTCTCCGTGGACAAGTTTGCTGCAACTTATGCGAAAACATACCACCTATGGCGATGAAAATGATTGGGAGATTGTCGATCCGAGTTCAAACTTCAACCACGGTTCTTAGGAGGCCACAGGAGGCCTAGAAAGCTAAGTTGAAGCCTCCACCGATAAAGGTCAAGGCTGGGAGCTAGGAAAAGGAAATGCGACGTTGTGGCGGATTTGGCCATATCAAGAGGTTGTGCAAAACCCGATTACACATGCTATTGTCCTGTTCACACCGGTGGCAGAAAATGAGGCTTCTCGGCTGAAGCGGAAGAAGCGAAGATGGTGATGAGCACTCGGAGGAAAGCGTCGTAAGCAGCCAATTTATGAAGAAGTGGAGTGCGGCGAGAAAAGGTGTGAAAAGAATCAAAAGGGTAAGCGGAGCAGGAGGAAAGGGAAAATAATGGAGGTGTATTAGAATATGAAGAAGTTGCGAGGGTGATTGAGGATGTTCTTGAGGATCTTTTCGATTAGCTGCGGAGAAATAATAAATCCCTGCCAATTTCATCTTTGTACGATTCTCCGGATGAAAGGTAAGCTTAAAAATTGTTTTATTTGCCATTTTATCATTTTTTATCCTCATCAACTGATGCTTAATGCAGCGTGGGCTAGCAGACTAATAAGAGGAGCAGAAAGATGCGGACATAGTAACATCGTATGTTGAATTATATCATTGAAACTAAACTAGCCGTGTCGTCTTTATTTATATCTGGCGCGTGCAACGTGTCTGTGATGGGGTCATGTGGACCAGATTATAATTTTTTTAAATATTATTACATTAATTTTTTACCTGCGTTTGGACGCGGCTACTAGTTCCCATCTCCTCTAGCGCACTCCAGAATTATGGCTGTGCCATCAAGTAGCAGAGTCAGCGTATTGTCCCATCAGGTGTGAACGCAATGACTTTGTTTGTTCATAATTTGACGACTTTTGATTAGTTTGAAAGACAGAGAAACCTAAAACATGTATCTAGACATGTTTTGGGTATAGACACATTTATTAAATATCTAAAAAAACTAAGTCAGTTATATCTAGACAGGAGTAGTACACTATTACAACATGCTCGATCCCTTCTTCTCAGGCGCACTCCAAATTACGGCTGTGCCATCAAGTGCTAGGAGCAGTGTCAGCGTATTGTCCCATCAGATATGCCAGGGAACGCGCGAACTTTATTTTCAGGATCAGACGAGTTTGGTCGACTAGTTTCAAAGACAAAGACAACTAAAACATGGCCAACATATATAGATTATGACGATAATCGACCATGACTCAGGTGACCCAGATCCAAAGAGCGCATTAAGATACCCTACATAGATTTAATTTATGCTTAAGTGGCCCTAATCGACTATGACGCTCCCGCAGTCTCCATCGTTGACGACGTTGTCCGCATCACTGCCAGCCTCCTCCACGTCGGAATCGATGCCGATGTTCCCGGCAGCGTTCCTCCTCCTCATGGATTCTTCACGGTGCGCTGCATCGATAACGGTGGAGGTCGTATGCCCAGGCACTGCCCAGAAGCGCTGCCTCCCTTCAGGGTTGCGCAGATCCGGGTGGATCTCCTGCCGTGGGTTCCGCACAACTCAATCAACACAGCCCGCTCCTTCTTGAAGAGCTTTCGCCAGTACGCACTCATACGCGAGTACCACACCATTGCCCTCTTCCGCTTCGACAGCTGGCGGCGGCGCTCCTCGATCTGCCTCGCCAACGCGTTGTCGCGCAAGAGCGGCGTGGTAGGAACCCCAGCGTAGCTGAGCTCGAAGCCGGCCGGAAGCTTCACTAACGGCGGTGCGAGTATGTCGTAGTGGGCGAACATCTGAGCCTCGTGCAAGCTGAGTTTGGGCCTCTCCCTCTCCATCGCGATGAAGGAACACAATCGGATTTTCGGCCCCGAGATTAAGGGGATAAGGGCAAGGACGTAGGCCCAGCGTAATTGCCATGGCCAATCAGTTCACAGAACAGACTTCTCGCGGATCGCCCTTGCGAAGGACATCACTATCGTCCACGCACCCCGATCCAACGGTGCCTAACAATCGGGGATTGGGTCTTCTAGAAGCCAGGCGGTTCTTTGGTTAGTTTTGTGTCGATTGTTTACGTATGACGGTAGTTGAAAATAATACACATTTCAATGACACTGGTGGATCCATGTGTGGTCTCTAAAGAGAACACACATCCAATGACTCTGGTTGTTGTTAGTAAAAATAGCACACATGCAATGACACTGGTGGATCCATATGTGGTATGTGAAAAGAACACACATGCAATGACTCCAGTTGTTGTTAGTGAAAAGAACACACATGCAATGACACTAGTGGATCCATGTGTGGTCTCTAAAGAGAACACACATTTCAATGACACTGGTGGATCCATATGTGGTATGTGAAAAGAACAGTCATGAAATGACTCAGTTGTTGTTAGTAAAAAGAACACACATGCAATGCCACTGGTGGATCGATAGGTGGATTATGAAAAGAGCACACATGCAATGACACCAGTGGATCCATGTGTGGTCTCTGAAGAGAGCACACATTTCAATGACTCTAGTTGTTGTTAGTAAAAAGAACACACATGCAATGACACTGGTGGATCCATGTGTGATCTCTGAAGAGAACACACATGCAATGACTCTGGTTGTTGTTACTAAAAAGAGCACACATGCAATGACACTGGTGGATCCATGTGTGGATTGTGAAGAGAACACACATGCAATGACACTGGTGGATCCATAAGTGGTATGTGAGAAGAATAGCCATGAAATGACTCGGGTTGTTGTTAGTAAAAAGAACACACATGCAATGACTCCAGTTGTTAGTGAAAAGAACACACATGCAATGATTCCAGTTGTTGTTAGTGAAAAGAACACACATGCAATGACACCAGTGTATCCATGTGTGTTCTCTGAAGAGAACACACATGCAATGACACTGGTTGTTGTTACAAAAAAGAACACAATTGCAATGAAACTGGTGGATCCATGTGTGGATTGTGAAGAGAACACACATGCAATGATACTGGTGGTTGTTACTAAAAAGAACACACATGCAATGACACTGGTGGATCCATGTGTGGATTGTGAGAAGAACAGACATGCAATGACACTGGTGGATCCATATGTGGTATGTGAGAAGAACATCCATGAAATGACTCTGGTTGTTGTTAGTAAAAAGAACACACATGCAATGACACTGGTGGATCCATAGGTGGATTGTGAAAAGAGAACACATGCAATGACTCCAGTTGTTGTTAGTGAAAAGAACACACATGCAATGACGCTGGTTGTTGTTACTAAAAAGAACACACATGCAATGACACTGGTGGATCCATATGTGGATTGTGAAAAGAGCAGACATGCAATGACTCCAGTTGTTGCTAGTGAAAAGAACATACATCCAATGACACTGGTGGATCCATGTGTGGTCTCTGTAGAGAACACACATTTCAATGACACTAGTGGATCCATATGTGGTATGTGAAAAGAACACACATGCAATGACTCTGGTTGTTGTTAGTGAAAAGAACACACATGCAATGACACTGGTGGATCCATAGGTGGTATGTGAAAAGAACACACATTTCAATGACTCTGGTTGTTGTTACTAAAAAGAACACACATGCAATGAAACTGGTGGATCCATGGGTGAATTGTGAAAAGAGAACACATGGAATGACACTGGTGGATCCATATGTGGTATGTGAAAAGAACACACATGCAATGACTCTGGTTGTTGTTAGTGAAAAGAACATACATGCAATGACACCGGTGGATCCATGTGTGGTCTCTAAAGAGAGCACACATTTCAATGACTCTGGTTGTTGTTAGTAAAAACAACACACATGAAATGACACTGGTGGATCCATGTGTGGTCTCTGAAGAGAACAACATGCAATGACACTGGTTGTTGTTACAAAAAAGAACACACATGCAATGAAACTGGTGGATCCATGTGTGGATTATGAAGAGAACACACATGCAATGACACTGGTTGTTGTTACTAAAAAGAACACACATGCAATGACAATGGTGGATCCATGTGTGGATTGTGAGAAGAACAGACATGCAATGACTCTAGTTGTTGTTAGTGAAAAGAACACACATGCAATGACACTGGTTGTTGTTACTAAAAAGAACACACATGCCATGACAATGGTGGATCCATGTGTGGATTGTGAGAAGAACAGACATGCAATGACTCTAGTTGTTGTTAGTGAAAAGCACACACATGCAATGGCACTGGTTGTTGTTACTAAAAAGAACACACATGCAATGACACTGGTGGATCCATATGTGGATTGTGAAAAGAGCAGACATGCAATGACTCCAGTTGTTGCTAGTGAAAAGAACATACATGCAATGACACTGGTGGATCCATGTGTGGTCTCTATAGAGAACACACATTTCAATGACACTAGTGGATCCATATGTGGTATGTGAAAAGAACACACATGCAATGACTCTGTTTGTTGTTAGTGAATAGAACACACATGCAATGACACTGGTGGATCCATAGGTGGTATGTGAAAATAACACACATTTCAATGACTCTGGTTGTTGTTACTAAAAAGAACACACATGCAATGAAACTGGTGGATCCATGGGTGGATTGTGAAAAGAGAACACATGCAATGACACTGGTGGATCCATATGTGGTATGTGAAAAGAACACACATGCAATGACTCTGGTTGTTGTTAGTGAAAAGAACATACATGCAATGACACCGGTGGATCCATGTGTGGTCTCTAAAGAGAGCACACATTTCAATGACTCTGGTTGTTGTTAGTAAAAGCAACACACATGAAATAACACTGGTGGATCCATGTGTGGTCTCTGAAGAGAACACACATGCAATGACACTAGTTGTTGTTACAAAAAAGAACACACATGCAATGAAACTGGTGGATCCATGTGTGGATTGTGAAGAGAACACACATGCAATGACACTGGTGGATCCATAGGTGGTATGTGATACATTGCAAATGTACCTATAATTTTTGATGTTCCATGCTTGGTTTTATCCACTTTCTTGTGTTTTGTTCCAACTTTGGAGTACTTTTCATATGATTTCTTAGACTAACCTATTAACAAGAGCCACACTGCCAGCTGCCTGTTTTCTGCTGTTTTTGGTTCCAGGAAAGTCAGAAAATGAATATTCTCAGAATTGGACGGGACAAAAGCCAAAGTGCCTATTTTTCCGGAAGGGATCAAGTGCTAGAATACGAGACGGAGAAGGGCCAGAGGGCAGCCACACCTCCTGGTTGCGTGGCCAGGCACAGGCCTCGTCCTCTCCTTCCGCCTATATATTGCCCTCGGGCCGAAAACCCTAAGGCGTGATTAAAAATCCACGAAAAGAGTGCATGGCCGTCATCTCCATCCCTAGATCGAGAGGATCTGAGCTCTTCGGCACCTGGGAGAGAATTCACCACAGGCCTTCTTCATCACCATGCAAGCCTCCGGTGTGATGCGTGAGTAGTTCATCCTTGGACTAAAGATCCATGTAGTAGCTAGATGGCTGGTTCTCCTCCTTTGTGCTTTCATGTTTAGATCTTGTGAGCTCCGTTCATGATCAAGATCATCTATTTGTATTCATACATGTTGTGTTTGCAGGGATCCGATGGATATTGAGATGCTATTTCAGATTGATTATTGATTCTATCATGTCTTTGTTATTTGAGATCTTGCATGCTTTCCATTGTTAGTAGCTCTCTTGGCCAAGTAGATGCTAGCAACTCCAAGAGTTAGTATTTATGCTCGATAGTGGGTTCATGCCTATGGTAATCTAGGGAAGTGACAGAAATCTCTAAGGTACTAGATGTGCTGTTGCTACTAGAGAGAAAACAACAATCCTTTGTTCATAGAACAATCGTATTGTTTACTTTACACGTAGTTCATAAAGCAATGATTTGTTGCTTGCAACTTAATACTGGAGGGGGTTCGGATGATAACCTGAAGGTGGAGTATTAGTCATAGATGCAGTTGGATGGCTGTCTATGTATTATGTTGTAATGCCCAATCAAGTCTCAGAGGAGTCAAGATGATTAGTATATGCATGTATTGCTTTCTCGGTGTTTGACAATTGCCCCGCTGTAATTTGTTCACCCATCATGTTATCTATCTAAGGAGAGCCACCTCTAGTGAACTATGGATCCCGATCCTTGTCTTTTACATACAATCGACAATCTTTTACTGCTTTGTGTTTACTTTCTACAAACTTTTACTTCTTTCCATTCGATACGTTTAATCCTTTGTTTTCCGCAAAACAGGGTGAGATTGACAACCTCATCGCAAGTTGGGGACAAAGTTCTGTGGTTGTGTTGTGCAGGTCTCCACGTTGCTACTAGCACCGGTAGTGCGCCCTGCCAAAGCTCAGCTAGTAACACCTTTGGGGTGTTTCCTTGCTCCTACTGGTTCGATTAAACCTTGGTTTCATAACTGAGGAATCTTGCTGCTGTGCTCATCATACCTTCCTCTTGGGGTTCCCAACGAGCTCTATATCAACACCGCCAACAAGCATTTTTCTGGCCGTCGTGCATTGAGCCATCAAGCATTTTTCTGGCACCGTTGCCGGGGAGTGAAGGACATCTTCACAAGAGGAGTCCATCATAACCAATCTCTTTACTTTGTTGTTTTTGTTTTGCTTAGTTTTCTTTTTGCTTTGTTTGCTCGTTTTGTTCTTCAAAAACACAAAAAAATTAGTTTTACTAGTTTGCTTTCTTTATCAAAAATACAAAAAATTTAAGTCTCCTTTAGTTGTCACCTCTTCCTTAGCTCACCATGTTGATCCCTACATTCACCCTGAAAGACCTTCCAATTGGTAGTGGTTCTATAATTGGGAAAGACAATATTGAAGAATTCTTCAATCATTCTAGTAAGCATGAAGATACTGAGGATAGATCCCTTGCAGAACTTGCCCCAAACTATGAGATTGCTGCAGCTTCTTTAATTCACATATTAGAAGCTAGGTTTGTTAACCTCAACCCCTTAATGCAAGTAATGTTTCTTAAGCTTAAAGAAATTGAGGACCCTGAAAAGAGGGATTTTATTCTAGAAACTTTGTTTAAGGAGTTCTATGATGTTGCCAAGGAACCTAGAAAAGTCTTTGAATGTTTCAATATGCTAGGCTCATGTGTAGATGCTGTTGGTACACGAGAAAAGATGAACAAAACCGAACCTAATGGGGAGGAACCTAAGATACCAATACCCTTTAAACTAGTAGCAATACATGATGCCATAGAAAAG
Organism: Avena insularis; assembly: GCA_023614405.1. Classification (NCBI taxonomy): domain Eukaryota; kingdom Viridiplantae; phylum Streptophyta; class Magnoliopsida; order Poales; family Poaceae; genus Avena; species Avena insularis. Next base: position 400,618,357 of record CM042688.1, on the reverse strand, counting down.
AATCTTGATTGGATTGTTCCTGCAAACCCTTTTGATGAGAATAGTGAACCTAAGAGCATTGAGAAAGGATCCTCTAGAACTTATTTGGATGATATACCTTGCCTTGTTGAAAATATTTCTGGTATTGATCTTAATGCTTCCTCATTTGAGAACACTTGATTCTTCCTTTGCTTCTTATGCCTAACTTAAAGGCGTTAAAAAAAAGTACTTATTGGGAGATAACCCAAAAGTTTTAGATGAGTCCTGTAAGTTATTACCTCAGTAATAACCTCTCCTTATCCTTTTTATTTTCTTTTTGTGCCAAGAGTAACCTCTAATGAGAGTGAAGTAATGATTGAGAAAGTTGCTGTCCCGAAACAGATTTTTGTGCTTCACCGTAAAAATTCGTGAGAGATCTCTGTATGTCGGATTGAGCTGTAATTTTTTGTGCTTCTGACCCAGGTCGTTATCTAACTTTCGTTAGTTCAACACTTTTTGATTTGAGAAACAGAAGATCTTCGAAAAAATTCGTCTTTACCTGATGGTCTGTTTTGACAGATTTCTGCCATTTTCTGCATTTGCTTCTTGTTGGTTCCTTTTTGAGTTCTTTTGGGGAATTGAGCTTTTTGAGGGAAGTGATACAGTAGCTAGTGTTTTAATGAAAGTTTATTTGGTGTTAGAACTGAACCTTAAGACCTTTTATCTTAAGTGCACTAATGTTGTTAATGAGATCGTGTGAAGTTTTGTATGAAGGAAAATTTTCAGTTGTATGGAAGGAATGAGTAATGAGATGAAGGATGGACTAAAGCTCAAGCTTTGGGATGCCACACATGTCACCCCAAGAAATATCCAAGAAGTACAAGCGTCAAAGCTTGGGGATGCCCAAGGCATCCCCTTCTTCATCAATAAAAATTCCAGGTTTCTTCCAAACACTTCATTTTTATTGTTTCATGCACAGTTGTGTTTTTCTTGGAGCGTCTTCTTTTTCGTTTTTGTTTTGGTTTTTCGTTTTCTTTGGTTTTCTTAGTTTTCTGAATAAGTTGGTTGGACCCCCTCTTTCATACATTGGTCTGCAAATAGTTTGGTTTGGTTTGGAAAAGAGTAGGAAAGTTCATGCTTATGTGGTAAAAAGAGCTTGTTTTTGACTGTGGCCTATGCTTTGTCATGCCATGCTTGATATTGTTTTGGATTTATGCTTAGTATTCTTTGCTGTAGCATGACTTGTTATAAACAATTGAGATTTCTTAATGTGCCTTGGATGAATCATGCGTTGTTTTAGCATATTAAAGCATAGTATAGTGGTATTCTCCTTTGATGCTTTATTTGGGTTGACTTGACACATGCTCACACCATGTTATGACTATCCAAAGTCACCATAGCCTTTATGATCCTTTAGTTTTCAACTTGTAGTATCACTTTATGCTTTGACCAATGATGTTTTGTCGCTCTGCATGATTATGGCCATTATTGCTCTCTTAGTTTGTCGCTCCTAGTCTTTTGCTAGCCTCCACAACAAAGTATGAGTTCCACTCATGCATCCAACTCCCTAAACCAAGTTATTCCAAAGAGTCCACCATACCTACCTACTAGCTTATGCTATTCCAAGTATATTCATGCTTTTGTTTACCTTCCACTTGTTATGAGAAAACTAGTGATTAAAGCTCTCACGAACTTGATGGCACACTTTACTTTACTTTACTTGCCTTTAATAAACTTGAACCATTGTGTCGTCTATGCTGTATATGCTTGCACTTATTTGTTGGGAATTAGCAGAACCATGCTTTCATGGGGAACTCTTTCAACATTGCACTTGGTACTTGTACCTAATTGATATCATGCTCTTTTGTATATGGATGTCGTCGGTGTGAAATGAAAGGGGAGCTTGTAAGTCCATGGAGTTATGTATATGTGTTAGAGAAACTCCTGGGTCGCTGGTCTAATCCATGCTGACATGGTGGAAACCTGCAGCGTAACCATAATGAGCTGTCTATGAAGCATTCTTCTTATAAAAAAAGAGTCCTATATTGAGAAAAAAAAAGAAAAAAAGAGATACTATGAAAAGAGGAAAGAGAAAAAAGCACCATATTCCCATGGTAAATAAGAAGATTGCTGAGATGCTTGTTGTCTGCTTGCCTTGTCATTTTGATATGGGGATTCTTCCGTATCATCGGGCAAGGGGTACCTCGTTGGCGGTTCTCTATGATACACATATATTTACGATGACAAGAACTTACCGGTGACTAAACTTGAGTAGCATGAGGAGCGGCCCTCGTATACAAGGGACATGAGATTTCTGACTTATACTTCGTCAAGCATGTACACCATAGTTTGTTCACTTTAACCTTAATCACTTCAAGATGCTTATGACAGGGGCAATGAGAGCTGAAAGCTACAAGTACCATAATTTTTGGAAGCTCTTTATGAGACTTGAATCCCTACTTCCTTTTACAAAGGCTTTTCTTCCACCATTACATTGAGTCTCCACCTTCTACCTTTATGCACCTACTTTGAGAGCATAGTGGCCATTCTTAGTTCTATGTGCATTGTCCCAAGACTAGTTGATTGATGCATACTTTGATATTGCTTGTTTTAAACTATTGTATCTAGTCACTCTTATGAACTTTGAAGGTATCCTATGCATTTATATTTGCTACTCTATTGAGGGACAAGCTGAATACTAGTATGCTATGTTTTCTTCATGTGAAACAAACAAACGTCTTGCAAAGCATTGTTATTCATGAATCTTTTATTTGTGCCTTTTCATGTTGCATCATAGTTTCTTTGCTTATTGCTAGAACTTTGTCCTTCATGTTATAATTGAAGTACTATGATCCCAGCTTTGAATGTTTTACAAATACTTTGATCAAGTCTTTCATGGTGCATGTGACCTCAAAAATTATTCTTTCTTTTTATCACTTACCTACTCGAGGACGAGAAGGAGTTAAGCTTGGGGATGTTGATACATTTCAAATGTATCTATAATTTTTGATGTTCCATGCTTGGTTTTATCCACTTTCTTGTGTTTTGTTCCAACTTTGGAGTACGTTTCATATGATTTCTTGGACTAACCTATTAACAAGAGCCACAGTGCTAGCTGCCTGTTGTCTGCTGTTTTTGGTTCTAGGAAAGTCAGAAAATGAATATTCTCGAAATTGGACGGGACAAAAGCCAAAGTGCCTATTTTTCCGGAAGGGATCAAGTGCTAGAATATGAGACGGAGAAGACATGGGGGCCGCCCACACCACAGATACGCACGGCCAGGCCTGGCCCGCGCCAGGGGGTGGTGTGGCCAGCCCAGGCACCCCCTCGGCCTCTCCTTCCGCTTATATATTGCCCTTAGGACAAAAACCCTAAGGGCTCGATCAAAAATCCACGAAAGAGTCCGTAGCCCCCGTCATCTCCATACCTAGATTGGGAGGGATCTGAAGCTCTTCCCGGCACCCTACCGGAGAGGGGAATTCACCCTGGAGGCCTTCTTCATCACCATGCAAGCCTCCGGTGTGATGCGTGAGTAGTTCATCCCTGGACTACAGATCCATGTAGTAGCTAGATGGCTGGTTCTCCTCCTTTGTGCTTTCATGTTTAGATCTTGTGAGCTCCGTTCATGATCAAGATCATCTATTTGTATTCATACATGTTGTGTTTGCAGGGATCCGATGGATATTGAGATGCTATTTCAGATTGATTATTGATTCTATCATGTCTTTGTTATTTGAGATCTTGCATGCTTTCCGTTGTTAGTAGCTATCTTGGCCAAGTAGATGCTAGCAACTCCAAGAGTTAGTATTTATGCTTGATAGTGGGTTCATGCCTCTGGTAATCTGGGGAAGTGACAGAAATATCTAAGGTACTAGATGTGTTGTTGCTACTAGGGAGAAAACAACAATACTTTGTTCATAGAACAATCGTATTGTTTACTTTACCATGATTAAATGCAATAATCATTGCTTGCGACTTATCTTTGGAGGGGTTCGGATGATAACCTGAAGGTGGATTATTAGTCATAGATGCAGTTGGATGGCTGTCTATGTATTATGTTGTAATGCCCAATCAAGTCTCAGAGGAGTCAAGATGATTAGTATATGCATGTATTGCTTTCTCGGTGCTTGTCAATTGCCCCGCTGTAATTTGTTCACCTAGCATGTTATATATCTAAGGAGAGCCACCTCTAGTGAACTATGGATCCCGGTCCTTGTCTTATACATACAATCTACAATCTTTTACTACTTTGTGTTTACTTTCTACAAACTTTTACTTCTTTCCATTCGATACGTTTAATCCTTTGTTTTCCACAAAACACGGTGAGATTGACAACCACATCGCAAGTTGCGGACAAAGTTATGTGGTTGTGTTGTGCAGGTCTCCACGTTGCTACTAGCACCGGTAGTGCATACCACCAAAGCTTCGGCTAGTAACACCTTTGGGGTGTTTCCTTGCTCCCTCTTGGTTCGATTAAATCTTGGTTTCATAAGCGAGGAAACTTGTTCTTTGTGCTCATCATACCTTCCTCTTGGGGTTCCCAACGAGCTCTATATCAACACCGCCAACAAGCATTTTTCTGGGCGCCATGCATTGAGCCATCAATATGTGACAAGAACAGCCACGAAATGACTCTGGTTGTTGTTAGTAAAAAGAACACACATGCAATGACACTGGTGGATCCATAGGTGGATTGTGAAAAGAGCACACATGCAATGACTCTAGTTGTTGTTAGTGAAAAGAACACACCTGCAATGACACTGGTTGTTGTTACTAAAAATAACACACATGTAATGACACTGGTGCATCTATATGTGGATTGTGAAAAGAGCACACATGCAATGACTCCAGTTGTTGTTAGTGAAAAGAACATACATGCAATGACAAGGTGGATCCATGTGTGGTCTCTGTAGAGAACACAGATTTCAATGACACTGGTGGATCCATATGTGGTATGTGAGAAGAACACACATGCAATGACTCTGGTTGTTGTTAGTGAAATGAACACACATGCAATGACACTGGTGGATCCATAGGTGGTATGTGAGAAGAACACACATTTCAATGACTCTGGTTGTTGTTACTAAAAAGAACACACATGCAATGACACTGGTGGATCCATGGGTGGATTGTGAAAAGAGCACACATGCAATGACACTAGTGGATCCATATGTGGTATGTGAAAAGAACACACGTGCAATGACTCCAGTTGTTGTTAGTGAAAAGAACATACATGCAATGACACCAGTGGATCCATGTGTGGTCTCTAAAGAGAGCACACATTTTAATGACTCTAGTTGTTGTTAGTAAAAAGAACACACATGCAGTGACACTGGTGGATCCATGTGTGGTCACTGAAGAGAACACATATGCAATGACACTGGTTGTTGTTACTAAAAAGAACACACATGCAATGACACTGGTGGATCCATGTGTGGATTGTGAAGTGAACACACATGCAATGACACTGGTGGATCCATAGGTGGTATGTGAGAAGAACAACCATGGAATGACTCTGGTTGTTGTTAGTAAAAAGAACACACATGCAATGACACTGGTGGATCCATAGGTGGATTGTGAAAAGAGCACACATGCAATGACTCCAGTTGTTGTTAGTGAAAAGAACACACATGCAATGACACTGGTTGTTGTTACTAAAAAGAACACACATGCAATGACACTGGTGGATCCATGGGTGGATTGTGAAAAGAGCACACATGCAATGACACTGGTGGATCCCTATGTGGTATGTGAAAAGAACACACATGCAATGACTCCAGTTGTTGTTAGTGAAAAGAACACACATGCAATGACACCAGTGGATCCATGTGTGGTCTCTGAAGAGAACACACATGCAATGACACTGGTTGTTGTTACTAAAAAGAACACACATGCAATGACACTGGTGGATCCATGTGTGGATTGTGAAGAGAACACACATGCAATGACACTGGTTGTTGTTACTAAAAAGAACACACATGCAATGACAATGGTGGATCCATGTGCGGATTGTGAGAAGAACAGGCATGCAATGACTCTAATTGTTGTTAGTGAAAAGAACACACATGCAATGACACTGGTTGTTGTTACTAAAAAGAACACACATGCAATGACACTGGTGGATCCATATGTAGATTGTGAAAAGAGCACACATGCAATGACTCTAGTTGTTGTTAGTGAAAAGAACATACATACAATGACACTAGTGGATCCATGTGTGGTCTCTGTAGAGAACACACATTTCAATGACACTGGTGGATCCATATGTGGTATGTGAAAAGAACACACATGCAATGACTCTGGTTGTTGTTAGTGAAAAGAACACACATGCAATGACACTGGTGGATCCATAGGTGGTATGTGAAAAGAACACACATTTCAATGACTCTGGTTGTTGTTACTAAAAAGAACACACATGCAATGACACTGGTGGATCCATGGGTTGGTCATGAAAAGAACACACATCCAATGACACTGGTGGATCCATATGTGGTATGTGAAAAGAACACACATTTCAATGAATCTGGTTGTTGTTACTAAAAAGAACACACATGCAATGACACGGGTGGATCCATGTGTGGTCTCCGTAGAGAACACACATTTCAATGACACTGGTGGATGCATGTGTGGTATGTGAAAAGAACACACATGCAATGACTCTGGTTGTTATTAGTGAAAAGAACACACATGCAATGACATTGGTGGATCCATTGGTGGTATGTGAGAAGAACACACATTTCAATGACTCTGGTTGTTGTTACTAAAAAGAACACACATGCAATGACACTGGTGGATCCATGGGGTGATTGTGAAAAGAGCACACATGCAATGACACTGGTGGAACCATATGTGGTACATGAAAAGAACACACATGCAATGACTCAAGTTGTTGTTAGTGAAAAGAACATACATGCAATGACACCGGTGGATCCATGTGTGGTCTCTGAAGAGAGCACACATTTCAACGACTCTAGTTGTTGTTAGTAGAAAGAACACACATGCAATGACACTGGTGGATCCATGTGTGGTCTCTGAAGATAACACACATGCAATGACACTGGTTGTTGTTACTAAAAAGAACACACATGCAATGACACTGGTGGATCCATGTGTGGATTGTGAAGAGAACACACATGCAATGACACTGGTGGATCCATAGGTGGTATGTGAGAAGAACAGCCGTGAAATGACTCTGGTTGTTGTTAGTAAAAAGAACACACATGCAATGACACTGGTGGATCCATAGGTGGATTGTGAAAAGAGCACACATGCAATGACTCTAGTTGTTGTTATTGAAAAGAACACACCTGCAATGACACTGGTTGTTGTTACTAAAAAGAACACACATGCAATGACACTGGTGGATCCATATGTGGATTGTGAAAAGAGCACACATGCAATGACTCCAGTTGTTGTTAGTGAAAAGAACATACATGCAATGATACTGGTGGATTCATGTGTGGTCTCTGTAGAGAACACATTTCAATGACACTTGTGGATCCATATGTGGTATGTGAAAAGAACACACATGCAATGACTTTGGTTGTTGTTGGTGAAATGAACACACATGCAATGACACTGGTGGATCCATAGGTGGTATGTGAGAATAACACACATTTCAATGACTCTGGTTGTTGTTACTAAAAAGAACACACATGCAATGACACTGGTGGATCCATGGGTGGATTGTGAAAAGAGCACACATGCAATGACACTGGTGGATCCATATGTGGTATGTGAAAAGAACACACATGCAATGACTCCCGTTGTTGTTAGTGAAAAGAACATACATGCAATGACACCAGTGGATGCATGTGTGGTCTCTAAAGAGAGCACACATTTCAATGACTCTGGTTGTTGTTAGTAAAAAGAACACACATGCAATGACTATGGTGGATCCATGTGTGGTCTCTGAAGAGAACACACATGCAATGACACTGGTTGTTGTTACTAAAAATAACACACATGCAATGACACTGGTGGATCCATGTGTGGATTGTGAAGAGAACACACATGCAATGACACTGGTGGATCCATAGGTGGTATGTGAGAAGAACAGCCATGAAACGACTCTGGTTGTTGTTAGTAAAAAGAACACACATGCGATGACACTGGTTGTTGTTAGTAAAAAGAACACACATGCAATGACACTGGTGGATCCATGGGTGGATTGTGAAAAGAGCACACATGCAATGACTCTAGTTGTTTTTAGTGAAAAGAACAGACATGCAATGACACCGGTGGATCCATGTGTGGTCTCTGAAGAGAACACACATGTAATGACACTGGTTGTTGTTACTAGAAAGAAAACACATGCAATGACACTGGTGGATCCATGTGTGGATTGTGAAGAGAACACACATGCAATGACACAGGTTGTTGTTACTAAAAAGAACACACATGCAATGACAATGGTGGATCCATGTGTGGATTGTGAGAAGAACAGACATGCAATGACTATAGTTGTTCTTAGTGAAAAGAACACACATGCAATGACACTGTTTGTTGTTACTGAAAAGAACACACATGCAATGACACTGGTGGATCCATATGTGGATTGTGAAAAGAGCACACATGCAATGACTCCAGTTGTTGTTAGTGAAAAGAACATACATGCAATGACATTGGTGGATCCATTTGTGGTCTCTGTAGAGAACACACATTTCAATGACACTGGTGGATCCATATGTGGTATGTGAAAAGAACACACATGCAATGACTCTGGTTGTTGTTAGTCAAAAGAACACACATGCAAAGACACTGGTGGATCCATAGGTGGTATGTGAAAAGAACACACATTTCAATGACTCTGGTTGTTGTTACTAAAATGAACACACATGCAATGACACTGGTGGATCCATGGGTGGATTGTGAAAAGAACACACATGAAATGACACTGGTGGATCCATAGGTGGTATATGAAAAGAACACACATTTCAATGACTCTGGTTGTTGTTACTAAAAAGAACACACATGCATTGACACTGGTGGATCCATGTGTGGTCTCTATAGAGAACACACATTTCAAGGACACTGGTGGATCCATATGTGGTATGTGAAAAGAACACACATGCAATGACTCTGGTTGTTGTTAGTGAAAAGAACACACATGCAATGACACTGGTGGATCCATAGGTGGTATGTGAGAAGAACACACATTTAAATGACTCTGGTTGTTGTTACTAAAAAGAACACACATGCAATGACACTGGTGGATCCATGGGTGGATTGTGAAAAGAGCACACATGCAATGACACTAGTGGATCCATATGTGGTATGTGAAAAGAACACACATGCAATGACTCCAGTGTTGGGTCTGCAACATACAAAACAAAAAAATTCCTACGATGAGAACTATACGCCTAGATCAATCTACTAGATATAGAGCAACAGGTTGACATACATCCATGGAGAACTTACCCTCGAAGACAACAAGTTTTGTTAATGAGTAGGAACTCATGGTTGATGTAGTCATACGCTTGCCGATCTCAAGATCGTGGAAGTCAAGTCGGCGCCCGCCGAATCAGCAAGCCCGTCCTCGCACACACGTTCAAGCCACCGGACAACCTCCACCTCCTCGCTCAGCCGAATCAGCGGAAGCAACAACTCCTTCAGACGCCAAGGCCACCAGGGAACATGTATCTCGCTAATCCGAGACCATGGGGAATATCTAGAGGGGAGAGATCCTTCACGAGGAGGTGTCGTTTGTGAGAGGGAGAGGGGGCTTTATATAGGAGGAGGAGACCCTCCTCCCATAGCCCCTTGGCTGCGAGGGGGGACTCCTCCCCTCCTTCATTCATGTGGTGAACCTCCACTCACATAAACATGGCCTCCACCCAAAATCCCGCTCACATGTATTTAATTTCCACCAAATTAAATGCAACTCTCAATTAATAAAACTCTTTTATTTATTTTATTCAGAATTTTGTTAATTACTTTAATTAACAAAAATTCACATAAAACCCCTTGCGACATTTCAATATTACATGCAGAACCACTTTCTGCAATTTCACCTGAAACAATTCCGGTTTCTATCGAAACAATTCATGTTTCTATCGAAACATTTCCTGCACTTTACCAAACCTTTTATGCGGAACATATGTGCTCCTAAATGGTGTCCGGTAACCCTTAAGTGTGTCACCCTACGGCTCGCGAATAATGCAGACATGATTGAGACTCCTCTCAGATCAATAATCAGAAGCGGGACCTGGAGATCCATACTGACTCTTGCATATTCAACGATGACTTCTGTGATCGTGAGAACCTTTAACGTCAGCAATTTAATCCCTTTGTCTCATGATATAATACATGTCCGAGATTCGATCATCGGTATCCAAATACCTAGTTTGATCTCGTTACCGACATGCACTCTTTTCTCGTTCCCGTGATATAACATTCTAGTGATCACATCACTTGCTTGCAAGCTATCTTAATGTGATATCACCGAGAGGGCCCAGAGTATATCTATCCGTCATCGGGATTGACAAATTCCACTCTTGATCCATGAGCCTCAACATAACACCTTCATAGCACTGAACCCACCTTTATGGTCACCCTGTTATGATGTGACGTTTGATGTTATCAAGATACTCTTCCGGTGTTAGCAATTAACATGATCTCATGGTCTAAGGACTAAGACTACTTTGTATGATGTTATAGCAATATAAACATAATGACTTGATCATAATGCTATACTTCGGATGAATGTTCATCACATCATTTCACAAATGCTGTGACCTTGTTATTAACAACATCCAATGTCCATGATTAGGAAACCTTGATCATCTTGTTAATCAACAAGCTAGTCTATAAGAGAGGCATACCTAGGAACTCTTTTGTTTATTAAACACACATGTATTGATGTTTCCTATCAATACAATTATAGCATGCAAAATAAACATCTATCATATACAAGGAATACATAATAACAACTTTATTATTGCCTCTCAGGGCATATTTCCTTCAGTCTCCCACTTTCACTAGAGACAATAATCTAGTTTATATAGTGATAAATCTAACACCCATGGAGTTATGCTGTTGATCATGTTTTGCCCTAGGGAGTACTTTAGTCAACGGATCTGCTATATTCAGGTCCGTGTGCACTTTACAAATCTTTATATCTCCATCCTTGACATGCTCGCGGATGGAGTGAAACCGGCGCTTAATATGCTTGGAATTCTTGTGAGACCTTGGTTCCTTGGCGTTGGCTATGGCTCCATTATTGTCACAATAGATCACCATTGGGTCCAACGCACTAGGAACCACACCTAGTTCCGTTATGAACTCCTTCATCCAAACCGCTTCCTGCGCCGCTTCTGAAGCAGCAACATATTCCACCTTCGTCGTTGATCCAGCCACCACAGGTTGTTTGGAGCTCCTCCAACTAACTGCTGCTCCGTTCAAGAGAAATACGTATTCGGATTGAGACTTAGAGTCATCCGGATCAGTGTCAAAGCTAGCATCGACATAACACTTAGCGACTAGCTCTTCTTCACCTCCGTATACAAGAAACATATCCTTAGTTCTTCTCAAGTTCTTAAGGATATTTTTGACCGCTATCCAGTGTTCTGAACCTGGATCATATTGGTACCTACTAGTCAAACTAATAGCATGTGCCACATCCGGTCTTGTACATAGCATGGCATACATTATAGAGCCTATGGCTGAGGCATAGGGGATCTTATCCATTATCTCTCTTTCTTCCGTCGTAGCCGGACTTTGAGTCTTACTCAATGTCTTGCCTTGCAACATAGGTAAGTACCCCTTCTTACTTCCATCCATATTAAACTTCTTTAATATCTTATCAAGGTATGTACTCTGCGATAGCCCAATTAGGCGTCTTGATCTATCTCTATAGATTTTAATGCCTAATATATATGAAGCTTCACCAAGGTCCTTCATCGAAAATTTGCTGTTTAGATAACTTTTGACACTGTTTAAAAGATCTATATCATTTCCAATCAATAATATGTCATCCACATATAACATCAGAAATGCCACATTGCTCCCACTCACTTTCTTGTAAATACAAGCCTCTCCATAAGTTTGGACAAATCCAAACTCTTTGATCACCTCATCAAAGAGGAGATTCCAACTCCGGGATGCTTGCTTTAGTCCATAGATGGATCGCTGAAGTTTGCACACCTTATCAGCATCCTTAGGATCGACAAAACCCTTAGGTTGTATCATATACAACTCTTCTTCAATATTACCATTGAGGAATGCAGTTTTGACATCTATCTGCCATATTTCATAATCGAAATATGCAGCAATTGCTAACATAATCCTAACCTACTTAAGCATCGTTACGGGAGAGAATGTCTCATCGTAGTCAACTCCTTGAATTTGTCGAAACCCCTTTGCGACAAGTCGAGCCTTATAGATGGTTACATTACCATCAGCATCAGTTTTTCTTTTGAAAATCCATTTATTCTCAACGGCCTTTCGATCGTGAGGTAAGCCCACCAAGGTCCAAACCTGGTTTTTGTACATGGATTCCATCTCGGATTTCATGGCTTCTAGCCATTTGTTGGAATCAGGGCTCATCATCGCTTCTTCATATGTCGCAGGGTCATCTATTTCATCAATCATGAAATTAATAACAGGTTTGCCGTGCAGTTTAGGAGCTGCACGTGTCACCTTGACTGCAGGTTCGGTAGTGTCCTCTTTAGTTTCATGATCAATATCATTAGCTCTCTCTTCATTAGGTGAATTCAACTCCAAAACAACCGGTGCTGCGCTACTCGCCATTTCATGAAGAGAAGGTTCAATAACCTCTTGAGTTCTACCTTGGACTACTCACACCTTTCGCGAGAAACTCCTTCTCAAGAAAGGATCCATTCTTGGCAACAAAGACCTTTCCCTCGGATCTGTGATAGAAGGTATACCCAATCGTTTCCTTAGGGTATCCTATGAAGACGCATTTTTCCGCTTTGGGTTCGAGCTTATCCGGTTGAAGTTTCTTCACATAAACATCGCATCCCCAAACTTTAAGAAATGACAGCTTAGGTTTGTTTCCAAACCATAATTCATACGGTGTCTTTTCAACGGATTTAGATGGTGCCCTATTTAAAGTGAATGCAGCGGTTTCCAGTGCATAACCCCAAAATGACAGTGGCAAGTCAGTCAGAGACATCATAGATCGAACCATATCCAATAAAGTACGATTACGACATTCTGACACACCATTACGCTGTGGTGTTACGGCAGGCGTGAGTTGTGAAACTATTCCACAGTCTTTCATATGTGTGCTAAACTCGTAACTAAGATACTCTCCTCCACGGTCAGACCGCAGAAATTTGATCTTTCTATTATGATGATTTTCCACTTCATTCTGAAATTCTTTGAACTTTTCAAAGGTTTCAGACTTATGTTTCATCAAATAGATATACCCGTTTCTACTCAAATCATCCGTGAAAGTAACAAAATAATGATATCCACCTCGCGCCGACACACTCATTGGTCCACACACATTAGTATGTATGATTTCCAATAAATCTGTCACCCATTCCATTGAACCGGAAAACGGCGTTCTAGTCATCTTGCCCATAAGGCATGGTTCACATGTATCAAATGATTCAAAATCAAGTGATTCCAAAAGTCCATCAGAATGGAGTTTCTTCATGCGTTTAATGCCAATATGACCTGAGCAGCGATTACCACATATATGCAGATATATCATTATAAAGTTTAATCCTTTTAGCATCAACATTATGAATATGCGTAATACTACTATCGAGATCCAACAGAAATAAACCATTCAACACAGGTGCATGACCATAAAAGATATTATTCATATAAATCGAACAACCATTGTTTTCAGACTTAAATGAATAACCACTTTGCATCAAACACGATCCGGATACAATGTTCATGCTCAGTGCAGGCACCAAATAAAAATTATTCAGGTTTATAACTAATCCCGACGGCATATGGAGAGGCATCATTCCGACGGCGATCACATCAACTCTTGATCCATTGCCGACCCGCATCGTGACCTCATCCCTTGCTAGTTGTAAACATTCCGCAGCCCACGAACGAGTTACATATATTAGCAACGATCCGTATCAAATACCCGGTGCTACTACGAGTACTAGTCAAGTACACATCAATAACATGTATATCACATATACCTTTGTTTGCCTTATCGGCCATCTTATACGCCAAATACTTGGGCGATTCGCTTCAATGGCGATCCTTGCAATAGTAGCACTCGGTGTCGGACTTAGGGCCAGCTCGGGGTTTCTTTTCGGTAGCAACAGTTTGCCGCCCTTCTTTCCCTTTGCTTGCCTTTCTTGTCCTTCTTGAAACCGGTGGTCTTATTGATCATCAACACTTGATGTTCTTTCCTAATCTCCACTTACGTGGTCTTAAGCATTGTGAAGCTCGGGAAGGACTTCTTCATGCCTGCATATTATAGTTCATCACGAGCTCTTGTAGCTAGGTGGCGGATTGGAGAACACGATGTATGCCTAAGTCAATGGGAATCGTTATTCCCAAGGACACAAGCTTATCGGCGTGCCGGACATTTTGATGCGTGCTCACTAACGAACTGTTCTCTTCCATCATGCAGCTAAAGAACTTTTGAAGCATTATAACTCTCTCTGGCAGCATGGGTATCGAAAATCATTTTCAATTCTCCCATGGTATCAAAGGCATTGCCATTTTCAAGCGTTTTGAAGTTCTGGCTCTAGCCCATACAGTATGCCACAATGAACTAAGTTGTGGTCCTCCTGACGAGTTATATAGATGTTCTTTTCCTCGTCAGGGGCATCAGGAGCTGGTGGGGGTCCTAGCGGCGCCTCTAGCACATATTGCTTTTGTGCAACAGTGAGGAGAATCCTCAAATTCATAGCCGATTGGTGAAGTTGCTACCATTCATGACAAGCTTCTCATTCTCCATGAACACATTTAAATTAAAAGCAGGTGGTGCCATCTACAACAGAATTTGTAAAATCTATTTAGACTAAGTTTATGATAGATTGAGTTCAACTAATCCAAATCACTAATGAACTCCCACTCAAAAACGACATCCCTCGTGTCCTTTTGGTGATTACATGAACCAAATCCACTACACCAAGTCTGATCATCACGTGAGTCGGTGTAGCTTCAAAGGCGAGCATCTATATGGGCATCATATCAACTATATGACTCATGCTTAACCTTTCGGTCCGTGTTCCGAGGCCATGTCTGTACATGCTAGGCTCGTCAAGTAAGAACCTTAGTATTCGCGTGTGTAAAGCATCTTACAGCGTTGTATGAAAAGCGTGAAAGTCGAGAACACCCGATCATCACGTGATGCCTCAAAACACGATCCACAAAACGGTGCATACTTAAGGAAGAACACATTTTATCTTGATATCTAAATGAGGGATCATCTTATAATGCTACCAAAAGCGCTAAACTAGCAATATAAGATGCTAACATCTAATGTGTGAAGTGAGGTGATATGGTCCATGCATTTGATCTCTATCATTTGCATCGTGGTATGATCTCTATCATTCCTTTGTGTGTAAGGCCAAGGTCTATGGAACTTACACGTTAAGTGAGTTGTAAGAGTATCTATCATACATCTACTTACAACAATACCATATCAAGACACTAGCCCGACGATCTAAACTAGACGCCTCTAATTTATCAATTGCAAGTTTTACGTGGCTTAGGGCTTTCGGAGATAGAACCGGTCTTACCTACGAACATGAACCACAACGAGTATAACCAAGTTATTAGCAACTCGTTGTAAATCAGATATTGATTATAGTAGGAGAGACAGACACCCGCTAGACACTTATGCAAAACTAGTTGCATGTCAGTCATGGAACCGGTCTCATGTACGATGACATGTAAGGTTGGTCCGGGCCGCTTCATCCCACTATGCCACCAATATCCAAAGTACATAGAAGATGCAATAACATGATCATCATCGCCCACATATAAACATATGTGTACTACCCGTGCAAAGCACCTACGCATAGATCAGGCTCTGATACCACTTTGTTGGATCATGACATAGAAAACAAAAAAATTCCTACGATGAGAACTATACGCCAAGATCTATCTACTAGATACAGAGCAACGGGTGGACATACATCCATGGAGAACTTACCCTCGAAGACAACGAGTTTTGTTAACGAGTAGGAACTCGTGGTTGATGTAGTCGTATGCTTGCCGATCTCAAGATCGTGTGGAAGTCCGGGTGCCGCAAATCAGCAGCGCATCCGTCCTCGCACACATGTTCAAGCCACCGGACAACCTACACCTCCTCGCTCCAGCGAATCAGCGAGCAGCAACTCCTTCCAGACGCAAGGCCACCGGGAACATGTATCTCGCTAATCCGAGACCATGGGGGAATATCTAGAGGGGGAGAGAGATCCTTCACGAGGAGGTGTCGTTTGTGAGAGGGGAGAGGGGGGATTTATATAGGAGGAAGGGAGACCCCTCCCCTCCCATAGCCGGCATATGAGGGGGGGGGACTCCTCCCCTCCTTCATTCATGTGGTGAACCTCCACTCACATAAACATGGCCTCCACCCAAAATCCCACTCACATGTATTTAATTTCCACCAAATTAAATGCAACTCTCAATTAATAAAACTCTTTTATTTATTTTATTCAGAATTTTGTTAATTAATTTAATTAACAAACATTCACATGAAACCCCTTGCGACATTTCAATATTACATGCAGAACCACTTTCTGCAATTTCACCCAAAACAATTCCGGTTTCTATCGAAACAATTCCTGTTTCTATCGAAACATTTCCTGTGCTTTGCAAACCTTTTGTCTGGAACATATGCGCTCCTAAATGGTGTCCGGCAACCCTTAAGTGTGTCACCCTATGGTTTGCGAATAATGCAGACATGATTGAGACTCCTCTCAGATCAATAATCAGAAGCGGGACCTGGAGATCCATACTGACTCCTTCATATTCAACGATGACTTCTATGACCTGGAGAACCTTTAACGTCAGCAATTTAATCCCTTTGTCTCATGATATAATACATGTCCGAGATTCGATCATCGGTATCCAAATACCTAGTCTGATCTCGTTACCGACATGCACTCTTTTCTCGTTCCCGTGATATAACATTCTAGTGATCACATCACTTGCTTGCAAGCTATCTTAATGTGATATCACCGAGAGGGCCTAGAGTATATCTATCCGTCATCGGGATTAACAAATTCCACTCTTGATCCATGAGCCTCAACATAACACCTTCATAGCACTGAACCCACCTTTATGGTCACCCTGTTATGGTGTGACGTTTGATGTTATCAAGATACTCTTCCGGTGTTAGCAATTAACATGATCTCATGGTCTAAGGACTAAGACTACTTTGTATGATGTTATAGCAATATAAACATAATGACTTGATCGTAATGCTATACTTCAGATGAATGTTCATCACATCATTTCACAAATGTTGTGACCTTGTTGTTAACAACATCCAATGTCCATGCTCAGGAAACCTTGATCATCTTGTTAATCAACAAGCTAGTCTATAAGAGAGACATAACTAGGAACCCTTTTGTTTATTAAACACACATGTATTGATGTTTCCTATCAATACAATTATAGCATGCAAAATAAACATCTATCATATACAAGGAATACATAATAACAACTTTATTATTGCCTCTCAGGGAATATTTCCTTCATCCAGTTGTTGTTAGTGAAAAGAACATACATACAATGACACCGGTGGATCCATGTGTGGTCTCTAAAGAGAGCACACATTTCAATGACTCTGGTTGTTGTTAGTAAAACAAACACACATGCAATGACACTGGTGGATCCATGTGTGGTCTCTGAAGAGAACACACATGCAATGACACTGGTTGTTATCACTAAAAAGAACACACTTGCAATGACACTGGTGGATCCATGTGTTGATTTCGAAGAGAACACACATGCAATGACATTGGTGGATCCATAGGTGGTATGTGAGAAGAACAGCCATGAAATGACTCTGGTTATTGTTAGTAAAAAGAACACACATGCAATGACACTAGTGGATCCATAGGTGGATTGTGAAGAAAGCATACATGCAATGACTCTAGTTGTTGTTAGTGAAAAGAACACGCCTGCAATGACACTGGTTGTTACTAAAAAGAACACACATGCAATGACACTGGTGGATCCATATGTGGATTGTGAAAAGAGCACACATGCAATGACTCCAGTTGTTGTTAGTGAAAAGAACATACATGCAATGACACTGGTGGATCCATGTGTGGTCTCTGTAGAGAACACACATTTCAATGACACTTGTGTATCGATATGTGGTATGTGAAAAGAACACACATGCAATGACTCTGGTTGTTGTTAGTGAAATGAACACACATGCAATGCCACTGGTGGATCCATAGGTGGTATGTGAGAAGAACACACATTTCAATGACTCTGGTTGTTGTTACTAAAAATAACACACATGCAACGACACTGGTGGATCCATGGGTGGATTGTGAAAAGAGCACACATGCAATGACACTGGTGGATCCATATGTGGTATGTGAAAAGAACACACATGCAATGACTCCAGTTGTTGTTAGTGAAAAGAACATACATGCAATGACACCGGTGGATCCATGTGCGGTCTCTGAAGAGAGCACACATTTCAATGACTGTGGTTGTTGTTAGTAAAAAGAACACACATGCAATGACACTGGTGGATCCATGTCTGGTCTCTGAAGAGAACACACATGCAATGACACTGGTTGTTGTTACTAAAAAGAACACACATGCAATGACACTGGTGGATCCATGTGTGGATTATGAAGAGAACACATATGCAATGACACTGGTGGATCCATAGGTGGTATGTGAGAAAACAGCCATGAAATGACTCTGGTTGTTGTTAGTAAAAAGAACACACATGCAATGACACTTGTGGATCCATATGTGGATTGTGAAAAGAGCACACATGCAATGACTCCAGTTGTTGTTAGTGAAAAGAACACACATGCAATGACACTGGTTGTTGTTACTAAAAAGAACACACATGCAATGACACTGGTGGATCCATGGGTGGATTGTGAAAAGAGCACACATGCAGTGATACTGGTGGATCCATATGTGGTATGTGAAAAGAACACACATGCAATGACTCCAGTTGTTGTTAGTGAAAATAACACACATGCAATGACACCGGTGGATCCATGTGTGGTCTTTGAAGAGAACACACAGGCAATGACACTGGTTGTTGTTACTAAAAGAACACAGATGCAATGACACTCGTGGATCCATGTGTGGATTGTGAAGAGAACACACATGCAATGACACTGGTTGTTGTTACTAAAAAGAACACACATGCCATGACAATGGTGGATCCATGTGTGGATTGTGAGAAGAACAGACATGCAATGACTCTAGTTGTTGTTAGTGAAAAGCACACACATGCAATGGCACTGGTTGTTGTTACTAAAAAGAACACACATGCAATGACACTGGTGGATCCATATGTGGATTGTGAAAAGATCACACATGCAATGACTCCAGTTGTTGTTAGTGAAAAGAACATACATGCAATGACACTGGTAGATCCATGTGTGGTCTCTGTAGAGAACACACATTTCAATGACACTGGTGGATCCATATGTGGTATGTGAAAAGAACACACATGCAATGACTCTGGTTGTTGTTAGTGAAAAGAACACACATGTAATGACACTGGTGGATCCATAGGTGTATGTGAAAAGAACACACATTTCAATGACTCTGGTTGTTGTTACTAAAAAGACACACATGCAATGACACTGGTGGATCCATGGGTGGATTGTGAAAAGAACAGACATGCAATAACACTGGTGGATCCATAGGTGGTATGTGAAAAGAACACACATTTCAATGACTTTGGTTGTTGTTACTAAAAATAACACACATGCAATGACACTGGTGGATCCATGTGTGGTCTCTGTAGAGAACACACATTTCAATGACACTGGTGGATCCATATGTGGTATGTGAAAAGAACACACATGCAATGACTCTGGTTGTTGTTAGTGAAAAGAACATACATGCAATGACACTGGTGGATCCATAGGTGGTATGTGAGAAGAACACACATGCAATGACACTGGTTGTTCTTACTAAAAAGAACACACATGCAATGACACTGGTGGATCCATGGGTGGATTGTGAAAAGAGCACACATGTAATGACACTGGTGGATCCATATGTGGTATGTGAAAAGAACACACATGAAATGACTCTAGTTGTTGTTAGTGAAAAGAGCACACATGCAATGACACCGCTGGATCCATGTGTGGTCTCTGAAGAGAGCACACATTTCAATGACTCTGGTGGTTGTTAGTAAAATGAACACACATGCAATGGCACTGGTGGATCCATGTGTGGTTTCTGAAGAGAACACACATGCAATGACTCTGGTTGCTACTAAAAAGAGCACACATGCAATCACACTGGTGGATCCATGTGTGGATTGGGAAGAGAACACACATGCAATGACACTGGTGGATCCATAGGTGGTATGTGAGAAGAACAACCATGAAATGACTCTGGTTGTTGTTAGTAAAAAGAACACACATGCAATGACTC
This sequence comes from Avena insularis, assembly GCA_023614405.1. Lineage (NCBI taxonomy): Eukaryota > Viridiplantae > Streptophyta > Magnoliopsida > Poales > Poaceae > Avena > Avena insularis. The sequence goes on along the minus strand of CM042688.1, from coordinate 400,597,843 downwards.
CAGTTGTTGTTAGTGAAAATAACACACATGCAATGACTCTAGTTGTTGTTAGTGAAAAGAACACACATGCAACCACACCGTGGATCCATGTGTGGTCTCTAAAGAGAACACACATGCAATGACACTAGTTGTTGTTACTAAAAAGAACACACATGCAATGACACTGGTGGATCCATGTGTGGATTGTGAAGAGAACACACATGCAATGACACTGGTTGTTGTTACTAAAAAGAACACACATGCAATGACAATGGTGGATCCATGTGTGGATTGTGAGAAGAACAGACATGCAATGAATCTAGTTGTTGTTAGTGAAAAGAACACACATGCAATGACACTGGTTGTTGTTACTAAAAAGAACACACATGCAATGACACTAGTGGATCCATATGTGGATTGTGAAAGGAGAACACATGCAATGACTCCAGTTGTTGTTAGTGAAAAGAACATACATGCAATGACACTGGTGGATCCATGTGTGGTCTCTGTAGAGAACACACATTTCAATGACACTGGTGGATCCATATGTGGTATGTGAAAAGAACACACATGCAATGACTCTGGTTGTTGTTAGTGAAAAGAACACACATCCAATGACACTGGTGGATCCATAGGTGGTATGTGAAAATAACACACATTTCAATGACTCTGGTTGTTGTTATGAAAGAACACACATGCAATGACACTGGTGGATCCATGGGTGGATTGTGAAAAGAATACACATGCAATGACACTGGTGGATCCATAGGTGGTATGTGAAAAGAACACACATTTCAATGACTCTGGTTGTTGTTACTAAAAAGAACACACATGCAATGACATGGTGGATCCATGTGTGGTCTCTGTAGAGAACACACATTTAAATGACACTGGTGGATCCATATGTGGTACGTGAAAAGAACACACATGCAATGACTCTGGTTGTTGTTAGTGAAAATAACACACATGCAATGACACTGGTGAATCCATAGGTGGTATGTGAGAAGAACAAACATTTCAATGACTCTGGTTGTTGTTACTAAAAAGAACACACATGCAATGACACTGGTGGATCCATGGGTGGATTGTGAAAAGAGCACACATGCAATGACACTGGTGGATCCATATGTGGTATGTGAGAAGAACAGCCATGAAATGACTCTGGTTGTTGTTAGTAAAAAGAACACACATGCAATGACACTGGTGGATCCATAGGTGGATTGTGAAAAGAGCATAGATGCAATGACTCCAGTTATTGTTAGTGAAAAGAACACACATGCAATGACACTGGTTGTTGTTACTAAAAAGAACACACATGCAATAACATTGGTGGATCCATGGGTGGATTGTGAAAAGAGCACGCATGCAATGACTCCAGTTGTTGTTAGTGAAAAGAACACACATGCAATGACACTGGTTGTTGTTACTAAAAAGTACACACATGCAATGACACTGGTGGATCCATGGGTGGATTGTGAAAAGAGCACACATGCAATGACACTGGTGGGTCCATATGTGGTATGTGAAAAGAACACACATACAATGAATCTAGTTGTGGATTATGAAAAGAGCACACATGCAATGACACCGCTGGATCCATGTGTGGACTCTGAAGAGAGCACACATTTCAATGACTCTGGTGATTGTTAGTAAAAAGAACACACATGCAATGACACTGGTGGATCCATGTGTGGATTGTGAAGAGAACACACATGCAATGACACTGGTTGTTGTTACTAAAAAGAACACACATGCAATGACACTGGTGGATCCATGTGTGGATTGTGAGAAGAACATGCATGCAATGACACTGGTGGATCCATAGGTGGTATGTGAGAAGAACAGCCATGAAATGACTCTGGTTGTTGTTAGTAAAAAGAACACACATGCAATGACACTACTGGATCCATAGGTGGATTGTGAAAAGAGCACACATGCAATGACTCCAGTTGTTGTTAGTGAAAAGAACACACATGCAATGACACTGGTTGTTGTTACTAAAAAGAACACACATGCAATGACACTGTTGGATCCATATATGGATTGTGAAAAGAGAACACATGCAATGACTCTAGTTGTTGTTAGTGAAAAGAACATACATGCAATGACACTGGTGGATCCATGTGTGGTCTCTATAGAGAACATACATTTCAATGACACTGGTGGATCCATATGTGGTATGTGAAAAGAACACACATGCAATGACTCTGGTTGTTGTTAGTGAAAAGAACACACATGCAATGACACTGGTGGATTCATATGTGGTATGTGAAAAGAACACACATACAATGACTCCAGTTGTGGATTATGAAAAGAGCACACATGCAATGACACCGGTGGATCCATGTGTGGACTCTGAAGAGAGCACACATTTCAATGACTCTGGTGATTGTTAGTAAAAAGAACACACATGCAATGACACTGGTGGATCCATGTGTGGATTGTGAAGAGAACACACATGCAATGACACTGGTTGTTGTTACTAAAAAGAACACACATGCAATGACAATGGTGGATCCATGTGTGGATTGTGAGAAGAACAGACATGCAATGACTCTAGTTGTTGTTAGTGAAAAGAACACACATGCAATGACACTGGTTGTTGTTACTAAAAAGAACACACATGCAATGACACTAGTGGATCCATATGTGGATTGTGAAAAGAGAACACATGCAATGACTCTAGTTGGTGTTAGTGAAAAGAACATACATGCAATGACACTGGTGGATCCATGTGTGGTCTCTATAGAGAACACACATTTCAATGACACTGGTGGATCCATATGTGGTATGTGAAAAGAACACACATGCAATGACTCTGGTTGTTAGTGAAAAGAACACACATGCAATGACACTGGTGGATCCATAGGTGGTATGTCAAAAGAACACACATTTCAATGACTCTGGTTGTTGTTATTAAAAAGAACACACATGCAATGACACTGGTGGATCCATGGGTGGATTGTGAAAAGAATACACATGCAATGACACTTGTGGATCCATAGGTGGTATGTGAAAAGAACACACATTTCAATGACTCTGGTTGTTGTTACTAAAAAGAACACACATGCAATGACACTGGTGGATCCATGTGTGGTCTCTGAAGAGAGCACACTTTTCAATGACTCTGGTTGTTGTTAGTAAAAAAAACACATGCAATGACACTGGTGGATCCATGTGTGGTCTCTGAAGAGAACACACATGCAATGACACTGGTTGTTGTTACTAAAAAGAACACACATGCAATGACACTGGTGGATCCATGTGTGGATTGTGAAGAGAACACACATGCAATGACACTGGTGGATCCATAGTTTGTATGTGAGAAGAACAGCCATGAAATGAATCTGGTTGTTGTTAGTAAAAAGAACACACATGCAATGACACTGGTGGATCCATAGGTGGATTGTGAAAATAGCACACATGCAATGACTCCAGTTGTTTTTAGTGAAAAGAACCCACATGCAATGACACTGGTTGTTGTTACTAAAAAGAACACACATGCAATGACACTTGTGGATCCATGGGTGGATTGTGAAAAGAGCACACATGTAATGACACTGGTGGATCCATATGTGGTATGTGAAAAGAACACACATGAAATGACTCTAGTTGTTGTTAGTGAAAAGAGCACACATGCAAATGACACCGGTGGATCCATGTGTGGTCTCTGAAGAGAGCACACATTTCAATGACTCTGGTTGTTGTTAGTAAAACGAACACACATGCAATGACACTGGTGGATCCATGTGTGGTCTCTAAAGAGAACACACATGCAATGTCTCTGGTTGTTGTTACTAAAAAGAGCACACATGCAATGACACTGGTGGATCCATGTGTGGATTGTGAAGAGAACACACATGCAATGACACTGGTGGATCCATAGGTGGTATGTGAGAAGAACAGCCATGAAATGACTCTGGTTGTTGTTAGTAAAAAGAACACACATGCAATGACTCCAGTTGTTGTTAGTGAAAAGAACACACATGCAATGACTCCAGTTGTTGTTATTGAAAAGAACACACATGCAATGACACCGGTTGTTGTTACTAAAAAGAACACACATGCAATGACACTGGTGGATCCATGTGTGGATTGTGAAGAGAACACACATGAAATGACACTGGTTGTTGTTACTAAAAAGAACACACATGCAATGACACTGGTGGATCCATGTGTGGATTTTGAGAAGAACAGACATGCAATGACACTGGTGGATCCATAGGTGGTATGTGAGAAGAACAACCATGAAATTACTCTGGTTGTTGTTAGTAAAAAGAACAGACATGCAATGACACTGGTGCATCCATAGGTGGATTGTGAAAAGAGCACACATGCAATGACTCTGGTTGTTGTTAGTGAAAAGAACACACATGCAATGACACTGGTTGTTGTTACTAAAAAGAACACACATGCAATGACACTGGTGGATCCATGTGTGGATTGTGAAGAGAACACACATGCAATGACACTGGTTGTTGTTACTAAAAAGAACACACATGCAATGACAATGGTGGATCCATGTGTGGATTGTGAGAAGAACAGACATGCAATGACTCTAGTTGTTGTTAGTGAAAAGAACACACATGCAATGACACTGGTTGTTGTTACTAAAAAGAACACACATGCAATGACACTAGTGGATCCATATGTGGATTGTGAAAAGATAACACATGCAATGACTCCAGTTGTTGTTAGTGAAAAGAACATACATGCAATGACACTGGTGGATCCATGTGTGGTCTCTGTAGAGAACACACATTTCAATGACACTGGTGGATCCATATGTGGTATGTGAAAGAACACACATGCAATGACTCTGGTTGTTGTTAGTGAAAAGAACACAGATGCAATGACATTGGTGGATCCATAGGTGGTATGTGAAAAGAACACACATTTCAATGACTCTGGTTGTTGTTACTAAAAAGAACACACATGCAATGACACTGGTGGATCCATGGGTGGATTGTGAAAAGAATACACATGCAATGACACTGGTGGATCCATAGGTGGTATGTGAAAAGAACACACATTTCAATGACACTGGCTGTTGTTACTGAAAAGAACACACATGCAATGACACTGGTGGATCCATGTGTGGTCTCTGTAGAGAACACACATTTCAATGACACTGGTGGATCCATATGTGTTATGTGAAAAGAACACACATGCAATGACTCTGGTTGTTGTTAGTGAAAATAACACACATGGAATGACACTGGTGAATCCATGTGTGGTCTGTAAAGAGAGCACACATTTCAATGACTCTGGTTGTTGTTAGTAAAAAGAACACACATGCAATCACATTGGTGTATCCATAGGTGGTCTCTGAAGAGAGCACACATGCAATGACTCCAGTTGTTGTTAGTGAAAAGAACACACATGCAATGACACTGGTTGTTGTTACTAAAAAGAACACACATGCAATAACGCTGGTGGATCCATGGGTGGATTGTGAAAAGAGCACACATGCAATGACTCCAGTTGTTGTTAGTGAAAAGAACATACATGCAATGACACTGGTGGATCCATTTGTGGTCTCTATAGAGAACACACATTTCAATGACACTGGTGGATCCATATGTGGTATGTGAAAAGAACACACATGCAATGACTTTGGTTGTTGTTAGTGAAATTAACACACATGCAATGACGCTGGTGGATCCATAGGTGGTAAGTGAGAAGAACACACATTTCAATGACTCTGGTTGTTGTTACTAAAAAAACACACATGCAATGACACTGGTGGATCCGTGGGTGGATTGTGAAAAGAGCACACATGCAATGACACCGGTGGATCCATATGTGGTATGTGAAAAGAACACACATGCAATGACTCCAGTTGTTGTTAGTGCAAAGAACATACATGCAATGACACCGGTGGATCCATGTGTGGTCTCTGAAGAGAGCACACATTTCAATGACTCTAGTTGTTGTTAGTAAAAAAAAACACATGCAATGACACTGGTGGATCCATGTGTGGTCTCTGAAGAGAACACACATGCAATGACACTGGTTGTTGTTACTAAAAAGAACACACATGCAATGACACTGGTGGATCCATGGGTGGATTGTGAAAAGAGCACACATGCAATGACACTGGTGGATCCATAGGTGGTATGTGAGAAGAACAACCATGAAATGAATCTAGTTGTTGTTACTAAAAAGAACACACATGCAATGACACTGTTGGATCCATAGGTGGATTGTGAAAAGAGCACACATGCAATGACTCCAGTTGTTGTTAGTGAAAAGAACACACATGCAATGACACTGTTGTTGTTACTAAAAAGAACACACATGCAATGACACTGGTGGATCCATGGGTGGATTGTGAAAAGAGCACACATGTAATAACACTGGTGGATCCATATGTGGTATGTGAAAAGAACACACATGAAATGACTCTAGTTGTTGTTAGTGAAAAGAGCACACATGCAATGACACCGGTGGATCCATGTGTTGTCTCTGAAGAGAGCACACATTTCAATGACTCTGGTTGTTGTTAGTAAAAAGAACACACATGCAATTACACTGGTGGATCCATGTGTGGTCTCTAAAGAGAACACAGATGCAATGACTCTGATTGTTGTGACTAAAAAGAGCACACATGCAATGACACTGGTGGACCCATGTGTGGATTGTGAAGAGAACACACATGCAATGACACTGGTGGATCGATAGGTGGTATGTGAGAAGAACAGCCATGAAATGACTCTGGTTGTTGTTAGTAAAAAGAACACACATGCAATGACTCAAGTTGTTAGTGAAAAGAATCCACACATGCAATGACTCCAGTTGTTGTTATTGAAAAGAACACACATGCAATGACACCGGTTGTTGTTACTAAAAAGAACACACATGCAATGACACTGGTGGATCCATGTGTGGATTGTGAAGAGAACACACATGCAATGACACTGGTTGTTGTTACTAAAAAGAAAACACATGCAATGACACTGGTGGATCCATGTGTGGATTGTGAGAAGAACAGGCATGCAATGACACTGGTGGATCCATAGGTGGTATGTGAGAAGAACAGCCATGAAATGACTCTGGTTGTTGTTAGTAAAAAGAACACACATGCAATGACACTGCTGGATCCATAGGTGGATTGTGAAAAGAGCACACATGCAATGACTCCAGTTGTTGTTAGTGAAAAGAACACACATGCAATGACACTGGTTGTTGTTACTAAAAAGAACACACATGCAATGACACTGTTGGATCCATATATGGATTGTGAAAAGAGAACACATGCAATGAATCCAGTTGTTGTTAGTGAAAAGAACATACATGCAATGACACTGGTGGATCCATGTGTGGTCTCTATAGAGAACATACATTTCAATGACACTGGTGGATCCATATGTGGTATGTGAAAAGAACACACATGCAATGACTCTGGTTGTTGTTGGTGAAAAGAACACACATGCAATGACACTGGTGGATCCATAGATGGTATGTGAAAAGAACACACATTTCATTGATTCTGGTTGTTGTTACTAAAAAGAACACACATGCAATGACACTGGTGGATCCATGGGTGGATTGTGAAAAGAACACACATGCAATGACACTGGTGGATCCATAGGTGGTATGGGAAAAGAACACACATCTCAATGACTCTGGTTGTTGTTACTAAAAAGAACACACATGCAATGACACTGGTGGATCCATCTGTGGTCTTTGTAGAGAACACACATTTCAATGACACTGGTGGATCCATGTGTGGTCTCTGAAGAGAGCACACATTTCAATGACTCTGGTTGTTGTTAGTAAAACGAACACACATGCAATGACACTGGTGGATCCATGTGTGGTCTCTAAAGAGAACACACATGCAATGTCTCTGGTTGTTGTTACTAAAAAGAGCACACATGCAATGACACTGGTGGATCCATGTGTGGATTGTGAAGAGAACACACATGCAATGACACTGGTGGATCCATAGGTGGTATGTGAGAAGAACAGCCATGAAATGACTCTGGTTGTTGTTAGTAAAAAGAACTCCAGTTGTTGTTAGTGAAAAGAACACACATGCAATGACTCCAGTTGTTGTTAGTGAAAAGAACACACATGCAATGACTCCAGTTGTTGTTATTGAAAAGAACACACATGCAATGACACCGGTTGTTGTTACTAAAAAGAACACACATGCAATGACACTGGTGGATCCATGTGTGGATTGTGAAGAGAACACACATGAAATGACACTGGTTGTTGTTACTAAAAAGAACACACATGCAATGACACTGGTGGATCCATGTGTGGATTTTGAGAAGAACAGACATGCAATGACACTGGTGGATCCATAGGTGGTATGTGAGAAGAACAACCATGAAATTACTCTGGTTGTTGTTAGTAAAAAGAACAGACATGCAATGACACTGGTGGATCCATAGGTGGATTGTGAAAAGAGCACACATGCAATGACTCTGGTTGTTGTTAGTGAAAATAACACACATGCAATGACACTGGTTGTTGTTACTAAAAAGAACACACATGCAATGACACTGGTGGATCCATGTGTGGATTGTGAAGAGAACACACATGCAATGACACTGGTTGTTGTTACTAAAAAGAACACACATGCAATGACAATGGTGGATCCATGTGTGGATTGTGAGAAGAACAGACATGCAATGACTCTAGTTGTTGTTAGTGAAAAGAACACACATGCAATGACACTGGTTGTTGTTACTAAAAAGAACACACATGCAATGACACTAGTGGATCCATATGTGGATTGTGAAAAGAGAACACATGCAATGACTCCAGTTGTTGTTAGTGAAAAGAACATACATGCAATGACACTGGTGGATCCATGTGTGGTCTCTGTAGAGAACACACATTTCAATGACACTGGTGGATCCATATGTGGTATGTGAAAGAACACACATGCAATGACTCTGGTTGTTGTTAGTGAAAAGAACACACATGCAATGAAATTGGTGGATCCATAGGTGGTATGTGAAAAGAACACACATTTCAATGACTCTGGTTGTTGTTACTAAAAAGAACACACATGCAATGACACTGGTGGATCCATAGATGGTATGTGAAAAGAACACACATTTCATTGACTCTGGTTGTTGTTACTAAAAAGAACACACATGCAATGACACTGGTGGATCCATAGGTCGTATGGGAAAAGAACACACATCTCAATGACTCTGGTTGTTGTTACTAAAAAGAACACACATGCAATGACACTGGTGGATCCATCTGTGGTCTTTGTAGAGAACACACATTTCAATGACACTGGTGGATCCATATGTGGTATGTGAAAAGAACACACATGCAATGACTCTACTTGTTGTTAGTGAAAAGAACACACATGCAATGACACTGGTGGATCCATAGGTGGTATGTGAGAAGAACACACATTTCAATGAATCTGGTTGTTGTTACTAAAAAGAACACACATGCAATGACACTGGTGGATCCATGGGTGGATTGTGAAAAGAGCACACATGCAATGACACTGGTGGATCCATATGTAGTATGTGAAAAGAACACACATGCAATGACTCTTGTTGTTGTTAGTGAAAAGAACATACATGCAATGACACCGGTGGATCCATGTGTAGTCTCTGAAGAGAGCACACATTTCAATGACTCTAGTTGTTGTTAGTAAAAAGAACACACATGCAATGACACTGGTTGTTGTTAGTAAAAAGAACACACATGCAATGACACTGGTGGATCCATGTGTGGATTGTGAAGAGAACACACATGCAATGACACTGGTGGATCCATAGGTGGTATGTGAGAAGAAAATCCATGAAATGACTCTGGTTGTTGTTTGTAAAAAGAACACACATGCAATGACACTGTTGGATCCATATATGGATTGTGAAAAGAGCACATATGCAATGACTCCAGTTGTTGTTAGTGAAAAGAACATACATGCAATGATACCGGTGGATCCATGTGCGGTCTCTGAAGAGAGCACACATTTCAATGACTGCGGTTGTTGTTAGTAAAAAGAACACACATGCAATGACACTAGTGGATCCATGTCTGGTCTCTGAAGAGAACACACATGCAATGACACTGGTTGTTGTTACTAAAAAGAACACACATGCTATGACACTGGTGGATCCATGTGTGGATTGTGAAGAGAACACACATGCAATGACACCGGTTGTTGTTACTAAAAAGAACACACATGCAATGACACTGGTGGATCCATAGGTGGTATGTGAGAACAACAACCATGAAATGACTCTGGTTGTTGTTAGTAAAAAGAGCACAAATGCAATGACTCCAGTTGTTGTTAGTGAAAAGAACACACATGCAATGACACTGGTTGTTGTTATTAAAAAGAACACACATGCAATGACACTGTTGGATCCATATATGGATTGTGAAAAGAGAACACATGCAATGAATCCAGTTGTTGTTAGTGAAAAGAACATACATGCAATGACACCGGTGGATCCATGTGTGGTCTCTATAGAGAACATACATTTCAATGACACTGGTGGATCCATATGTGGTATGTGAAAAGAACACACATGCAATGACTCTGGTTGTTGTTAGTGAAAAGAACACACATGGAATGACACTGGTGGATCCATATGTGGTATGTGAAAAGAACACACATGAAATGACTCTAGTTGTTGTTAGTGAAAAGAGCACACATGCAATGACACCGGTGGATCCATGTGTGGTCTCTGAAGAGAGCACACATTTCAATGACTCTGGTTGTTGTTAGTAAAACGAACACACATGCAATGACACTGGTGGATCCATGTGTGGATTGTGAAGAGAACACACATGCAATGACACTGGTTGTTGTTACTAAAAAGAACACACATGCAATGACAATGGTGGATCCATGTGTGGATTGTGAGAAGAACAGACATGCAATGACTCTAGTTGTTGTTAGTGAAAAGAACACACATGCAATGACACTGGTTGTTGTTACTAAAAAGAACAGACATGCAATGACACTAGTGGATCCATATGTGGATTGTGAAAAGAGAACACATGCAATGACTCCAGTTGTTGTTAGTGAAAAGAACATACATGCAATGACACTGGTGGATCCATGTGTGGTCTCTGTAGAGAACACACATTTCAATGACACTGGTGGATCCATATGTGGTATGTGAAAGAACACACATGCAATGACTCTGGTTGTTGTTAGTGAAAAGAACACACATGCAATGACATTGGTGGATCCATAGGTGGTATGTGAAAAGAACACACATTTCAATGACTCTGGTTGTTGTTACTAAAAAGAACACACATGCAATGACACTGGTGGATCCATGGGTGGATTGTGAAAAGAATACACATGCAATGACACTGGTGGATCCATAGGTGGTATGTGAAAAGAACACACATTTCAATGACTCTGGTTGTTGTTACTAAAAAGAACACACATGCAATGACACAGGTGGATCCATGTGTGGTCTCTGTAGAGAACACACATTTCAATGACACTGGTGGATCCATATGTGGTATGTGAAAAGAACACACATGCAATGACTCTGGTTGTTGTTAGTGAAAATAACACACATGGAATGACACTGGTGAATCCATGTGTGGTCTCTAAAGAGAGCACACATTTCAATGACTCTGGTTGTTGTTAGTAAAAAGAACACACATGCAATCACATTGGTGTATCCATAGGTGGTCTCTGAAGAGAGCACACATGCAATGACTCCAGTTGTTGTTAGTGAAAAGAACACACATGCAATGACACTGGTTGTTGTTACTAAAAAGAACACACATGCAATAACACTGGTGGATCCATGGGTGGATTCTGAAAAGAGCACACATGCAATGACACTGGTGGATCCATAGGTGGATTGTGAAAAGAGCACACATGCAATGACTCCAGTTGTTGTTAGTGAAAAGAACACACATGCAATGAATCTGCTTGTTGTTAGTGAAAAGAACACACATGCAATGACACTGGTGGATCCATAGGTGGTATGTGAGAAGAACACACATTTCAATGAATCTGGTTGTTGTTACTAAAAAAGAACACACATGCAATGACACTGGTGGATCCATGGGTGGATTGTGAAAAGAGCACACATGCAATGACACTGGTGGATCCATATGTAGTATGTGAAAAGAACACACATGCAATGACTCTAGTTGTTGTTAGTGAAAAGAACATACATGCAATGACACCGGTGGATCCATGTGTAGTCTCTGAAGAGAGCACACATTTCAATGACTCTAGTTGTTGTTAGTAAAAAGAACACACATGCAATGACACTGGTTGTTGTTAGTAAAAAGAACACACATGCAATGACACTGGTGGATCCATGTGTGGATTGTGAAGAGAACACACATGCAATGACACTGGTGGATCCATAGGTGGTATGTGAGAAGAAAATCCATGAAATGACTCTGGTTGTTGTTTGTAAAAAGAACACACATGCAATGACACTGTTGGATCCATATATGGATTGTGAAAAGAGCACATATGCAATGACTCCAGTTGTTGTTAGTGAAAAGAACATATATGCAATGACACCGGTGGATCCATGTGCGGTCTCTGAAGAGAGCACACATTTCAATGACTGCGGTTGTTGTTAGTAAAAAGAACACACTTGCAATGACACTAGTGGATCCATGTCTGGTCTCTGAAGAGAACACACATGCAATGACACTGGTTGTTGTTACTAAAAAGAACACACATGCAATGACACTGGTGGATCCATGTGTGGATTGTGAAGAGAACACACATGCAATGACAACGGTTGTTGTTACTAAAAAGAAAACACATGCAATGACACTGGTGGATCCATAGGTGGTATGTGAGAACAACAACCATGAAATGACTCTGGTTGTTGTTAGTAAAAAGAGCACACATGCAATGACTCCAGTTGTTGTTAGTGAAAAGAACACACATGCAATGACACTGGTTGTTGTTATTAAAAAGAACACACATGCAATGACACTGTTGGATCCATATATGGATTGTGAAAAGAGAACACATGCAATGACTCCAGTTGTTGTTAGTGAAAAGAACATACATGCAATGACACCGGTGGATCCATGTGTGGTCTCTATAGAGAACATACATTTCAATGACACTGGTGGATCCATATGTGGTATGTGAAAAGAACACACATGCAATGACTCTGGTTGTTGTTAGTGAAAAGAACACACATGTAATGACACTGGTGGATCCATATGTGGTATGTGAAAAGAACACACATGAAATGACTCTAGTTGTTGTTAGTGAAAAGAGCACACATGCAATGACACCGGTGGATCCATGTGTGGTCTCTGAAGAGAGCACACATTTCAATGACTCTGGTTGTTGTTAGTAAAACGAACACACATGCAATGACACTGGTGGATCCATGTGTGGATTGTGAAGAGAACACACATGCAATGACACTGGTTGTTGTTACTAAAAAGAACACACATGCAATGACAATGGTGGATCCATGTGTGGATTGTGAGAAGAACAGACATGCAATGACTCTAGTTGTTGTTAGTGAAAAGAACACACATGCAATGACACTGGTTGTTGTTACTAAAAAGAACACACATGCAATGACACTAGTGGATCCATATGTGGATTGTGAAAAGAGAACACATGCAATGACTCCAGTTGTTGTTAGTGAAAAGAACATACATGCAATGACACTGGTGGATCCATGTGTGGTCTCTGTATTGAACACACATTTCAATGACACTGGTGGATCCATATGTGGTATGTGAAAGAACACACATGCAATGACTCTGGTTGTTGTTAGTGAAAAGAACACACATGCAATGACATTGGTGGATCCATAGGTGGTATGTGAAAAGAACACACATTTCAATGACTCTGGTTGTTGTTACTAAAAAGAACACACATGCAATGACACTGGTGGATCCATGGGTGGATTGTGAAAAGAATACACATGCAATGACACTGGTGGATCCATAGGTGGTATGTGAAAAGAACACACATTTCAATGACTCTGGTTGTTGTTACTAAAAAGAACACACATGCAATGACACTGGTGGATCCATGTGTGGTCTCTGTAGAGAACACACATTTCAATGACACTGGTGGATCCATATGTGGTATGTGAAAAGAACACACATGCAATGACTCTGGTTGTTGTTAGTGAAAATAACACACATGGAATGACACTGGTGAATCCATGTGTGGTCTCTAAAGAGAGCACACATTTCAATGACTCTGGTTGTTGTTAGTAAAAAGAACACACATGCAATCACATTGGTGTATCCATAGGTGGTCTCTGAAGAGAGCACACATGCAATGACTCCAGTTGTTGTTAGTGAAAAGAACACACATGCAATGACACTGGTTGTTGTTACTAAAAAGAACACTGGTGGATCCATATGTGGTATGTGAAAAGAACACACATGCAATGACTCTGGTTGTTGTTAGTGAAAAGAACACACATGTAATGACACTAGTGGATCCATATGTGGTATGTGAAAAGAACACACATGAAATGACTCTAGTTGTTGTTAGTGAAAAGAGCACACATGCAATGACACCGGTGGATCCATGTGTGGTCTCTGAAGAGAGCACACATTTCAATGACTCTGGTTGTTGTTAGTAAAACGAACACACATGCAATGACACTGGTGGATCCATGGGTGGATTGTGAAAAGTGCACACATGCAATGACACCGGTGGATCCATATGTGGTATGTGAAAAGAACACACATGCAATGACTCCAGTTGTTGTTAGTGCAAAGAACATACATGCAATGACACCGGTGGATCCATGTGTGGTCTCTGAAGAGAGCACACATTTCAATGACTCTGGTTGTTGTTCGTAAAAAAAACACACATGCAATGACACTGGTGGATCCATGTGTGGTCTCTGAAGAGAACACACATGCAATGACACTGGTTGTTGTTACTAAAAAGAACACACATGCAATGACACTGGTGGATCCATGGGTGGATTGTGAAAAGAGCACACATGCAATGACACTGGTGGATCCATAGGTGGTATGTGAGAAGAACAACCATGAAATGAATCTAGTTGTTGTTACTAAAAAGAACACACATGCAATGACACTGGTGGATCCATAGGTGGATTGTGAAAAGAGCACACATGCAATGACTCCAGTTGTTGTTAGTGAAAAGAACACACATGCAATGACACTGGTTGTTGTTACTAAAAAGAACACACATGCAATGACACTGGTGGATCCATGGGTAGATTGTGAAAAGAGCACACATGTAATGACACTGGTGGATCCATATGTGGTATGTGAAAAGAACACACATGAAATGACTCTAGTTGTTGTTAGTGAAAAGAGCACACATGCAATGACACCGGTGGATCCATGTGTGGTCTCTGAAGAGAGCACACATTTCAATGACTCTGGTTGTTGTTAGTAAAAAGAACACACATGCAATTACACTGGTGGATCCATGTGTGGTCTCTAAAGAGAACACAGATACAATGACTCTGATTGTTGTGACTAAAAAGAGCACACATGCAATGACACTGGTGGATCCATGTGTGGATTGTGAAGAGAACACACATGCAATGACACTGGTGGATCGATAGGTGGTATGTGAGAAGAACAACCATGAAATGACTCTGGTTGTTGTTAGTAAAAATAACACACATGCAATGACTCAAGTTGTTAGTGAAAAGAATCCACACATGCAATGACTCCAGTTGTTGTTACTGAAAAGAACACACATGCAATGTCACCGGTTGTTGTTACTAAAAAGAACACACATGCAATGACACTGGTGGATCCATGTGTGGATTGTGAAGAGAACACACATGAAATGACACTGGTTGTTGTTACTAAAAAGAACACACATGCAATGACACTGGTGGATCCATGTGTGGATTGTGAGAAGAACAGGCATGCAAAGACACTTGTGGATCCATAGGTGGTATGTGAGAAGAACAGCCATGAAATGACTCTGGTTGTTGTTAGTAAAAAGAACACACATGCAATGACACTGCTGGATCGATAGGTGGATTGTGAAAAGAGCACACATGCAATGACTCTAGTTGTTGTTAGTGAAAAGAACACACATGCAATGACACTGGTTGTTGTTACTAAAAAGAACACACATGCAATGACACTGTTGGATCCATATATGGATTGTGAAAAGAGAACACATGCAATGAATCCAGTTGTTGTTAGTGAAAAGAACATACATGCAATGACACTGGTGGATCCATGTGTGGTCTCTATAGAGAACATACATTTCAATGACACTGGTGGATCCATATGTGGTATGTGAAAATAACACACATGCAATGACTCTGGTTGTTGTTCGTGAAAAGAACACACATGCAATGACACTGGTGGATCCATAGGTGGTATGTGAAAAGAACACACATTTCATTGACTCTGGTTGTTGTTACTAAAAAGAACACACATGCAATGACACTGGTGGATCCATGGGTGGATTGTGAAAAGAACACACATGCAATGACACTGGTGAATCCATAGGTGGTATGGGAAAAGAACACACATCTCAATGACTCTGGTTGTTGTTACTAAAAAGAACACACATGCAATGACACTGGTGGATCCATCTGTGGTCTTTGTAGAGAACACACATTTCAATGACACTGGTGGATCCATATGTGGTATGTGAAAAGAACACACATGCAATGACTCTGCTTGTTGTTAGTGAAAAGAAAACACATGCAATGACACTGGTGGATCCATAGGTGGTATGTGAGAAGAACACACATTTCAATGAATCTGGTTGTTATTACTAAAAAGAACACACATGCAATGACACTGGTGGATCCATGGGTGGATTGTGAAAAGAGCACACATGCAATGACACTGGTGGATCCATATGTAGTATGTGAAAAGAACACACATGCAATGACTCCAGTTGTTGTTAGTGAAAAGAACATACATGCAATGACACCGGTGGATCCATGTGTAGTCTCTGAAGAGAGCACACATTTCAATGACTCTAGTTGTTGTTAGTAAAAAGAACACACATGCAATGACACTGGTTGTTGTTAGTAAAAAGAACACACATGCAATGACACTGGTGGATCCATGTGTGGATTGTGAAGAGAACACACATGCAATGACACTGGTGGATCCATAGGTGGTATGTGAGAAGAAAATCCATGAAATGACTCTGGTTGTTGTTTGTAAAAAGAACACACATGCAATGACACTGTTGGATCCATATATGGATTGTGAAAAGAGCACACATGCAATGACTCCAGTTGTTGTTAGTGAAAAGAACATACATGCAATGACACCGGTGGATCCATGTGCGGTCTCTGAAGAGAGCACACATTTCAATGACTGTGGTTGTTGTTAGTAAAAAGAACACACATGCAATGACACTAGTGGATCCATGTCTAGTCTCTGAAGAGAACACACATGCAATGACACTGGTTGTTGTTACTAAAAAGAACACACATGCAATGACACTGGTGGATCCATGTGTGCATTGTGAAGAGAACACACATGCAATGACACTGGTGGATCCATAGTTTGTATGTGAGAAGAACAACCATGAAATGAATCTGGTTGTTGTTACTAAAAAGAACACACATGCAATGATACTGGTGGATCCATAGGTGGTATGTGAGAAAACAGCCATGAAATGACTCTGGTTGTTGTTACTAAAAAGAACACACATGCAATGACACTTGTGGATCCATAGGTGGATTGTGAAAAGAGCACACATGCAATGAATCCAGTTGTTGTTAGTGAAAAGAACACACATGCAATGACACTGGTTGTTGTTACTAAAAAGAACACACATGCAATGACACTGGTGGATCCATGTGTGGATTGTGAAACGAGCACACATGCAATGTATCTAGTTGTTGTTAGTGAAAAGAACATACATGCAATGATATTGGTGGATCCATGGGTGGTCTCTATAGAGAACACACATTTCAATGACACTGGTGGATCCACATGTGGTATGTGAAAAGAACACACATGCAATGACTCTGGTTGTTGTTAGTGGAAAGAACACACATGCAATGACACTGGTGGATCCATAGGTGGTATGTGAGAAGAACAAACATTTCAATGACTCTGGTTGTTGTTACTAAAAATAACACACATGCAATGAGGTGGATCCATGGGTGGATTGTGAAAAGAGCACACTCCAATGACACCAGTGGATCCATATGTGGTATGTGAAAAGAACACACATGCAATGACTCTAGTTGTTTTAGTGAAAAGAACACACATGCAATGAAACTAGTGGATCCATGTGTGGTCTCTGAAGAGAACACACATGCAATGACACCGGTTGTTGTTACTAAAAAGAACACACATGCAATGACACTGGTGGATCCATAGGTGGTATGTGAGAACAACAACCATGAAATGACTCTGGTTGTTGTTAGTAAAAAGAACACATATGCAATGACTCCAGTTGTTGTTAGTGAAAAGAACACACATGCAAGGACTCCAGTTGTTTTTAGTGAAAAGAACATACATGCAATGACACCGGTGGATCCATGTGTGGTCTCTAAAGAGAGCACACATTTCAATGACTCTAGTTGTTGTTAGTAAAAAGAACACACATGCAATCACACTGGTGTATCCATAGGTGGTCTCTGAAGAGAGCACACATGCAATGACTCCAGTTGTTATTAGCAAAAAGAACACACCTGCAATGACACTGGTTGTTGTTACTAAAAATAACACACATGCAATGACACTGGTGGATCCATCTGTGGATTGTGAAAAGAGCACACATGCAATGACTGCAGTTGTTGTTAGTGAAAAGAACATACATGCAATGACACTAGTGGATCCATGTGTGGTCTCTGTAGAGAACACACATTTCAATGACACTGGTGGCATATGTGGTATGTGAAAAGAACACACATGCAATGACTCTTTTGTTGTTAGTGAAATGAACACACATGCAATGACACTAGTGGATCCATAGGTGGTATGTGAGAAGAACACACATTTCAATGACTCTGGTTGTTGTTACTAAAATGAACACACATGCAATGACACTGGTGGATCCATGGGTGGATTGTGAAAAGAGCACAGATGCAATGACACTGGTGGATCGATGTGCGGTCTCTGAAAAGAACACACATGCAATGACTCCAGTTGTTGTTAGTGAAAAGAACACACCTGCAATGACACTGGTGGATCCATAGGTGGATTGTTAAAAGAGCACACATGCAATGCCACTGGTGGATCCATATGTGGTATGTGAAAAGAACACACATGCAATGACTCTGGTTGTTGTTAGTAAAAAGAACACACATGCAATGACACTGGTGGATCCATAGGTGGACTGTGAAAAGAGCACACATGCAATGACATTTGAATGGTACTGGTGGATCCATAGGCGAATTGTGAAAAGAGATTTTCCCTCTCTCCCTCTGTCACAAATCTCACAAAATCCCAAACGTGTGGAGATCCCAAACATGTGCTCACTCTGGGTGCTATGCCCTGATTGGATGACACAGATGTCACGCGGATCGTCTCCACCAACCGTTGATCACATGTGATCCAACGGGCAGGATAACCCCTCCCTTCTCCACTTTTTTTATGCATGGTAAATCCGTGCCACCTCTCTATCCGTGCCACCGATACTTTACCCCCATAAACAAGTGAAAATCCATCTATCTAACTAAAATAAATAAAATAAATGATCATATTTCGAAGAATCCATCGTCTTCGTCTTCCGGTTCGTCCTCGTCTTCGTCAACGCCATGGTCCCTGCCATCGCCGCTGTCGGTGCCCTCCTCTGACGACTCGACACCGCCTCTTCCTCGAATAAGCGTGCTATCTCCTTGTCGGAGTCCTCCTCCTCCTCTTCGTAGTCCCATGGGTCCACATCACTCTCCTCCGCTTCTACCTCCAACTGATCGATGAACGCCTCCTCGTTGGCCGAGTTAGACTCGTCTAAATAGCTATCTCCTCTCTTCTTCCTGGTCTTCTTCTCATTCCTCTTCTTGTCCATACTCACCGGTGCAACACGCGCCCCCGTCCTGGCTACTACTTTGTGCTTGTTCGACGCTGCAGGTACCCCATGCTCCTCCTGCGCGGCCGGTACAAGCTTCGACATTGCAGTGTCCTCGAGTGTCGATGTCGATGGATCCTGGCACGGTCGGACACGACGTGCTGCCTCAGCAGGCGACTCACGAGCGCGGACGATGCAGCGAAGAGCCGGGGACGCAGGACGGTCAGTGGACGGCTTGGACCTGCCATTGCCATGGCGAGGGGGCATTGTGCTTGAGGTAGTTGCTCCGAATGGTCGATGGTGGGTACACAGAGTGGGGTGCCGATCTGATCAAGGACGAGTAGTGGTTTAGTGCATCGTGTCCACGCATGCATTTGTCGATTATCAAAAAAAAGTAATATCTCGCGTACTGAACATAATTTGATCACAACAAAAGTGGCACAGCGTATTCTAGACTCGTAAATATCCCGTGTGTGCCTGTCACGTGGAGTTCGACAGAGTTGGATGTGCCCACGTGATCGTGTAGTAGTTGCGCGCGTCATTGCCCCATCAACACGTGACACACGCACGCGGGATGTGCGCGCCGATTCTCGTGACGACCACCCGGCTCGCACTCCCCTTATTATATACTGGATTTTGGGCGGTGCCGAAGACCATTGAAGTGTCCATCTCTATAAAGACAAGTCCCGTCGATTCCCTACCCCTGCCTCCCTGGCTTCTTTGAGAAGGTAGACCGTACACGATGGTCTTGTATAATAGTACTAGTACTACTGGACCACGGCCTGTACTCTTACTCTTCTCCCACACTAATAATCACTATCTCCTTCCTCCTGCCGCCGCCACACTCACCCTGCAAGCCATGGATCCACTGAGAAGGGGGAGAGGCCGGTCGATGATCCTCGCGGAGAAAAGGGAGAGAAATCGTCCTGAGGCACTTCTTGCTCTACCAGCCGCTCAAGCCCACCCTCTCATCGAGGCCCAATCTCCCCCGACAATGGCGCTGAATGTTCTAGCAGGCGAGGGCTCCTCCCGGTATGGTCTCCTTATTCTACTTCTTCTCCATCTCCCTCTCCATCATGATCTTAATCAGCTTTTTTTTCTTCTTCTGGCTCTTCCTCTTCTACGTATTACAGGTCGGCCGTGGAGCCCGAATCCACCACGACGGAGGCGTTGCAGGACCTGTTCGGCCCCGTTCCATGTCTCAACGAGGTAGCAAATCTCCACGCTGTTATTTCTCCGAGTTATGATGTGGATTTCTTAGATGTTGTCCGCCCCGCATTGGTTTTTCTTCTTCTTTTGCGAGTTGTATTAGTTTTCATGAATATGACTGGATCTCTTGGTATTTCCTTAATACCGCTGTTCATAGATTCACTATGGATTTTTTGTGATTAGGATTAGTTTATCGTGGTCATGAATAGATCTCCAGGTCCATTTTTTAACACTGCGGCCAATAGATTCAACGAGGATTTTTTATCTGTATTAGTATTCACCTGGGACCTGGAGTGTAATTGTAGAATTCCTATTTCAATTAACATGAACGATGTAGTGATCAAAGGCCGAGTACCATGAGAAGGTGGCCGCGATCAGTTCTAAGATTGCCAACTAACATGAGCTTGCACGCTTCCTCACCCAAGCTAATGAGAGCCTACGCAAGCAATTATCTGTGCAGAAGGAGATCTCGCTAGATTTTGCACGTGACGTCGTTGGGCTGCAGAAAGTGCTCGACCGTAACTTGATCAGGCAAGAACAGGCCATCAAGATAATCAACGAGCTCACGGAGGAGAAGAAGAATCTCGTGGAAAGGTGCATTCTCCTTCAGGATGAAGTCAGCGAGGCACTCAAAGGACGTGTCGAGGAAACCAAGGCTACCATCCGAGCCTACCATGACAGGAACCGTTGCCTGGATGCAGTCAAGGAGATGAAGGCGGACATGAGCAGAGGGATCACCGTACTCGAGGGTTTTTGGAAAGAGAACGAGGAGCTAAGGGCATGTCTGGAGGTGTATCGGAGCAATGCCCAAGTCTGATTCCCATTAGCGGGGACACGAATACCAGTTCGTCCTCCTCTCCTTTTGTAATGTTTAGGGTTCAGGGAGCAATGCTCATGTCTGCTTCCCATTATAGTGTGCAATAAGAATCCTAGGGCAACTCCTTATCTATCTGGACATGTGTTGGTGTTCATGTTCATGAATGGACACCATGTTCTCTTTCCATTATGTATCTAGACATGGGTTTCTGCATTATGAGTTTGCCACTCTCCCACTACTATTTGGTGATATTGGGAAAAACCCACAGCACACTAAACTGCTGATAAATCTTATTTGTCTTCGAAATTGAAATTATGATAGTGCCACTAGTCGATTCATAAAATGTTGATTCGTCCTAGATTGCTTCTTCCTTGAAATTATGACAGTGCCACTAGTCGATTCAGTTAATTATTGGAACTAACCAGCTTGTCCTGGTGAACTGAACAAACCATACTATGTATTTTTGTTGCAGGGAAAGAGGCGAAAGATCGACCAGGACCTGGCGACCTGGCTAAATGACAAGATAGCAATCCAAAGGGAAGCGAATTCGAAGCGGCCTTTGACCAAGCTGCGTCTTTGAAGTCGCGGTCCTTTTCGACAAGTGCGGAAAGAAGGAGTTAAACGCCGACTAAGCGGCTACTGATTAAGGCGGCGCCTCGCTAGGAAGCGAGCGGAGATCATGAAAGGGATCTTGAAGGAAAATCGTATGGCTACGGACAAAATTCTCCAATCTGTGACGGAGCGCTGGAACCTACAGCTAAAGCACGACATAGTACTGAAGAAGTTGGTCAATCTTAGGGAGGAAAACAGGCAGCTCTAGGCCAGACTCGCTTGAACACAACATATGTCTATTTAGTACTGAACTACCTGGTTTATCCTCTGAAGTGGTGATTTTGTAAGCGTGAACTTAACTCTATGCACGATATGTGTGTTTGTCTGAAATTAGTTTGCTCGAGGATTGGGTTTGGCTTAGTTCGGAAAGCGCAACTGCAAGTCTTACAATTAACTAGTTTCAGGCATTGGTACAACATAAATTATTCATCTCGAATTTCCTTTATCCTCTATAGTCTGTCCTTGTTCACCCTCGCGCCTTCTTGATTCCTTCAACAGATCCGCAATGCAGTACTCTAGCTTCTTCTTGTCTTCCCTGAGCTGATCCCTCTCCTTTTCTGCATTATGAATCAGCAACCTGTGACTATCCTGAAGCTTCTTTGCAGTTCCAACAACCAAGCTCCCATCAATTCCGTCAGTTAGCCCTGACTGCAAATTCTCGATTTCTTGTTCCAGCTCCTTATTTCGTACCGATAGCTTGTAATTTTTTTCAGCTGCATCACTTACATCAGTAAATCTCCCTGACCTTTCCAACTCATACATCTTCCATAACTATGCCAAACATTTCTTAAGTGCATCTGGCCACTCAAGATCCACTCACTCTACTGCTTTACACACCGGGCCAACCTAAAAACACACACACTATAGTGTTATGAACATTCACGATACACTTTACTTCATGTCACAGTTGCACATAATGTAAACAAACCTGATTTGTACAGCCCAAAAACCTTCTCCTAGTGTTACTGCCTTCGAATGCAACATATCTCCTTGGTTTTATACCATGGTCACATGGCACTTCTCCATCGAGATCTAGGCCCTCCCATTCGGAGTCGTAGATCATCCTTGGTACCTATAGGTAAACACAAAGCTGAAATCGAACACGATTGCATGCACATATGGAGCTCAGATCGAGAGATTTACCATTGCCTAACCCTAGCCCAAGAAAACAGAGGAACTCACATCATGGAAGGAATACTCGATGTCGGAGAGAAGGCTGTCGCTGCTCGACTAGTCGTCCTCGCCATTCAAGGACAGCATGGTGAATGCGTCGTCGCAGGCGACGGCGACAGCGTCGGCGTTGACGAGAGCGAGAGAGAGAGAGAGAGAGAGAGAGAGAGAGAGAGAGAGAGAGAGAGAAGCCCTTCTAACGCTGCAACGATGACTAAATTGGCATGTTACAATAGTTTAATGGATACCATGCCCTTTCCCTGGATTACTGTCTCCTGCCTGATATGGATTCTCTTCACACATTCTCATTTCAAATATTAAACCTGCACTCCCTCCATCCCAATTTCATTGCCTAACGAAAACATACCAGTATATTACATCATCCAAAGAAACAAAATCATGTCAACTATAAGGTACTTATGCATCACTTCTTCAGTCATGGTTTCACAAAACATTACATTATAATCTCCCAACAAACATAACCACAACATGGTTTCACAAAACATCACATTACAATCTCTCAACAAATGTAATCACAGAAACAAGTATATTACATCAACTCAAGAAACAAAATCATGTCGACTACAAGGTACTTACACATCACTTGTCTTGTCATGGTTTCGCAAAACATTACATTATAGTCTCTCAACAAACAAAATAACAGAAACAAGTACAGTACATCATCTCAAGAAACATAATCATGTCAACTACAATGTATTTATGCATCACTAGTCTAGTCATGGTTTCACAAAACATTACATTACAATGTCCCAACAAACATAATAACAGAAACAAGTACGGTACGTCATCTTAAGAAACATAATCATGTCAACTACAATGTACTTATGTCTTATTACAACAACGATGGTTTCAGTGAGTGACATGTCCGAAAATCTCAACAGCTTGCACAACATTATATCACAATCTCTCAACAAACATAATCACAGAAGCACGCTCTAAATGCAACAGCAGTCAATATTACAAATATAAGCAGGGGAACCCCGCGGTCCATATGACAAGCCCAGGGTAGCAGCTCTCATCAGATCTCATCAACGTCGACCACCTCATTCATTCGCCACCACGAGGTATCTACATCCACTATAACCTGTTCAACAACATCAAAAATGGTACCAAGGAAGAACACCTTCCCGGTTTGCTTCTTTCGCCGCATAATCTGCATAAGATCTTCAGTATCCAAAACATCTATGAATTGCTGCTTCTTATGATGCCACCACCGGATTTTTGCCATCTGCTTAGGGCCAATACTGATTTCCTTACCGATCATCTCTCTGATTTCATCAAGAGTTATGTTTTTGGAATCGATAGTGATCTCCACAATACATGACGAAACTGGCTTATTAACTCCCTCATCAAGTTTTGCCATGTATGAATCCACCCCTATGCTTATACTGAACTTATCTAGATCAGCATCTATTGGTCTGTATTCTTTAGGAGCAGAAGCTCTGGCAGCAAGATCTCCAGCATATGCATACATATCATCAATCATCGCTTCAACTTTCACCTTACGATTAGCTGCAGAACACTCCCAAACCATCTGAAGCTCATGGGAGTGCTCAATTTGCTGATAGGTATCATTCATGTTGCGCCACACCAATTTTGTCCTCTGTCTAGAACCCTAGGGAATTCTAGCGGCAAGCATATCTACCAGCTGTGAAATAGACACAACCTCTTTGCAATTCACAAGCAGATGCACATCTTGCCCGAACACAACCCTCTCGCAACCAAAATCAAGCTTTGCAGTGTACTGCCGAACATGAACTGTGAACTCATATAGGTCCCTTGTATCAAAGCTGTGCCTAATTTGATTAAAAAGGGGAACATTTCAGTTCATTCGATTGTATTATGCCGTAACTAGTCTACTCACAAGATAAGGCACAGATAAGAAAAAATCACATCTCGCTCTTCTCCTGGGTTTTTTCTTCGAGATCTGAGTGCTGCATCCGCCCACTAGAGCCGAACAATCCGCCGCTGGCCTTGCTTTTCTCTTCAACCCGCTGCTCGTAGGTACATTGGGAGCAGAATCCTTGCTGGCCTCCTCGCTAACCGGGGCTGAAGACCTCGCCGCTGCTACGCGTTGAGCCCCAGACTTGGGCCCCGACGGACCCTTTTCAGTCGGCGACGTAGCTACAACCTTCGCCTTGCAAGACATGCTTTGGGCATTGCCAGATTCGATGTCGGGGAGGAGAAATAGGGTCCTCCGCCGCCGGCAGATTTAGGGTCGGGGAAGGGAAGAAAAGGGACCGCCGCTGCTGCCACAGCAAGATTCAGTGTCGAGAGTTAGGAAATTACAGTAATGGATTTGCCCCTACGACACGTGCAGGGTGGCTAAGAAGAGTGACCGGTGAAGGAGGGGAACAACAGGAACTAGTGTAACGGAATATCCTGACTTAACGGGCGCGATTTGAAAATATTGGGTTTGGCCATCATTCACTCGAAAGACCCCTCTCAGCAATTGGCGCCCCAACTTTTCGAATCGCGGTGATAAAAATCAACTTGGGTACCGCGTTGCCTGGCCACCCCAACTTTCGGGCCGCAAAATGATATTCTCACGGTGAAGGGCATGATCGGCCCGAGTCTCATGGGCAACTATGCCGATGAGGTTTAAGAAGACCTTTGAAGCATGCCTCAGTCCCCTACCTGGCGCACCAAATGTTGGAGATTGAATTCCCATGAAGGGCTAGGGGTACCAACAAGCCCTAGATTCATGAGGGGACTGAACACGCGCTTAGATCTTTGACACGGTGATGACGGCGATGGAGTTCGCACACGACAAAGAGATGACATAGGTTTTTTACCTAGTTTTGGGACTCTCGTGAGGAGGTAAATCCCCTACTCCCTTTGTTGTGTTGCTTACGGTGCTTTGTGAGGGTATAATGGAGAGTGAAATCCTAAGGTTTTTAGATCACAAGGAATGACCCCATCTAAGGTTGGGGAGGCTCCCATTTATAGTGGCACTAGACCTCTTACCCCAATTCATTGGGCAGGAAGGGCTACGACAATGCCTCCTAGGGAGAGCTGTTCTATAGGGCTCATTTACATGGACTATGTCTAGGATCTTCGGGGGCCGCTGTTCCATCATAAATTTGTGGTTGTCGCTAACGTCTTCCCTGCAGCGTGGCGCCATCCACTTCCTCCTTGCACTAAAGTGGCAAAGAGGGAGAGGGGCTGACGTTGGTTCCAACATCCCTTCTTTATCACCGAAGGGACTAGACATCCCTTCTTCTTTACCGAGGCGGACCATGCAGTCTGCACATCCATGGACTGCCCGTTAGGCTTGTCGTCTTTCTCGTGGCGACAGAATTACGAGGGTATCCCTTGGGCATGTGAGGAGGGAATCTAAGGCTCTCGCGAAGGGAGGCCACTCTCTTCAGGAGGCTTCCTTCTGGAGCAACTAGGCGCAGTTCCCCGCGGAATGAGCCTCCTGGAGGGCTGCTCATCCTAGCTAAGGTACCTGACCAGTCATGTTGAGGGGGTGCAGTCTCGTTAGGCCGCCATTGTCTCTGCAGTAGGCCTAGCAACCAATGGGTCTGGGTACCCTTGCTACCAGTGACCCGACACTACCCATGTTTTATTTGTCACTATAATTATTTATCACTTTGTCACTCGATGTCACCTCAGAAGTCTTAACTAGCATAAGTATGGGCGGGGCTTGCCCGTAACGTACTGCTTGTACCACCTAGAGAGCCACCTTCGCCTGATCAATATAAGCACTTTTCATGAAGCAAGAAGCAACAAAAAATAGACGCAACTGCCACCACCCATTTGAGAATAGAGGAAGAAGAGAAGGAGAAGAAGAATTCCATCGATCCTCTCCAAGATCTCTAGCCATCCAGTCCTCCATAATCCCCCTTGCACTAGATTTAGAGAGAGATTCACACTTGTAAGATTAGGGTTTGAGACTCTATTCATACTTTTTATTGTATTGGATTGATCTTCCCTTTATTGTGGCTTACTAAGCTAATATCAAGATGAAATCTATTTGCATCAGGAGTAAATAGTAGCGCTAGATTGTTTCTTCTCAAACTGCTATCCACGTCGTCCTGATTCTTTTCAGCTATGGGATGGACGCCGAAAAGAACACACAACGACGTCGCAACGGAGCCCTGTTATCCCCCCAAGTGGGACCCGTTGTGGGCCAGGGCGAAAGATTCCCTACCGTAGACGGGTGTCGCGTGTGAAGTCCTACAACATCGTCGAACGGTAGACCACGCGCGCCCCATGGGCCCATCGTCAGCGTACGTGGGTAGACTCTCACCCCGTGAAAGGGGTTTGAACCGCCACACACCTCCGCACCCGTTGGGTGGTGGGGCCCGTCAACATCAGACATGGCATTGTGGTGTTCCTTCTCGCGGTAATAAGCCTGCCCCGAGCATACATGTTAGCATAGACCCTAGACAACTTTGGTTTCTCACGGAGGCGGGGCACGTCCGTAGCGGATGTGGCGTCATAGACTATAGCTAAGCGCGGTTTATCGCAACGGGGGGTAGCGTACGTCTGACGTGGCATTGTAGGATCTAGACGGTTGTGGTTCCTCTCGGTCTACATGCCTGCGCAAAGACGACATGGCCCCATAGGCTGTAGGCATGCCTATTAGGCCCTCATATAACCGATGAGGCGGTTTCAACCTTAGCCACACGCGGGTTCTCGTGGCAAAGCGGGTACCTCGCTGCATAGATCCTTGACACGGCGGCAGGTGAGCTGCCTTTCATGCTTGGCTCTTAGTTGCTTCCAAGTGGGCTCGTGCTAATGTTCTAGGCAATAGCAGTTATAGGTTACACGTTTGCTCGCAAGCTTAGAGTTCACTGCCATTTCCGTACGCCGATACTGCCAATATCGGTTTGTCATGGGGAGGGGTCCCGCGATAGAGAGATGTGTTTTGTGGATTTTTGCATCACCAGATCACATGCGGTGCTTACAATAGCCATTGTCTGGTCTCAGTTATCCTCATCCTCTCTCTTTCTTCATCTCTCACTACACACACTCTCTATGCGTCTTTTTCCTAGCGAGTTCAGACGGATGTCCTGTTCGCCGGACGTCTAGCTCCACTTTGTTGGTACTTTACGCTATCATCTATTGACGTCATCTATGTATCTTCTCTTTCCCTTGCTCACTAACGTCCTATTTCCTCTGATCTAGCAGGTTTCTTTCTCTACCGTTTACGCTTCGTTCTACTCCTTCTTGGCTACTTCTGCCAGGTACTGTTTTCTGTCGTTCTTCATTGCCTATTCATGCCTTTTTGTCTCTTTCTTGATGCATTTTCGGTGCTATTATTTGCATCTACTAACTATGTTTCTTTATCTTTCCAATGTTTCTTTCTCCACCGAGGTCCGTCATGGTGCATGGTTATCCTGTCTTGGTTGTCCACACAATTTTTTTTTTGAGCATCATGTGTGTTCCATGCTGCAACCTCTATGTTTCGTCGTGTTTTTTCTTCTGGCAGGTTTGCTAGGCACGTGTCAGGAAACGCATTATCGTGTTCTTTTCCTATCGGCGACTGCTCACCTCACTTCCTGATACAGGTAAGTATCCGTCCTACGTAGATATGTGCTTTAGATAAACTGAGTTTGTGTCATCTTTTTAACGTCGGCTCTATATTTTCTTCCAATCTATGGGGGAATTATTCGTAGAGCTTTACATAGTTTCACCGTGCACGTCTCATGCTGGTCGGACAACTGAATATACAAGCTTTCTTCTAGATATTTGCAGGATGTCCATTGTACATGGGCTCTACGGTATGCATCACAGTGTTCCTGTTTTTGAAACTATTGTTCTCACAACGTTATTTGCGGGTACATGTCCAGCATCATCATCTTCCTTGAAAATGGGTAGACCGAGTCTTCCGCTTTGTCTTTTTTGTGTGTATTATTACGTACATGTTTTTCATTGTAGATGCCTACATCAAGCTTTCTATTAGAGTTGGAGGTGGGCGAGACTCAGCTGTGGTCGTAAGGGCATCTTGCTTATACGACTGTCGGAGCCGAGTATATGACAGACCGATCGTTCGCGTGGAAATCATCTTCGTTGACTCAAAGGTAGATCGTTTAGATGTCCTTAGCTAGAATTGTTTTTAGTTTTCTTATCTTGCTTCTGACGGCATACTTGCTTACCTGATTTTTAGGGCGCCGGTATTTATGCGAAAATCGAAAAAGCACACGTCCGCGAGCTTAGGGCAAGTCTAGAGGAAGGCTATGTGTATGCGTTGCGGCGGTTTATAGTCTCCAGCACTCGGGTTGCCTATCATGCTATCAAAGGCGGGCTAATGATTTGTGTCACTCGAGACGCTGTCATCGACGAGGTAGTCAAGTATCATGAAGTTATCCCAAAACTCATATGTGATATCATTGCATGCATTGACCTAGATGCTTTCGTTGGAGACATCTCACGCTTCATTGGTACGTTATATTTTTTGGTTGCTTTCGTATGACTATATATTTTGATTCTTGCAGACATCGTCAGTATCGTCGGTGGTGTTTCTGATCTCCAAGCTCTTCGTGCAGGCCGACACCATATGGATTTCATGATCAAAAAGCGGAGTGTCCTCCTTAAAGATGACACATACGTGTGAATAGTGTTTTTCCTCTTTAGACTACCTTTGTTTATCTAACGTGTTTACCTAAATATTTTGTAGCGGCAACGAAGTGACTGTAAATCTTTGGGGGGACTGAGCAACCGAGTTCCCTACAAACGAGGTGTTACTCACATGTCATGCTAGGCCAGTAAGCGCCATTTTTGTTGGCATGGTCGTCACGTCTAAGGGTGGAGGCACTCTCAGCAGGATTGTCGTATGTAGGTGGTACTTCAACCCGGACGACCATTGCACCTTCTCTATGTTGTCAAGGTACATTCTCTTTGACATAGCTTTTCAAGACTAGGAACATGGTCACTGTTCGATTTTGACTTCTTTCTTCGATACGCAGTTATGTGCATTCTTTAGAAAAGAAGTCACAGATCATGGGATGTCCCAAGCATGTATTGCAGATACCTTCGCACTCAATAGATCGCATGACATTAGTGTAGCTTCACGATATTGATTCATACACTCCCTCGGTCAGTGCTCACTTTCTTACTTTTTGCATGTGCTTTTGTTCTTAGAATGGTGAATCGATGTTTTTCCCTATTATAATAATCTATACAAGTGCATCATTACTATCATGAGTCTGCTCGATAAGGGGGGGTGGTTGGTCGCTTGGTGCATGGAGTGCCGCTATGTCTGCTATAGTCGTAGTGTTCTTACACCAACAAATGTCGGAGGTGCCGCAATGAATGTCCTAAATTCAGCTACAATCTTCATGATATATGCACGGATAGTTCGGATGAAGAAGAATTCTTTCTCAAGGGGCATGTCGTTGAGGCAGCTGTTGGAAAATCGGTCTACCTACTACTTAAACACAATCGTGATTTGGGATTGACGGGTGAAGTGCTCGCTATCCTGTATAAGAAGTATACGTGGAACACGAAGATCGTAAGGAGACACTTCCACGATGGGAAGAATTTCTTACGAGTCGACGGTATTGATGTTTCCTTGAATGACTATAAGTATATATACATATGTTATTCATGTTGCAAACTTACTTTAGCCATGATAATCTTACATTCATATCTTCTATTTCGTAGAGTCACGGTGAAAGAGCAAAACAAAAAGGGCGGGCGATCGTACAACAGTTGAGAGAATCACGATGTGGCTACGAGTGTTGTGCACTACTTTCGCTAAAAAGAGAAAGCACCAGAGTTTCTTTTGTGCGATGAGACTTTGTGTAACATATGTATGTTAAAACCGATTCTATGTGATAGTTCTCATCGTTCCTGACTGCTTCTATGTACATGGTGTTTACTATTGATACCCTCAACATGGCCTTGCTATGTTGTTGGACGATTTGCACGACCAATATTGCGACTCGTTTGTTCCATGTTTTATCTTACACGTAGATGTACATGGTGTTCACCCTTTCTTACATGATAGAGTTTATCGAACGTATTTTGTTCATCTGGCGTGTGTGATATCAATAATCTCATTAGGCGAAGACTGCTCTCACGATGGGACATAAGTGTAGGTTCATCGCTTTGTCTGTACCATGTAGGTATAGCCAACGCACTATAGCTTTGGATGCACGTAAACCTTCGGTGTCTCCAGCATTAGGCGGGACGCACTCCGACAAGTTCACGACAGCATCATCTTCTTGGGAACCTAGAAGTCATCGAAAAGAAGCGTTCATGTCGAACTTATCTGATTCCATCTTTGCTATTACACGTAGATGTTCTTACATGCAGATGTACTATGACTATATCATGAGGTGTTCTGCCTACCGTTCGTGTCCCGGGAGGCGCAGATAAAAGTCTAGTTATGATTATATCATTATGCTATTCTCCTCTCATGTGTGAGTAAACCCCCATAGGCATGGGAGATGTAGGGAATTGGTGAGATATGATGTGCTTATTTTTTCTCCATCTATTTGTGGTTATCCATTGTGATTATTCTGTTTAAGAATGCTTATCTTTGTTTGACTAATGCTTGTTGTCTAATTTAAGGTCCAGACAACATGATCCTAAGATCACATAGACATAAACTTGTTTGCAAGTGAATCGGTGACCCCCGAGTGACACAGCCGATTTCAAAGTGGAGCTAGTATAACTCGAGGAGAACAAGAAACCATTGAGTTTAAATCCTTGATATGGTCTCATGACCTTAATTTCCGCACTCACCATGGCTATGGTAATATGCAAATGGATCATTGAAGCCAAGTGAATCTACAAAAAGGAGTCTTGACTATTATATGGGTTGCTTGCCTATTTGCACACTAGTAAGAAGTATTATAATCACTTGTCCCATTTATTCCACCTGGCACATTCACTATTACCATAAATCGATCTCTCTGTGCCTAATATTCATCTGCAAGAAACTCAAAGCAATCTTAGTATTGTTTAATTTTATGCTCTTTACTTTATATACTGTTGAATACTCAATTCTCAACTATTCGTACTCACCTTATTTTCATCTCAATTCTTGCAGTCAATTCACTCAAGACAAGTGACACCTTGAGTGTGACATAAATGTCGCTGATATACACTTCCATATGCTCCTAGATGGGATCGATATAAAAACTTGAACTAATACTTCCACGAAAACATGCTCTGATGAACCTATGCTCTTGCAGGTCACCAGTCAAGAAGGAATGACCCGCCCTTGAATAGATTGACAATGGGCAATACCCAGGGCCTAGCAAGAGAGCCAGGACATCTGTCCGCAGGAGCAGAAGAAGACTCTTAACTGAACAAGGCGGAAGATGACTACAACTTGGGAATTGTAACACCCCGGCCACCCAGGGCCCGGTGGCTGTCACCCCTGGCCGCTCTCTAGTATCTCTAGACTGGACCCACAGACCAACATTTGTCTTTTCTATACATTTTATCCTCACTCGTGCGCTCACGGAAACAACTCCCGGTCGGTCAGCCATCCTCAGATTGCTCCAGTCCAAGCATGCTTAACCTTAGAGTTCTTTTCAGATGAGCTTCCGTAAAAAAATTGCAACTTGTTGGTGTGGGTATCCTATCAATTCTATTAAGGCATGCACCAGGATCTCACATATACCCACCCTTAGAAGATCGACGTCCTCGTCAATTAACCCCGATCTAGGAACATTCCCTCTTGGCACACGTCTGGGTGTCTAGTGCCGGCACATGTGTCATGCCGTGTCCACTCTAGGCCACATGCTCCATGCTCTACATGTCCGCCCCACTAACTCGTACACACCCATGTAATCGCATGGAACCTGGCTTAGTACCAATTGTAACACCCCAACCACCTCGGGCCCAGCGACTGTCACCCCTCACATCTCTCTAGGATCTCTAGACTAGTCCCACAGATCAACACTAGTCTTTTCTGTGCACTTTGTCCTCACTCGTGTGCACACGGGAACAACTTCTAGGTCAGTCACCCATCCTCAAATTTCTTCAGGCCAAGCATGCTTAACCTTAGAGTTCTTTGAAGATGATATTCTAGAAAAGAAGTTGCAACTTTCTGGTATGGGTATCCTATCAATCCTATTGATCCATGCACTAAGATCTCACAAGAATCTAGACCATTCTATGGCATGATTGAGAAGAAGGATGGAGAAGTCAGGATCTGCATTGACCACGCCATCGGTAGTGGTTCTTAAATAAGCGATTCATCCGACCGAACTCATCATCGATCCGGAGAAAATCCTAGAAACCCTAGGGAGCAACACCAATGCATCACCACTCAGTTGAGAATAAAAATATAAACTTTGTACTTTAGTTCATTGAAAAGAAAATCAATAAACTAGTACAAATAAATGTTTTGGGTTTGTTATATTTGACCTCAAGCGACACAAGTTGTCGCTCGGGGGCTCGCCTGACGGGAGTGACGATCTCACCCCCGCTTAGGAGCTCGAACCCATCCCTTTTGACTTGTGTTGGCTCCCAACCTGAGTAAGATCCGTGTACCTCCATCGTCTAGATTTTCATCTTCCTGTTTACGTCTGGTCCCCACACCAAAACAACACCGCACTAGGGGATAGCCACGGAACATTGAAAGATGATGATCAGATAATTCTCTCGAATACAAAAAGGTTAGGTGATAGTTGTACAAGACAAAATCAGACATAAAACATCAACCAATGTCAAACCATTTAAGTATGGGAGGCATCTGGAAAGGCTACAAAACAAGCCGGCTTGTTTAGCCAAAGTTTGAGCAGGGCCCTAGATTTCGAGATTCCATTCATTGAGGACTTCATCTGTGTGACCTGTGGTAATCCCCTAAGTAACACAATCAATGTCAAGGCTTCGATAATGGGCCTTCCTATAGAATAGGGCATTGTTTGCTATGACCCTCACGCACTCATTCAGTCGGGCCCAAAGAGAGTTAGGGATAATTGCAAGAAGCTCTAAGGTGGAGCTCCCGACTAGAAACTCGGGCATCACCTACTCCAGCATTACTGATGTTCATGTCTGCAAGTTTTGAAGTTCCTCTCCAAATTTCATGAGTTCCCCAATAATACCTGTGGATATTCCAAAAATAAATCAACAGTTGGAGACGCTAAAGATGGATACGCCAGAGGAATCCGATGGAAAACAAGGCTTACTTGCTAAAGTTTCTTTATAGTTCTCCTTAGAAATGTAGGCAAGTCTCAAGGTATCTTTCATTCTTTAAAATTTGGCAGTTAAGTTTTGGATCTCAAGGCCCGGTTTGGGACTGCTCGACCCGACCCACCTTCGAAAGGTTGTGGGTGTAACACCCTTGAATCGGCCATATGAAGATTTTAGCGATTCCCTCTAAACCTGCATAGAAATGATTTAATGATGCCCAGCAAGCACTTGCATGCAGGTGGATAACGAAGTAATACCATTACACAATTGTTCATGATGGAACCCACAAGAACATATATATATATATATACAACAACGACTCAACGAGTCGAGAATACAGATATACATTACAGATTCAAATCACATTGAAAACGTTACAATATCCGAGTACGACAAGATGCAAATGGGACTAAGAGTCCTGAAAAATAGCCAATGGCATCCATAACCCTGCCTAGGCCAAGCCAGAAGGGTAATTTTTCTAACACCGTCGACCTCATACCTATCAAAGCAAAAGGGGTGCCGACAAAGGGCAAAGGAAAAAGGAAGCAGTCAATACTGAGACTAGTACATGGCGAGTCTTAGAATTTAGCGACTCTCGCCTACATGTGTATGGTGGACTGAAGCAACAACAAAGCATGCACTAAACAACCTATAGAGACTCGATAAAACTGTCGGCTATTAGAGAGGGGTAAGAGAGGTCTATTCGGATCCAACCTAATACTGACACCAAACATAACCCATCCTAGAGTTTCCCCCTTGAGACCAAATAAGGAAGTCCTTCCGAGGAACTCACACAACTGGTAGTTTTATTAATCATTCCATTTTAGTGGTAATACTTACTAGTCATTAATTGTTGGAACTTTTAGTTAACCATTCTGTTGAAGTGGAGTTGATTACTAGTCATTCCAAAGTCAAAAATTATAGCACTACTTTAGTTTTAGTTGTCTATGGTCGAGACACTATGCTCCTAGTAGTACATGGCTTTTCAAAAAGATTTACCCTGCAGGGGTGCACAAATAGCAACACACGCATGATTGATACGTCATAAACGTATCTATAATTTTTGATGTTCCATGCTTGTTTTATATCTACTTTCTTATGTTTTGTTCACGTTTTGAGGTATTTTTATACATTTTCTGGGACTAACCTATTAACAAGATGCCACAGTGCCAGTTGCCTATTTTCTGCTGTTTTTGGTTTCAGAAAAGCTCGTAAAGAAATATTCTCGGAATTAGACGGGACAAAAGCCAAAGTTCCTAGTTTACCAGAAGACTCATGGAGCCAGAAGACAAGACGGAGAGGGGCCACGAGGGGCCCACACCACCTGGTGGCACGGGCCAGGCCAGGCCATACCAGGGGGTGGTGTGGCCGCCTTGGGTGCCCACCGACCTTGCCTCTTCACCTATAAAAGCCTCCCGGGATGAAAACCCCAAAAGACCAGATCAGAATTCCACGAAAAGTTCTACAGCGCCGCCGCCACCGAAGAGGAGATTTGGGGGATAGAAGTCTTTATTCCGGCACCCTGCCAGGACAGGGAAGTGCCCCCGGAGCCATTTCCATCGACTCCACCACCATCTCCATCGTTGTTGCTGACTCCCATGATAAGGAGGGAGTAGTTATCTCTCGAGGCTAAGGGCTCTACCGTTAGCTATGTGTTCATCTCTCTCTATGCGTGATCTTATGAGATCATGAGCTTTGTAATCTATAAACCTATTCTGCTACTCAAGTACTTTAATTAATCTCTTCTTATCCCCACGTGTGTGAAGTTGACAGTGTGCACACCGTGTGGCACTTTGTCTAAGGTTACATAAATACTTATCATGAGTATAATTTGAGTTGGATGTCTCTATGAGATTGTGGTGTTTGTTGGAACCATCTAGCGCTCAAGGTGACAATGAGGGGTTATCTAGATGGGGAATGCGAACTTTAAGGTGTGCTGTTATAGCCCTACATCGTCCAACCGAATTGTAGTTTAGGGTAGCATAATGAAGAGAAGATATTTATATGAGAGTGTCCACTAGTGAAAGTATGATCCCTAGGCCTTGTTTCTAAGCATTGAAACACCGTTTACAATCAGTCCTATTACATGTTTGCTTGCTGCCACTTTTAATTCAGATTGCAATTACCACTTATAATCATCCATATTACTTGTATTTCACTATCTCTTCGCTGAACTAGTGCACCTTTACACCTGACAAGTGTATTGGGTGTGTTGGGGACACAAGAGACTTCTTGTATCTTGATTGCAGGGTTGCTTGAGAGGGAAACTTGCTGCTGTTCTACAAACATCTACACTTGGAGGCCCAACACTGACTACAAGAATAGAAGCGTGCGTAGACATCAAGCTATTTTCTGGTGCCATCGTTGGGGAGGTAAGGTAAAAGGTACTCACATCCTCTATCTACTAAGCTATCTTCTAGTACTGTTGCTGGTGTGTGAGTGCTCGAAGTTATTTCCTTTAGATTCTGCAATTATATCTTTTTTTGTTCTTATTTTCACTAGTTAGGCTTAATGGAAAACAACAACAAAATTAGAGAGCTTTATCGTATTTATCTTGAGTTAGGACATGAAGTGTCTGAAGAGAAAATTAAAAAACCTATGGAACTTTATTTGCATGCTAATAGCAATGTTATTAGTATGAATTCTTTGAACACCATTATTGCTAATGCTATGGAAAAGTTTAAGCTTGGGGAAGCTGGTTTTGATGAGCATGATATTTTTAGTCCCCTAAGCACAGAGGAGAAAATTTACTTTGATGATACTATACCTCCAATATATGATGATTACAATGATGAATATGATATTTTCAGTCCATTTACTATTGAGGAGAAAATTAATTATGATTACAATATGCCTCCTATATTTGATGATTATGGTGATGAGAATAATAATGATAGCTATTTTGTTGAATTTGCTCCCACTACAATTAATAAGAATTACTATGTTTATGTGGGGAGTATTAATTCTTTTATGCATGTGGCTCATGATAAGAATGTTTTATGTGATAGTTATATTTTTAATTTTATTCATGATGTTACTTAATAAGTTATTATGAGAGAGGGAAACATGGTTTTATGTATCTCAACAATATTAAGTTTCCCCTCTTTATGTTGAAAATTTTGAAGTTGCACTTGTTTTGCTTTCCTATGCTTGTTGCTTTGTGCTTTGATGACTTGTTTCTTTACAAGATTATTTTTCATAGGAAGTGGGTTAGACTTAAATTTGTTCCATATTTGCTTCCTGATGCTCTCTTTTACTTCAATTCATATTTCTTATGTGAGCATCATCAAAATTACCATGCCTATCTTAATGGCTATAAAGAAAGAGCTTTTGGGAGACAACCCACATATTTTTACTTTCAGTTTATTTTTGTTTTGTTGAGTCTTGGAAGTTATTGCCTCTGTAATAACCTGTCCTTATCCTTTTTGTTTGGTTTTTGTGCCAAGAATAACCTCTAATGAGAGAGAAGTAAGATTTGGGAAAGTTGCTGTCCCGAACCAGATTTTTGTGCTTCACTGTACAAATTCGTGAAAAATCTCTATACATCGGATTGAGCTGTAGTTTTTTTTCTTCTACCCCAGGATGTTATCTAAATTTCGTTAGTATATCACTTTTCGATTTGAGCAACAGAAGGTCTTCGGAAAAATCGGTTTTCACCTGTTGGTCTGTTTTGACAGATTTCTGCCATTATTTGCATTTGCCTCTTAATCGGTTTCTTTTTGAGTTCTCTTGATCACTTGAGCTTTTAGAAGGAATTGCTACAGTATCTTGTGTTTTAATGGAATATTTACTTGTGTCGAAACTAAACCCAAAGACTTATTATCTTGAATACACTAATGTTGCTAATGAAGATTGTGTGAAGTTTTGTATGAAGGAAATTTCAAGTGTAGGGAAGAACAATGTGATGAGATGAAGTATGGGAAAAAGCTCAAGCTTGGGGATGCCACCCGTGTCACCCCAAGAAATATTCAAGAAGTACAAGCATGAAAGCTTGGGGATTCCCAAGGCATCCCCTTCTTCATCAATAAAAATCTCAGGTTTTCTTCCAAACACTTCATTTTTATTGTTTCATGCACAATTGTGTTGTTCTTGGAGCGTATTCATTTTTGTTTTTAGTTTTATTTTTCTTAAATAAATTGGTTGGACCCCCGCATTCATACATAGTTTCAAATAAGTTATTTGGATTGGAAAAGAGTAGGAAAGTTCATGCTTATAAGTGGTATAAAAAGGAGTCTTGTTTTGACTGTGGCCTAGACTTTATCATGTCATGTTTGATATTGCTATGACTTTATGATTAGTGATTATTGCTATAGCATGAATTGTTACAAACAATTGAGATTGCTTAATGTGCCTTGAAAGAATCATGCGTTGTTTTAGCATATTAAATCATAATATTGTGGTATTCTCCTTTGATGCTTTATTTGGGTTGACTTGGCGCATGCTCACACCATGTTAAGACTATACCAAGTCACCATAGCCTCTATGATAATTTAGTTTTCGACTTGTAATATCACTTTATGCTTTAATTAATAATGTTTTGTCGTTTTGCATGATTATGGCCATTATTTCTCTCTTAGTTGGTCGCTCCTAGTCTTTTGCCCGAGAGTTTAATGACCAACTATATGGCGGGAATAAAAATTCCGGTCGTATAGATATCAATGACTCTGTACAATTTCTTTTCATATATACTGAGAGTTTAATGACCAACTATATAGCGGGAATAAAAATTCTGGATGTATAGTTCCGGTCGTATAGATATCTATGCCTTTGCAAATTTTCTTTCGCAGGGACAGACAGTTTAATGACCAACTATACGGCCGGAACATTTTGTTCCACCCATATAGCTGCGTCTGTATAGCTGTGCTGCCAGGAGGAAGACCTAATATTTTGACAGAACACCAACTATACGGCCGGAACGCATGTTCCACCCGTATAGTTGATGGCCGGAACGCATGTTCCACCCGTATAGTTGCGTCTGACCACAAAATCACACGGGAAGGTACTCCCAACTCCAAAACTTCAATCTTTTTTACTTTCTTCTACCTCCAACTCTGTCAAAACCTCAAGGAATCTTCATCTCTAGTCAATTTCGTTCAATTTCCTTGCACACAAGTGATCTACGGTATGTTTCTCCTCCGATCCTCCAATT
This sequence comes from Avena insularis, assembly GCA_023614405.1. Taxonomy (NCBI): domain Eukaryota; kingdom Viridiplantae; phylum Streptophyta; class Magnoliopsida; order Poales; family Poaceae; genus Avena; species Avena insularis. The sequence continues at coordinate 400,557,865 of CM042688.1, read as the reverse complement.
GCTTTTTTAAAATTCATCTTCGATCTATTGTCATTATCAATCTAGGGTGAGACCTACTATGAACTTATTGCCATGATTTTCTTACCTAGATTATTATCTTGAGGAGTTTCTTTAGGTTGTTTAGATGAGGAATATATTATACTTACTGTTGTTGGATCAAAAAAATTATTTTTGCCTTCCTTCAATGTTTTAGAAGATGAACACAAGGAGCCAAACTCGTGCTCGTGCTACCGCTAGCGCTTCTCGAGCTGTCGCTCAGGAATTCATGGGGATACGGTTCAGGGATGAGGCCCATCACGAACGCGTCAACAAGATCAAGAACCACGAAGTGAAGGCCACCAAGTGGGCTTGCCCCATTATATTAAACCAACTCGGTATTTCTGATGACTTTAATTTTCTTTGCAATAGAGCTGTCCTACAGAACTTTGTGTACAATGATATACCTACTTATCGCCGCTTAACCATTGAATTCCTAAGTTCATTGCAAATCACAGTAATCTGTGGCAATGAGAGGATACTATTTCTTTCCGTCTAGTGAACAACAACTACACCTTAACGTTAGATGAATGGTGTGCATGCTTTAATTTGCCAAACAATGAAGTTCATGCTCTACGTGCATCCTTTACTGGCTTAATTCCCCCCCGATCAATACTATAATGGAATGAGTTTCACTAGTAGAGTGAACAAGGGGAAACATATTCAACATCCTACAATTCGCTATTTGGTCTATGTTATTACTAACACTTTGCAGGCACGTAATGAGTTCACGAGACTCAACAAAGAGGACATCCTAGTCCTCGCAAAGGCTGCTTACATCAACTGCAACCTGTCACTCAACTTGGGCGCCATCCTTGTGCGCTGCTTGGAGCAGCAAGCCTCCCAAAGCCAAGGGCCAATCATAGGAGGAGGCGTCATCGCCGTGCTTGCCACTTCCCTAGACATCGATCTAGGTGAGTTGCAACCCATACTAGGTGAGACGCGTGTTGGTTTCTACACTTTGAGGACCTATGGAATGCTCACTAGGAGAGGTGGTGTTTATTACCTGCATATTGCTGGAGCTAGACGTATCTACCCCGCTACTATGCCTAATGGTCTTTTCTCTATCAAGGAAGGGCGTTTGCTATATGATGTGTAGGTTGAGCAGTACCAACCCGAGGAGGAGATTCCTGAAGAGGATGAGGACCAAGAGGAGGAGCAAGAGGTTCCTCATCAAGAGGAGCAACCACAAACCTGGTTTGCCACATACCAAGATTTCCAAGAACTTGGAGGGACTATGGAGAGGCTGCACAACCTCTCTTTGAACCTTCGAGAATCAACAAGTAACCTCTCCACTCAATTCGCGAACTGGAGTAACGACTTTTTACCGCCACCACAATGATTTCAAGGGCTTGCAAAAGCCTAAGCTTGGGGAAGTTTCCTCATGTATCTTTATTTGGCGTTTATTTGCTTTTATTTAGTTCGAGGTTACATTTTTATTTGAGTTTATAAGCACTCATGTTGGTTTCCCCAACACTTTATCTTTAGTTCTTTCTATTTGCTTTCGAAATTTTCTAGCCGAGCTTTGCCGCTAATTTTCTATTCTTTATTTCCCTCTCTTAAAAATCACAAAAAGATTTCTCCATTTTTCCTTATTTGCCCTCTTTCTTTTCTTTTCTCCTCGAGGTCTTCGTATATTTGTAGGAGAGTGGTCGACTTCGAGTTTCCATGAAACGAATAAAAAAGGAAGAGAGAAGTGGAACCAAACATGAGAGGTATGCCTTATGACTCCCCACTTTTGAAGTTTGAGAAACCTATACTAGTTAGTAGTGAATGTTAAGATATTATATTGGTGGAGTGAGTCTTTGTATCATAGTAAGATTGTCGTTTGCATGGGTATTTAATTGGGCTCATTTTGTTCCAGCTCTTGTAATTAACCAAGTCTTGCCTAAAAATTGCTAAAGAATTGTAATAAGAAAAAATATCACAATTGAAGGCTTGGGTGTTGTAGTGCTTAGTATTGAAAGCTTATTTCTAGAGACACTCGACACCACTAAAATTATTGATTGACTTGATAGATCTCTTTGATAGGATTTGTTCGATTGAATTAATATTTAGAAGTTTTTGTGAGCATGCCAAAGTTTGACTTGTTAATCATAAGAATGATACAGCTCTACGCGTGTCAAACTTCATGGGATGCCAACAACTCCGCTAGCCTACGAACGATCTTAATGGAGGAAACTCTTGGATTTTGGCTATGAGTTGATTAAACACTTGTAGCAACAATGCTATAGTGAGTAAGATTCTTGGCACTCTCGGGTAGCTGTAATCATGATGGAATCATTCCTCTGGCTATTATGAGTAATCATTATGCAAAAGGAACAAAAACCTTAGTGATGCCACGAGTGTCCATCATAGCCCGATAAACTAATAATTTTTTTGGCATGCTCTCAATTACTTAAAAACTGAAATTCTTGAAGGACAATGAATAGAAAAGTAGTGCTTGCAAAGTCTTGATTCATTGATGTGGGAGAATTGAGATACTCTAGTATATATGCTTTTCATGACAACTCTCACACTCTTAATTTACATTATTATACTTTACTGTTCAAAGGCAAGCCTATGAGTTGATTACTTGACATGGAATAAAATTTACTCATTTGGATCATCCATACTTACAATAACTTTGTTGTGCTATAAGGATGCATGAAACCCGTATGATATGCCTGACATTACTCTATCTATGCTAAAGTTTTTCAGATTTATGAAGTAGAGGAAACATGAGACTATTAATCATGAGTAAGATCACCATCTCGTTATTTCAGTTTAAATGTTGAGTTCCTTTTTGATTTTGGTTTTCTTGCTCGGGATGATCAAGTTTAAGCTTGGGGAGGTTGATGGCTCTGAAATATAGCCATCTAACGTCCACATTTAAACTGGATATTAGTCATATTCCTGATGAAATATCTCTCTAAACCCTGCCACTAATGCTAATATTTAGATGGGTATGCAATCCTTTCTTTTGTATTTTTCCTGCACAGATAATGTCGTTTAAAGGAGGGAATCACTATATTAAAGTCAAAGATACGATATTTCCTTCAACCAGAAGAAACCAGGAGCCGTCCAACAAAGGCAGATGCTGTAACGACAAACTATACGGCCGGAGCAAAAAATCTGACCGTATAGCTCCGGTCATATAGTTGGCGCCACCACCATTAGGTCAAACAGAACAACTTTTGTGAAGGGACCCCTATATAAAGAAGCCTCAGGTGACGGGAAAACATCTCTCGCTCCACCCCGAAGAAGCCAGACTCCACCAAAAAGCCACCTCAGATCTCCAAACCCTTCTCCATCTCCATAGCCATACTCCACCACTTGCAATAGTAGATCTCTTCTCTGATTGGCGACATTGTAAGACTATTGCTATCAATCTTATGATTTTCATTACAATGTTTGTGATTGTTCATCTCATCTCTATGTGTGAGTAATTCTCCTTGGGCTAAGGGCTTCGGCCTAGCCATGTAGCAATTGTGCATGTGATTTATCATATATGGGATCGTGTATTAGTTTGTATGACATGATGATTATTGTATCCTCTCTTGCCTCAATCTAAGGACTTGTCAGGTAACCAAGACCTCGAGGGTTGAGCCAGGTATAGGGAGTATGAGTGATGATTAATCTCCAGGTTGGGAACCCCAGTGATAGAAGGGGTAGTACAGCTGTATGTGAGGGATTTTCTTGGGATTAACGGTGACATCACGATGCATATCATTAGTTCTCTATCTTCTATGGATGAGACTAGTAGGTTATTGCTATAAGCAGTTGCGGAGGCAATAGCAATTATGGATGCACTGCCCACATATAATTTATCTTTCTCTAACAAGTACACGCATACTTTCTTTCTATCTTTTATTTCCATCAGATGTTTTTGCACAGCTACAGGTGAAACCGAATGCCCTAGGCCCTCTCTCTCCATCATCGACAACAACAAAAAGACGCAAGCTACTGGTCCGGTAAAAACACAAAAGGAATTCTAAAACTCCCGAAGGTCCGTTAAAATAACTTCACTATGCATTTGCTTCCCGTGGATTCGATAACCTAGGTCTACTAGGGAAAAAGATCTATACTACATTCGTAATCCGGATCGAAGGTATCATCTGCATAAAAATTTTTGGGCCCCCCTAGACCTGGGCCCTTGGCGGCCGCACAAGCCTACCATGGGCTAGAGTCAGGCCTATGTGACAACAACCAAATGCTAGAATTATTGCAAGGGTGACCTAGCAGCACAAGGAGTACTTCTTTCAACTATGTGTTTTAAGACATGTAGCCACCATAAAATTACAATTAAAACATGATAATTATGTGTAATTTTATTATCTATAACATTATCATCACCATAGATGGAGAATGAGGATTGAGTGAACCCACGTCCATTGTTCCTATAAGAGAAAACCTTTGTCTTGTCATCTTGCATTGAAGAGGATTGGGACAATATTACATTCTTGCTTTGTTACATTATATTTCCAAGCCTTAAATCAACCACCTTGTTCCTTAAACTCGTTTAGTGCATAATCAACTAAAATTTGTGACACTTTAGTTCTAGAGAATAGATAGCTTTTCCTTCTTGCTCCTGCAGATTGATACCCTACTTCCACATTGAGAGGTATTACAGTGATCTCGTGCTCTTGGGGGTTATCAGCAGTGCACCAAACATAGAAGTGATAGTTGACCAAATAATAGAAGTAAAGCCAATGGACAACATGATTTTGGCCCATTTCTATGCGGCCATGCCCAAGGTCTTGTCCCTTGGGACATGCAACCAATTACGTCCTATATGGCCATGTTACTGATGTCTTTCTTCTAGTAACCTTTCCCTCCCAACCCTGACCCCCTCCCATAACCTAGATCTCACTGCCATTAGAGAGATGTGGCTTGTCCCTCCCCCTGATGGCGCCTCTCTTGCCCTAACGGGATGTACATGGTGGCACTCCCCCACCGGTTGTGCTGGCAGTGGCCTTCAACGGCGGTGCAACCTTGTGCTGCCCAAGCGGAGGCAGAGGCTTCGGAGGCTGGGCAGCCGTGAGATCCGGATGTGTTGGCATTGGCACGCTGTGGTGAGGCTGTGGCCCGATGACCTCCTGTTGGATGACAACAAGAGACATCAGGGCTTCTCCCGCAGTAGGAGGACGCCTAGGGTAGTAGCCCTAGGTATGATGGTGGAGGTGGCTTTCTTCTTCACCGGAGGTTGTCGGCCTGAGTCTAGTTTGGTGGATCTCGGGATCCATCATCTAGTCCCGGCAACGAGACAGGGAGACCTAGGTGCCGGTGAAAACCAAGCCATTGCGGGCGATGGCGGTGTTACTACGTCGTTACCTTGATGAAGACATCGTCATGCAACTAGTGTCTACCTTAATCGTGTTGCTCCGAGGGAAACCCTAAGATCTTCGGGTTGAGCGATGGTGGTGATGCGGTGTCGCGTTCTCTCTTGGGAGCATCGTTTGTGGAGCAACGTTGGAGGGCAGAGGCAGGAGGTGGAGCGGATTCGTCTTGCATGGAGTCTTCGATGGAGATGTCAAGTCATGCCTAGCCTCCATGTGCTAAGCTTAGTGATGCCTGGTTCAGTAGGTGTTATGCACGTTGCATATGTTGACGAGACTCAGCAGCATGGTGCCGAGAGGTCTTGGTGGTGATCACATGTACTTGGATGGATGCGTGCAGGGCGGTGGCGCTGTCTGGCATCGATGGCAGGCCTCGCAAGGTTAGTGCATTGATTTCTCCAAAAGTAGCTGGCTTCCTAGAAAGCCAAGATACACCACAACTCACTCGCTTGTCGCCATCTGATTTCTGTGGCTATGTAATGCAAGGTCGTTTGTCTTGTTCGCTAGACTTTGATTCACAAGGATTTGCAGTGACATGATCATCGAGACTATGTGATCGATTTGTAGGCGCTAAAACTATGTGATCAACTGTTTATGATTTGAATTTATCAACTTATTTAGGGACATGTTTGGGGCTGTGGTAGGGAGCCTCGGGACGAGGGGAGATGCTCTTAACAAAGTCTGGAGTCAGCGGTAGACTTTGTTGTAGGGAAGGAATTGTCAGACTCGTCCACTACCCATTCATTCACAGCAGAAAGAGGTAGGGCATTGCATTGACTGTAGTAGTATGACTTTGCCACTGATGACTGCAAGTGCACAGATCGTTTGTAGCTAGTTTCAAAATAAAGATATTGATCCCACAGGGAGAAGGAGTCTGAAGTCTAATAACTCTTGAAATAAATATTACAATACAAATGCTAGACAAAGTTCTAAGTGACAAGATAAAATGCAAGTATTGTGTAAAAAGGTGTTTTGGGGTTTTAGGTATAAGAGCAATAATAAAGTAAAGTAAAAAACTGAGTACATAAAGTAACTATCGCGTATGTAAGAGAGATTGGAACTGCAGTAGGGGAAAGCGTTCTCAGGGAGTAGCGAATACACCACTAGCATTATAAGGATCTAAGATAAAGCTTATCATCATGAACATTCTCAACTATGTATGTGTGGGAGGAACTCCGTAATTGGACAAATAGGCAGCAACGCTGCTCACATCATCCTCATAACCACAACAGTCAGTAATCGAGATCAATCGAATTACTACGCTATTAAGGGACGTAATCCCGTAGGCGTATCCCATGGCATGGATAGTGTTCCGTGAGTTTCCTCGGTTTCCTAAGTTGATACGTAAGGGGTGTCAACAACTTTATATTCACTGTAAGTGCTAGCACACATCCGTCTACCAACAAGTAGTTTCCTCCATCAAGTCCCCACGAGAGGCAACTATTGAGAGGTTGACTTCTCTCAACATCAAGATGTAGAAAATCTAACACATGGTCACAACAATGGATATCATAATAGACTTTATCTTATTTCAATCTCATACTATGGTTTCTCCATCTCCCCAAGAACTAATGATCTACTCAGACATGGAGGCAATAAACATCATAGCAATGGTAATGGAAATAATCATAGATGAATAGTACTTGTATAAATCCACAACGAGTACGGGAATTACAACAAGATCTAGACAAGATGTAGATGGGATGGATGGAGATGGTGGTGATGCAGTGGTGGATTATGAAGATCGATGCCTTAGTCTCCTGGAGCTACGCAGGGTGAAGATGGATCCTTGGTTGATGAGTTCCCCCCTCCAGATGCCTTCTGAAGATGAGGTTTCTGCGATTTCTAGGTGTTCTGTATGTCGTATCCTCGAACCAATTGCACGGGGTGAAACTATTTGACGAGGCGGAGGCGGCACCAACTTGAGCTATACGGCCGGAAAATTTGCTCCGGTCGTATAGTTGGTCGTTGGACTCTCCGCCTCCCTTGTTCGCTTCTGGTTTTCGTCTGGTATTATTAATATTTCCCAAATAAGCGATTTATGTTGTTTTTGACTCCTTTTCTCTACAGTACAACTACTCCAAGAATTTTCTCCATTGGATCCATCATCTGTCCTGATCCTGGTGAAAACAGACATAAAATATGCGCGCAAGCGCCGTAAAATACCAAGATGCCACATCTACAATGTAAAATAATAATATAAACGTGATGCAAATATGCACTCATTAGCCACCACGAGCAATCAACATCGACATATAGGTGATAGGTCCCCTCTTCAAACTCCGAAAGGAATGATCTTAGTTTAATCCCTAATTAACAATGCTTTTTTTGTTCTATATCTAGAATGGTAAAGAAAAAGAAGGCATAATTATTTCTGAATCATGTTGATCAGGGGCGGATCTAGGATTTGAGCATAGGGGGGCCAAGAAGACATCAACCATAAAAGTGACGCCACAAGAAAATATATCAAGTCTCATAAGTATGCTATGTATATCATATCGCAATAATATATGTTTTATAAATAAAAGAAACTACATTTCTATCAGTTTGAATTTGGATCTATGTCCAGGCCTATCAAACAAATCAATGATCTCTTCAACATCTACCATTGTAGCTATTTCCTTCCCAATGTATACAACCATATAGTGCTGAAGAAAGTCATCACCCATTTTATTTCGAAGATGTGTCTTGATAAGCTTCATTGCTGAAAAAGCTCACTCTGTGGTTGCAGTCGACACTGGAAGAGTGATGACCAGGCGCAATAGTCTATAAACCATTGAATACATAGACACTTTACCTATTTTAACTAGTCCGGCTATCAAATCAGCAAGTGATGGCAACGTATTAAGCTCTGGATGATGATTGCAAACATCTAACTGAAAATGTGGAAGTTCTGACTCCAACTGAGCCCGTTCTTGACTAGAAAAATCTACTAGATAGAACTTCTCTCCAAGGGTGCAAATCTTTATCATGTCAAATGATTCATGTCGTGGATCCAAGGATGCACAAAGTGTGAGGAGATCTGTAGTTTGAACACTAAATCGATCATTTAGCTCAACCAATTGTTGATCATTCGCCACATAAAACACATTTGCTTTGTAGTGATGATTCATTGCGGTGTTATCATGTTTGTTCGGAGACTTAGTCACATTAACATACCTACATATTACAAATTATAATATATGTTAGAGGAAAGTAATTATGATTAAATATTATTCTACTCAAGAGATCGAGAAAAAAAAGTACTTACTTGAGACTCACATCGGGGATTTCAATTTCATGTTTCACACAAAAAGCCTTGACCTCCTCTAAAAGAGGTCCCCAACAATCTTCTCTAAGATTACCCATTACCCAATAGTATCTTTGTGTTTGAAACTGAATCCAATGCATTTAGAATATCCAAAGATTTCTTCTAGAGCGTCTGGCACAAGACATCAGTAATTTTTATGATTTTCTCCATGAGGTTGCAGAATGAACATAAAATCAAAAGAGATAATCATCTTCAGGGTGCCTCGAGCATCTCCTCGAGAATATCTTGAGACTGAATGATCATTTGCTATACTTCACAAGATAGCAATTGCAGCACCAAACATCTTCTTCAAGCTCTGAATTGACTTAAAATATGAACTCCATCTAGTGTCCCCCGACCTTTGTAAAGAGCCTATCTGATTTGCCCCTTTTCCAGTATCAAGCTCCCCTAATTCAATTTCACGTGCAATTTATGTAGCTTGATTTGCTAGTAACTCATCATTTCATTTATTCAATGCACTAACAACATTTATAATGAAAATTGCATGCTGAAAATATTGTGCACTTCTTGTACCTCCCTTGATGCTGCAACAAGAGCCAACTGTAGTTGATGATCCATACAGTGAACATAATACGCATAATGACACTCCTTTAAAATCAAAGCCTTCAGTCCATTCCATTCCCCACGCATATTATTTGCTCCGTCATAGCCCTGGCCTCTAATGTCTTGCATAGTTAAGTTATTATCTGCTAGAATAGCACAAACTGACTCCTTGAGAGTCAATGCAGCTGTGTCATTAACATGAACAACATCAAGGAAACATTCCCTTATAAGCCCTTCACTGTTAACAAATTCAAGTACTAATTCCATTTGTTCCCTTTTAGATTCATCGCGGGCTTCATCAACCATTATACAAAATTTACTATTGCCAATTTCTTCTCTAATTGTTGTTTGTACCTTCCGAGAAAGTAAAACAAGAATTTCCTGCTGAACTAAATGAGTGATGTACATCTAAGACATCTTTCATCCCTGAATTATAAGAAGCCAAGAACTTTAACAATTCAAGGAAATTACCTTGGTTTATGGATCCTAGAGATTCATCATGGCCTCTGAAAGCACAAGCCTGGAATATTAACCACCTGCATCATGTCACAAAAATACTTATTAAATGGTATGGCACATATAGCATTATATGTGCTATGATATAAGATGTAATAAATTATTGCTTACCTGATAGAATCAATTGTAACTTTGAGCCTTAGTCTAGCATCTGCAATTGTTTTTGCGGACGCTTTCTCAATCACCTTATCAATATGAGTCGTGTTATCTTTAAAATTATCAAGACAACGAGTTGAGTAGTTATGGGCCGAAGTAGCATCTTTACCCATATGAGTTAGAAAAGCACAATCTTTTTCACTATTTACCTTCTTCCACTTATCGAAGCCCAAAATAGTGAATGTATCTGAGCCGCACTTCCCAATTGGCTTTCTGAAAAAGAGGAAACAAGGAAAGCAATATGCACGATTTGCCGAAGGTGAATACTCAGCCAAGGAAATTGCTGGAACCGGCGATGATGTTTTGAATCATCAGTAATATATGGATACACTCTCATGTATGGCTGGTAAGGTCCCTCGGAAACATAGAATTGACGTGCTTGCACTTGCTTATCAATAGGCAATTCCTAGACATGTTAGCGCTTTGCAGGATCTCGCTCATATGTTGTGATTCCAACTCAATAATTTGATCTGACGTTTGCACATCAACTAGATCGGGAGTGGGGTCATTATGTACGGTAGGCTGCTCCATAATCTCTGTCTCCATGGGCTGACTAGAATTTTCAGCCGTAGAGTTGGAGGCGAACCATGGGGTGGCCTTGCCACCGCTCGCCCTGGATCCGCCTCTGCTGTTGATGACACTCTGGATGTTTATCCAGTGCGGGCAGGTTGCACCAACCATAAGAATCCTCCATGTAGCGCTGCCTCCATGGCACTCCAAGTCAAGCAAAGATCCTGTTGGTTGATCGGCCTTTCCCCGTCGAACATGCACGCACACACGTCAAAACTCAAAAGCAGAGGGAGGGCCTCTCGTTCTCGTTCTCGTTCTCGTTCTCGTTCTCGTTCTTGTTCTCGTGTGAATAGGTGGGTCTTCTCTTAGGGCATTTCCATGGGGAGACCCAAATGGGCCACCCAAACGGATACCGTTTGGGTCGAGCCATGGTCACTTTTGGGTCATGGTCCGGCCTGTCCTGTTAGCCGCGTCCAGTAGTGCCGTCCAAATAGACAAAATCGGACAGGCCAGCCCAAGAGAGAGAAGAGAGGAGAAGGCACATTGTGTGACTGCAACTGGGCTAGTCTGCTACAAAACCGGATAGGCTAGCGTCCGCGTCTGTCCGGACAGACCCATCAGTGACCCAAATTTGATGCCTGAATGGGTCGGTCCAACCTGAGTTTATCCGGATGGGTCGTCCCACCGGGACGCCGTATTTGACCCAGCTGTCCGTGCAGACCGATTAGGACGCAGCTAAACCATTTGGGTCTCGCCTGAGAGGAGAAGGCCCTTAGGCTCGGTTCGTCGGTGTGTGTGGTTAATTGCCTTGTATTGTTGGTGTTTGTGTGTGGGCGAGTTGCCCCTATGTTGGAGGTGTTGCGATATGTTTGGCCCTGTTGTTATTTTCGCTCGGTTTTGTACTAAAAAGGTAGGCATTTTCTTCTTAATAAATGTAGGAGGGAATACTCTTGTCACCGTTTAAAAAAAATCAAAATGCTGGCCACAATTGAACGGTACCGAAGAGTTATCAACCAATTTTTGATATCCTTGTGTTCTCAATTTCCCAAGTTTGGAGGAGGGATCACTTGAGCAAAAGTGTTGATATAATTAAGCAAAATTACTACTACTAGTATTTGTGTGGATCGAAAGTCTTGACATGGCAAAGCAGAATGCGGTGTATGCGCTACACGCGGGCTGCAGAAGCAAGAGACAACAAGGGGTACTTTCTACTGTCTTTTTTGAACGATCTATTTTTTTTGAACGATCTACTGTGTTAGTTCGGTCAATTGAAACCGAGTTAAGTAGGTAGGCGCAACTGCAGCAACGCGTTTATTCATCGCACTGGACATGTACTTTACTTTTGATCCCTACCTTCGCAAACGCAGCCTCTGAATGATTCGTGCTGCGCGTGGAGGGGAGCAGCTGAAAAATACCGTAGCCGTAGCCGATGCGGAGATCGATTCGACGACCTGTGCCGCCGCTAATTATTTAGTGATGGCCACACAAATAAGCCATCGGCGCCAAGGAGCACGTCGGTGTACGGGGGATCAATTCTTGGACCAAGAAAGTCGTCAGGGCATGCACACCTACGTCTATGTGTACTGCATCCATTAACAAAGTCTGGTGTCAGCTTCGATCAAGGGAAGGAAATGTCAGACGCGGCCACTAGCCATTCATTCGCGGCAGAAAGTGGTGGGGCCATTGTAGTTACTTGTATTATTAGTGACGAGGGTTTAACTCGTCAATGCCCATTGTTATGGATTTAGATTTTGAAAAAGGAGGAAACGCTGGAGGCATCAGTCGGCTAGCAAATAAGCACACAGGGACACAAGGTTTACCTAGGTTCAGGCCTCGTAGAGGTCCCTACTCCTGCTTGTCTGCTCTTGGAATTAACGAAGGAATCGAAGATTACAGGGATGTGCAGATGCAATCTGGCGAGAGTTGTGCAAACTAGGGTTGCGTGTGTCCTCCTCGCTGCCCCCTCCTAGCCTTTATATAGATAGGCTAGGTCTCGGGTAGCAGGTCGAGTCGGTTACATATTAGGGTTTTTCCTTTAAACTTTCTATCTTAAACTTCTTCTTGTCTCGCAAGCAATCGAGAGTCCGTGGGCCACTCGAATTCTCCATTTGGGCATTGGCCTGCCGTATCTGGACTGTATATATCAAGCTCGAGTACCTGTAGGGTATACCCATGTCAGTAGCCCCCGAGTGTCCAGTGGAATCGCAGATTCGATTGGGGACTTTATGAAGCTTTTGGAGTGCGTGACTAAGTATTTTTTGAGTGTTCAGTTCATGTCATAGGGATTATTGATATACGTGCCTGATTTAGCGGATATATCGGTATTAGTTAACTGCCTTAGGGCAAAACAACGCAATCTACTCAAACTCGAGTCCCCGGACTTGAATTCGAAAAAGTGCTGGTTTAATTCGACTCAAGCCGCAGAGGTCTTACAGAAGTCGAATTCCAGTGTATGGGTGTGAGCACTCGACGCATCCGTCAAGGCATGTTCATCGCACCTGCAAGCACGGATATGTTTTCTGGTAGTGCACAGTAGATGCGTTGCCAGGCCTTATTCAGTTCTTATCTTCACGCTGTAAGCGTGGCATCCAAAATTTTGTCATCGCGGAGATGATTCGGGTGGCCCAGGAGACGTAGTCTCTTTGTAGGGATAGTATGAGGCGGAGTCGCCATAGCATTCGAGTGTGGATGTTATCAACACACAGTATGATATACAAATAATCATAGGGTGTGCGACCAGCACTCCCTATGGGAGCTGCCTCCAAGTGCCCGGTTGAGTCGAAGACTCGGGCGGGGACTAAAACTTTTTGCGACTGCTGTTGTCTTTTGTTGCTTTACTAGTAAGTGTGCCCGTGTTTTGCACCGGGAAGGAAAATTTACATCGTAGAGACACACTATGTAAATTTTCATTGCAATTGATATAGTTGTAGCATGTTGCAGAAACAACATACCGAAACGAGCTAGCTTCTGCACGTCCACGATGTACTCCATGTCAGGCAACTTCCTACTTTGTTCGCTCCGTCGCTTAAACCAGATCATATGGTACACTTGTAGAGGTAGAACCATGCTCATCCATTTTGAAGACGACGCCAGGCCTTCGCCGAAGAATTCTAGAAGAAAATCCTATGAGACCAAGTCTTTTATCCTGTCAAGTTAGACCGCTTGTAGCATTGACATGTAGCAACACGGATACTCAAACCGGTCATCTTCTCGCTTGTTGATCATGTTTTCTATCCTTCCGTTCACAATAAGACTATGCGTATATGACATAAAGACCGATTCAGTTTTATTTCTTTGGATTGTGCAATTCACTGTTGATTCAGCTCTAAAGAGGAGATTAGGTAGTAAAACACACACCATCTTCTAAAAAAAAAACACACACCATCATAATTACAAAGGTCCAGCTACGCCACTCTCTAAAAAATCATCTATGTTTTACTAATTAGAAAATCTTCATATTTGCCATGAGCAGGCATCTATGATCTGAACATCTGTCTAAAGATGTGAACCTCGAGAGCACAGTCTACCAATACGAGCATGCCTACCATTTGTGTTTCAGTACACTGCCCGGTCTCTCACATATGAGGTTCTACCAAGCGTGAATAACTCAAATCTTCAGACGACCAATCTCTCGGCAGCCCTCTAAAACTCTACCAATCCCTCTATCAATCTGCTTTTGTCGTCTCTCAATATTTATCCCGTGACAACAATATGGAGCTCAGCTGGCAGACCACTCTCTCCCCTGGCCAGTGCAGGCCTGCCCTGCCCATTCCTGCGACCTTTCCTCCCTTTGCCCCTCTCTCCTAGTCGTGGATGCGGAACTACTGGATGGGAGGCGAATCTGGGAGGAAAGCAACCCCATCTGCCTCCTCTCCCCGCCGGCAGCGGCATCATTGGGAGGAACAGCATGGGGCGGCAAGATCTGTGCTGTCGTCAGCACGCAGAGAAACACCAGTTCGGGTCCCCGGATGCTAGGAGTGCAGAGCCGTATCTTGGGCGGCAGCTGGTGGTGCTTCTGCTGGGATGGAGGCGGAGCAGATGCCTCCGCCGCATCACTGGGACCTTGGGCTCCTCCTCGTCTTGGCTACAGCCCCTGACCTGCATGCCTGACATGTCCTTCTCTGGCGGAGTAGATCGACAGGGCCTGGGAGGAAGCCGACGAGAAGGGAAGTGGGGAACGACCAGTTACTGCACGGCCCCGACCCATCCCATCCCGAGCGGCCAGTGGTGCTCCGACCCTAGCCCTGCATCTCGCGCAGCAGAGCCGGCTCGACCATACCCCGCATCCCGTCGGCAGCACTGCCCAACCCAGCTGATCTGGATCGATTTGGACCGAGAGTTGAAGAAAAAAGGTAGGAGACCAACCTCTAATCAACTTCATGGTGGCCGGAGACGGGGAGCTGTCACGAGTGACAAGGGGAAGGAGCCCGTCTTTCCTAGATTCGCCGCCGCCTGAATCATGCCCTCCGCCGTAGATTTCTCCTCGGCACGGTCCAAATTGAGCCCGGCCTCCGCATCGTGGACCCCGGCGGCACGCCTCCCGAGCCATGTATCCTCACCGACGCCCTCCTCCCCTTCGAGCTCTCCATGCCGCCGACCTGGGGCCCTCCGTCGCCATGTCCCGCGCAAGCTAGGACCTCTCCGCCGCTGCCATCTGGAGCTTCCTCGCGCCCCTCGACCTGAGCTTGTCCCCGACGCCAAGCGTCCCCTGCGATGGACGCCACCACCCGCCTGGACCTCTGCAGCACGCGACCTCGCAGCCAGGCCCCTATGCGACCGTCTGCGCCCATGTGCTTCCTCCGTTCGCGATTTCTCGTGGTGATTGCACGCGAAACGCTCGATCCCCGCTCGTCCCTCTCGCCGAAGGAGAGGAAACTGAACGTTCACTTGGCGGTGGCAACTCCAGTAATTATGATCAAAACCAGGGGTAAAACGGTCTTTTTCAGACGGACGAAGAACAGAAACGTTGCGTTCTTTATTATTATTAGGTAATAGATTTAGTCGAATTTGCTTCTAGCGTTCCCTATGGGAGTAACCCATAATCCTCAATCGAATCGTAGATTCGAGTGGTGGGTATGCCCTTAATGTTCTTATACCTGCAGAAAGATATATCGTAGGGTGCGCGACTAGCGCTCCCTATGGGAGTAGTCCCGAGTGTTTGGTTGAGTCGAAGACTCGAGCAAGGACTAAAGTAGTCGAAATCTTCTGTTGCTGAAATGACGTCAGTGCTGACGATGTGATGACCTTGGTTGCCCGCGTGAGCGGTTTTGACGGGACAAGACGAGTGGTGGGTCCCACTTTCTGACTTTGATTTGACCAGGCGTGCGTAATCTTCTGTTTTAACTGAGTCTCCTCAATTTCTGCGCGTAATGGAGATAGTGGGGGACGGTTCGTGTTTTGGCTTCACCACGTGTCGATGGCGATGTGCGCCACGCGTCTAGTAGGGTTTCTGCTGGCCGTTGGATGGCATCCACGAGGGGGTTAAGTAGCAGTGCAGCTGCGGTAATTTTCCCATCCGCCTTTCTCTGCCCGTGCCTCCATTGCCATTACTACTGCTCTTTGTTTCCCTACGCACATCCTCTTCACGGCACTGGACCAACTCTGTGTCTTTCTAAGCTACTTCCTCTGTTCTCACCATCATCGCAAGATGGGTAAGAAGAAGGGAGGTGCCGCCGCTGGGTCTGTCGCCGCCATTGCCGCCGCCAAGAAGAAGGGCGGCTCCGCCACTGTGGGCACCAGCGCCGCCGGCACTAGGACGAAGAAGGGCGCAGGTACCCGCGTCACCAATGGCGCATGGCGCGCATCCATCATCAAGTCCTCCGAGCTTCATCTCCCGTGTCAAGTGGAGTTCTTCCCTCCGTGGAGGACGACTCACGAGTGCCTGGCTTGGAGGTAACTCCTCGCCCTCCTGCTGGTTTCCGGGTGATGTTCCTTGCGTTCATCATCCGAGGTCTTTCTCTGCCCCTGCATCCTTTCTTCAGGGGCCTCCTTTGCTTCTATGGGCTCCAGCTGCATCAGCTATCCCCAAACTCTATTCTCCACATCTCCTACTTCATTACCCTTTGCGAGTGCTGGCTCAGAGTCGAGCCACACTTTGGCCTCTTTAAGAGGATTTTTAAGCTAAAGCGCCAGTCAGCATCTAGTTCTATAGTCTACGACGTAGGAGGCTGCAGAATCCATGTCGACTCTTCCGCCACTTATTTCGATAACAAACTCATGGCGTCCGTCCAAGGGTGAAGAGACAAGTAGTTCTACGTCCGCGACCAGAAGGCCGACGGAGAGCACTACGGACTCGTGCCCTTCGATCCCGCGACGCCGTGCAATAGGAGGCGTTCTTGGAAGAACGTAGTGATGCTTGGCGAGTCCGAGGAGACGGAAGTGTTGTACAAGCGTGTCTGCGACCTCGCAGAGACGGAAGTTTATGCTGGATGCGTTCTGTAGTCAAGAGGCGTCGTCGTCTTCTGGCGACGTCCAACTTCTGAAGGAATCCGGAGTCGTAGACTCCAAGGCCAAAGAGGTGGCCGAACGATCTTCTTCTCCTCCATTGGCGGCCCACTCCGGGCACAATTCTTGAGTTCCCCACATGCTGGGGAACACCAGATTGTTACCCGGACTACTGCGTGGAAGTCATCTTCGGAGTCTCTAGAGGACCATGTAAGCATCTCTTTGCTCTGTTGGCAGTCGAATATATACTTGGTGCTGTTGCTGAACTTTTGGTTTATTTTAATGCAGCTCATCATGAAGGAGGCTTCCCGCCTGGCGGAGCAAGTGCTGGAGATTGGTCGACAGCATGCGCGACTAGACAATCGCCATCACGTTGTCGAAGGTTAGTATTGCCTTTGTATTTGTCTTGGCGAAGTGTCTGGATGCGATTGATGATACATCCCCTCTTGCAGTTGAGCATAACAAATTGCTGCACCGTGCCGCTTCACTTGAGAAGGCGCTTACTGCGGTGGCGAAGAGTCGCGACGAAGCAATCGCGGCCTTGGAGGAATCGCAAAAGCGCGAGGAGGATTTGCGGAAACGTGAAGAAATATTGCGTTCCTCCAATTCCAAGAGGGAGAAATTTCTCAAGGAGCAGCTTGTCTCGATTGCTAAGTCCCTCTCAGGTATTCTGTCTACTGAATTGTCTTTGTTTCCTGCTTCGACATCATGGTATCATACCAACACTTTGCTTGATGTAGATGCTGGCGGCCTGAGCTTTGATGCTCAGGACCTTCATCACGACGATGCATTGGCTGGTACCGTCGCCACAGTCGAATACTGCAGGGCTTCACTTCAAGGGACGTTGACGAAGGCCAAGAATGCTCTCAGTCGCATAAGCAGGGATCTAACTCCCAAGAATGAACTGCTTGACAACCTGGAGGACCTAGCGGAATCCCTTGCTAGGGGTATTCCTATGGACTCCAGGAACTCACAGCGGTCCGTCGGCACCACCATGGCACTCGCAATGGTGCAAGCCCATGATGTGGAGGTGGATCCCGCCGCGATTTCCAAGGCGATGCCCGTTGGCGCAGATGGCCAGCAGGTAGTGTTTGCTCCCTTTGCTACTGGATGTGGTAAATATGGGCCGCAGCTCATTAGTACAATCGCCAAGCACTCCGAGGAGCTGCAGCGAGCGAAGAATGCAGCGAAGGCTGCGGCGTCCGGGGCCGGCACCAGAAAGTCTGTGTCGTCGGAGACCGCCACAGATTCAACGAGGCCCCAGAAGTCCTAGTCGAAGTCGAAGAAGCAGGCTGCTCCTCAGTAGCTGTCTTGTAATAGTTGTAGTTTTATCCTCTGTGTTGGAACAATGCCATTATGGGAGTCCCACTCGAGACTTTTGTTGAGCTTGAATGCATAAATGCCTTTTGTCAATGTATTCTTGGTCCCTTATTTTTGCTCTTGCTTGGTTTGTCATAGGGCACGTCGAGTGGTCCCTCGAGTGATCCTCGTGATTCACCGCCCACTGATGAGACCTTGGCACAGCCATGCTCAAGGGTGGACGAATTGTCCTTGGTTTCGCGACTGCACGATCGCGTTAAACAACTGGAACGTGAGTTGTCCATCCTTCATGGTAACGCAGATGTATGGAAGTCGAGGACGGAGAAGGTTACCGCCCGCGAGCAGTATCTATTGGAGGAGGTGATGCAGCTGGGCGATCAGTTCAAGTGTTAGCTTTCTGCCCTCTTATCTTTTCTTTTAGTCAATCGCGGCAGTTCCTTGTCTTCATACTTTGCCTTTTTTGCTTGGTGTAGTTGTCAGTGCTCATCATCCGCAGGATGAGAAAGACCGGATTGCCATTCGAATGAATGACCTAACCTGTGAGCAGCTTCAAAGTAGTGGGTATTTTTGGGTGGACCATGATCGTGCGATCGCACTTGTGACCCTGCAGGATCATGCTTCGCGAGTACTTCACTTTTTGAAAAAGGCGCAGTCGTGCCTGAGGCATATCTACCAGGCGATGTTTCCACTGTACGTCGTCCCTTCGAGCTTGTTGGCTCTCCTGGCTAAGTTCCAGTATTTGAGTGCAGTTCGCGAGTGCGTGCGGTAGCAGTTAGTGGCTGGTGCCAAGGCTGCTTTGTCGCTGGTGCGACTACATAGGCCGGATGTAGATGTTGCAGCTGTTGCTGCTGGGCCGCCGACCCCGCCGGAAGGTTCGACATGGAACATGGTTCCACATTACCAGGCGGTGGATCGTCCAGCAGAAGAAATTGTCGACTTCTTTGAGGAACAAACAAACGTTCTTCTGCTGCAGCAGTAGTTTAACTTGTATCCTACACATAATTGTACATGTGTTGTAAGGTTCATATGGATATGTTGGATGTAATTAATTTCTATTGATATGTAAAGATCTTGCTAGGTTATATGTTTTGCGATTGTATTTGTACTCTACAGTTCCTTTTCATTAGCTTGATTTATTTTATCTTAGCACCTTGCCAACCTATTAGGTGCGTTGCAACTGGGTTGGTGTTTTGTCAAGGTTTCGATTGATGTTGTGCTAGCTACTCGGGATACCGCGACTTGTTCGTAGAACGAGGATGTAAAGGGTGGCGTAGCCCCCAAGTGATAAGATTTCCAGAAAAATGAGGGAAAACACAGTCCTGCATGCACCCCTGATAGGTGCCTCCTGCGTTTTTTAGCCCGAAGGGCATCGTGTTATAGCAGAATACACCAAAGGGCGTCGTAAACACCGTTTTCTCTTGGCCTTCCTCCTTCATTCGAATTTGATTGTAGCCTGAGTAGGCGTCGAGGAAGCAAAGACGTTCACATCCCGCGGTGGAGTCGATGATTTGGTCGATTCGTGGCAACGGGAAGTGATCTTTTGGGCAATGCTTATTCATGGAGGTGAAGTCCACGCACATCCGTAGGATATCCGTGTCTTTTTAGGTACAAGCAAAATGTTGGCGAGCCAAGTTCTTTCCTTGATCTCGTGTATGAATTTGGCGTCGAGGAGTCTGTTGATCTCCATTCCGACTGCCTTTGCTCTTGGTTCAGACAGTCGCCGAATTGTCTGCTTGACTGGCCTTGCGTCTGGATTTACGTTGAGTGCATGCTCAGCGAATTTCCTGGGAACTCCTGGCATGTCCGCTAGACACCAGGCGAAGATTTCCCACTGCTCACGGAGGAATTTGACGAGCGCGAGTTCCTATGTAGAACTCAAGTTGTTGGCGATGAGGGTCGTCTTGGTCGGGTCCGTTGGGTGGACCTAGAATTTATTCATGTGCACCAACGAGTCGAAGGATAGGTCGGGTGAACTTGGCCTTCTCAGGGGAGGCAGACTATTGTCTGTCGACTCCTTTAGTCTTGCGAGTTCCTCCTGCATGTCGAAGGACTGCGAGATTCTGTTGAATTCCCTGTCGCAGCTGTTGGACCTTTCGAAGTTGCCATTGATTGTGATTACGCCGTTTGGGCCCGGCATCTTCATCTATAGGTAGGCATAGTGTGGTACTGCCATGAACCTCACGAACACGACGCGTCCGAGAATGCAGTGATATTGTGAAGGCCAGTCGACGACCTCGAAGTCGATGCGCTCTCGCTAAAAGTTTTTTCGCGTGCCGAAGATGACGTCGAGGTTGATTTTTCCCAGGGGGTATATGCCTTTCCCTGGGACGATGCCGTGGAACATCGTGTCTGAAACTTCTAGACACGTCAGAGGGATCCTCATCACACGCAAGGTACTCGTGAACATTAGGTTAATGCCGCTGCCGCCATCCATGAAGACGCGGCTCATGTCAAAACTCCCAATATGCGCCTCGAGTACGAGGGGACAGTGGCCTAGACGAGGAACTTGGAGCGGGTGGTCACGCCTGTCGAAGGTGATGCAGGAGTCGCTTCCACTGAGGTACTCAGTGGTAGAAGGTGGAGAGTTTATCGCCAGGTTGACTTGGCGAGTGATGGCCTTCTGCACTCGATTTGAGGGATGCCCTTTTTGGATCATCCCCATGTTACCCACGGGTCATGGGTATGGTTTGCCTCCATGATTCTGGACCGGCGCGACCGTGGGTGGTGGTAGTCCGGGCGGTGGTGGAGGAGCTCCATGTGCCACGGCGCCTGGGGCGATTCCATAGCCCCTGTTGACTGCGTCGTGATTCATCCGAGCCAGACCCTCGTGGAGCTTGAGAAACTCGTGGCAGTCTTTGAGAAGGTGGCTGGATTTTTTCTTGCTATCGTGCTTGTCGATGTAGAAGTGCACGGTGCACGGCCCGGACAGTTTTTCCTCGATGGTTGTTGAGGGTGCCTCTTCGCGAGTGCGGCGCTGCCACACCTGCGTGGTTTTCCCGGAGTCGCGGTATCCACCGCTGCGATAGCCGTTGTTGCGGTTGTCGTCACGTTTGTCGGCGTAGCCGGCTGCGACCATGTTGACATCGTCGTGGTCATCATAGATGCGCATTCGCCCCTTCCCTCGCCGGTCGCGTCTGCGCCTGAGGTCGTCATCATCGTTGGAGTAGGTGCAATTTTTAACCGAATCCTCTCCGTCGGCCCACCGATTTGCAATTTCCATCAGGTGGTCGATTGTCTTGGGCTTTGAGCGGCCCAGCTCCTCCCTGAGCTCTATGCGGTGAACATCGCCATTGGACGCATCGATTGCGCGGTCTTCCGAGATGTTTTCCGCATAATTTTTGATGATGGACCACCTCTGGATGTATGAGCGTAGTGATTCACCCGACCTTTGCTGGCAGCTCCTCAGCTCTTCGATTGATGCGGGCCTTTTATAAATGCCCTTGAGAGTTGCGCACAAAGCTGTAGACCAGCTCTTCCCAGCTGCGGATGGATCCGTGCGGGAGATTTTTAAGCCATGCACGGGCGGCGCCCTGCAGCTGTAGCTGCAGGCATTGCATGGCCGTGATTCGACTCCCGCCATGTAGCCTGACGGAGGATATGTGGTCCTCCAACCGGATTTTTGGGTCTTGTAGGCCATCGAACTTTGGGTTCTCCGACGGGAGTTTGAACCCTTTAGGCATTCGCTTCTGCCTGGTGGCCCTGCTGAAGCATCTGGCGCCGTAGAGTTCAGTATCGTCCTCTTCTGAGTCAGTCGAACGAGCGTGTCTTGCCCTTTATTTGTCGATTTTGCGCTGCATGAGGTCATCGTGCGCATCATAGTCGCGATCATGCCTCCGTGAGCGGCGACACCGAGACAGATCATGACTGTCGTCGCTGGACGAGGGCGAGGAATAGCGTTTTGCCAGAGCCTTGCCTTTCTTCGGCTCCGGTGTTGGCTCTTTATTGAGGGCGGCCTCGATTAGCCCAAAGCCCGTGATCATAGCTTGGTGCATGGCAGCTCGGGGATCTCCAGCTGGCGGCTCGTTGTTGAGGAGGTACATGGTGGCCGCTGTCACCGTGGCTTCCGGTGTCTTTGGGACCACGTTGTCCCGCGTGTCGACTGTCATAGAGCTGAAGTCGAGGACTTTTGCAGCTTCTATGCGTTCTTGCTCGGTGAGATGGGCCATCCGAGATCGCCTCTTGTTGGCCACGTACTCGTTGCCTTTGGAGGAGGATCCTCCATGGGAGGAGAGCCCAGCCCGTCGAAGACTCGACTCATCTGCCACCTTTTTACGTGCCTCGAGTTGCACGATTGCATGTAGTTGGCGTCTGTACTCCTCCTGTAGTAGCCAATGGTAGCCCATCAGCATGTCCTGCAGCGTGCCGGGGGGCAGAGGATTGCCTCGCAGAGCTTCTCGGCAACGGGCCCACTCGTTGTCGTTGAGTTTAATCACGACACACTCTCCTGTGTGTTCGTTCACCATGGTTGGCGGTTCGACTGCCGCTCCATTGTTGACGAGCGTGCCATTGCCACCTTTGGTGGGGCCGCCATTGGGCGTGCCGCCGTTGGGTGGTTCAGCACCGTTGGGCGGTCCGGTGCCAGATCCGGGGCCAGCATTTTCGCGATTGGCGGCGGTGTCGCCCGCGTTGATGACCGCGCACATGAATTGGTTAGGGTAGCTATTGCTCCCTCAACTTTCAGATCTGGAGCCATAGGCTCCATCTTCAGTGGCTAGGTCACCCAGATCGGATTCGCGACTGATGTCGCTGTCCATGCTCCCAGTTGTTGCCGAGGTGTTGAGCTCGCCGAGGGTATCAATTGGTGGTGAGAACCACGATGCTGGAGCAATCGAGGGTGCCGTTGGCTGGTCAGGCATGCGAAGCGTGCCCATCTGACCAACCTGGAAGTGGAAGCTCCCAATCGCCAGACTGATTCCATTGCCCACGGACTCGAAAGCCGGGCGAGTGGCTGGCATGTCGATGGTGAAGTCGAATGCACCGAAGAGCTGGCAAATCTCTGATATTGCAGAGTTGTAGATCGCGGTTGATGGGGCCAAAGAAACCGTGACATCAACACTCCCAATTCACACAGACGGCGCCAATTGACGAGGGTTTAACTCGTTAATGCCCATTGTTATGAACTTGGGTTTTGGAGAAGGAGGGAGCGCTGGAGGCATCAGTCGGCTAGCAAACAAGCACACGGGGATGCAAGGTTTACCCAGGTTCAGGCCTCGTAGAGGTCCCTACTCATGCTTGTCTACTCTTGGAATTATCGAAGGAATCGAAGATTACAGGGGTGCGCAGATGCAATCTGGCGAGAGTTGTGCAAACTAGGGTTGCGTGTGTCCTCCTCGCTGCCCCCTCCTAGCCTTTATATAGATAGGCTAGGTCTTGGGTAGCAGGTCGAGTCGGTTACAGATTAGGGTTTTCCCTTTGAACTTTCTATCTTAAGCTTCTTCTTGTCTCGCAAGCAATCGAGAGTCCGTGGGCCACTCGAATTCTCCATTTGGGCCTTGGCAACGCCATGGGCTTCTGCCGTATCTGGACCGTATATACCAAGCTCGAGTACCTGTAGGGTATACCCATGTCAACTAGTATGACTCTTCCACCACGAGCAATCAACATCCACATATAGGTCATGACCTCAGAATGATTTGTGCTGCATATGTTATTTAGATGCCCAAAAGTAGCAAGTATCTAGCATGGCCTGGGTTTTGATGAATTGATCATGCAAGAAACTATAGAAGATAGACCGGGAACGGGGGTGTTCGAAGCTCTACTATGTATGCATACAATAATTGTTCCTGATTATGACTCGGTTAACAATCTGATAGTGGTGGCTGCATGGTATATCTGGTAGATTCTTCGGCACCAGACACATGGTAAGCAAATTCCATTGATTAATCCTTGCATATCATCTATACTACCTCTGTTTGGGATTATTAGTCCTAAGGGCCAAGTTGCAAATACCAAGACACTCCATAACTCTCTCATATTAATCTATGCATGCACCAATAGTTTTACATGCATGAGAGAAGTGAGAGAAAAATAAGAACATGCATTAGATGAGAGAGACTAATAAATGAGATAGCCCTTATAATTTAAAACAATATAAAAACGCTCTCTGGACCTATAATCCCGAACAGAGGTAGTACGTGCTATAACCGCTAATGCAGCAAAGAAGCTCGGGTCGGATCTCAATCCAATATAAACGAATTGGTCAAAACCCTTGGATGGGAAAGTTAAGTGTAATGTTGATGCTACTTATATTGAGGAGGATGGTTTTGGTGCCTCGGGTGATGTTATACGTGATGGGCATGGGGTGTTCACTGTTGGCTTTGCGATGTTCATTCTGTATGTGACCTCAATTGAGATGGCACACTTTACTTTCTTGCACTTAATAAACTTGAACCATTGTGCCCATCTATGTTGCGTATATGTTTGCGTTTTGTAAGTTGTCAATTAGAAGAACCATGTTACCATGGGGAACGCTTTCAACATTGCACTTTATTTAGTTGATATCATGTTCTTTTGCTTATGAATCCCGGCGGTGTGAAATAAAAGGGGAGCTTGTAAGCTCATGGAGTTTGTATATGTGTTAGAGAAATGCCTGGGTGGCTAGCCTAAGCCATGCCTAATCATAGTGGAAACTTGCAACATAACCATAGTGTACAATTTGTGAAGCATCCTCAATATAAAAAAAGGGAAAACCCTATGCAAATAGCAAATAAAAGGATCACTGAGATGCTCATTGTCTGTTGCCTTGTCATTTTGATATGGGAAAACTCTTGTATCGTGGGTCAAGGGGTACCCCGTTGGTGATTCCCTATGATACACATGTACTTATAATGACAAGAACTTACTTGTGACTAAAGTTGAGTAGCATGAGGTTCGGTACTCGTAAGCAAGGGCATGAGATTTTCAGCTTATAACTTGTCAAGCATATCCTCATATTTGTTCACTTTAACCTTAATCACCTAAAGATGCTTATGATAGGGGTAATGAGAGCTGAAAACTAATAAGTACCATAATTTTTGGAAGCTCTGTATGAGACTTGAATCCCTGCTTCCTTCTATGAAGGGCCTTTCTTTTACTTTTATGTTGAGTCTCCATATTCTATCTTTATGCACCTATTGAGAGAGCATAGTGGTTATTCTTAGTTTAATGTGCATTGTCCCAAAACTTGTTGATTGATTCATAACTTTGATATTGCTTGTTCTTAAACTATTTGTATCTAGTCACCCTTATGAACTTTGAAGGTGTCCTATGCATTTATGTTTTGCTATACCATGAGGGACAAGCTGAATACCATTTTCATTATGTTTTTTATATGTGAAACAAACAAACGTCTTTGAAAGCATTGTTATTCATGAATCTTTTGTTTGTATGTTTTCATGTTACAACATAGTTTCTATTGCTTATTGTTAGAAGTATATCTTTCATGTCTATGTTAGAGTACTATGATCCCAGCTATCAATGTTTTAAAAATACCTTGATCAAGATTATGATGGTGCATGTCACCTCAAAAATTATTCTTTTTTATCACTTACCTACTCGAGGACGAGTAGGAGTTAAGCTTGGGATGTTGATACGTCGTAAACGTATCTACATTTTTTGATGTTCCATGCCTGTTTTATATCTACTTTCTTATGTTTTGTTCATGCTTTGAGGTAATATTATACATTTTCTGGGACTAACCTATTAACAAGATGCCACAGTGTCAGTTGCCTGTTTTTCCTGTTTTTGGTTTCAGAAAAGCTCGTAAAGAAATATTCTCGGAATTGGATGGGACAAAAGCCAAAGTTCCTATTTTATCAGAAGACTCACAGAGCCATAAGACGAGACGTAGAGGGGCCACGAGGGTCCCACATCACCTGGTGGCACGAGCCAGGCCAGGCCACGCCAGGGGGTGGTGTGGCCGCCTCGGGCGCCCACCGACCTTGCCTCTTCGCCTATAAAAGCCTCCCGGGATGAAAACCCTAAACACCAGATCAGAATTCCATGAAAAGTTCCGCAGTGCCGCCGCCACCGAAGAGGAGATTCGAGGGACAGAAGTCTCTGTTCCAGCACCCTGCCGGGATGGGGAAGTGCCCCCGGAGCCATCTCCATCGACTCCACCGCCATCTCCATCGCCGTTGCTGACTCCCATGATGAGGAGGGAGTAGTTCTCTCTTGAGGCTAAGGGCTCTATCGATAGCTATGTGTTCATCTTTCTGTATGTGTGATCTTATGAGATCATGAACTTATCATGAGTATAATTTGAGTTGGATGTCTCTATGAGATTGTGGTGTTTGTTGGAACCATCTAGCGCTCAAGGTGACAGTGAGGGGTTATCTAGATGGGGAATGCGAACTTTAAGGTGTGCTGTTAGAGCCCTACATCATCCAACCGGAGAGTAGTTTAGGGTAGCATCATGAAGAGAAGATATTTATATGAGAGTGTCCACTAGTGAAAGTATGATCCCTAGGCCTTGTTTCTAAGCATTGAAACACCGTTTACAATCAGTCATGTTACATGTTTTCTTGCTGCCACTTTTATTTCAGATTGCAATTACCACTTATAATAATCCATATTACTTGTGTTTCACTATCTCTTCGCCTAGCTAGTGCACCTATACACCTGACAAGTGTATTGGGTGTGTTGGGGACACAAGAGACTTCTTGTATATTGATTACATGGTTGCTTGAGAGGGATACCTTCTACCACTTCCTCCCTGAGTTCGATAAACCGTGAGTGATCCACTTAAGGGAAACTTGCTACTGTTCGACAAACCTCTGCACTTGGAGGCCCAACACTGTCTACAAGAATATAAGCGTGCATAGACATCAATGATCAACCTCGGGAAAAACCAAATGAAATCAAAGAGGCATAACGACAAAGCATTTACAAGATTCAAAAATGATTTTAGGGGGCCACCTCACTAATGTATCCGCTACGAAGTCGGTTGAGCTCTGAGATGGACCAAGGGGTTTGCGATGACGGCTGAGAAAGACTAGGAACCCGAAAGTGTGACTGGGCTTGTCCAAACATCATAAACATGGTGTGGTGTTCCAAAACAATACAATAGTGAAGCGCTCCTCGAGCAACAGTAGTAAATAAAGTAGTAAAGCATGGCATAAGTACAGGATAGTAGTAAAGCCCCAAACTAATTGTGGCCCCAAGAAATAAGATGTGAATTACGCTCAAGCGAAGGGGGGGGGTCTATAAAGTCTCCCACATGTGGATAGTGCGATAGGCAAGGAATAGGCATCAAGTACTTTGGTCCTAGGTGGACACAAGTGGGTGGGATAAAAGCCAAATCTCAAGTACTACCCACCGGTGTCGTTTTATTAGTTATATCTATTCCCAATATTTTAATTATCAAGTAGTAAGTAAACCACGATTATCTCCACCATGAAGTGAACTGACACATGAGTAACCAACTACAACTCGCAAAGCCAACTATCTACCAAAACAAAGGTAATAGGTAGGTTGTAGGGAGTATAATGGTACGGAAACTAAAGCATCGCAACACGGATAGCAATAGAGAGAAGTAAAGCCATAAAGAGAAAATAGGTAGAAGGGGTAGGATCCTTGCCTGGGAAACATGGTCGAAGATACATATCTGAATAACTTATCGAAGCTCACAACATCTCATCGTCCTATCCAGGAAGAAGCAAAGCACTAAAAAGGAGCAAGCGATGCAACAATTATATCTAATAGAGAAGAACCGGCATGATCATGATATGATGCATTACATGGCTAGTTAATGATGCAAATCATGTTGAAAATATATCATATGCATGGCATATTGGTGATACATCATTGGTAAGGCATTGCAAGCATCAAAGAATTAAATCATATTTTATTTGGAATTTTTATTCATGGAATTCCTTGCAGCACCCTATTTAAAATGCAAGAAATAGGATGCAATTTTAAGTATGGATGGCATAATTGGGTTCTTCTCATTTTTCTGATCGATTTGGACATATTATTTGTCGAATTGTGAATTACGATTTAATAGATATGATTTATTGCATTTTTAATCAAAAGTGGTAAAATGGTTAATAGTTGGACTATTGGGAATAATTATTCTTGTAAACATAAAATAGATGTGGGTTATTTATTCAAATTCAAACACACTTCATGTTTTGACTTTTCCAAATTCTGATTTGAAATTATTTTTTTAATCTGTATTTGAATTGGATTTGAGTCTACTAGAGAAGTTGACTCGGTCCAGGGTTGGAAAGGAAAAGAGACCCAGGGGTGTTTTTGAAAAGCCATACTAATAGATCGGGAGTTACTAAAGAAAACTGGATTGGTCAACACGATACTGCTAGCTCAAGCTATCTTTTCAAGATGATTTTGAACGACTCAAACGTCTGATTTGTGTGCCATATTTTTCTACGCGTAGAACAAAGGGGATGAAGTATCCGCGCAGAGATTTTTTGTCCATGTAATTCCTTCCCTGATAAATCATGAGGTATGTAACTCCTACACCCTCATGTCTTAGAGAATCTTGGAATCATTAATCACATGATGTCCTTCTCAAATATTTTCAAAATACAATTCACCTTTCTCTCAAAAAGTCATGTTTTTAAGTTGCATGCTTTAATAAACAAATAATTCCTAACTAAATTATTTTTCAATAACGTTTAAGTGTCAATAAACCACCACAATCTCGAATCACCATCTACACCTTGTCACATAGGTTTAACTCCTCAAACCACCTCAAAAATCAAAATAAAGGAAATTGGCATACATGATCATGTCACCCTTTTAAGTCAAAGTGGATCATCTTCCAAACCTTGGTTTTGGCCACCTCTAAACCCTACCAATAGCTTTGGTGAAAATCACTGTAGAACTCCCTCCTATTTTGTTTGTTGTGCTTGGAAGAAGTGAGGGAGAGAGAGAGATGAGAGTGTATCTCACACAATATAGTAATAAAGAGTAGCAGCACCAACCCTCTCTCCTTTCCTCTTCTAGCACTAGTGCCCCACACTCACCCCACCACTATTTCCTTGCCCAACCAGCACATGCCGCCCTCCCTAGCACCCCATGTGGTCAAGGTCCACCATGTACCTCTCCATTCAGACAAGAAGTACTCAAGCCACTATAGCTCCTCTCTCCACCCTTATTCTACTCTCCCACCTCCCCTTTGTCCACTCTAGCACCACTGCTATGTATCTCCCCATCTCTCTGAGCATAGAGCTCTTTATCTGCATCCACTCTGATGAGAGAAAGTTGGGGTTACAACCGACCTGGAGCCTCGCGACCTATCCTCTCTACCTCCCCGTGAACACCGCTACAATATCTACCTCCCCGTGAACACCGCTACAATATCTACCTAACCCTTGGCCTAGGAATACTTCTGATGTCATCCCCGTTGAGCATCTAACGCGTGCTCCACCG
This sequence comes from Avena insularis, assembly GCA_023614405.1. Taxonomy (NCBI): domain Eukaryota; kingdom Viridiplantae; phylum Streptophyta; class Magnoliopsida; order Poales; family Poaceae; genus Avena; species Avena insularis. Next base: position 400,528,342 of record CM042688.1, on the reverse strand, counting down.
GCGAGATGCGCGAACTGCTTTCCCAGTGCCAAACTAGTCGCCGCCACCCATCATTGGACTCGCCATCAAGTTCTGCACTGGCAAGTTGCCTCGACATCGTCCGAGGAAGCCCTCAGGTGATCTGCCATGCCCTCCCTTGCAACCCTAGGGTTTGCGTTCTGTCTCGGTAGGTCACATGAAGACGACGACCACCTACCATAGATCTTCTCTATATCGGACGACCCTTGCCGCTAGATACCGGTTCGCTCTCCCGCTCCCGCTGACAGGTGGAGCCGACCGGTCAGCCATTTGAAACTGCCTCTCGTGTGCTGAGACGCTTCGGTGGGCTAGGCCAGGTCGTCGTGGTGTGGCCCATATCTGGCCCGTTGGCCTTTTTTTCTTTATATAAATCTTTTTTTTTGAATATGGTTTGAAGCTTAGAAATTCATATAAAAATATCAGAAAATCCAAATAAGTTGGTTCAAATTTCTTTGAGTTGGTTTTGATTAGATCTACGCAATGGCATAGGTCACACCCCTAGATCTATCCTGCAAGTTTTTCTAGATTATATGGAAGTTAACTAGGGGTAAACCTTGTTAATTTATTTCAGAGAGTTTTGTACACCCAAATGATATGAAACCACCTTCCTTGGGAAGGTGTTCAAAATATTGTCTATATCCAACTAGTTTGACCTAATTTGGATCTGTAAACTAAAAATGGTGAAAGGGACAAAATGCTTGCAGATATGACTTTGAGAATTTCCCTAGGTCATTATATTAATTATTTTGAGTTGATTCTAGCTCTTAGTGATCTTGGACTCCAAGATCTGTCAAACCCTCTGAGGACAAATTTATTTGACTTACAAAGCTTTTAGTAATTTAAATACTAAAAGTGGAGCTAATTCCACTATAAGAGTCATAAGAAAATAAATACAAATGATAAAACTATAAATCCAATTTTGTAGAGTTCACAAAACTCATATCTATCTGGTGGTATGACTTGATCATGCTGTAAAATAATTTTGTACTAAAAGCTTATTTAAGTGCTTATAATGCCTAATTTAAATGATTTAAGTGTTTAAAAATTATTTACAAGGTATTTTATTCTAAAACCTTGTTGTTGGTGTTCAGTAGGTTTAGTGACACCAGCCTAGGAGTTTTCAAAACACTTTGCTTCTACAAGGTTGTTTTTGACAATTACTTATGAGCACGTCCTTTATGTATGCATTTCCTACTAAAGCCAAAAGGGCTATTTTAGGGGAAAACGCCTTAAGGAAACCTTAATGTTTCTTTTCAGTAATGTTTGTCTTTGCGTGTTTTACCCAAGTCTAAGCTATATGTGTTGTATTTAATGTGGTGTGGTGATTGGTGTATGCTTGTTTCTGTGTTTTGTATGTTTACTTGTTTGCGACGATAGATGCGAATGTGGTGAGATCAAGGAAGAGAAGGATGCATTTTAGGACTTTGAAGATGAAGTCCAAGGAAAATGTGATGACCAAGGCAAGCCATCTTCCTGAATCCAAAACTTGTCCTACCCTATTTAATGTATTTTTTATCTCCTTCCGCAAATTGCATTAGTTTTGGCATGAATGTTTTATTATTCTCTTGTTGGTAGCTTGGCCTCTCCAAGTTATGACTTGGTGTCTAGTAGGACACCAACTTGTCAACACCCGGATTTTTAATCCCAGATGCCTGTTATGCCATACATCGCAATCCCATGATTACCATTTTTGTGAGACATAACAGATTGGATATCATAGTACATCATCCATTACAAACCATAATAAGGTCTTACACAAATAGGGGATCTCATGATCCAGTCTTAATACAAACAAGCAGCGGAATAATAAGCGTAGTAGTGGGTTCTATCTTCAGGGTCACAAGCAATGCTGACGATGGGAGCTGATCCTAGTTGTCATAGACATCCTGTTGTCCATCATCCTAATAGTCCTCCTCATAGTCTGGCCATGGGAATAGCCAGGGACAAAGTCATGAGTACTCTTTAAGTACTCGCAAACTATCACTAACAAGTAAGGTAGTTCTAGTAGGAATCCTAAGCTCTAAGTTTATTTGCAAAAATCCAGGTTTAACTAAACTGAGTTTAGAACTAAATAAAACAAAGTAAATGTTCTAAATCAGTTAAGTGGGAACCTAGTTTTCATATTCACAATCCTGTTGTGGTCAAGTAAAAATCATAGTTCACTTCACAAGTCATTTTGAAAACATCTGACAACGGAATAGTATGGCCACTCCAACTTTCCATGACCGCGGACGCGGCTATTCGAATAGTTTGACACTCTGCAGAGGTGGTACACTTTCACCACAAAATTCGATACATCCATCAGGGATAACCCTGAATCATCATACTTAGTATGCGGATAATCAATCATAACCTTTCAATTACACACTCTAGTATAGGCACCTCCCCTATGAGCTTGGCCTCCCAGCCATGGCCATCTGCCATCCTGGGCACTGCATAGGTGGACAATTCACACTCATGAGGTAGCCTCAGCTCAAACCTCTTCCGCGAGGGAACCCATACTAATGCATATAAACTTCTGGCTAAGCCTTACCCAATTTAGGTATTGTGGTTGTACGGTAAAATTGGAATGGTATCGCATCCAAACCCAACCATCAGTTTTTATAAAGGGCTAAGGCTCATCCCTCAACATTTTCATCATCAAATCCATTTGTGCTTCTCAACACATGTCAAAACATTTCAATAGAATGAAGCATCATTCCCAGGTTTTCATAATCATTTTCACCAAGTATTCCCATCTAAAGTGATCAAGTTTTATGCTTAGCACTAGCCACTAAGTTAAGAGTGTTCAGTAATGAGGGTGCTAATCTTCAATATCATGCCATAGAATGACATCTAGTATAGGCCTAGTTTTATACTCTTTATGCTATCTATACAATCTTTCCAAATACTCATAAAGCACTAGCTAAAAGTAAAGAACTTTGGTAAATTAAAAGAATAAAGCTTGCAAGTAAAACTTGGGATGGGTATAAATCAAGGTATATAACTAAAGCATGCCAAATGCATTTTGCTTAAGTTATCAAGTGGGCAAGGGTTAACTTGCATAGTTAAGAAAACTTGCAAGTGTTATCTTGCCAATAATAGCTTGCATATGTATAATACTTGCAAGTGTTAGCTTGCCTTGAGTAGAGCAGTGGTTGAAGTTTTCCTCTTCTTCTTCTGGGTAGAACTCCTCCTCCTCGTAGCTTGGGTCGGTACTATCGTCTATAAATAAATACGGGGTATACAATCACCAAACAATACTTAACTAGCTCTATTTAGCACACTAAGGCTCACACTTGATGATCTAGCATCATCACAATCATCACATGAAATGAAGAACTAGTTTTATTTATCTTATTTAGTTTATTTTAGAAAAGTAATTTCTACTCATTGATATTAATTAAGATTTAATATTCTCCAATTAAAATATGGGATCATGTAGACACATGTCATCACCACATATTCTAATACATGGGAATGTGATTTAAAAGGTTGGTCATATTTTATAAAGTTTAAGATTATTATTTAATAGATTTAAAGTGACTAGAAATGCCCTAAGAGCATTCTTTTGGTACTAGTCCAAAGTCACTGCACGCAAACCTAAATATTTTTATATATTCAGATAGATCTTGTCAAATGTGATTTTTGAGAGTTGGAATCAACTCAAAAGCTATTATGGTTGATTTTTGAAAAATGTTTGAATTTGCAAAAGTCTCTGTATTATTATTTTTACTATAGATTATCTCTAACTCCAAATGATTTAAATCCAACGGGCTTGGATACCAAATTTGAATCATGCAATTTGGTTTAGTGAAACTCTCGGAATTGATTTTTGAATCTATGGACAGAATAGGGTTTTAACTAAATTGGAAAATCAATATTTGAAATCCCTGGGCTGCGTGGGAAAGCTAAACGGACTGGCCCAACTGCACTGCACAGCACAGTGGGCTACTGACAGACGGGGTCCACTAGTCAGCGGGACTAACTAAACGAAACAGTATCTACGAATCTGAGTCATGCGATCTAATTCTAATACAATGGCTAGGAGTCGTCGTCAACGACGAACTACTCCGGCGAGGAACTAAACCTAACGTGGTGGTGGGGGTCAGGCTAGGCTCACCTGGGCTCTAGCTAGGGTCGGCGATGGGGGCGATCGACGTGGTAGACGAGGGCGATTCGAGGCGCGATCACGACAGCTCTTGGGGTGGTCAAAATCGATGGCCCCTTCTCCTCCAGCAGCGGCGGGCTCTGGCCAAATTCCGGCGAGAGAGAGATCGCCTTGCTCCGGGAAAGGGTGAGGGAGGATCAGTGAGGAGTGGTGAGTGCTGGGTGTGGAGAAATGAGGCAGGGGAGGCCTCCTTTTATACTACGGTGAGAGGACCGAACGGTGTGGGCGCAAGCTCGTCGGTGACGATGGTACATGTGGCTATCGGTGCGGCTAAGGCTAGGGGATGGTGTTGTGTTCCCTGGCGCTTGTTGCTAGCTTAAAGGCGAGGCATGGGGCCGTGTGGTTTGGTCGGGAGCGTGCGGCGCTCTACGCGGACGCAGAGGTGTTTACGACAGTGTGCGGCAGCTGCGGGTCGCGCGGCGGTGAACGTGGGTGTCTGCGGGGTTGGGGTGATCATGGTAAGCTAGTGCAAGCGAGGTGGGAGTGAGGCGCGGTCTGTGCGAGCTGGTCGGGCACGGCGAGCTGGCGCGCTCTGGGCATGGCATAGAGGCATAGGGCGCGGCGGTGCTAGGGTGGTCCAGGGCTCGTCTGCGGTCGACGCTTGGACAGGGGGTGGCGGTGGAGTGCGGCGTGTCTGGTGCGTGTTGTGGGCGAGGGCGGTGATGCTCCTGGCGCGTTATCCATTGTCAGCCAGCGACGACCAAAAATGGGCGGCGCTCCACTGTGCACACGACTAAGGGGGACTTGGTCTGGGTGCTGGCTATGCTCAGGGAGACAGGGGGTTTAAGAGGGGACCAAATGGTTGAGGGATTACTGTGGAAACAGTGAAGTTAGGCAGTAGTTAGTTTAGTGTCTGCAAGGTGTTTATTGTAATGGCCGAAAGAAGTTTACTTTGGAATTTTTGAATGAAACTTTTTGAGTGATCTTAACTTAAGCTTGAGTAACTATGTTTGCTTGGAGAAGTCAAATGGAATTGGTTTGATAGGTTTTTGAAAAAAGTGGGATCTTAACATATGAACTAGATTCAATTTTCAACTGTCCATTAAATTGATTTGAGAGATGTGTTTGTAAGTTTGTAAAGTGGGCCTTGATACACTTTTACTTGGTCTAGCAAGGGGTGAAAAGAAGTAGAAATGGTTCTGTTAAAATTTCTCTTCTAGGAACACTCAAAGTGATCTAGTGGTTAACTTTGACCAAAATGACCATTTGCTTGATTTATTCATATTTGATTTCTGTTTCTTTTAATTTTGTTTGTAATTAGCCTAGATGATGTAGCATTCACCTTTAAACCATTTCACATCATTTGTAACAATCAAGCATGGCAATTTCAATCAATCACACATTAATGCAAACTAACATGCATTCATATTCATTTTATTAATAAAAGTTTTTGTTAACCCTAAATTGGGTGATTTGAACTGGATAATCTTGATTAGGGTTTTGGGATGTTACATACCCTTTGTTGATATCAACTTTCCCCTTAGAATGTGAATATGATGGTTAGCATATTATCTCACTTGGAACCCTGCTCTCTGGAAAAAACTATTTGGGAACCCCTCAACAAAGTTTGGGAAAAATGTTTCGATAAAACCTTGGGAAGGTTGTTATTTCCAAGTGGATGTTTTAAAAGATGGAAAATGGTTAACAAGAAAAAGGGTTTGTTGGAAACAACCGAGAGAAGGATGTTCTAAAAAGGAGACACGTGGATTCTAGTCTTTTACCAGAACAACTACCTCGTGCAACCACATTACCCCGGAGCGAGTCGGGGCTTAGCTTGTAGTTTGTTTTCCTTAGCATGGGCTACCTCACAACAACTATAAGGGAATGGGTCCCTCGAAGCCGGGTATTCCTCACTATGAGTGTTGAAGGGCCTAGGGGAGGATCCACTGTCTTATAGAGTCTGGATGAAACTATGGGTATCCCGTGGACGGTATGGTTATAGGGAGTATGAAGAAAGATATGATAAAATGATATTACGATATAATGAAGTACGGGAGGGGAAATACTACGACTTGGCATTTCATGGTGTACTCATTTCGGGGAGAGGTAAACCCATAGGGAAGGTTCCTAGTCTAGGGACGACAAATGAAAAGTTATGTTTGATAATCTGAAAACCCCGCACATGTTGTTATATTGGGTCGTGGTTGATGAAGGTGGATGCATCGATTCTTGTGGGTAAAGTGTACAACCTCTATAGAGTGTAAATCTATTCGAATAGTCATGTCCACGGTCACGGACGGTTGGAAAGTTCATTGCTAGAAGTCTAGACTTTTGGTTTATAAATGTTTTCAGAAAAATAAATGTTTTGTTCATGGGATGACCGGAAAGAGGAATGAAATGTTTTGTTCATGGGATGACCGTAAGAAAAGGTGTTGTTTTGACCATGGGATGGTCAGAAGGAAAACGGGTTACCCATCAAAAATGTTTTATTGACACACTTGTTTTCAAACATTTTTCAACGAAGATATGGATATGCCATATCTACAAGAGAAAACTTGTTTTCAAATGTTTTTCATCAAAGATATGGGGATGTTATATATACAAGAGAAACTATGTTCTCAAAAAGAAACCAACCATAGATAGAGCCATACCTCACCACAGCCATATTGCATATCTTGGTGGTTTATGAGTAAATTCAAACGTACTCACTGGCATTTTTGTCCCTGGCTATTTACTTGGTCATACTTTGAGAAGGATGAAGAAGAAGAATGAAATATGTTGACAACTATGCGAGCTAGGAAATTCTCCCAGTCAGTTGCATGTAGGGTTAAGGTGTGACTTGGACTCGATGCTTGAGGATGTTCTGCTTCATTTGATTGGTATCAGCTAACGAGGCTAATATAAGGTACAACCATAAATGCAATAATGTAAGCTTTATATTCATTATGTAATGGATGTATTCTCTATGCTTGTCGATTATGCTCCACCACACACTAATCCTAGGGTCTTGGTTGAAAGCATAAGGGATTCTCGAATTGCTAATCCAGGGGCCCCACAGGTATAACCCATTGGGTACCCACTATTGGTATACCTTCCTTGGTCCAACTGGAGGCCCACATGATGATTATCTAAGAACTGCAAGGCCCAAGACAAGCTTGAAACTATGAAGCCTCAGAAGCCCAAACTCTTAGCGCGTGGAGCAAAAATAAGCGTAGGATTACGAAATTCTAGGGTTCGTCCTTCAGTACCTGAGACATGTCCTCTCATATAACGGCTTGGAGGGTCCACCGAGGAGGGCGCTCTCATACTCATACACAATCTTCCCTAGGAAAGATCAAACCTACAACTCCATAGCCATCTCGGTGACTTTGTAACCTTCACTAATAATCAAGAACATACAAGGAGGGGTATGGTTTTCCCTCCGGGGCCCTAAACCTGGGTAAACCATGCATCCTCCCTTGATTGTTAGCCGATGAATCCACCAACGTACCCTTCTTTCCTAAAACCCAAGTCCATCATCCATGGGCATTGCCGTGGATACCCCATGTTAGACAGACCCAATGTAAACATAGTAATTAGATCGCCAAAGTTTAATCGTTGTAGCTTTCTCAATGTCAAGTGTCATTTTCTTAGACCATGAGATCATGTTACTCCCTAGTACCGGAAGAATACTTTGTGGAAATAAACTTTCACTTCATCATTTGTGATCATAAAGGGGTTCTTTAGGTATCTCGGAAGGTACTTGTTGGGTTGCATCTATCAAGACTAGGATTTGTCACTCCATGTGATAGGGAGATATATTTGGGCCCTCTCGGTAACACAACATCCTAAGTAGCTTACAAGCATGTGACTAATGAGTTTAGTCACGGGGATATTGTATTACGCAACAAGTAAAGAGAGCTTGCCCATAAAAAGTTTGAACTAGGTATGGTGATACCGACGATCAGATATCGGGCAAGTTACATATTGCTAGAGAAAGGGAATTGAATACAAGATTAATTGAATCCTCGGCATCATGGTTCAACCGATTAAAGATCTTTGTAGAATATGTTGGAACTAGTATGGACATCCATGGTCCTACTATTGGTTATTGATCGGACATGTCGTCTTGATGATGTCCACATGTTCTCGAACTCGTAGGGTCACACACTTAACGTTTTAATGTCGTTGGGGTTTGATGAGATAATAAGTTGGTGTTATCGAATTTTAATTCAGGAGTCTTGGTTGGGATACTAGATATCATGAGGAGCTTCAGAATGTCTGGAGATAAAATTTCATATAAAGAAAGTTGATTTTGGGATTCCGGAAAAAGTTTGAGATTTTTCAGGTATTATACCGAAAAGGTTCTAGCATGTTCTACGGGTCCACCTATGGGGCCCACCTATGAGGAGAGGCCACATGGACCTTAAATGGGAACCCCTGTCTACATGGGCTAGGGAACCATAGCCAGAGTCCCATGCACCGACCCACTAGGGAAACCCTAGGGGGTGTATGGAAGGGGGACTTATTCCCCCTCCCTTTGGCCACCACCACAACATCTTGGATGGGGAGCAAGGCATGTGCTGGCCGCCACCACACCTATATAAAGGGGAGGGAGGGGCTGGGGCATAGCAATCTATCTCTGGTTGGCCATCGCCTCCCTCTATCATGTATGCTTCTCCTCGACATCACGGCAGCTTGGCGAAGCCCTATAGAAAAACCACCATACTTCCGTTGGCATGCCGTCATGCTATCAGGATAGATCTCATACACATCTCCACATTGCTTGTAGGATCAAGGAGTAGACACCATCAAGTTATATGTGTGCGTAACTCAGAGGTGCCGCTCGTGTGGTGCTGCACCAGATTGATCCGATGAAAGTACAACTACATCATCCAATGATTTGCTGATTGTTAACACACATGCTCTACAGGGGAATGTAGATCTAATCCACCTCGCTACTTGTATCTAGTAGATTAGATCTTGGTCTGCATCGTAGGAAAAAATTCCATGTTGCGAATCCTATATGTCAACTTTTGCTATTGCTTACACATTTTCACTATCCAAGGAAAAGTGCACAATGCTTGGGAAAAAACAAAATGATCCACTCTCGATAGGATATATGACACACAAAGGAAGAAATGGGGTTAATATGTTGATGCAAGTTATATCTTTGGTGTGTAGTTGATGATCCACGTACGGTTGGTGGTGGGGAAATGCTTGAGTTACGTGGTGTTGAAGAGCGTGGTTGATGATGTGCAAGCTTGTTGTTATGTTATGACATGCACACGAGACACACACAATAAAGGAAATTAGCCAAACGTAAAAATGAGGCAAAAAATTTAAAGGCCGGAGATTCCGGTGTGGTGAGAGACTTCGGGCTCGGGGTCCCGCGAGCTGTTTGTCCTCTTGGCGGAAATATGGTCCTCCAAGCCTCAAATACGTGGGAAAATGCCCAAATTGGAATAGGAAAACACAAACAAAGTTGGACCAAGTCCTAAGAAAAGTATCCATGGATTAAAACCACTCAAAACATACCAAATCAATAGATCGATCTGAGGTTGACTTTGGGGATATTTTTTGGGGAATTTTCAAATTTATGGGAAAATACTAAATCAAAGAGAAATCCATCGCAACCAAAGGTTGCTGATACCAATATCTTGGGGTTCACTGGGTAGGATGGCATGATCTTCATGGTTCTCGACATTGTGAGGCATGGATGTAGCATCCCAATTGTCTAACAATTGCAATGCTACTAGTCTAGTCTATATATAATGGCTAGTTCCTACATACAATTATCGCATCATAATTGTATCATGCTCATGTCATCATGCCACCTTGCATTTGAGCATCATATAAAACCCTTTTCTATTTGGTTCTTCTCTCATACACATTATTAATTGTATTTGGCTCTTGATACATTGTATTTGGTTCTTGATAAATGCTAGATGCCCAAGTTGAGTTGGGGGCATATCTTTTATTCCATTCCACCATCTTTCTTTGTCACCACCTTATAATTCCACCATCCTTATTTACCTATGGGCTTTTATTTCTTTGGCATTTAACCTAGCTCATGTGGGTTGGGATGGATCCAATTATCTTTTCCCATAGCTTGGCCTTACATCATATTTGGGAATGCATATGTGCTTAATGCCATGATGAATTATTTTGTTTTCACAAGCATAAACATGGTATTTAATGGTTTGCATGGGCCATGCAACCATCATCAACCCCTTTTCTTTTCTTTGGTTTTTCTTTGTGTTGAGTGGAACCTTCCTCTTGTGAGATCTTCTCTTTTTCTCTCTTCATCTCTACCTCATCAACCTCACTTGTGTAGAGCCTTGCATGAGCTTGTAAGATCATCCCCATGCCCATCTTTTCTCTCTCTTGATCATGCATACCAAAACCCTCTCTCACCTAGTCTCTCTCTCTTTTCTTTCTCTAACCCTAAACCCTCTCCCCTATTCCCTCTCTTTAAACCCTACCCCATGATCTACCCCCTCCATGCCGAAGCATCAACCCCAGCCCTAGGCTACCCCATCTACCCCTCTAAACCCTATCAAACCAAACCCTTTGCCACCCTCTCTCTATCTTTCTCTTCTAGATCTTTTTGCCTCTCTCTATCTACACCTAGCAAGACCTAGTCCCTCTCACCTTCCCTTTTTCCTTCTAGTCTAAGCCGAGCCACCCTCCTACCCGACCCGGACACCTCTCTCCCCTCTGGCTCGACCAGACCAGGTGGACAGCGAGTCGGTGCACTGTTTTTCTCCCTCCCAGCCCTCTCTCACGTGCTCGACCGCCTCCACTCGCCGCACCCGTGGTCCTCTCTTCCTCTCGTCATAAAGGAGAAGTAGGGCCTCCCCTCCCATCCTCATCCTTCCACCGACCCCAGATCAAGATCCCTCGCCCAGGCACCCTCTCCCTCCTCCTCCTTCGGCCAACCACCCAAGGCAAGGCCACACCCAAAACCCTAGACCTAGCTCGGTCTACCACCTCCTTCGTCGACCCGGTGAGTTGCAGCACGCCCGGGCCTACCAGGACCTCCCTCTGCCTCCTCTGCCTCAATCTGTTTCGGCCACGCCTCGCCGGAATTCTCTATAGCTCGCCGGACACGCCGCAGCCACCGGGATCCGAAGCTCGCAGAACCCCTGCCTCTGCTCTGACCCGATCCACCTCTCGCTCCAGCGATGTCACGGGCGACCCCCTGGTGAGCCTCTCAATCTCCTAGACAAGCCCGTCCTCCTCCTAGCGGCCTAACCTCGCTGGACGTTCCGTCGAGCGGCCTCCATGCACCGCCGCCGCACGCCGCGCTCTGGTAGATAGCAGGAGCTGCAGCAGCGTCTGTCCCCCCTATTCCCCGCCGTGCCCCGCGCGCTGTAGCCCTCCTCCGATGATGTTTTCTGAACGAAAGTTGTAGCCCGCACCACCCTCTGCATCTTTCCTCTTTGCGGCTTGGCGAGATTCGCCGCCGTTTGGTCGCCATCGTCGTCCGAACTCCGGCCGACCCCCTGTTCTTCCTGTGACGGCCGACGTGACAGCCGACGCCGACGCTTGCGTAAGAACCCCTGCCGTTTTTCCCGCCTCAACCCGCCGTCCCAAGTGGCCCACCTGTCACTCTCCCGTGTTTTTGTTTTACAAATAGGGCCCCGTGTTTTTCTGTTTTAGCCGCGCCTACCTGGGATCGCCCACGTGTCACGCCCCGGCTGGGCGACGCGTGCGCGTGGCCCCGCTGTACCCGGACCCACCTGTCGTGGGTGCGGTTAGGAAAGACCCTAGTGAGAAAAGCCCTGTAGCCCACTGCGCCCCACCTGCGGCTGAGACAGCGCCGGCCCCACTCGTCGGTGGCTGGGGCTAGCTTGACCAGGGTGTAAAAAGTCCTGGCGAATTTCTGTTAAATAAAAATGATTCCAGTAAATGTTTAAATTTCAAATTCAAATCTGTTTTTAAATAACTTTTGTTTTATAATCCCAAAACCAACATGTAATATATGTTTTGAAATCAGAAAAATGTGAGGAATTCAAATATGCTATTCAAAATATTGTTTGAGCACTTTAAAATTTCGAGATGATTAAAATTACAATAAAATGCCCTTTTTCTTAATTAATTAATAACTTTAGTTTTATAACTCCAAATTTGACAAATAATATGTATAAATCGATCAACGCGACGAGCCTGTTCTATCTATGCATTCCATGTTCTGAATTGCAGCATGCATCATATAAATATAAAGTATACAGCAACTTATATGAGAACCAACCGGACTAAAAACTTAATAAAATGCTTTAACTCTCGTACCCCACACCTCACACATGCCATGCTACTTTATTGCCATGCAAACTGTGCATCATTCATCATGGCATGATTGTTTGCTTGTCGCATTTTAATTCATATGTTTGTGCACTCTATTTATGTTGGCCCTTATTTGTTTGGTTCTTCTCGAATAAACGCTGAGCAGGGGATATATCAGGAATCCCAGGAGCACTACCCAGATCTGCCCCTCGCTTCAACTGAGCTGCCAGGCAAGCACTACCACATGCTTGCATACATATAGTACCTATTGCCTCTATCTTATTCTTGCATCATTGAGTCGCGATTGCATTAAATTGAATCCCAAGTACTGCATAGCCTTTACTTTTAAACCCCACCGAAGCTTGTTCCTCCATCCCATGAGCCATTACTACAGGAGTTGTTTGAGCCATGCGGGTCGTAGAATAGCATGTGTAGGGTATGTGAGAGTCTGATGGATAATGAGGTACCGAAACAACTTAATCTGAGTAGTAATGGGATAACTAATGAAAGTGGCACCGGTGAGCAATATCTGTTATTTGGTTTTTCATGCTCACTTGTGTCCCGTAGGACCTCGAGTACTTGATTCCTGTTCCTTGACTATTCGCACTATCCACATCCGGGAGGCCTTATGGACCCCCCTGAGCCAGAGCTTGATTCATTCTTATTTCTTGGGGCCACAAAGTAGTTTGGGGCTTTATTACTATCCTGTACTTATGCAATGCTTTACTGCTTTATTTAAGGTTGTGCTTGGAACACCTGTACTGTTTAGGATCGTGACACGTTTTCGCTGTATCGACTAGCCCAGTCACACTTTCGGGTTCCCGATACTGCCATCATCCACACAAACCACAGGTCCATTCCGGATGCCAACTTGCTATGGGTAGCTTAGTGGGGTGTCCCCCTGAAACATTTCTGAATCCTGTGATCGCTTTGTCGTGAATTCCTCGTTGGGTTTTGATTTGGTTTTTCCGAGGTTGATCGAGTGTGTGTTGCTATTTGTACACCCCTGCAGGGTAAATCTTTCTGAAAGCTGTGTCCACGGTTATGGACGACTTGGAGCACAATTTCTCGATCATAGACAAGTATAACTAAAGTACCACTTGTAATTTGACTAAGTACCTGACTAGTAAATAGTGCAACACTCATGGAATGGTTAATAAAACTGCCAACGGATGGGGGTTGTTCGTCCGCTTTCTCGTCGGTAAGCCAGAAGGAGGATGGATCTGTTAATATTACTGTTATAACTGTTGTTTTTATTTCACGGACATCCATCTATCTTTGGTTAGGCGGATGGTTAGCGAGTATCTATAGAATTGTTAGTTATTATCTTTTGCTGAAATTGCGTCACCCCAGGTTGTGTCCCCTTTAGAGGCATAAAGACTTGCCGAAAATTCTAGGGTCTCACACGATAAATTGTTTGATTTAGATGAACATGTATACTGCAAGATGGATCTTGGGTGGAGGAGACGGATGATGTTGGCAACAATCACTCGGTGTAGAGATTAGGAGCAGGGATCCGTGAGATCTGTGGGCGGGATGTGTTTATTTATGTGGCATCTTATGCCGATTTTCTTCTTATCCGTACTCGGATCTTGTTTTCCGCTTCCGCCTGATACTCTGATGTTTGATGTATGAGGAGCTATCCTAAAATATTATCTCTATCTAGGATATTTGGATCTTGTCGTATGGCGTTGCCATATTTCTATTTCTTTTAGATGGAATGGCTCTGAGGACTGTTGTATGTGGCTTGCATACATACTCATTTGTGTATGTAGTTGATCCCTTCGCCTGCCGATTACGCCGCTCGTTCTTGTCCCGATGTTCTGGAAATGGTTAGGACGGCCGAAAGGTCTACCTGTGAGTGGCATTTGGCCCCACCATACTATTTTAACCATTTTCGCTCATCCAGGCATGCAACTAAGAGCGTAATTCACCGAGGTAGTTACAATGGACTCGTGGGGAAAAGGGTGAAGATGTGGAAGTTAATGTAACACCCTCGAATCGGCCCTTTGCAAGTTTTAGCCCTTCCTGCCAAACCCGCATAGAAATGATTCAAGGACGCCCACCAGGCACTTTCGTGCGGGTGGAAAACGAAGTAATACCATTACACAACAGTCCTCGGTGGGACCCACAGAACAGATATATATACACAACAGCAACTCAACGAGTCAAGAATACAGATATGCAATACAAAGATCCAAATCACCTTGAAAACGTTACAGCGTCCGAGTACGGACAAGATGCAAATGGGGCTAAGAGCCCTGAAGAATAACCAATGGCGTCCATAACCCTGCCTAGGCCAAGCCGGAAGGGTAACCCTGCTAACAACGTCGATCTCAAACCTGCTAAAACAAAAGGGGTGCCAACAAAGGGGAAAGGAAAAAGAGGAGCGTCAAGATCGAGGCCAAGACACGGCGAGGCTAGAATTGCGGCTCTCGCCACATAGGTATGGTGGATCAAGCGGCGCAAAGCATGCACTAAACAACCTATAGAGACTCGATACATCTGTCGGCTATTAGAGAGGGGTAAGAAAGACCTATTCGAATCCAACCTGATACTAACACCAATCATACCCATCCTGGTATTCCCCCTCGAGACCAAACGAGGAAGTCAAACCAAGGAACTCACACAGTTGGCAGTTTTATTCATTCCATTATAGTTGAAGCACTTACTAGTCAGATATAGATAGCATGAGTCATCATGATAGCATAAGTAGTGGGCAGTTTTAATTAACCATTCAGTTGTGGTTTCAGTACTTACTAGTCAGATACAATTAGCATGTGAAATCCCAAACCCAGTAGTTGTTAGCACTTTTATTTCATTCCATTGGAGTTGCGATACTTACTAGGCAGGTATAACATGACACGATACACCCCAGTTCCACCAGTTGTTGGCACTTTTATTATCCATTCCATTGTAGTGAAGCTGATTACTAGTCACATATCAAGTCAAATTTATAGCAATACTTTAGTTATGCTTGTCTATGATCGAGATATTGTGCTCCAAGTCATCCATAACCGCGGACACGGCTTTCAGAAAGATTTACCCTGCAGGGGTGCACAAATAGCAACACACACACGGTCAACCTCGGAAAAACCAAATCAAAACCCAACGAGGCTTTCACGACAAAGCGATCATAGGATTCATAAATCATTTCAGGGGGCCACCCTACTAAGCTACCCGCAACGAAGTTGGCCGGCTCCGAGAGGGACCCAGGGTTTATGTCAATGGCTGTAAACGACTGGGAACCCAAAAGTGTGACTGGGCTTGTCGATACCCCGAAAACATTCCATGTTCCAAAACAGTACAGGTGCTCCACGCACAATCGTAGATAAAGCAGTAAAGCATGGCATAAGTACATGATAGTAATAAAGCCCCAAACTACTTTGTGGCCCCAAAAAATAAGAATGAATCAAGCTCTGGCTAAGGGGGATCCATAGGGTCTCCCGGATGTGGATAGTGCGAATAATCAAGGAACAGGTATCAAGTACTCGGGGCCTACGGGACACAAGTGGACATGAAAAACCAAATAGCATATATTGCCCACCGGTGCCTCTTTCATCAGTTATCCCAACAGTTTAATAGTTGTATTTAAAGTCATGATCCTCTCCACCGTAAGCATGTGCCAACCTTCCAACGACGATGGAACAACAACGACGCAAAGCAGCACCTGAGCAAGCAACTACGACTCGCAAGGCCGACTGTCTATCAAACAACAGGCAATAGGAATGTGTCCAAGGTAATATAGAGGCTGCAGGGAATATAAATGGTACACGAAAACTAAAGCATCGCAATAAGGATAGCAATAGATCAACAGGAGGGAGTAAAGACTATAAATGTAAAATAGGTAGAAAGAGGGAGGATGCTCGCCTGGGAAACACTGCCGCCAGATCATATCCGGAGAACTTGTCGATACTCGCATCAACTCATCAGCCTAATCCGCGAAGAAGCAAACACTAGAAGAAACACCGGATGCAATATTTAATACTACGGCAAAAGATCCGACATGATTATGATATGATGCATGGCATGGCAAATATGTGATGTAACTAGCAATATTAAGCGAAACCGGGGTCCCGACAACTAAATATAAGGTTCAAGTTGTTTAGAAACCCCATAAATTAAATGTTGTCTTAACAATGCAAAACATGGCATCGGTTCACTACACCAATTTAAATGGAGTTCGGAATAAGACAAAGATATCCCGCATAAACACTCCATATTTAATTATGAGGTGAATCGGCATAATGCCCCCAAACCACAGACAGGTATGCATGCATGAATAATTTAATATGCGACAGTTGCTAATGTCATATTATAAAAATAGGGGCTTAGGGTCACACATCTGAATTCGGGAGATCTTGGTTTTCGAGGGTTCGGGTCTGGGTCTCAGGGTTCGACGGGGACGGCGAGGTTCGGATACAAGATGGAGAACTTGGGTTCCAAGCGGTCGATCTTGTCGTCGATGGGGAACTTGAGTGGATCGGGTACCGGTGGTCTTCGGGTCCGTGTAGACGGTCATGGCGTCCGGGATGAGGAACTTGGCGTATCCGTGGCGATCTTGGCGGTCTTTGGGTTCGGGTCTTGGTGTCTAAGAGGAAGTACTTGGTGGTTCCGAGAAGGAGGTCTTGTCGCATCCGATGGATCGGTCCTCGGGGTCAGAGAACTTGGCGCGCCAGGGTTCGGTCTTCGGATTTCCGTGAAGGGGACCCATGACAGAGGTCTTGTCGGTGTTGAACTTGGTGTTTGTTCCTCTTCGGAAGTTCCTGGCGATGATCACACTTGCGACACGATCTGACGCTGTGGAACGCGAGGTGACAAGGAGAACCGCGATGTTGCACTGGTACTGATAAGGGAGCTAACTTCAACTGGCCACCAGAGAACTGTGTTGCTCCATCTCACAAAAACACAGGCACCCACACATACTTTCTCGCGCCGACAGCAAGCAAGGACAAACAAGAGAAGGCAAGGAGGTTGTGGTGACCGGAGCTTGGTAGGGGAGCTTGATGCAGGGACATGGCAGCGGCCAATGATGCGGGGGCACGCAGGAGCGAGGAGGAGAGCGGTGCAGCCGGGTCGAGAGTGGGCTCTAGGGGACGTCCCTGCTCACGTTGATGCCGTAGCAGAGGAGGCGTGCGACGGCGATGGCCTGATGGACAGGACCCACAGAGGCCACGGCGCGCTGGGCTTGAGGCGGAGAGGCGTGGGTGCGTCTGTGCAGGGAGAGGCGGCTGGTGGCGGTGCTCGGAGAGGCAGAGGGCGACGCGAGTGGTGCTCGCTGGCCGGCGGCGGAGAAGGGGCCAGCTCGCCTAGGCGCATGGGTACCAGGGAGGAGCTCGGGGCGACGCGGTGGGGCTCGGCCACTTTGATTTGCAGCAGGGAGGAAGGATCTCCGAGCGGCAAGGAAGGGTCAGGACAAAGAAGGCGAGCGATGGCCGGAGGTGCTCGAGCGCTATAGGCGATGGAGGCGATGGGGGACGCTGAGGACACGGCGGCGGCTCGTGCTGCAGGGGAACGGCCGGTGACCTGGAGCTTGGCCATGGACGATGGCGGTGGCGACGATTGAAGGAGGAGGGAGGAGCCTGGCAGCGGCGCCATGGGAACGGAGGGAGACTGGCCTCAGCGTCGCTGTTTCGGGATGAAAACGACGGGAAAGGGGTTGAGGGCGCGCGATCGAGGGGATCGATCGGGGCTGAGAGGGGCGTGGTTGGTAGGGCTAGGGACACGGGATGGACACGGGGTGCGGGAGCGGGGATCACGCGTCCATCACGCACAGAGAGAGGGGGCGTACGCGTCGGGGTGGGCCAGGTCACGGGAGGAGCGGGGTGGTTTTGTCGCGGGGTGGGGTGGCGTGTGGGGCCGGAGGCAGGGTGGGGCCCGGCTGACGACGCGGTAGGTGGTAGGCGGGCGGTGCAAGTGGAGGCGTGTCGTGTGGGAGGAGTTAGGCGCAGGGAGCGGTTGCCGTGCGCAGCAGGGAGGGTGGCAGCTGGGAAAAAAAGGAGGGAGGAGGGGGGTAGGTGGCTGGCGGATGGGGAGAGCTTAGGGTTAGGATTTAGGCTAGGAAGGAGGTGGCCGGCTGGGCTTTGGGCCTGGCTGGCTGCCTCAAAAAAACAACTTAAACTTTTATTTATTTAAAACGGGGCTTTTGCAAACCGTTTTTAGACAAACCAAAATATTCCGGAGACCTGGGTTTTTAGTTTGAAATAAAGGCAGGGTATTTAGAAAACCAAAACTAGGCTTTTCGAAAATAGTTTCAGACAAACAGATGCATGATGATGACGATGCTCAAATGCAATGTGGCATGATGACATGAGCATGCGGTCATGATGATGCAATGCACAAAAACACCGCGATTTTCTAGTAGTGGTTTTAGCGGGATGCCACAATTAATAACATGAATACAAATAACACGATGAACTCACTCAACATAGACACCATAACTTGACCAATTTCTCTCTTCGTGGTCACTGATCTAGTACAATCCTCGCAAGGAAGCTTGGGCAATATGTTCCCTCGATCCCAATCAAAGAGGGATGAACACCTTGGAGAGGTCCTTGACAACACAAGAAGAGGCCTTGCACATCTCTTAGATACCATCAAGGTAAAATCCAAAGATGTCTGTATTTATAAGAGGCTCCCTTAGTAAGGAAGGAGACACAACTAGAAGGATCCAATTTAGGGTTCCAGTATTATCATCTATGTCTAGGGTTTACAATAGAGGGTGGGGGCATATATATATCCAGGCACTTAAAGAGGGATAAAACATGCAATAAACCATATTTGGAGTCTTATAAGGATTGTGGTCCAATAGGATTTAGGCGTGTAGGCTTCACTTAGGCCGGAGACTCTGGGTCGGGCGGAGACTTCGAGGTTGACGAGACGGGGACTCCGGTCAGGGTGTCAACGTTGGGAGTTTCTGGCTGGTCTCCCGATAGTCTCCAATCTGGGGTATCGCAAGTTGTTACCACTGGCTTTGCAAGTCCAGGTGAGCAGGGTCAGAGACTCCAACATGGGTGTGCCAAAGATTCCGATGTGCTGTTGCCGGAGACTAGCAGTTTCTTGAGCTGTTGATCCGTGCTTATCTTGTCCATATTCCTTGGTGACTTGGCAATAATATCGGGGTTCATACTTGAGTATACAAAGTGTGTTTGCATGAAGTAGAAATCCATTTGAAGGTGTGTCGAAGTCACACTTGAAGAGGAGCGAGTTAACCTTATCATGGAGGAGCTTGGCGCGGGCCATGTCATGGGTCTAGTCAAAGGACTTGGCAGAGTAGATGTAGATTTGTCGGTAGAACAGGGTGCATCACTTTTATTACCCTTGTTCCAAAAAAATGATAAACCTATTATGATTGCCAGCAACTTCAGGCCAATTTCTTTAGGATATAGTGTGCTCAAAATCATTACCAAACTGCTGGCTAATAGATTAACAAAATCATGCTGAAGCTAGTACACAAAAGCCAATATAGGTTTCAAAAAATATCAATCCAAGACTTACTTAGATGGGCATTTAAGTATTTGTTTTAGTTCACAAGTCAAACAAATAAATAAATACTAGTGCCAAAACGGGATTTGAGAAGGCTTTTGATAAGATTGAACATTCTACAATTCTTGAAATTCTTAGGACAAGAGGGTTTGGTGCCAAATGGTTTCAGCTAATTCTAGAGCCTGGATCTTCTTATTTGATGCTTAATGGTGTACCATAAAAGAAATTCTATTGTAAGAGAGGGATGGACAAGGGATACCCTGTCCCCACTTTTATTTGTCTTGGATGTAGACTTGCTTCAGAGTGTTCTTAATAAAGCAATGCATCCGGGAATCTTACCCCCCCCCCATGAACTGCCTTGATTGCCTAGATTTCCCTGTAATTCAATATGTAGATGACACACTAGTAATTCTTAGAGCGGATGCTTCTCAAATCACTTGTTTGAAATCTCTACTGCAAACATTTGCTAAATCTACTGGACTTGAGGTGAATTATAATAAATCCAATAGATTCTCATCAACATGGTGTTGGGCCACGCAGAGAAAAACAAAACTTTTTCCAACGCGGTGATCCCAAGATCCAGCTCAGGTAGAAGGCCACGAGGATTACCACTAGACGCGTAGTTGCGGAATTGATGAAGCACGTCGCTTTATGCAGTGCAGTCCTCGCGATCCGTTCCGGTTCCACGATCCATGATCCGTTCTTTCTTCACGATCGTCGAAGTGCTGAACGTACAGCACCTCCGCCGGTATCCACACGTAAGAGGAGCGCCGACGTTGGACTGCTAGGTCCGGTACGGCGGCGACAGGACTGGACTAGAGCTAGGGTTTCCAACACATGGAGTGACCTAACCTTGTGCTCTAAGCACCTGTGCCCCAGCTTATATAGGGAGTGAAAGTGGGCTCCACTCACTTGTGTCCCATTCACTAACAGGCCTATATTTGCCACTGCAAGTATCACTTGCTGACCAAGTCCATGTCACTATTTGGGTCCAACCCAAATAGGTTTCCTGTTTGGGTCTAACCCAAACTGCTCCCGCTCTTAAGTGTGTGACCCGACAGGCTCATGGTAACCCGGGCACGATTCCGAGTCTCACTCGTGATCGATCAGTTGGTAGCGGCTCCTAGCAGAACGTGCCAACTCCCAAGTACCAATAAGTCATGACGACATACCTTCCAATGCGAATTTTGTCTGAGTCCCTTTTTCCTCACGATATACCTTGTCGGACTATAGGCGAATGATCATCATCCCTTAAATAGTCCGACTCTCTTTCTCGATCCGAGATAAGTGATTCATCCGACTAACTCTTAGTCGGTTGCCTCGGTTAACACTTATCCGAGACGCGCATGGCCATGCTTTCTGAATCATATCTTCCGAGAGGGCCCAGAGAATATCTCTCTGGATGGAGGGGCAAAATCCCGTCTTGGTTATTCACATCACGCAGCTTGATTCTCAGTCGACCCGAACTCCACCTTTATAACTGCCTAGTGACGGAACAACGTTTGACAGAACCTAAGTCGGTGATCCTCAACTCGGATTGTGCAATGACCTCAGGTCTAAGGATTACATTGATTGAGACATGCAAATGACGACTTGTTCGTTGCATATCAATATGGGTCAGTCCGACTCGCTAAACTCTTTAGCCAAATCCATGTAAGTCGAAATGGCATCCCCATGCCCATGACAAGTGGAACCTAGTCATCTGCCGACTTTCACATTGGTCTAAGTTGTGTGTCCAGCACAACCTCAATGACCAAGGACAATTAGTATGAACAACATGAATATATAGTTCCACAATCAAATCACATATTCGATGATACATATCAGCAGTTCATACATGGACCATAACCTTATGAATACATTGGGAATAACATCATACATGATTGCCTCTAGGGCATATTCCCAACAGTATCCCACTTGCACTGGAGTCAATCATCCGACATCACATGTCTAGGCATCTAATGCCCATAGCTCTCAGGTGCGCCTCATGCTTTGGATGTGGAAGTGGCTTTGTCAACGGATCCGCAATGTTTGCATCCGTGTGTACCTTACATAACTTGATATCACCTTGATCCACGAACTGGCGAATAAGGTGGTATCGCATGAGTATATGTTTGTTCTTCTGGTGTTGTCTAGGTTCCTTGGCTTGTGCAATAGCACCATTGTTGTCACAATACACGTCTAATGGATTGGACGAGCCTTGAACCACACCAAGATCTATGAGGAAATTCCTCATCCAAATGGATTCTTTTGCCGCCTCTGAGGCAACAATATACTCAGCCTCTGTCGTAGACGCAGACACCGTCTCTTGCTTGGAACTCTTCCAGCTCACAGCCCCTCCGTTTATTACAAACACATATCCGGATTGCGAACGAGAATCATCCGAGTCAGTGAGATAACTCGCATCTGTGTAACCCTTTACACTGAGTTCATCCTCACCTCCATAAACTAGGAACATATCCTTAGTCCTTCTCAAGTACTGTAACTACCTCGGTGAATTACGCTCCTAGTTACAAGCCTGGATGAGCAGAAATGGTCGAAATAGTAAGGTGGGGCCCAAATGCCACTCACAGGTAGACCTTTCGGCCGTCCCAACCATTTCTAAACATCGGGACAAGAACGGGCGGCGTAATCGGCAGGCGAAGGGATCAACTACATACACAAATGAGTATGTATGCAAGCCACCATACAACAGTACATCAGAGCCATTCTATCTAAAAAGAAAGGAAATATAGCAACGCCATACGGCAAGATCCAAATATCCTAGATAGATATAATAGTTTAGGATATCTCCTCGTACATCAAACATCAGAGTATCAAGCGGAAGCGGAAGACAAAATCCGAGTACGGATAAGAAGCAAATTGGCATAAGATGCCCCATAAATAAACACATCCCGCCCACAGATCTCACGGATCCCGCTCCCTAATCACTACACCGAATGATCGCTGCCCACATCGTCTGCCTCTTCCACCCAAGATCCATCTTGCGAAAGTGTACCTGCTCATCCGAACCAATAATTTATCGTGTGAGACCCTAGGGTACTCAAAGAAGTCTTTATGCCTCTAAAGGGGACACAACCTGGGTGACGAATTGCAGCAAAAGATAAACCCTAACTTCTATAGATACTCACTAACCATCCGCCTAACCGTAGATAGACGGATGTCCGTGAATTAATAACAACAAGATTATAACGGTAATCTTAATGATCCATCCTCCTCCTCGCTTATCGCATTTAGGAAGCGGACGAACAACCCCCATCCGCTGGCAGTTTTATTATTCATTCCATGAGTGTTGCACTATTTACTAGTCACCTAGTCTAGTCAAGTTAAAAGCGGTACTTTAGTTATGCTTGTCTATGATCGAGAAACTATGCTCCAAGTCGTCCATAACCGCAGACATGGCTTTCAGAAGTTTTACCTGAGGGGTGCACAAATAGCAACACACACTCGATATGCCTCGAAAAACCAAATCAAAACCCAACGAGGCAACACGACAAAGAAATTACAGGATTCGAAATATTTCAGGGGCCACCCCATTGAGCTACCCGCAACGGTTAGTGACTCGAGACGGCCTCAAGGTTTGCGTCAATGGTCGTGAACGACCGGGAACCCAAATGTGACTGGGCTTGTCGACACATGAAAACACTCCGCTTCCTAAAGACAAATGCAAGACCTGCACAATTTAAATAAAGCAAAGAAGCATGGCATAAGTACAGATAGTAAATAAAACCTCAAACTAGTTTGTGGCCCCAAGAAATAAGAATGAATCAAGCTGTGGGGGGTTCATAAGCCTCCTGGATGTGGATAGCGAATATTCTTGGAACAGAATCAAGTACTGGGTCTTACGGACACAAGTGAGCCTGAAAACCAAATAGCAAATATGGCTCACCGTGCCACTTTCATTAGTTATCCCATTACTACTCAGATTAAGTTGTTTAGGTACCTCATTTTCCATCGACACTCACATACCCTACACATGTCGTTTACCGACTCGCATGGCTCAAACAACTCCTGTAGTAATGGCTCATGGGATGGAGGAACAAGCTTCGGTGGGGTTTAAAAGTAAAGGCTATGCAATACTTGGGATTCAATTTAATGCAATCGCGACTCAATGATGCAAGAATAAGATAGAGGCAATAGGTGCTATATGTATGCAAGCATGTGGTAGTGCTTGCCTGGCAGCCTGGGCTTGAAGCGAGAGAAGGATCTGGTAGTGCTCCTGGTTCTCTTGATATATCCCCTCGTGCCTATTCAAGAAGAACCAAACAAACAAGGGCCAACATAAATAAAGTGTACATATGAATAAATGCGACAAGCAAACAATCATGCCATGATGAATGATGCACAATTTGCATGGCAATAAAGTAGCATGGCATGGGTGAGGTGTGGAATACAAGATTAAATCATTTTAATGAGTTTTGGCCCCATTTTATCCTCAATTAAGTTGCTGTATACTCTATATTTATATGATGCATGCTGCAAAACAGAACATGGGAGGCATAAACAGAAAGGTCTCGTCGAGCTAATCATTTTAGACATATTATTAGTTAAATTTGGAGTTATAAAACAAAAGTTATTAATTAATTAAGGTAAAAAGGGCATTTTATTGTAATTTTAATCAACTTGGAATTTAAAGTGTCCAAAATATATTTTAGATGGCATATTTGAAATCCTCATATTTTTCTAATTTGAAAACATATATTATTTGTATTATTTGGAATTATGAATTTAAATTTATTTTAAAGTCAAAATTATTAAATAGGGTCAAAGTCAAAGGTTGACTATTTAAATTAATTCTAAAAATATTTGATTAAAGATTTGAATTAACATTCAAAAACTAAACATTTTTCATATTAAGTTTGAATTCAAATTCCAAACCATTTGAAAGTTATGAATTCATTCATATTTGAACAGATTTGAAATTGAATTTGAATTTGAAATAATTTGAAAAGATTTGAATTTAAAACAGATAACAGGAAATATTTTTTTATACTCAGCCAAACCTAGCCATGGTCACTGACAAGCGGCCACATGTCGATCGACACACGCGCAGATTTAGGGTTTTGTCATCATGACTCGCCAGCCACGGAATGACAAAGCGCTGTGGCGTAGCAGACCTCACGACGCCAGGAACGATTCCGGTGACACGACACGGGAGATCCGGGGTACCGCGGGTTGAGAGGGGAAACGCCAGGGCCTTTCGCAAGATGGAACGGAAGGTTGGTGGGGCTTCGCGGATCGCGTTTCAAAGGGAAAAGGCCAGGGCCTTCGCAAGCAAACGAAATGGCCGTTGAACTGCCGCTGCGCGCTGACAGACGCGGCGCTGCCGGCGACGAATCTGGCCGTCTCCCAGCGACGATGGCGAGCAAACGACGGCGAGTCTCGCCATGATGCAAAAACGAAAACTGGAGAGGGGACTTCTGGCTACAATTCCGTTCAAAGGGCAACTACTGGGGTGGACTACAACGCGCGGGCTGCGATGAGGAACAGAGGCAGAAGCTGCAGTAGCTGCTGCTGTCGCCAGAGCGCGGCGCGCGGCGGCGCACGTGGGGTGTTCGACGGAAAGGGGCGGCGCTACGGTGCACGAGAGAGGAGGGGACCATGTCTAGGAGATCGAGGTGCTCACCAGGAACTCGTCGGTGGTGGCGGAGGAGCTCGGGGCGGTCGCGATCTGGCGCGTAGCTGGCTGGCCGGAGCTCCTGGTGCTCACGGACACGGTGGCGGCGAGGCTTCTCCGGCGAGATCCTGCAGCTCCCCGCGGTTCTAGGCGATGTAGAGGAAGCAGACGAGGCTCCTCGTGCTCCTGGTGGTGTTTGGCGCGCTCCAGGTCGACTAGAGGAGGATGTGGCCGTGGCTAGGGTTTAGGGCATGGTGGTGGGCTTGCAAGCGTGGGGAGGAAGAAGGGAGGAAGAGGGGAGGAAGAGGAGGACCTGGAAGCCTCCTGGATGGATCTGAGGTGGTGGAGAGCTGGGGTGATTGAGGTGATAAGGGGGAGAGGGGAGAGGCACATGGGGTGGTGGTGGCTTGCAAAAAGGTGAGGAGGAGGCCACGGGCTAGGGCTTTTCTTTGCCTCTCTTCCTTGTTCTGTAGCTGAGAGAGGGAAGAGAGGGACCAAGGGAGGAGGGGCACTCGTGGTGGGGCTAGGGTTGGAGCTAGGGTAGGAGAGAGAGGGGGTATGGCTCGGGTAGGATAGCTAGGGTTGGGCTAGGTGGCATGGTGGCCAGCTAGTGAGAGAGAGAGAGGCCGAGAGAGAGGGGGTAGACTTAGGGTTTAGGTTTAGATTAGGTATAGATTAGGGTTTAAGAGAGAGGGGGGTATGGTGATGATGAGGTAGGTGATGGTCTAGGGCTTAGAGAGATGGAGAGGTTTGTAGCTAGGGTTTTGCCTTGGACAAGATCAAGCCAAGAACAACCAAGATCAAACAAGATCAAGACAAGAGAAAGAGAGGGATGGAGTGCTAAGGTTTAAGCAAGATCAACATAGATCAAGCCAAAAGAAAGGATAGAGATAGAGAGAGAGATGATGATCCACTCAAGATTCAAATAAAAACCAAATACTAGAAAAAGGTGGCACTTGCATGGCCCATGCAAAATATTTAATACCATGTTGATTCTTGTGAAAACAATAATATTAAACATGGCATTGTTCATTTGCATTTCCAAAGGTGGAATAAAGCCAAGCAAAAGAAAAAGAAAGGATGCCCCATGTGGAGTAGTTGGAGATGACCGTGTTTGAGTAAAATTGGGATTTGCTAGTGGGTATGTGCCACTAGGCATTTAATAAGCCCAAAAATATCCAAACATGAAAATAACCTCAACACAACACATATGGAAGCTAGCAAAAGGGTTCCACTCACAAGGCATGCAAAGGTGGCCATGTGGCTCTCATATACCAATAATGTGAAAACAACATGGTGCATATATGGGATCATGTGAAAGAATTGATCCATCCCAACCCACATGAGCTAGAGGTAAACTTAAATAAAAGCCAAGCTCATATTTGGTTGGATGGTGGAATTATAAGGTGGTGAAAGAAAGGTGGTGGAGTTAATAAAAGATATGCCCCCAACTCAACTTGGGCATTTAAACAATATATCAAGAACCAAATACCATATCAAGAGGCAAATACAATTAATAATGCATATGAGATAAGAACCAAATGGAAAAGGGTTTTATATGATGCTCAAATGCAAGGAGGCATGATGACATGAGCATGATATAATGATGATGCAACAATTATATGTTTGAAGTAGCCATTATATTACTAGACCAAGTAGCATTACAATTGTTAGACAATTGGGATGCTACAACTCTCCCATTAAACAGGAATCTCACCGAGATTCTAGGAAGAAGAAGACACAAAGAGGGTAGGATACTTGGCACGGAGCTCATCTTCACGCTCCCAAGTGGCTTCATCAACGGAATGGTGTGACCATCGCACCTTGCGTAACTTGATGGACTTGTTGCAGTCCTTCTTTCGCGATCTCAAGGATTTTTGTGGGTGTTCTTGATAAGACAGTCTTCTTGGAGATTGATAAGCTCATGATCCACGGTCCGCCGGGTCCTTGAAGCACTTCTTGAGCTGAGAGATGGAAAACATCATGGACCTTGAGTTTTTCCGGAGCTCAAGAGCATAAGCAACTTCTCCTCTTCTTCCACGAACTTTGAAAGGACCGATGTATCTAGGAGCCAGCTTCCTTTGATACCAAAACGGTGCGCCTCTCATGGGAGTGACACGAAGGTAAACGAGATCACCAGGACATACTCCATGTCCGGTGCTTCCTGTCATAATTGCTCTTCCGCGACTTTGAGCAATCCTCAGATTTTCAAGAATGATGTGAACCTTTCCTCCGCTTGAGTTACAATGTCGTGGCCAAACAAGATCCTTTCACCGCATCCGACCAACCAATCGATTTCTGCATTTGCACCATAGAGAGCCTCAAATGGTGCCATCTTTAGACTTTTCTCGAAGTTGTTGTAAGAGAACTCAGCATAAGGAAGACATTCTTCCCACTTCATGCCAAAAGAGATGACGCAAGCACGAAGCATATCCTCCAATCTGATTGATCCTTTCAATTGTCCTTGCGATCGAGGGTGGTAAGCAGTGCTGAAGTTCAACTTTGTTCACAAAGCAATTAGGAAACTCTCCAAGAACTTGGAAGTGAATATGCTACCACGGACTCAACAGATCTCAAGCGGAACCCATACAGAGAGACAATTACTGATATAGATCTCAACCAACTGAATTGCAGAAATGCTTTCCTTGACGGGGAAGAAGTGAGCCACTTTAGAAAGCCTGTCAATGACAACAAAGATTGCATTGTTGCCCCTCTGCGACCTTGGAAAACCAGTGATGAAGTCCATCTCTACTTTCTCCCATTTCCATTCCGGGGGTTTCAATGGTCAGAAGACCGAAGGTTTCGATGAACAGCTTTCACTCATGCGACATCACACTCGAGACATACTTGGCACAATACCTTTTCAAACCCGCCACCAATATTGTGTTTTCAAGTCCATGTACATCTTTGTGCCGCCAGGTGGATAGAAAGAATGAATCATGCGCCTCCTTGAGAACTTGCTCTCTCAAACCCGGGTAGTTCGGAACAAACATCCGGTGTTCAAAGAAAAGCGTGCCTTGATCATCGACGTGGAAGGACTCATACTTCGGGAGCTGAAGCCTAGAGATGATCTTTCTTGTGTACGGATCACCAAGATGAGAAGAGCGAACCTTTTCTTCCAAGAGAGGAGTTGCTAAAAGGTTCAGGAGATACCCTTGTCCCACAATTTCAAGGTTGAGCTGACGGAATTCCTCGCACAAGAGAGGTTGTTGGTCTTCCATCATGAGGTTGTTGACATAAGCTTTGCGGCTGAGAGCATCTGCCATGACATTAGCTTTGCCCGGAGTGTAGTTGATGGTCAAATCAAAATCATTGATTGCCTCAATCCATCTCCTCTGCCGAAGGTTGAGATCAGGCTGAGTAAAGATATACTTCAGACTCTTGTGATCAGAAAAGATCTCACAACGGTTACCAAGCAAGTAGTGCCTCCATACTTTCAAAGCAAAGACAACTGCTGCGAGCTCGAGGTCATGTGTAGGATAGTTGATCTCATGCGTCTTCAACTGACGAGAGGCATAAGCAACAACTTGTTTTTCTTGCATAAGGACCGCACCCAATCCTTGCAAAGAGGCGTCACAGAAGATCTGGAACGGCTTGGATGTATCCGGAGGAACCAAGACTGGTGTGGAAGTGAGCTTCTCTTTGAGTGTCTCAAAGCTTGCTTGACATGCAGGAGTCCAAAGGTATTTCTTGCCTTTCTTGAGGATATCGGTAAGAGGCTTCGCTATCTTCGAAAAGTTCTGAACGAAGCGACGGCAATAACTAGCCAAACCAAGAAAACTCCGCACTTCCTTGACATTAATAGGAGGAAGCCTCGCATGGGAGGGAGAGTGGGCACCCCAAGGACATGGTGAGAGAGAGAGGGGGAGATGAGGTAGGGTAAAATCTCAGGGTTAGGATTAGAGGGGCTCTGGTTAGGTTAGATGGTGCCTCATGTGGTGGTGGTAGGGAAGAAGCTAGAGAGGAGGGCTTGGTTTAGGGTTTAGATTAGGTAAGACTTTTGGAGAAAGGATTGAGAGAGAGAGGGTATGGTTTAGGGTTTTAGAGCTTTTGATCCACAGATCACAAAGCGTATGCTGAGGTGAAAAGGAGAGGAAGGTGAGGAATAGAGAGAGAGAGAGAGATGTGGTGTGGCTTTTTAGCAAGACCAAACTAGAGATCAAGCCAAAGGAGTGGTAGAGGAAGATGGATGGTTATGCACTCCAAAAAAGACAAAAACCCATCAAAACCAGCAGTAGAATCAAATGGCTAAGCAGGGGTACTTCTGCATGGCTCCATGCAAAATGATAATTGCCATGATTAAATTTTTTAAAAACAATAATATTACATGGAATTATTCTTATGCATTCCCACAAGTGGAATAAAGCAAGCAAGCAAGGAATTTGTAGAATTACATCCATCTCTAATCTCCTATGAGCTACAGATTAAATACTCAAAAATAAAATCAAATACAAGCTCATGGATAATGGGATGGTGGAATTATAAGGTGGTGAAAGTAAAGGTTGGTGGTGGAATAAAAGATATGCCCCAACTCAATCTTGGGCATTTAAACATATATCAATAACCAAAATACAATATCAAGAGGCAAATACAATTTACAATGCATAAGAGAGAAGAACCAAAACAAAAAGGGTTTTATATGATGCTCAAATGCAAGGTGGCATGATGACATGAGCATGATATAATTATGATGCAACAATTATATATATGAAGTAGCCATTATATTACTAGACCAAGTAGCATTGCTAACATTGTTAGACAATTAGATGTTATAATTATGGATTCCACTTGCCCAATCTTTACCATTTGATGGCATCTTCCATTGTCTATTATCGCTACTTTCTGCAAAACCACCATTACCTTCCACACCATTCAGTTAATCATTTAGTTTCAGCAAACCAAAGTGAGATTGACCAACCCACTGCTCATTGGTTGAGCAAAGTCTTGAGTTTAATGTTGTGCAGGTTTCAGTTGCTAGCAACACCTTTGAGTCGCTTTCCTTCCTCCTATTGGTTAGATAAATCCTTGGTTTCTTTCCTAATGAAAGACTTACATTGTTGTGTTCATCATACCTTCTCTTGGGGTCTCCCAACGAAGCTCTACATTGATCTGAGCCACCATCACGGACCGACGGCTGTCACTTTTGTCAACTCAATAGGATCTCTAGACTAACCCCAAAGACCAACACTAGTCTTTTCTGCGCACTTTGTCCTCACTCGTGCGTACCCGGTACCCACTTCCTGGTCGGTCACCCATCCTAGAATTGCTCTAGGCCAAGAATGCTTAACCTTAGAGTTCTTTTCAAATGAGCTTCCAGAAAAGAAGTTCCAACTTGTTGGTATGGGTTTCCTATCAATCCTATTGACTTCATGCGCCAGGTCTCACAGTAGATGCTAGTGACTCCAAGAGGGAGTATTTATGCTCGATAGTGGGTTCATGCCTCTACTGAATCTAGGGAAGTGACAGAAATCTCTAAGGTTGTAGATGTGTGGTATCTCGGGCTTTGACGGGGAGGAAAAGGTTGAAGTTGTTCTATATATGTCCCTGACAACGGCACCAGAAAACTTGTTGATGACTCCTTGGTGGCGCCAGAGAACTTGGTTCTTGATGTGGAGTCTTGTTGGGAACCCCAAGAGCAAGGTGTGAAGCAAAGACAAAGAAGATTTTCCCTCAAGAGAGACCGAGGTTATCGAACTGTAAGGAGGAAGGAACGTCACATTGTGTGTTGCACAGCAATACAGATAATTCGCACAACACAATTCAAGACTTTGGCCCCAACGTAATCGAAAGCGAGGTTGTCAGCTCTCACCGGTTTGTTTGTCAACAAAGGATTAAATGTAATGGTGGAAGGTAATCACAGGTTCTATTTTGACAAAAGCAAGTAAAACAAGCATTGAGCGTGAATATGTATTGATGGTAAAGATTTGGGACCGGGGTCCATAGTTCACTAGAGGTGCTCTCCTTTGATAAACAACATATATGAAGGGTAAACAAATGGCACCACAAATAGGCAATTGATTCAGCATGTACTGCGAGCAAGGCATAACAATGCAATTACTAGCTTTAAAGATCCTATAAGATTCGATTGGGAAATACAACAAGATACATAGATCGGCACAACCAATCGTGCATCTATGACTAGAAGTCCACCTTCAAAGTTATCATCCCAACCCCCTCCAAGATTAAGCAGTACAGACAACCCAGACTAACTACTTTAAGTAAAGTGTGTAAGGGTAAACAATCCACATGTTCCACAGAACAATGTGACTGTTGTTTTCTCCCTAGTAGCAACAAAGACATATACAAACCAAGAGATTATTGTCACTCCTTGGAAACTAGAGGCATTAACCCAACTATCTATGGGCATAAATACCCCCTTTTTTGAGTCACTAGCAACTACTTGGCCAAGATAGCTACTAAAACAGGAGAACATGCAAGATCATTAAACAACACAGACATGATAGAATCATGTAAAGACAAAACCATTAATCAAAACCAACATAATAATCTTCAATATCCATCAGATTCCACCGAAACATAACATGCATGATTGATTACAAATGATTAGATCTTGACTGCATGAATCTGAGCTCACAAGATCTATACATGAAAGTGACAAGAGGAGATACAACCATCTAGCTACTAAGTATGGACCCATAGTCCAAGGTGGAACTACTCAACGCTAATTCATAATGGGAGAAGGCCTCGGATGATCTCCCCTTCGGTAGGGTGCCGGAAGAATCTCTGCATCTCCCCGATCTAGGGACCCACGGTGGCGGCGGCTACAAACGGTTTTCGTGGAGATTTGATCGAGGTACTCTGAGTTTACGCATCGGGGCTTCTTATAGGCAAAGGGGAGACCGAGGTGGCGCGAGGCGCGCAACCAAACCTCAGCCAGCGCGTGGTGGGGCCCACCCGATGCTCTGAGGTGGGTCTGCCTACCGGCCGGCTCCAGAAACTCCGGCTTTGGACTTCTTGTTCTCATGGAAAGTACTGACTTTGTTCTTTGTCCCGGCCCAATTCTGAAGAATAATTCTTTACTAACTTTTCCAAACCAAAGTAGCAGCGTGAAAAAAATGCATCCATGCATCGTTGCAACTTGTTAGTAGGTTCTAACAGAAACACATGCATAAAAGCACCTCAAAGTGTGTGACAAGTAAAATAAAGCAGATACTAAACAAGCATGGAGCATCAAAATTAGGCTAGATCGCTTCCAACATATCAACATCCCCAAGCTTAACTCACCTTTCGTCCTCGGTAATAGGTAAGTGATAAAAGAATAACGTTTTGAGGTGACATGCACCATCACAATAAAGATCCAAACCATTTTGCAAGCATTGGAAAGCTGGGATCAAAGAACTCTAAACATGTGCGTAAAAGATGGAGTTCTAACATAATAGACATAGTAACTATGCATGCAACATGAAAGGTTACAAACAAATATCATGAATAACATGTATTGAAAAACTGACGTTTGTTTGTTTCACATACAAAAAACATAGCATAGTGGCAATCATCTTGTCCCTCATAGAGTAGCACGATATAGATGCATAGGACACCTTCAAAGTTCACAAAGGTGACTAGAAACAAATAGCAACAAGAACAAGTAATATCACTAATATGCATCAATTAATAACTCTGAACATCAGCATAATGACACTATGCTCTCTTAAAGCATTTTCTAACGGTAAAGGTGGAGACTCAATAGTGGTGGAAGAAAGGCCTTTTGCCAAAGGAAGTAGGGATTACAAGTTTCAAAAAAAGAGCTTCCAAAAATTATGGTACTTGTTAGCTTTTAGCCCTCATTGCCCCCTATCATAAGCATCTTGAAGTGGTTAAAGTGTTAAAGTGGCAAAGATGGAAGCGGCATGCTTGATGAAGTATAAAGTTGGCAATCTCAAGTCCCTTGGAATTAATGAGGACCACACCTCATGCATACTCAACTTTGGGTCCGTGTAAGTTCTGTTGTCAGGTATTTGCACGGTATCATTGAAGAACCGCCAACGGTGTACCCCTTGCACATGGTACATGTGGAGCTTCTCCCATAACAAAAATGACAAGGCAACTAGACATAATAAGCATCTCAAGCCAATATTTTTTATTTACCTACATGCATAGCTTTTATTGAGGATGCTTCATAGATATCTCATTATGGTGATGCTGCAAGTTTCACCATGATTAGGGGCATGGCTTAGAGCTAGCCGCCTAGGCATTTCTCTAATACAGATAAAACCCATGGACTTACGGGTTCCTCTTTATTTCAAGCCACACGATCGGGTGACACTCCATAGACAAAAAAGAACATGATATCAACTGAAAGTACAAAGTACAAGTGCAATAATGTTGAAAAGCGTCTCCCATTGACAACATGCCTGCCTTATAATTCCAACTTATAAGTGCAAGGATATAACAACAAATTTGGTCACAATGGTTCAAAGGTATTAGGTCAGAAGAATAAAATGTGCCATCCCTGAGTTCATGAGGGCTTTAATCACTAAGTTTTCACATAACAAAAATAGTTTTTAATTGGAAGATAGTTGAAACAAGAATATACTTTGAATGGTGTAACACACCATGCATAGGGAATTCTCAAAGTGGACACTTTGGAATAACTTGGTTTCTTGGGAGTTGGAGTGCATGAGTAGAACTTACTCACTACAAGTGGAGTCTAGCAAAAGACTTTGGGAGCAACCCAACTAAGAGTAGTAATAATGGCCAAGAAAATCATAAAGCACAACAAAGCATACCTAATCAAAGCAAAGAGTGAAGTACTACAAGTCAAGGTCTAAAATGATCATAGAGGCTAAATGGTGACTTCCATGAGAGTCATAACATGGTGTGAGCATGTGCCAAGTCAACCCAAGGAAGATTCAAAGGAGAATACCACAATACTATGCTTGCATGCTACAAACAACGTGACAATTTCTTCAAGGCACACTATAGCAATTCCCTAATTGTTTGTAACAACAACACATGCTACAGCAATAATCACTAAGCATAATGCTAAAAAACACCCAGCATGTCATGCTGAGTCTAAGTCACAGCCAATGCAAGCTGCTCTTGCACTTCTGGGCAAGAACTTTCTACTTCTTTCCAAACACCAAGCAACCTTACTTGCAAAAAAACACAGCGAGAATGGGGTCCAAACTTTATTAAGTATGAAACTAAGAACAACCTAAGCTAAAAGCGTTTTAAAACTAAGACGCCCAAGAACAACACAACTGCCAAGTATGAAACAATAAAAACGAAGTGTCTATAGACAGACCTGAAGCTTTTTATTGATGAAGAAGGGGATGCATTGTTCATCCCCAAGCTTTGACGCTTGGCCAACAACTTCTTGGATATTCTTGGGTGACACCATGGTGGCATCCCCAAGCTTTGAGCTTTGTACATTCTTCATCTCATTGCATCATTCTCTCTCTACACCTGAAATTTCTCTTTCCTTCATACAAAAACTTCACACAATCTTCATTAGCAACATTAGTGTATTCAAAAGATATTAGACTCCGCAAAGCCTTTGGAACAACAAGTCTTTTTCACTAAAACACAAGCTACTTTATTAACTCCTTCAAAAAGCTCAATTTACCTGAAGAGAACTCAAAAAGGAATCAATAAGAAGCAAATGCAAATAATGGCAGAAATCTGCAAAACAGCACCTCAAGATGGAGAAACCGATTTTTTAGAGCAACATCTTCTATTGCTCATATCAAAAAGTGTTGAACCAATAAAAGTTATATAACATACTGGGGTATTTGTTTTGTAAATTGTTATCTCAATCCTAGTTACAGAGCCTCCTCACAGTTTTAATTTTTTGGTGGAGGACAGAAATGTTTCTGGGACAGCTAGAACTCCTTCAAATCTTACTTCCTCTCATTAGAGGTCATTCTGGCACAAAAGCAAACAAAAAGGATAAGTAGAGGTCATTACTGAAGTAATAACTTCCAAGACTCAAGAAACTTCTTTTAAGGTTATTCTCCAACAAGTACTTCTTTTCTTTAACGCCTTTTAAGTTGAGGCTTGATATCTTGAGAAGATGCTCACATAAGAATTATGAATCAAAGTCAAAGAGAGCATCAGAAGCCAATTCAAAACACATTCGTCTAACCCACTTCCCTTCATACAGGAATCTTGTACACAAATAAATTCTACAAAGAACAAAGTGACAAGCATAGGGAAGATAAAACAAGAGTAACTTCAAAACTTTCACCAATAGAGAGGTGTTTCAAGTATTACCATGAAAAATCTACACAACCATACTTTCCTCTCTCTATAATAATTTTTCAAGAGCATCATGAATAAACTCAACAATATAGCTATAACATAAAGCATGCTTTTCATGATCTACAAACTCATAATTTCTATCAAGCTCAAAAATAGTGAGATTAAAACCTCCAAAGTGGATATTTCAAAAGGATCCATAGGAAATAACATTCATCCTCCTTTGGTAAGCATGGGGACAATCAAATAATGTAGGGATAAAGAGTTACTCTCATTAGAAGGTATGCATGGTAGATAATCCATTCTCCTCCTTTTCTTCATCACTCTCCCCTCTTTTCATCTAATGAGCTTCGATTTCAACAATTTCTTCTTCATAGTCTCCTTGCAAGATATTAGTCTCTTCCATTTGTGGAAATTTATTAAAATATTCAAGAATATAGCCATTTACTTCCTTAGAATTATCAAAGCAGAATTTAAGTATCTCAAAAACCTCATGCTATAAGGTGTATCATCAGTATTTTCCAAACCGGCAAGTTCAAATGCACCTTGAAGGCAATAAATTCTTCAATTTGTTCCACATCATCAAAATCATAATTTGCTCTAACATGAGAAGATATGATAATATTATCATTATACTCACATTGAAAGGGTAGGTGTTTATACCTCTTGCAGCAACAAGCT
Organism: Avena insularis; assembly: GCA_023614405.1. Classification (NCBI taxonomy): domain Eukaryota; kingdom Viridiplantae; phylum Streptophyta; class Magnoliopsida; order Poales; family Poaceae; genus Avena; species Avena insularis. The sequence continues at coordinate 400,491,965 of CM042688.1, read as the reverse complement.
TTATCAAAGCAATAAGTAACATTATAAGTAGAGCTACGTCTCTAGCAATAGTATTCAACCTATTAATTTGTTCCCATAAGTGTTTCCCTTTTTGTGACAAACGATGTTCCTTATAATAAAACTTTTGTTCCTCCGTGAACCCACCTTGCCAATAAGAACTAGTTTTAAAGAAACCATCCATTGATAGAAAGCATGACCAAGCAAGGCAATAACAGACCAGCAATAGAGTAGGAACTAATTTTTTTTTATTTTTGAATAAAGCAAGCAAACCAAACTAGACTAGTTTTTTTGGTTTTTTGAAAAGAGGCAAACAAAACCAAGCAAAAGAAACAAAGAAAACTAAAAACAAAGTAAAGAGAAAGGAAGTGAAGGACTCCCCTAGTGAAGACGACCTTAGCCTCCCCGGCAACGGCGCCAGAAAGACTTGATGGTGCTCGACGTGGCACTTTGTTGGTAACCCCAAGCACAGGGTGTGAAGAGCAAGCAGCAAGTTTTCCCCCAGATGAGACCGAGGTTATCGAACCGTAAGGAGGAAGGAAAGCGTCACATGTGTGTTGTAAACAACATGGAGACCTGCACAACACAAACTCAAGACTTTGCCCCAACGAATCGTGAGGTTGTCAAGCTCACCTATTTGCTGTAACAAAGGATTAAACATATAGCGTGGAAGGTAATGGTTTGCGTAAAGTAAACAAGTAATAGTGGAAGATGTATCAATGGTAAACATTGGACCGGGGTCCATAGTTCACTAGGAGGTGCTCTCCTTAGATAAACAACATGGCATGAAGGGTAAACAAATTACAGCAGGGCAATTGACAGAATCGGGCAAGGCATAACAATGCAATTACTAGTCGAAGATCCTCCTGAGGTTGATTGGGCAATACAACAAGATACATGGGCCATCCAATCTGCATCTATGACTAGAAGTCCACCTTTAGGTTATCATCCAAACCCCTCCAAAGATAAGTTGCAAGCAATGCATAACCGCTTTTAAGCAAAGTGTGTAAGGTGGCAGTCCACATGTTCCATGAACAAGAGACCGTTGTTTTCTCCCTAGTAGCAATAGCACATCTACAACCGAAGAGATTATTGTCACTTCCCTTGGAAACTAGAGGCATGAACCCACTATTGAGCATAAATACCCCCTCTTGGAGTCACTAGCAACTACTTGGCCAAGATATCTACTAACAAAGGAGAGCATGCAAGATCACAAACAACACAGACATGATAGAATCATAAAGACAAAACCATTAATCAAACCAACATAATAATCTCAATATCCATGAGATCCCCGCAAACACAACATGCATGATTACAAATAGATTAGATCTTGATCATGAACGGAGCTCACAAGATCTATACATGAAAGAACAAAATAGGAGATACAACCATCTAGCTACTACATGGACCCATAGTCCAAGGTGGAACTACTCACGCCATCTCGAGAGAAGGCCTTGGGATGATCTCCCCTAGGTGCTGGAAGAACTTCATATCCTCCTCGATCTAGGGATGATGGTAGTGGCGGATACAGACGGTTTCTTGGAGATTTGATCGGGTACTTAGTGTTTCTGCATTGGGGGCTTCTTATAGGCGAAGGGGGAGACCGAGGCGGTGGCCAGGGTGACCAAACCTTAGCTAGGCGCGGGATGGGGACCACTCATGCCTGGGTGGGTCTGGCCCCTCTGGCCGGCCCCTCCGGCTCTCCTCTAGACTTCTTGTTCCCCACGGAAAGTAATTGACTTTGTCCTTGCCCCCCAATTTCGAGAATATTTCTTTACTAACTTTTCGAAACCAAAAGCAGCAGAAAAGCAGGCATCGCGCACTACAAATTGTTAGTAGGTTAGTACCGTAAAACATGTAAAAGCACCACAAAGTGTGGACAAGTAAAACAAAGTAGATACTAAACAAGCATGGAGCATCAAAAATTATTGATAATGCTTCCAACGTATCACACACCTCTCTAGCAATATTATTCAACTTATCAATTTGTTCCCATAAGTGTTTCCCTTTTTTGTGAAAAGCGGTGTTCCTTATAATAATACTTTTGTTCCTCCGTGAACCCACCTTGCCAATAAGAACTAGTTTCAAAGAAACCATCCATTGATAGAAAGCATGACCAAGCAAGGCAATAATGCATCGGCAACTAAAGTGCAGAACTGATTTTTTGTGTTTTTGAATAAAGCAAGCAAACTAAACTAGACTAATTATTTTGGGTTTTTGGAAAGAGGCAAACAAAACCAAGCAAAAGAAACAAGAAAACTAAAAACAAAGCAAAGAGAAAGGAATTGAAGGACTCCCCTTGTGAAGACGTCCTTAGCCTCCCCGGCAACGGTGCCAGTAAACTTGTTGGTAGCTAGTGCTTTGACGGGGAGGAAAAGGTTCAAGTTGTTCTATATATGTCCCCAGAACGGTGCGAAACTTGTTGATGACTCCTTGGTGGCGCCAGAGAACTTGGTGCTTGATGTGGAGTCTTGTTGGGAACCCCAAGAGCAAGGTGTGAAGAAGCACATCAGCAAGTTTTTCGTCAGTAGAGACCGAGGTGATCGAACCGTAGGAGGAAGAAATGTCACACAGTGTTGCAAGCAACATGGAGACCTGCACAACACAAACTCAAGACTTTGCCCCAACGAATCAGTGAGGTTGTCAAGCTCACCGGTTTGCTGTAACAAAGGATTAAACGTATGGTTTGGAAGGTAATGGTTTGCAGCAAGTAAACAAGTAACAATGGAAGATGTATTGATGGTAAAGATTAGACCGGGGTCCATATTTCACTAGAGGTGTTCTCCTTAGATAACCAACATGGCATGAAGGGTAAAAAATTACAGCAGTGCATTTGACAGGAACTGAGCAAGGCATAACAATGAAATTACTAGTCAGAAAGATCATATGAGATTCGATTGGGCAATACAACAAGATACATAGACCGCCATCCAACTGCATCTATGACTAGAAGTCCAACTTTAGGTTATCATCCAACCCCTTCAGATATTAAGTTGCAAGCAGACAATGCTTTTAAGCAAAGTGTGTAAGGTAAAGTCCACATGTTCCATGAACAAGAGACCGTTGTTTTCTCCCTAGTAGCAACAACACATCTACAATATAAGAGATTATTGTCACTTCCCTTGGAAACTAGAGGAATGAACCCACTATCGAGCATAAATACCCCCTCTTGGATTCACTAGCAACTACTTGGCCAAGATAGCTACTAACAACAGAGAGCATGCAAGATCACAAACAACACAGACATGATAGAATCATAAATATAAAACCATTAATCAAACCAACATAATAATGTCAATATCCATCGGATCCCCATAAACACAACATGCATGATTACAAATAGATTAAATCTTGATCATGAACGGAGCTCACAAGATCTATACATGAAAGCACAAAGGAGGAGATACAACCATCTAGCTACTACATGGACCCATAGTCCAAGGTGGAACTACTCATGCATCATACGGAGAGAAGGCTCCGGATGATATCCCTCCAAAGCGGTCTTGAAGAACTTCAGATCCCTCCCCTGATCTAGGGATGATGGTGGCGGCTGACTCACGTTTCGTGGAGATTTGATCGGGTCACTAGGGTTTCTGCATCGGGGGCTTCTTATAGGCGAAGGGGGAGGCCGATGAGGCGACTGTAGGGGTTCATAGCATGGAAAACAAAAAAAATCTACCGCATGCAAACAAACAAGCCAAGATCTATCTACTAGATTTTAGCAGAGTCGATGAGGAACTCACCTCGAAGATTCCAGCGGTTAACGAGAGCAGATTCTCGTGGGTGATGTAGTACTCTTTCCGATCTCAAGATCGCGTAGACGATCCTTCCGCTGCGCTAACGCTCGGCGCTGATAGAATATCGTTCGATTTTCGATGAAGACCTTCCTCTCCCTTGTTCTAGCAGGCAGCAGAGGTTGTAGCATTCTCCTCGCGATTCCGACATCACGACGGTGTGGTACCAGAAGTAGAGGGGAGATCTCGCAGGGCTTCGCCTTAAGCCGGAGCAAGTATGGTGGACTATGAGAGAGGCCTTGGCAATCTAGGTTTTAGAGGCACCAAGGGATGAAGCTTGGTCGGCGGCTAGGGATTGGGGAGAGCCCCAACTCGGCGGCTAGGAGGAAAACCTAGGGCGGCAGCGACTTGTGGTGGCCGACGGCTAGGGCTAGGGTTTGGGTGGTGTTGGGTGTAGGGAAGAGGGGCAGCCCTGCCCCTCCCTTTTGCTTAGACTTGCCTTTCTTGAATTTGGTGGTTTTATTGACCAACAACACTTGATGCTCTTTCTTGATCTCCACTTCTGCAGATTTCAACATGGAGAAGAGTTCTGGCAACGTCTTGTTCATGTTTTGCATATTGTAGTTCATCACAAAGTTCTTGTAACTTGGTGGCAGTGATTGGAGGACACGGTAAATCCCCAAAGCATTAGGAATCACTATACCCAAACTTTGGAGTTTGTTTGCGTGCCCAGACATCTTAAGCACATGCTCACTGACGGAGCTGCCCTCTTCCATCTTGCAGTTAAAGAACTTTTCAGAAGCCTCATAACTCTCAACTGCCGCGTGAGCCTCAAATATCATTTTGAGTTCATGGACAATATCATGTGGGTCATGGTTCTCAAACCTTTTCTGAAGCTCCGATTCCAAACCATACAAGATAGCACACTGAACTGTGGAGTATTGATTCTTCCGAGTGAGGTAAACATTCTTTACTTCATCGGTAGCATCAGCTGCAGGCGGGTCACCCAGCGGTGCATCTAGCACATAGGTCAAATTACCAGCATTGAGGACAATCCTCAAATTGCGGAACTAATCCGCGAAGTTGCTTCCATTGTTTTTCAACTTTTCTTTCTCTAGGAACGCATTAAAATTGATGGTAGGGGCCGCCATTGATCTACAACATATTTGCAATAGTTTAGACTAAGTTTATTACAAATTGAGTTCTAATTAATAGTTAAATTAATCTAGGTGAACTCCCACTCAAAACAATATCCCTCACATTGTTTTAGTGACCACACGAACCAAATCCACCACATCAAAACCGATCATCATGAGAGCTGATGTAGCTTCAATGGCGAACAATCGACATGTTCATCATATCTACTATATGACTCATGCTTTACCTTTCGGTGTCGTGTTCCGAGACCATGTCACGTAAATGCTAGGCTCACAAGATCAAACCTTAGCTTCCGCATGAGCAAATCGGCTTGCTCACGTTGTATACACTTGCGAGAATCTAACACCCGATCATCGCGTGGTGCTTGAAACAACAAGCTTTAGGAGCGGTGCTTACTAAGGATGAACACTTTAAAACTTGAAATCTATGTGCATGAGGGATCATCTTTATAATGCTACCGTTAACTAAACAATACAAGATGCATAAAGGATTAACATCACATGCAATTCATAATATGTGATATGATATGGCCTTTCTTCTTGTGCTTCCGATCTCCATCTTCAAGCACGAACATGATCTCCATCATCACCGGCATTGCATCAAGGTTAATGACGCCGCTCCATGGTTGTCGTCCACCAGCTTCAACTATTACAACTACTTTGAACGACAAGCGGGTCTTAACGAATTTAAAGACAACCATATGGCTCCGCCGGTTGCCAACTTACAATAAGGAACATTGCATACATCATATATAATCACAATCATGGCTATATCACATCATGGCACACCCTACAAAACAAAGTTAGGCGCCTCTAATTTTCTTTGCATGTTTTACGTGGTTTGGGGCTTTCAATAAGTGTCATTCTAACTTACGAACAAGAACCACAACATTGATACTAGTATTGTCAATCACCCGTTGTAAATTGAATCTTAACTATGTTGGGAGAAAGCAGGCACCCATAAAGCCACTTATGCAATACAAGTTGCATGTCAAGCGTGAGCAAGTCTCATGAACGATGTCATGTAAGGTTAGCCGGCCGCTTATCCCACCATCCCAAGATGCAAAGTACACAAGAAGCAATCGACAACAAAAGCATCAACGCCCATTAATGACTATTGTGTTCTACTCGTGCAGATCTACATATAGACACGGCTCGATACCAATGTGGGGTTCGAGCATGGAAAACAAAAATTTCTACCGCATTCAAACAAACAAGCCAAGATCTATCTACTAGATTGTAGCAAGTCGATGGGGAACTCACCTCGAAGATTCCAAAGCGTTTAACGAGAGCAGATTCTCGTGGGTGATGTAGTCGTACTCTTGCCGATCTCAAGATCACGTGAAGCGATCCTTCCGGCTAACGTTCCTGCGGCCTATATCGGTCCGTTACTCGATGAAGACCTTCCTCTCCCTTGTTCCAAAGAGCGTGGAGGTTGTAGCACTCTCCTCGATTCCGGCATTTACGGCGTGGCACGGAAGTAGAGGAGATCTCGCAGGGCTTCGCCTTAAGCCGGAGCGAGTATGGTGGACTATGAGAGAGCCTTGGTGATCTAGGGTTTAGACACACCAATTAGAAGGGGCTAAACCAGCGGCTAGGGCAATTAGAAGCTCTAACTCGGTGGCTTGGGAGAAATCCCTAGGCGTAGCTAGGGTTTAGGTTTAGAGGAGGCAACTTGTGTGTCTGGGAGGGAGCCTGCCCTCCTTATATAGCTGGAGGGCGCCCGGCCAAGGGAGGAGTCCCTCCCAACTCGGATCCTAGTGGGCGGCGGTGGCGGAGGAACTCCTCCCCAACTCGGGTTCCCACTTCTTCTCCACTTTCCAAAATAGCCGTTTGACTTTTCAAATTGGCGTTTGACTTTTCAAACTAGGATTTGATTAAACCCTTTATTTTGTACAGCGATGACACCTAGTACATGATGCAATCATTCCAACTTGCAATGACACATTCATGTACCTTCCCTCAGTGCCGGACATTTCGAACCTTCTAGAACATTCTCGCTTTGGCTAATCATTCTACAACCCCAAGCAAGGACTTTCCTTATATGAATATTATTCTCCGGACCATTCCGGATCTCCTCGTGATATCCCGGATCCCATACGAGACTCCGAACAACATTCAGTCTCTTACTCATCATTCCATAACTACTCAACAACATCGAATCCTTAAGTGTGTCTCCCTACGGTTCATGAATTATGCGGACATGATCGAGACACTTCCCCGATCAATAACCAACAGAGGAATCTGGAAATTCATATGGCTCCCACATATTTCTACGATTACTTTGCGATCGAATGAACCACTTACATATGATACCAATTTCCCTTTGTCTCACGATATTTTACTTATCCGAGGTTATGATCGTCGGTATCTACGCATACCTAGTTCAACCCTCGTTCTTGATAAGTACTCTTTTCTCATTCCGTGGTATGTGATCCCTTGTGAGCCAGTCACATGCTTGCAAGCTAATTGGATGACATTCCACCGAGAGGGCCAGTATATCTATCCGGTCATATGGATGGACAAATCCCTCTTGATCCATGTGTCTCAACCAATACTTTCCGAACACTCAATGCCACCTTTATAGCCACCCTTTTACGGTGTGGTGTTTGATGTCATCAAAGCATCCTTCGGTAAAGGTGATATGCATGATCTCATGGTCGGCGAATTAGGTTACTATGTATCGAAAGCTTATAGCAAATGAACTATATTAAATGACTTGATCTTTATGCTACGACAACTATAGGAGTATGTCCATCACATCATTCTCCTAATGATATGACCTGTTGTTAATAACATCTCTATGTTCATGATCGAGAAACCATGATCATATATTAACCAACAAGCTAGTTTAACAAGAGGCTTTACTAGGGACTCTTTTATGTTTACAAATCACACAAGTATTAATGTTTCTGGTTAATACAATTATAGCATGGTATGTAAACATTTATCATAAGTATGAAGATATGATAATAACCACTTTATTATTGCCTCTTGGGCATATCTCCAACAGGTGGTAGTGGGATGATAGGTTGGAACGCGTCCATTTGGTCTAAGGGAAGGCTTCTAAAAGGTCCTGTCTTGGTGAAAATCAAGTCTTGTGGGGAAAGTGCACAACCTCTGCAGATGGAAGAATCTAAGTACTTAGCCATGTCCCTGGTATTGGACAATTTGAGCATCAAGACATGGAAGCTATCAAGAATCTCCTCATCCCAATTTCTAAGTAAAACTTGTGGTTGAACAAGGGTGAAGGACCAATGTCTATTGGTGGTTCCTTAGGAAAAGTTTTGACAAGGAAAAACTTAGTGTTTTCAACTGATAGGCAAAACCTATTTTGAGCAAAGCAAGCCTAAGCTACACTTAGCCAAATTGCATATAGTATCTAGTCCACCAATATTCCACTAAGGTATCACTTGCCAATACTATTCCAATGTATTGACCCACTGTGGCTGTAACTTGTGATGTTGCAGGTTACTCTAATGATGAATAGGAGTCATGAGTCTACACTCAACATGCTTGCCTGTGGCACATGAAGATGAAGACTTATTTATCTATTTACTTATTTAAACTCTTGTACTAGGCACATGTGGCCATGGAGTTGTAAAGACTATGTTGTCTGGAATGACTGTAATAATGACCTTTGTTTTGTGTACTTCATCTTAAACTCGGATGCTAGCATTGATCCGTGGACTAGCATTGCAATCACAGGATCATTTTCCTTTATAAAGGAGGGATCTTACAAATGGTATCGAGCATTGTGTTGCCTGTAGGATTATGACCCTAGGATTGGAAACCACTAAGGAAATTTTTCAACAACTTCCACACTGCCTTTTCTTCTCATAAACTTTTCTAATCTTCTTTCTCATCTCTATTTGTAGATGAACTCCATCAACGGCCGTAAGGAAGGGACCACTCATGACAATGACTTTTGGAGTGTGAGATAGAATTCCCAAGGCACTCAAGGACCTCATGGTTGCAATGGGAATACATGGTGCACCTCTGTACAAAGGTTTTCTGTGATGGATGAAGGAGTTGAGCTTCGTGGTGCAACTTCACTTGTATAAAAACAAGGAAGACAACCACAAGGAATCGGGATTCTGCATGGTCACCAATTCAGTGGTGCACACTACATTCTTTGATTCAGCAAGGGATGCAGCTTGGAAAGCCATCGAAGAACTTAGTGATAGAGTCAGTGAGAATGCTCAACATCTGAGAATGATCTTAAGGAAGAAAAGAAACATACCCAAGAGTTGGAGGCTACCAACCAAACCTTAAGAGGAGACATTATAGACTTAGTAATGGAGTCATGTGCTCAAGATAGACTTATTGCTTCTAGAAATATTATGTTAACCAACTTGGCAAGTGAGTTGGGATTGTAACGTACGTCGTTAGTTGGACCACCACTTATCACCTTATTTTCAAATGTTGCTTGAAATAAGTTGAACCTTGGATGTTGTAATGGTTTCATGTATGCCATGACTTGTGTGATTGATTTCCAAAAATTATGCATGTGTTGCTTTGTTTTGTGATTCATCTCTATGTATGTTGATTCTAACTTTTTATATCTTATAAATAGATGCCTAATGTTACCATCAGCACTGTTGAAGAGTTCCAGGGAACTCGTTTTGGCCCTCGTATTATTGATCTCACTAGTTTGCTCAATCTTCCTTTTCCTACCATCATGGTGCTTCCCCTCACCAAGTTTGAGAGGAAAGACCTTTGGGGTTTCAAGGTCAATCAGCCCGATGCGGAGGCCTACCATGGAGGCAATCATCTTCAAGCTCATGCACGATGATAAGGAGAGAGGCCTAGAGGTAGTCATGCAGACTTGATTGGACGTCTGTTAGGGATACACTCTCGACGAGTTAGAGGTACTCACTTCACGCTCTAGAGATTTGATGAGATGGCGAGGCCATTGACTTCGAGGATACTTGAGGGAGACAAAGCAGAGCCGATTCGCCTATATCTCCGTGACTTAGAGGTTCTTCTTAGGCACGTGGACACCGATAGGGACCAACGTCATGCTCAAGAATGATTTAACTACACAGCCTGCGTGAGAAGGACAAGCCTTCGTGGAGCAAGATGAGATAGTCAAGGAGATGGAGGCCAAGTTCGAGAGTCAGGACAGAAAGTTCAAGAGTCAAGAGAAACGAGTCCAGGATAGGAACAAGAGGATTCGAGACATGACTGCAGAACTGGAGGCCAAGGACTTCGAGCTCGAGCATCAGCAGACTGTGATTGAGAGGCTTCGTTCTCAGAAGAGGGCTCTCAAAGCCAAAGTAGAGACCTTGACCACCAATGTCAAGGAATACAAGACCACCATGGAGAATTTAGGTCTTACCTTTGTTGAGGAGGAGGTTGATGCTGAGGAGTAGTGATGACTACTCATTTATCATTTATTTAACATGCTTTTTATTGAGTCACAATGACCATCCAACATGTGGATGGCTTGCTATTGGTGTGTTTACTTTGCAAACTTGTCGTTTATGTTGTTGAACTATTACTATTATGTTGCATGTTTGGTGATTGATTATGTGATGTATTGTGCATGTTAGCATCTATGGGTATCTCATTCTTATCTCTATTGAACAAACCACATATGCCTCCTCGACGTGCCAATCCCAACCCCAACAACAACAACATCACCCCTGAGATGCAGCAAATGATGACAGCTCAGACTCAGCTGATGCAAATGATGACTATGTTCATCCAGAATTAGAACAACAACAACAACAACAACAACAATAACAACAACAACAACCCACATGGTTTTGACATGCTTACCAGGTTCTTGAGATTGAGGCCAGCAAAGTTCTCAGGAATTACTGATCCTATGGTGGCCAATGATTGCCTACGCTCTGTGAACAAGGATTTGGTAACAGGTTAACATCGATGAAGAGAAAGTTAGATTTGCAGCTCACTTGTTGGAAGGACCAGCAGCTACGTGGTGGTATAAATTCCAGATCACCACTCCCATGGCAAATGTGACATGGGCTATCTTGGAAGTTGGTTTCCGTTCTGCTCACATCTCATCCGGAGTGATGAGTTTGAAGAAGAAAGAGTTCCATAACCTGAAGCAACGCCACCGCAGCGTGGTTGAATACATTGAAGAGTTCAACAATCTGGCGCGTTATGCACCGGATGAAGTTGACACTGATGCTAAGAGGAAGGAAAAGTTTCTTGAAGGCCTGAATGATAAACTGAACCTGCAGCTATCAGTGGCCTATGTTCCTACATACCGCCTCTTTGTGACAATGCTGCTATTTTGGAGAACAAATGAAACAAGTGGAAAGCAGGAAGAGAAAGCACTCTAACAAGCACAGCTCGGGATGGTCTCACAAACGTTCCCATTATGATGATAGTGGAAGTTCAGGATCCCACAAGCATGGGAAATTCAACAAGCACCATAACCACAACCGTCATCATGACAACAAGCATCACCATAGTCATGACAATAACAAGTACAAAAATCACAAAGGTGGATATAAGAGCCACCACAGTGGTAGTGGAAGTGGCAGTGGAAGCCAGCCTGTCAAGAAGGATCTTAGTCAGGTTGAGTGTTTCAAGTGCAAGAAGATGGGGCATTATGCAAATGAATGCCTGTAAAAGAAAGTTCAAGGACCCAACAAGCCCAACCCTTTTCAAAAGGGACAAGGAACCACATCAATGTGGAGGAAATTTATGAGGAACCTGATGTTGTTCGGTAAGTTCAAACTCAATTTGCCCAGCATTTGTTCTCTTTGATACCGGTGCATCTCATTCATTCATATCAAGAGCATTTGTTGAAAGTAATGAACTACCGTAGAAACTATTGGGTGTCCTATAGTAAGTTCTCCGGCGGAGAAATGATAGTGAATTCAGGATGTCATGATCTAGTCATAGAGTTTGGGAAGTATAAGTTTTACATTAACTTGATAATCCTAAACTCTCAAGGATTGGATGTCATTTTGGGAATGGATTGATGAATAAGCACAAGGAGTGATAGATTGTGCCAACCATACTGTCTCACCACAACACCGTAAAATAAAGGATCGATTCAAGACCAACTTTGAATCAAAAGGAGTAATCTAAATTCTCTTAAGGGGGTTAGTATGGACAAGTGCCAATAGTGAGTGAATATCCAGATGTGTTTTAAGAATTGCGGAATGCCACCGGATAGAGATGTGGAGTTTCTTATTGATTTGCTACCGTGATCCGGACCAATAGCAAATGACCGTATAAGATGTCGCTTGATGAGTTGAAAGAACTCAAGAAGCAGCTTGGAGAACAGCTATGTAAAAGTTTTATCCAACCAAGTTCTCATCTTGGGAGCACCAGTTTTGTTTGTGGAAAGAAAGATAGAAGTCAAAGGTTATGCATAGATTACCATTCACCAATGAGGTAACTATCAAGAACAAATACCCTTTGCCTAGAATCAATGACTTGTTTGATCAGTTAGAAGGAGCTTGTGTGTTCTCAAAGATTGATCTTCGGTCAGGTTATTTCCAACTCAAGATAAGGGAACAATACATACCTAAGACATCTTTCACCACAAGATATGGATTGTATGAGTATACCGTGATGCCATTTGGTTTAACCAATGCTCCAGCATATTTCATGAATATGATGAACAAGGTGTTCATGGAGTTCCTCGATAAGTTTGTTGTCGTTTTCATCGATGACATTTTGATCTACTCCAAGAGCAAAGAAGATCATGAAGGACATCTACGTTTGATACTAGAGAAGCTTAGAGAGCATAAGCTATATGCCAAATTCAGCAAATGTGAGTTTTGGTTGAATGAAGTTGGATTTCTTGGACACGCTGTGTCGAGATGGTGTAGCAATGATCCTGCTAAAGTTTCAAATTGTGGACCGAATGGGAATCACCTAAGTCAGTAAAAGAAGTTCGTAGTTTCCTTGGCTTGGCAGGATACTACATAAGGTTTATTGATAATTTCTCCAAAGTAGCTAAGCCTATGACTGAGTTGCTAAAGAAGGACAAGAAATTTGCTTGGTCTGAAGGTTGTGAACTCAGCTTTCAAGAATTGAAGAAGAGACTGTGACAAAGACTACCTTATGTTTGCCAGACCTGGAGAAAGATTTTCAAGTTTATTGTGATGCATCTCATCATGGATTAGGTGCAGTACTTATGCAAGAAGGAAAAGTTGTGGCTTATGCCTCGATACAACTCAAAACTCATGAAGTAAATTATCCTACTCATGATTTGGAGTTAGCCCCTGTTGTCCATGCACTCAAAACATGGAGACACTATCTTTGGGAAAGCGATGTGAAGTGTTCACAGATCATAAGAGTTTGAAGTATATCTTCACCCGTATGAAATTAACATGAGACAAAGAAGATGGCTAGAACTCATCAAGGACTATGACTTAAGTTTGCAATACCACCCCGGTAAAGCAAATGTTGTAGCGGATGCTCTAAGCCGTAAGGTTTTTGTGAATGGCCTTACTAAGGGAGAATTGCCAGATGATCTGTGTACTCAATTCAGAAATCTCAGATTGGAGATTGTGCCTGAGGGACATCTCATGACTTTGGATGTTCAACCCACTTTGTTGGACAAGATCAAAGAAGCCTAAGACCTGATAGGAAATCAAAGAGATTAAGGAAAGATTGGCAAAGGAAAAGCCAAGGGATTCCATGAAGACCAACAGGGTACTTTATGGTATGGAAAACGATTTGTGTTCCACAAGATACGAGCTTGGAAACTGATTTTACAAGAAGCACACAACTCACCATATTCTATTCATCCGGTAACACCAAAATGTACATGGATATGAAGGAAAGATTTTGGTGGAATAATCTCAAGAAGGACATCGCCAACATATTGCTTTGTGTGATGTATGTAGTAGAGTGAAAGGTAACACGTAAACCAGCAGGATTGCTTCAACCACTACCTATTCCTGATTGGAAGTGGGACAAGATTGGTATGGATTTCATTACCGGATGGCCAAGGACCAGGTCGATATGATTCTATTTGGTAGTAGTGGATCGCCTAACTAAAGTGGCTCATTTCATACCCGTGAAGATAACCTATATAAGTGCTAAGTTAGCCAAGATCTATATGAGCAAAATTGTGTGTCTACATGAGTACCCAAGAGTATTGTGTCCGATAGGGGAACTCAATTCACTTCTCATTTTTGGAGGCAACTACATGAGTCACAGGAACGAGGTTGGAATTCAGCACCGCTTTTCATCCTCGATCGATGGATGTAATCGAAAGGACTAATCAGATTCTTGAAGATATGTTGAGGGCATGTGCCCTAGACTATGGAACCGGTTGGGATGAAAGTCCGCTTACGCAGAATTTTCTTACAACAACAACTATCAAGCCATTGAGATGGCACCATTTGAGTTTCTCTATGGAGAAAGTGTACCATCACATTGCTATGGAATGGTGTGGGAGAAACAAGTTTGTTCTGACCAGAACTAATCAAAGAGGTCAAGAGAAAGTCAAACCGGTTAAGGATGATTGAAGATAGCACAGCCCCGAGAAGAGCTACGCAGATCCTAAGATAGAAAAGTCACCTATGAAGTAGGTGACAGAGCTTATCTTAGAGTGTCACCACTGTGGGGTGAAGAGGTTTGAGTCAAAGGAAAGTTGGCCCCAAGATATGTTGGACCATTCAAGATTCTCGAAGTCATAAAGGAGAAGTTGCTTATGAGATTGAATTGCCGTAGTCTTTGTCGCTAGCTCATAATGTGTTTAATGTTATTCAACTTAAGAAATGTCATCGAGAAATGGAAGAAAACTTCTTTGAAGGATACTATACCTTTGGAAGAGGTTCAATTGGAAAGTGATCTCACTTATGAAGAGAAACCAATCAAGATTCTTGAGACTGTAGAAAGAGTTACTCGGACTAAGACCATCAAGTTTCGCAAAGTCCAATGGAACCATCATTCAAGAAGAAGCAATATGGGGAAAGAGAAGATGATCTTCGAAAGACCACCTCACCTATTTGTTATTAATCCGAATCTCGAGGGGCGAGATTCACCTTAAGGGGGTTAGATTTGTAACATCCCTAAAATCATGTTTCAAACTCATGCATATCATCCATGCATCCATGATCATGTAGAGTTCATTTCAAACAAATCAATTAAAAAACAAGAGCATATGAGCTCATTATTTTATGTGTTCAAGATTAAATCAAATGCTACTCTCCAATGAGAGATTGTTGTTCATGAATCAAACCTTGGTACTCTCAGATTGTTTTTCTTGCTTGCCATTTTCTTAAACCAAAAATTTCAAAACAAATATGATTTGAAAACCAATTTCAAAACCTATTTAAAACTAGTGCTATGTCAATGCTTATTTTGTTTTATTCAAGTGACCAGGCCAAGATAAAGTGACCACTTGGTTTTGTGTCCAAATTTGTAAGTGTTGCACTCTACAAAAATCCTGAAAAGGTTTGAATTAAACAGCTTTTGAAATCATTTGAAAATGATTCCTGAAAATGCAAATGTAAAAAGAAAAGAATAAGGAAAGGAAAAGGTCACGCCAGATTTTGGCCCAACATGTTAAACAAGCCCAACAACCAGCCCACCCGGGATTCCTCTCCTCCTTTTTTTTCTCACCGCACTGGCTACCCAATGAGTCATCGATCGTGACCTCGCCACCATCACCGCTTTCCCAAATCACGCCCACGACCACGCCACGGCTGTTTCCTCCGCTTTTCACCGCTGCTTAAACTGCTGTTTACATTTCTCACAAGTGCCGTTTAACCGAAGTTACGTTTAAGTTCAGATCCTCGCCACCGCTATAAGACCTCTCTTGCGCCATTTCCCCAACAGCTAATCAAGCACCCAGTCGCCGATGGCACCTCCAGTCGCCAAAGATTTGGCCCACTCAGACAGAGCCCATCGCGACCAATCCGTGAGCTCCGCTTCTTCCTCTCTCGTTCATGCATTCTTCACAACATCCATGCGCCTTCCGACATCTTTGGTTCCTCCTATACTGCCCTGTGTCGTCGACTCCATCGAACACCGCAGTTTCCCACGCCTCCAACTCCGGCGACTAAATTCGCGAGCCTCGTGTTCCCTCTATTTTCGAATGACACGGCATGTTCGCCGCATCTAGCGCACTCTGCCGACACTTTTGTTTGGATCCTCGTGCCCAGAACGCCGCCTTCGACCGCTGAGCATCCGACACCGCCAGAACTCCGACGAGCTCGTGGCCGTGTCCGCGCCTTACGCCTGGCCCACACGCTGAGCTCCAAAGACACCGCCATGCGAGCCTCGTAAGCATCTCCGGCGACCCCAAACCCCTGTATCCACCACGCCGATGTAGAAAGCCGCCGCCGCCAGTCGCCACCGCTAGCACTGCCAGAGTATGGTCGCTTGATCGCGGACCGTTGGATCTAGATCCGATGGGCTAGATAGATCACTTACGCCAAGGGGTACACATTAGATCCGGCCGCATCTTCATTTAAATTGTGTGGCTCGCTGATCTATCCGCCTCAACCTAAGACCAACTAATAGGAACACGCCACAAGGTCTCAAGTTAGATTTAAAATCAGAATTTGAATCATTAGATGTTTGATTTGTTTTAATCATAACTTTTGATTCCCACGTACAATTTGACAAATTTTATATCAATGGAATCAGGAGAGAAAGCCCTTTCCATATATGCAATGTGTTTAATATTTTGCTTCTGTTAAAATGGTTTTATTTACAGAAACATGTGTAGGCCTATTTTGTGTATATTAATTATTTGAGAAATGTTTTAGTGTTCAAATAAAGGTTGTTTGGCAAGTTTTGAACTTGTTTATGAACCAGTACTGTGCACTTGTCTTGTTGAGTTTAGAAAATCATCACATATCATATTGCATGCATCCTATATTTTTTCTTGTATTTATTTTGTATGTGATTTGTTGCTATGATTTTATGTGTAGATTTTGGTGCAAATAGTGATTGTGATTGTGAGGAGTGTAGCTACTCTCCAAACTACCAAGGCAAGTGGTGCTTCATGACTTTATTCCTATGTTTTTCAAATATGCATTAGAAATATTTTGCTAGACTTGCATGGATAAATTTTGGTCTTATACGCTATGCTTGGGAAATCCTAGTAGTTGTAGAATTGCTAGAAATTTCTAAGTAAGATGTTTATCTATGCCATGCTTAGCCTAGCTAGTAGCCACCAAGGGTGGTGAAACTATTCATGCTATGATAAAATATTTCTAAGTCTTTGGACTTGTGTTTTTGCTTAATAAAACAACTAAGTGAATGAAACACCGGGTGGAATGGAAGGAACGGTTTATGTTGAGTGGTTACACAAGGCCCATTTCTATGGTTTACCTTGTGTATCTCACTTGTGGAAAGCCATCCAGGAAAAAAGGGATTTGAGAGGCCAAATGTAAGAAGCTTCTAGTGCAGCCACTTGGCAATATGGGCTCTGCCTGGATTACATAGGTTGCAATAACTTAGCCATTTGGACAATGGTAGGGATGATAGGTTGAACGCTGGCCCATTTGGTCTAAGGGAAGGCTTCGAAAGGTCTTGTCTTGGTGAAATCAAGTCCTGTGGGGAAAGTGCACAACCTCTCAGATGGAAGAATCTGGTACTTAGCCATGTCCCTCGTATTGGACAATTTGAGCATCAAGACATGGAAGCTATCAAGAATATCCTCATCCCAATTTCTAAGTAAAACTTGTGGTTGAATAAGGTGAAGGACCCCAATGTCTATTGGTGGTTCCTTGGGAAAAGTTTTTGACAAAGAAAAACTTAGTGTTTTCAACTGATAGGCAAAACCTATTTTGAGCAAAGCAATCCTAAGCTACACTTAGCCAAATTGCATATAGTATCTAGTCCACCAATATTTAACTAAGGTATCACTTGCCAATACTATTCCAATGTATTGACCCACTGTGGCTGTAACTTGTGATGTTGCAGGTTACTCTGATGAATAGAGTCATGAGTCTACACTAATATGCTTGCCTGTGGCACATGAAGATGAAGACTTATTTATCTATTTACTTATTTAAACTCTTATACTAGGCCTCTGGCCATGGAGTTGTAAAAGACTATGTTGTCTCTGGAATGACTGTAATAATGACCTTTGTTTCGGTACTTCATCTTAAACTGGATGCTAGCATTGATCTAGGACTAGCATTGCAATCACAGGGATCCTTTTCCTTTATAAAGGAGGGATCTTACACCAAAACATGACTTTCCTTATATGAATCTTATTCTCCGGACCATTCCGGATCTCCGAGTGATATCCCGGATCCCATCCAAGACTTCGAACAACATTCGCTCTCTTACTCATCATTACATAACTACTCAACAACATCGAATCCTTAAGTTTGTCTCCCTACGGTTCATGAATTATGCGGACATGATCGAGACATTCTCCTAATAATAACTAATAGAGGAATCTATAAATAGATATGGTTCTACATATTTCTACGATTACTTTGTGATCAAATGAACCACTTACATACGATACCAATTTCCCTTTGTCTCACGATAGTTTACTTATCCGAGGTTTTGATCGCTCAGATCTCTCGCATACCTAGTTCAACCTCATATCGATAAGTACTCTTTATCGCCCTGGTATGTGATCCCTGTGAGCCAGCCACATGCTTGCAAGCTAACCGGATGACATTCCACCGAGAGGGCCCAGTATATCTATCCGTCATATGGATGGACAAATCCCACTCTTGATTCATGTGTCTCAACCCATACTTTCCAACACTCAATGCCACCTTTATAGCCACACGCTATTTGTGGTGTTTGATGTCATCAAAGCATCCTTCCGTGATGGTGATAAGCATGATCTCATGGTCGAAGGAATTAGGTTACTATGTATCGTAAAGCTTATAGCAATTGATCTATTTAAATGAATCGATCTTTATGCTACGCTATCTATAGGAGTATGTCCACCATACCATTCTCCTAATGATATGATCTTGTTATTAATAATATCTCAAATGTTCATGATCAAGAAACCATGATCATCTATTAATCAACAAGTCGGTATTATGAAGAGGCTTTACTAGGGACTCTAATTTAGTTTACAAATCACACAAGTATTAATGTTTCAAGTTAATACTGTTATTGCATGAAAGTAAACATTTATCATAAACACAAAGATATAATAATAACTACATTTATTATTGCCTCTAGGGCATATCTCCAACAGTCTCCCACTTGCACTAGAGTCAAATAATCTAGATTACATGGTAATATACCAAACACCCATGGCAGTTTGGTGTTGGTCATGTTTTGCCTCGTGAGAGGTTTAGTCAACGGATCCGCCACATTCAGATCGTGTACTTTGCAAATCTTTATGTCACCATCTTGGACATGTTCTCGAATAGCGGAAAACGCAGCTTGATGTGCTTCACTTCTTGTGTGACCTTGGTTCTACAAGATTGGCTATGGTGCCCATGTTATCACAAGAGATAGACATTGGGTCCACAAGACTTGGAACCACACCGAGCTCTGTAATGAACTCCTTCATCCATATCGCTTGTGAAGCCTCCAAAGCGCTATGTATTCCATTCAATGAAGATCTCGCCACAACGCTTGCTTTTGCACCTCCAGCTAAT
Source organism: Avena insularis (assembly GCA_023614405.1). Lineage (NCBI taxonomy): Eukaryota > Viridiplantae > Streptophyta > Magnoliopsida > Poales > Poaceae > Avena > Avena insularis. Next base: position 400,472,531 of record CM042688.1, on the reverse strand, counting down.
CTGCACCATTCAAAGTAAATACGATCCGCATTGAGATTTAGAATCATCCGATCAGTGTTCCAACTAGCATCGGTGTAACCATTAACAACGAGTTGTTCATCACCTCCATAAGAAAGAACCATATCCTTAGTTCTTCTCAAGTACTTAATGATGTTTTGATCACGTCCAATGATCCACTTCGATCACTTTGATATCTCTAGTTAAACTAATAAAGATATGCAATGTCGGGTCTAGTACATAGCATGGCATACATTAGAGATCCTATGGCTGAGGCATAGGGAGTCTTACTCATCCTTCCTCTATCTTCTGTCGTTGATAGACTTTGAGTTTTACTCAACGTTGTATTGGGCAACATGGGCAAGAACCCTTTCTTGCTATCTTCCATTCCAAACCTCTTTAGAACTTTGTCCAAATATGTACTTTGTGACAATGATATTAGGCTTCTCTATCTATCTCTATAAATCTTTATGCCTAATATGTAAGCTACTTCGCCAAGATCTTTCATTGAAAAACTATTATTCAAATATTCCTTGACACTATTAAGAAGGTCTACATCATTCTCAATCAACAATATGTCATCTACATATAGTATTAAGAATGCTAGAGAGCTCCCACTCACTTTCTTGTAAATACAAGCTTCTCCATAAGTTTGTATAAAACCAAAACTTTTGATTACCTTATCAAAATGTTGATTCCAACTTCGGGATGCTTGCTTCAACCCATATATGGACCGTTGAAGTTTGCATACCTTGTTAGCATCTTTAGGATCGACAAAACCTTTGGGTTGCATCATATAACTCTTCATCGATGTTCCATTGAGGAACGCCTTTTGACATCCATCCGCCATATCTCATAATCGTAATATGCAGCGATTGCTAACATAATCCTCACAGACTTTAGCTTCGCTACTAGTGAGAAAGTCTCATCGTAGTCAACTCCTTGAATTTGTGGAAACCCTTTTGCGACTAGTCGAGCTTTATAGACAGTAACATTACCATCAGCATCTGTTTTATTCTTGAAAATCCATTTGTTCTCGATGGCCTTCCGGCCATCCGCAGAAGTCCACCAAAGTCCATACTTGGTTTCGTGACATGGATCCACTGGATTTCATGGCCTTGCCATTTATTGGAATCTGGCTCATCATCGCCTCATATGTCGCAGGTCATCGTGTTATCCACCAACATGACACTCATAACGGGATCATACCAATCAGAGTGGTACGAAGTTCTCGCCACTCGCGAGGTTCTCAGAGCAACTTCAACCGAAGTTTCATGATCATCATCATTATCTTCCTCTCTTATTGGTGTAGGCTCCACATGAACTTCTTCTGGTGTTGCGCTACTCGCAAGTTCAAGAGAAGGTTCAACAACCTCGTCAAGTTCTACTTTCCTTCCAAATACTTCTTTCGAGAGAAATTCCTTCTAGAAAGGATCCATTCTTGGCAATGAAGATTTTGCCTTCGATCTATGATAGAAGGTATACCCAATAGTTTCCTTCGTATCCTATGAAGACGATTTTTCCGCTTTGGGTTCAAGCTTGTCCGTTGTAACTTCTTTACATAGGCTTCGAACCCCAAACTTTAAGGAACGATAATCTAGGTTTCTTCCCAAACCATAATTCATACGTGTCGCTTCAACGGATTTAGATGATGTCCTATTTAAAGTGAATGTGGATGTTTCTAATGTATAACCTCAAATGATAGCGGTAAATCTGTAAGTGACATCATAGAACTAACCATATCTAAGAGAGTTCGACACGATGTTCGACACACCATTACGCTTGTGTGTTCCCATGTGTCAATTGTGAAAGTATTCCATTTCTTTAAATGATCGCCAAACTCAGAATTTAGATATTCACCTCCACGATCAAGACGTAGAAATTTAATCTTCTTGTTATGTTGATTCTCCACCTCACTTTGAAATTCCTTAAACTTCTCGAAAAGTTTCGGACTTATGTTTCATGAAATAGATATACCCATATCTACTCAAGTCATCCGTGAAGGTAAGAACATAACGATAGCCACTGCTGATGCTACACTCATTGACCACACACATCGGTATGTATGATTTCCAATAAGTCCTTAGCTCGGCCCATCATACCGTAAAAATGGAGTCTTAGTCATTTTACCCACGACATGCTACGATCTTTCAAGTGATTCAAATCAAGTGATTCAAGAAGTCCATCGGAATGGAGTTTCTTCATACGCTTCACTCCAATGTGACCAAGACGACATTGCCACATATAGGCTCGAAAGTTATCGCCAATTTCAAACGCTTAGCTTCAATGTTATTAATATGTGTATTTCCACCATCGAGATTCAATAAGAATAGACCATCTATCAAAGGTGCATGTGCATAAAACATATTACTCATATAAATTGAACAACCATTATTCTCGGACTTAAACAAGTAACCGCCTCAAGAATAAACAAGATCCAGATATAATGTTCATGCTCAACCCAGCACCAAATAACAATTATTTAAGTATAAAACTAATCCCGATGGTAGATGAAGAGGTAGCGTTTAATCGCGATCACATCAACCTTGATCCATTTCCAACGCTGCATCGTCACCTTGTTCTTCGCTAGCTTCCGCTTATTCTCATAAAGACTCTATTTCGAAGTTACAAATATGAGCAACCTAACCAAGATCAAATACCTAGGCACTACTACAAGTACTAGTGAGATACACATCAATAACATATATATCGGATATAACTTTCTTCTTGATGTTGCCGCTTCTTCAAATCCAAGTACTTTGGGCAATTCCGCTCAAAGGACCTCTCCCTTGCAAAGAAAAGCACTTAGTATCGTGCTTAGGTCCAGCCTTGGTATTCTTCACGGCAAAGAACTTTCTTACCACCCTTCTTGAAGTTTCCTTTGCTTAGACTTGCCTTTCTTGAATTTGGTGGTCTTATTGACCAACAACACTTGATGCTCTTTCTTGATCTCCACTTCGCAGATTTCAACATGGAGAAGAGTTTTGGCAACGCCTTGTTCATGTTTTGCATATTGTAGTTCATCACAAAGTTTTGTAACTTGGTGGCAGTGATTGGAGGACATGGTAAATCCTCAAAGCATTAGGGAATCACTATACCCAAACTTTAGAGTTTGTTTATGCGTCTGCACATCTTAAGCACATGCTCACCGACGGAGCTGCCCTCTTCCATCTTGCGCTTAAAGAACTTTTCGTAAGCCTCATAACTCTCAACCGTCAAGGTGAGCTTCAAACATCATTTTGAGTTCACTTTACAATATCATGTGGGTCATGGTTCTCAAACCTTTCTCAAGTCTGATTCCAAACCATACAAGATAGCACACTGAACTATGGAGTATTGATTCTTCCGAGTGAGGTAAACGCTCTTACTTCATCGGTAGCATCACCAGCGGGTCACCCAAATGGCATCCAAAGACATAGGTCAAATTACCAAAGATTGAGGACAATCTCAAATTGCGGAACCAATCCAAGTTGCTTCCATTGTTTTTCAACTTTTCTTTCTCTAGGAACGCATTAAAATTGATGGTAGGGCCGCCATTGATCTACAAATATATTTGCAATAGTTTAGACTAAGTTTATGACAAATTGAGTTCTAATTAATAGTTAAATTAATCTAGGTGAACTCCCACTCAAAACAATATCCTCACATTGTTTTAGTGATTACACGAACCAAATCCACCACATCAAAACCGATCATCACGAGAGCTGATGTAGCTTCAATGGTGAACAATCGACATGTTCATCATATCTACTATATGACTCATGCTTTACCTTTTGGCAATCCGTGTTCCGAGACCATGTCTGTACATGCTAGGCTCGTCAAGATCAAACCTTAGCTTCCACATGAGCAAATTTGGCGTTCACGTTGTATACACTTGCAGAATCTAACACACCCGATCATCACGTGGTGCTTCGAAACAACAAGCTTTAGGAACGGTGCTTACTAAGGAGGAACACTTTAAAACTTGAAATTTATGTGCATGAGGGATCATCTTATAATGCTACCGTGCTAACTAGCAATACAAGATGCATAAAGGATTAACATCACATGCAATTCATAATATGTTATATGATATGGTTTTGTTCTTGTGCTTCCGATTCCATCTTCAAGCACCTAACATGATTCCATCATCACGCAGATAGCGTCAAGGTCAATGGCGCTGCTTCATGGTTGTCATCCACCAGCTCCAACTATTACAACTACTTTGAATAGACACGCTGGTCTTAACAGTAAATTAAAGACAACCATATGGTTCTCGCTTGCCAACTTACAATAAGGAACATTGCATACATCAAATATAATCACAATCATGGCCATATCACATCACAGCACACCCCTGCAAAACAAAGTTAGACGCCTCTAATTTTCTTTGCATATTTTACGTGGTTTGGGGCTTTCAATAAGTGATCTAACTTATGAACAAGAACCAGAATGTTGATGTTTGAACTATCAAGTGCCCGCTGTAAATTGGATCTATACTATGATGGGAGAGACAGACACCCGCAAAGCCACTTATGCAATACAAGTTGCATGTTGAGCGTGGAGCAAGTCTCATGAACGATGTCATGTAAGGTTAGCCCGGGCCGCTTAATCCCATCATACCGCAAGATGAAAAGTACACAAGAAGCAATTGATAATAAAAGCACCACCGCCCACAATGACCATTGTGTTCTACTCTGCAACAGATCTACATATAGACACGGCTCGATATACCACCTAGGGGTTCAGAGTATGGAAAACAAAAAATTCTACCGCATGCAAACAAACAAGCCAAGATCTATCTACTATATTGTAGCAACGAGTCGATAGAGGAACTCACCCTTGAACATTCCAAAGCGTTAACGAGTAGATTCGTGGGTGATGTAGTCGCATTTGCCGATCTCAAGATCACAGAGATGATTCTTCTGACGCGCCCGGCTTGCTTCCACAATGGGTCACACGCTTATACTGATAAGGACCTTCCTCTCCTTGTTCCAAAGAGCAGCGGAGGTTGTAGCACTCTCTCATGATTCCGCAGCACGACGACGTGGTACCTAAGTAGAGGGAGATCTCGCAGGCTTCGCCTTAAGCCGAGCGAGTATGGTGGACTATGAGAGAGGCCTTGATCTAGGTTTTAGAGGCACTAAGGGAGGAAGCCGGCTGCCTAGGGCTTGGGGAGAGCCCCAACTCGGCTAGGAGGAAAACCTAGGGCGGCGCGACTTGTGGTGGCCGGCTAGGCTAGGTTTGGGTGGTGTTGGGTGTAGAAGAGGGGAAGCCCCCGCCTCCTTTTATAGGTGGGAGGGCACGGCCAAGGGGGAGGAGTCCTCCCCAAGTCGGCCTCCTTGTCATGGTGGAGGGAGAGGAACTCCTCCCAAGTAGGTTTCCTACTTCCCTCCACCAAGCAAAACTACCGCTTGACTTTCAAATTACGCTTGACTTTCAAACTAGGATTTGATTTCTCCAAGATATTTTGCCCAGCCATGATACCTAGTACATGATGCAACCATTCAACATTGTCATGACACATTCATGTACCCTTCCTCCGGAGTGCTCTGACCTTCCGTAACCTTTCTAGAACATTCCCGATGAAAACACCGTAATCATTCCCCAAGTCCTATACAGGACTTTCCTTATATGAATCTTATTCTCCTGACCATTTCTGATCTCCTCTTTATATCCCGGATACCATCCGAGACTCCAAACAACATTCTGTCTCTTACTCATCAATACATAACTACTCAACAACATCGAATCCTTATGTGTCTCCCCACGGTTCGTGAATTATGGACATGATCTGACATTCTCCTAACAATAACCAATAGAGGAATCTGAATTTCATATGGCTCACATATTTCTACAATTACTTATGTATTGAATGAACCACTTACATACGATACCAATTTCCTTTGTCTCACGACATTTACCTATCCGAGGTTTTGATCGCTTCAGATCTCCGCATACCTAGTTCAACCTCGCTATCGATAAGTACTCTTTTCTCATTCCCATGGTATGTGATCCCTCAGAGCTACCACATGCTTGCAAGCTAATTGGATGACATTCCACCCAGAGGACCCAGAGTATATCTATCCGCCATATGGATGGACAAATCCCACTCTTGATTCATGTGTCTCAACTCATACTTTCCAACATTCAATGCCACCTTTATAGCTACCCGCCACGGTGTGGTGTTTGATGTCATCAAAGCATCCTTCCCGTGATGGTGATAAGCATGATCTCATGTTCAAGGAATTAGGTTACTATGTATCGTAAAGCTTATAGTAATTGAACTATTTAAAATGACTTGATCTTTATGCTACGCTTATCTATAGGAGTATGTCCACCATACCATTCTCCTAATGATATGATCTTGTTATTAACAACATCTCAAATGTTCATGATCAAGAAACCATGATCATCTATTAATCAACAAGCTAGTATTATGAAGAGGCTTTACTAGGACTCTAATTTAGTTTACAAATCACACAAGTATTAATGTTTCGTTAATACAAGTATAGCATGAATGTAAACATTTATCATAAATACAAATATATAATAATAACTACATTTATTATTTCCTCTAGGACATATCTCCAACAATACTGTGGGGCTAAACCTCAGCCAGCGCTGGCCCACCGCCGCCGCTACTGGGGTTTTCGCCTGCCCGCTTCCTCGTCTCTCCTCTGGACTTCTTGTTCCCCACAGAAAGTTATTTACTTTGACGTTTGTCCCGTCCAATTCCGATAATATTTCCTTACTAACTTTTTTGAAACCAAAAATAGCAGAAAACAGGCATGTGGCACTGTTGCAACTTGTTAATAGGTTAGTACCAGAAAACATTAAAAAATCACCTCAAAGTGTAGACAAGTAAAGCAAAGTAGATACTAAACAAGCATGGTGTCGTGGTATTGCCAACAAGTACGCCATGGAGGGGTCCTCACAGTACGTGTTTAGAGATGTGGGGGAAGGCGGACGGTTGACGGGTACAAGGTAACACAGCTTACCCAGGTTCAGATCCCACGACGGTGGCAGAATCCTACTCCTGCTATAAATCACTATAATGGCAATACGCCGAGTTACAGGGATCGATTCGCTGTGCGAGGTTATGTGAAGTTGTGCCCTAAAGGCTCCCATAGGCCCGACTTATATAGTCGCCAAGTCCTAGGGTTACAGGGAAAACTCCTAGCCGGATAGGTTACAGAGTCCTACATTGTCTATAACTAGTCTAACATGTCTTTCACTCCAAGGCTCCAGGTACGTCGGTGACTCCTACGTAGCCTTCCTTTATCCGGCATGGGCCACCCTTCTAGATCCATCTAATCGGGTCATTTAGCAGCCAAGGGCCATGCTACCAACTGGGCCACTGGAACGGATAGAGGACATGCTATAAGGATACCCATATAGCATATCCCCAACAGTAGCCCCCGGAGAACTCCGAGATCTTGCACCGTATTGCCTCTTCATGTTGAATGCTCCATCTAGATGCATGTCGGCAAATTGTCAAGCAACATCTTGTAGTCCTCTCCCAAGAACCCTGCAAGGTTTTTCTCCGTCTTTAATATGTAAGTCGGAGAATTGCTGAATCTTCTATCGCATTTTCCGTAGCCGGATTGATCCGCTCCATGCCGTAATATTCGATGTGATGGTTCACCCGCCATGACAGCCAGGACGATGTAGACATAGGTCATCGCCGTAACTCACACATGCGGAGAACGCAATCATGTCCGCTTTTTCCCGCACGAGCGATACGAATCTGTTGGCGACGGTTGGCAATGTGGCGAATTTCCAGATGTCCTCAAGACACGCCGCTTATAGGTAAACTGCTCGTCATGCCGCCTCAATCTCGATGTCGAGGTCATAAATAGTAACAGCAAAGTGGAAATTTTACTTTTCACCTCATTCTCCTCTACATCATCTTCTTCCTCCAAATAGCGCCTCGAGCTCTCCGTGCACCTGCGCGAAACCCTAGCTCCTTAATCTCCTACCACCACCAAAACTCCTAATGGCCATCAGCCTTCCACCTCCATGATGCGGCCACGACGGCAGTCAAGAAGCGCCATCATCGTGCCACCAGAGGGATTTGTTATTCCCAAATCCACGGTGGTCGAAACCACTGGCAGCGACCATAACCCAGCGGCGCTGGAGCTGCTGGAGGAGGAGTATGAGTCCCACAAGGGCGACATGGCGTTCGGGAGATATTACGGACCGTGATATCAAAGAACTGATCAATGAGGGCTATCTCCCCGCGACGGAGGGGCTCATCTGGCGGGCGGCACTAGGCGGCGAGGTCACTCCTTCTCCCCAAGCCGGAGAGAAGGTGTACCTCAAAGTCCAACTGGTACGCGGCGTCTCCCTGCCCATCTCCAACTTTTTCCTTGCTGTCATCAACCATTACCGAGTACAACCTCGGAACCTCTCCCCCAATAGCATCTTAGCGCTTAGCAACTACGCAGAGCTTTGCGAGGGTTATTTAGGGATTAGGCCTAGGCTATATCTCTTCATCTATTTCTTCACCGCTGCTGCCGAGCCGGCAAGGACAAGCTCAAGAATTGTGGCACCATTAGTTTTAAGATCCGGCCTGGCCGACACTTCCCCGACATTGTTGGCCACGAGTCCTGCAAGTACTGGCAACGAACGTACTTCTATGGCCCAGATATCCCTCTGGCCGAATGAGAAGTAATGTACCCGGACTTCGTCGATGGACTACCGCCGAAGCCTCGACATGGAGATCCCAGGCTTCCCTTCCCTCCGACATCAACGCTTCCTGCGCTATAAGGCGGATAGAGTGGTTCGTAGATACGGGTCTGATCGGATTGGACCTAGCCATGTGCTGGTTCGTCAAAGCGATTCAGCCTCTGCAAAGACCGCTAGTTGAAGCACGAGTATACCAACGAGGAAGGATAGCCTCCGTGATCTCCGAGGACAACTTATCGAGCAACTCCGTCAAGCTCCGCCTCAAGGATATTGTCAAGATGAAGGATAGGAAGCGTGGTTTCACCATCACCTACGATATGTTCAGAGAGAGCAAGTGCCCGAAGGTACCTATTTATTTTCCGTATGACATATACTGAAGTTCTTCCGCCTAGCCATTACCATCTCATCTAACATGGTGGTTCTTCTCTTAATGCCAGCGACATAGATGAGGATAGCATGGCTCCCGAAATCTATGATCCAAAGATGAAGGAAGTCACCGTCGTGTCCGACGATGATGCCCTATTGGCGCGAAAGCGGAAGATCTCCACCTTTGACGCTGCCGACGGAGGCAAGAAAAAGAAGACGGAGGGTGGAGCCTCCAAGAAGACTACTGCCACCCTGGAGGCATAGAAAAGAAAGGTTATAGGGATCCCCTTTGCCAAAGCACCCCCTCTTGTGTAAGCTTCTTTCTCTCCGACATTGTCCATTGTTTGTCTTATTTCAGATTTATACTTTTGTATGTTTCAGAAGAAAGCAACAACCTGTTTGAAGAAGACCTCCAAGACTTTGGGGCTTCTAAAAACATTAAGGATATGTTGCATCGTGACATGTCTTCCCACACATCTCCCGCCATCACCCCTGTCACTCCCACCGTCCAGCCCACGCCCGCTCCGACAAGCTCACAGGCCAAAGATGTATCTGGCCCTTCCACCATGGAAGTGGACTCAGTGTGCTCCACTTAACTTATCGTTGTTTCGCGAACAGCGACGCAGAAAGTGCCGCAAACCTAATGGCTGAAGTCTCGCCAAGGATGCCATCGAGCGTGTAAGGCGGTGGTGGAAGGTGGTATGTCCAAGGTGGCGCCCACACCCAAGAAGACCATAGAGTTCTCAAGATAGTCTATCCTGCTTACGCTGGTAGCACTTCTCGTTCCCAAAGCGCGCCGACATATCCAACATGTGGCCTTGAGGAGCTTCTCCAAGCAGAAATCTTGCAAGGAAACAGTTTGTCCTTTGGCAAGTTGCTTGCCGAGAGTGCTACAAACCTCAAGATCATCGCACTTGTAAGTTTTATTTGCCTTTGCTTTTCATATGAGTATCCCACTATAGCCCCCTTGCATTTAGACTTTAAAACCATAGGTCTTTGCATCTAAATGCTCTAAGAGTGACTAATCTAGAAAAATTCTCACTATAGCCCCCAAGGATATAGTTTGAATGAATTATTCCGACTAGATGCTTTCGGAGTAGCATACGCAGTGTTTATAAATTTCAATATCAGACTTCCAAGCCTCTAGTTGTAACCTAATTAGTTCCGACTAGATGCTTAAAGAGAAGCTACATATGACTGAGTTATAAACTTTATATCAGAGTTTCAAGCTTCTAATCGAAACTAAATTAGTTCCGATTAGACGCTTAAAGAAAGACTAAGCATAGTTCTAAGTTTTAAAAAACTCTCGCTGTAGCCCCTGAGCTTCTAGGTGGAAATATTCCGGCTAGATGCTCCAAGTAGACCAAACAACGTTTAACTTTCTTCTTTCCATAGAATGAGAATGCTCGAGGTGTCACCAACGAGAAGTACCAAGATGCGCCATGACTTGGAAGTCGAAAAGGGTAAACCGCCTTCTTGAAGGAACAATCACCAAGAGCAAGCGCCCTGCTTTTTCCTTTTCTTTTTCAGATTCGACTTGGTCTTGTGCCAACATTCTCCGAAAGTACTCACTGTAATCGTTCTTTTCTCGACTCTGTCAAGCTTATTGCCAAGGCTAAGGATATTGTTGAGAAATCCAAGATATTCAACACCGGATAGCGAAAACAAGATCCTTAAGCAGGAGAGGAAGGACATGCTGAAGATGCACGAGGATTCAATGAAATCCCTACAAGATTCCGCCACCGAAGAGATGAACCGCTTGAAGGAGGAAATCGCGATCTTGAAAGATCAAAAGAAAGCCGCCAATGAGCAAAATCAGCGATTCTAGACGCTGCATGTGATCCTCCCGACAAGAACAGGACTCCATGGCGAAGACTCTCCAGTAGGCTGAAATAAGCATCTTCAGTAAGTGATTCTCTATCTTAGATTTCTGTAAGCTAGATACTCTGAACTTTTTGAGTTATTAAACTCATGTGCTCCTTTGTCAGAAATTTTCAGCTCCTATAGGTTTAACCCGGTCGCCTCCTCCGCCAAAGGAATGCATGGTCCTTGGCAACTTTATCAACACCGCCATCAAGCATCAAGGAGATAGCTGCCCCTCCAGATTAACATCAAGGTGGTGGACTTTGAGGCAAAGTTCTCGGAGATTCTGCGCCGAGCCCCCGAGCGTATCTCAGGATGGAAAGCTTCATGTGCATGGGCCGGTGCAAGGATGGCAATCACAATGGTCAAGGCACACTTAAAATGCCGACATCGACACCTGACCTCCTAAGATCCCCGACGAGATGATTAAGGCCAAAAGATAAATCATGAATCTATCTTGGCGCCATGGGTTTTGATAGCAGAGTCGCCGAGTTGGTCGACGCTAATGTCTTTGTGCCCATGAAAACCATCGATGGCGCACCAAAGCTCCTCCGAGTCCCTCAATACCGCCGACTTTTGAGGAAGGTGACTTCATGTCGCCGCTGATGTCGCATCCAAGTCGCCATGCCGAGGAATGAAAAACAATTATGTAATATTTGTTTTCTATAATGTATGCGAAAACTATGTGTTAACTTAAGGCGTAAAACAATGGTTATTATTTCGCTACTCAAGAATTAGTTCCAGATGTATATATTTTAAGCAAGTGGCTTATCCATTACTCGTTTTTATGCTTGACTTTTCATGAGTCAAGACTCGCTGTCGGAACCATGCGCCGGCGATGATACCTAATGGCACCATCAATAACCTAAGCACAAAATTCTAACAATAAGTGCCGAAAGTCACTACTCTAGAATCCACATAAAACGACAAAGAACGTGTAGACCAGGAAACTTAAGCTAACGCCCATAGGCAGAATTTTCACAAGTGCAAGTGCAAAGCTTGTTCATAAAGGTTTTATACGATCCAAAAATGAACACTAAAGGAGGTAAAAGACTCAGAAATATGAGTGAACCAGAGAGCTTTATTTCATTGATCATATAAGAGGTACACAACAGATAAAAATGCTATGTAGAAAGGACATAGTTGTGCTATGTTCCATGGCCGATCAAGCTCCGGTAGTCATCATCCAGTCACGTCTTACGCTTATGATCCTCGGGCTGGTCTATCCTTCAGCTCAATGATTGTCAACGCAGGTAGTAAGACCCATTGAGCGCCTTTTATGATGAACGGTCCTTCCCATGGCGGGAATAATTTGTGTGACTTCTTCTGCTTAAGTCGGAGCACCAGATCCCCCTCTTGAAACGAGCGATGCCGGACGCGGCGACTATCGTAACTACGTAGATTCTGCTGGTAGATGGCGGATCTTTGGCATGCCAAAATGCGCTCCTCGAGAAGGTCCACATCTAGGCGCCCTGATTCTTCAGCCATCTTCACAGAGGCGGCTAATTTGCATCGTGAAGGATGTCGGAAGGCATGATGGCTTCGCCCATATACCATGAAGTAAGGGTATAGCCGGTCGACTATTGGGCGAGTTCAGAACTCCACAAAGACAGATGGCAATTCTTCCGCCTGTGCTCCACTGTTTATGTAGCAAAGGCTCAAGACGTGGCTTGATTCCTGCAGAATTAATCCATTGGCCTGCTCAACCCGACCATTGGATTGTGGGTGTGCCATGATGCAAGGTCAAGTCGGATGCCTTGTCCCAACAATAAGACTCCAATTCTCCGAGTGACAAGTTGTTTCCGTTGTCGGTGATTATGCTATGTGGGAGACCAAATCTCACCACTAGATCCCGGACAAACCTAAGGGCAGTTGCCCCATCGAGCTTTCTAATGGGTTTAGCTTCTATCCATTTAGTGAATTTATCAACAGCTACTAGTAGATGCGTAAACCCATATGGTGCCATTTGTAATGTATCCACCATGTTCAGCCCCCTGATCGCAAACGCCAAGTTATTGGTATTGTTCGCAATTTTCAGCAGAACATGTGGTTGTCGGGCATAACATCGGGCATCCCATGCATGTCTCAACCAGCTTGTCGTTGTCCTCCTTCATGTTAGCCAAGAGAATCTTGCCGGACAGTACCGCGACCAATGATTGAGGAGCAGCTGTGATGCCCGCAATCTCCAGATGGATTTCTCGTGAGGATTTCAATACCTTTCATGGGAAACACACTTAAGATATACACCAGTAGTGCTTCTTTGTAGAGCTGTCCATTGATTATGGTATAGCCTTTGCTCGACATACTATTTGTCGCTCATCGACTTCGCTGCCGTGCAAAGTTCTATGTTCGAGATACTCCATGAACGGTTTTGTCCAAGTCGGAGGGACCTTGCTACCATGTCGATGAAAGAATCTACTATGTCCGGGTTGTCAATCCGCTTCCCTTCATGGATGGTGTCCAGAATGCTCCAGAAAACTCCAAAGGAATTGCTTGTGCCGACCCAAGCTTAGACATTAGATCAGTCACTGCTTTTGCTCCCTAGGTACATACTTGACCTCGTAGCCTAAGAAGCTCTTGGCTATCTCTGCCCACTTCATCTCGATATGCCGCCATCATAGGGTTCGCTGCTGCTCTAGGTGCCAAATGCCATCTCGGGCAACCAAGTCGGAATCTCCACAAGAAACTATGCGCTTTGATGCCAACATCCTCTACGCCAGAATCCGTGAATGAGTGCTTCATACTCCGCCATGTTGTTCATAGCCTTGAAGCGGATCTCAGAGAATATAGTGTAGCTTGTCCCTAGTTGCCGATCATAGCAAGACACCAGCCCTCGAAATGCTGAGCATCTTTTGATCCACAAAGTGCATCACCCAAAGGTTCGCTCCAAAGAATGGGGTAGCATCCGCATCTCCATCCAACCCATAACAAAATCCGCCAAGGCTTGTGATTTGATAGTGTCGCTGTTGTTTGTAGGTGGTCTCAAGCGAGGCAAGTTCAATGTTCCACTTCGACCCTTCCTCAGAAGGCCGCCGTTGTTGATGATGTCGACAGCTGGAGTCTTGCTCACCATCGTGATGGGGTGCTCTTGGAAATAATGCCTCAGCTTCCGAGAAGCAAGGAATACCCATAAGCTATCTTTTGGTAAGTGGTAACGCTGTTTGACTCACAAGACTCGCCATAGTAAACTGGTCGTTGAACTCCGACTCATAGCCTGGTTCCTCCGCCTACCACGATTTATTTATGCCGACATCTTGCCAGGGTATGTAAATTAACATGGGTTCTCCAGTGCTCGGGTGCTGCAAGGATAGGCGCCGAGAAAGAATCTCCTTGAGCCGCTTCAATGTTGCATCTGCTTCATTCGGTCTATGTGAATTTTTTCGCTTTCTTCAAAGAACTTGTATAGCCGCAGAGCCTTTCTCCAAGTTTGCCGATGAACCGACTAATCGCTGCAACACAACTCGTTAGGTCGCCAGGCGTCCTTTTAGGCATGCTCTGACGGTTTATGTTTAAGATGGCCTTGATTTTCTTCGGCTGACCTCGATTCCACGCTGAAACGATGAAGCCCAACAATTTGTTTACCGGAACCTCAAGACGCACTTCTTAGGGTTAAGCATCATGTTGTATTTCGAGATTATCAAAGGTTTTTAAGTCGTGAGATTAAGTCATTTGATTTTTAGACATCACCGCTTCATCGCCCATATAAGCGTGAACGCTCCAACCAATTTTATCGTAGGCATGTTGCATTGTCCGCTGGTACGCATTCACTCAAGGCTTTCAGCCCAAAGGGTATCGTAACATAGCAAAACGTGTCGAGGGGTAGTGAACGGCGGCCAATTGGTCTGAATTCCTCATATTGATCTGGTGGTATCCTGAGTATGCATCGAGAAAACACAAAAGTTCCGAGCCAGCCGTCGAGTCAATGGCTTGGTCAATGTGAGGCAAAGCAAACGGATCTTTGGGACATGCTTTGTTCAAGCCGGTGTAATCAACGCGACATTCTTAATTCTTTGGTTCCCTTTTAGGACAAGTATTGTGATTGGCCACCCATTGGGTGTGAAGGACTTCTGATAAAACTAGTCTTATGTAACCTAGCTATCTCTTTGCCTATGGCGCGCTTCTCATCTCCAAAGCGTCAGAGAGGTTGCTTCACCGGTTTGTATTTGATCATCATTCAAGCTGTACTCGGCAAGTTCCCTAGGTACACCTTTCATGTCGGCAGTTGCCGTGAAAAAATGTCCCTATTCTCACGGAGGAACCTCGGACGAGCACGCTTTCCTATTTGGGATCCAAGTTCGCCCCAATGGCGGTGGTCTCGGAGGCATCGGCCACCACAAGTTCCACCGCTTGGTCTCAATGGCGGCCTTTGAATGTCACGGGCGAGTCAAATCTGTTTCTTCGACACGGCATCTTCGGGAATCGACCTGCTCAGATATCCTTGAATTCTTCGCTATAGAGGACAGCCCGCTAGGTCGCTTCTCCAATCTCGCAGTCCCTTGCTTTGGTAAAGCTTTCGGATACAAGCGATGACACCGCTTGGTCCGTATCTTGAGTTTGTTGTAGACGGGCATGGCTTGGCCATGAAAGTGTGGAATATGTCACTACAATATGACGGTACACGCCTCTGAAGGGGACCACCAAAGGTCGCGCGCCTTGGCGTAATTATTAATATCGCCAAAGGCTACCAAGTGTGATGCACCCAAGGGACCGAGCCTCCCACCAAGAACTACGCCGTGGAAGATTGTGTTGGTCCGCTTTAGGTTTGCCTCCGCTGTTCATCTTCTGCAGTTGTATCCAGTACATGATGTTGATGCTGCTTCCACTATCCACCATACACTTGGTGAACCCATCGACGCCAATCAGGGGTTCATGACCATGGCGTATTGGTTCTCCATAGGATGAGGTATGGGAGATCCTTCCGTCCCAAGTAATTGGAATCTCACCAGCACAGAACTGGGGACTGGGGAGAGAGCCATCAAGATCCTCATGGAGGTATTCTGTCTGGACGGTGGGGTGCCAAGGAAAGTGGAAAACTGCCGCCGCCTTTCTCAAGGGGTTCTGCCTTTGTCGTTTCTTGGCGGCGTTTTAGTCAATGTCCTCGCCCATGTCACTTGAACTTGACTCATCCTTATTCTTCCCTTGTCTTGCCTCGTGGTCTCTTCCGACTTTTGCTTGTAGTGGACTCGGGTCCTCCTTGAGGTCAAGTGACTAACTTGGCAAGGGCGATTGGTGTGGGTGGCCTTGTTGTTGACATCGAGGTGTACGAGGCACTAGATACACGCAGACTTCATAGGTTTGGGGACGGAGCGCCGCCGAGGTAGTTTCACTTCCTCGCTGCCCACATCCAGCCTCCCCCCCGCCACGCTTGTCCGCCATCACCTCGCCCCGAAGGTCATAGCGACTCATGTCGGGAGTTTGCTTTTCTTCCGTGTGGTTTTCCACTTTGTTGTTGTTCTCCGAAGCTTGAGTGGAACGGCCTGCTGTCGGTAGAGAGCCGCGAGCATCATCACGGCACCTGCAAACTCACCGCCAACTAATCATCCGTCTAAGTTCAGCTGGTGATTGTCCTGCACGCGCTCAGCTTATGCTCGGAGCAATGTGCCCCTTTACCAACCCATCGGATGAAGGCAGCCATGGTGGTCTCGAAAGCGCACCTCCTGCAGAATTTCTTTTCATATCCAGCCAGTTGAGAGGTAGGCGCTTAGATGTTTCGTCTTTCTCACACACACCACTATAGATCGTCAACAAAGCAGTGGACGCTATACGCTTCAAGTTCTTGGTGAATGCTTCTTGCATGTCTAACCAATTGCGATGGATCTTTTGGCAAGTCATCCATCCATTGACGGGTCGTGTTCGCCAACATTAATGGGATGTACTTGACGCTACATTGGGGCTACCTTCGCGATCTCCACCGCTACCGTAGTCCCGCAACCATGTGGCTCGGCTTGGCGGTGCCGCCATAGGGGCTTGATGGTCTTGTCAATCCACATGCTTAAGTTGCGGACCGTGATGATGTGTCCAAAGCAACATGGTCCTGTGTATGGTCCTTCTCGGCCCTCGTGGATCTTGTCTATCCTCTGCGAACGCAAGGCCGTATGGTTCGGCTTCTTTTTATTCTTGCCAACAAGATGGGCTGCGTGAACGACGCGACCCCTCCGCCATGGTGGCTGCTAGGTATGCACGGAGGCGAGGTGGTGGCGGGTTATCCTTCTTGTCGTTACCTCTCCGCGACGCCACGCTTGTCGCGTTAGCATTTGTCTGGACGGGAGGGCTACATGGCGCCGACCCGCTTCTTGTGTCCCTGGTAAGCGCTTCCGCCATGACGGTCGCCTTCGCGTGTTATCGCGGATAACGATGCCGCTTCCGCTTTGGTGGAGGCATATCTGCGTATGACGGTGAGCTCGCGTATGTCGGGAGGAGTAGAGCTGTATGGCATGGCGGCTACGAGGTTAAGGCTTTTGCCTTTTGTGGTCGGGAGGATATGGGGATAGCATCCTTCCTGTAATGCACGCATTCCCTCCGCCTTTTGTTCTCATGAACCCGCCCCTGAGACCCGACATCAAGAGGAGATATGTCCCTCATGGCGCTTATGCTGGATAGATTGGCAAAACGCTGGGTCGCACTCAAGCTCTCCCGGAGAGGTGGCTCCTTTTTCCCCATGGTTCTCACCGCCTGGCCGGACTACCAGGGCCATAGACCCGTCCACCGCCTCGCTTATCTATCCTGCTCTGTATGGGTTCCTTGACGACGACGAGGTCAGAGGAGAGGAGGGGCATCACCGCCCGCATTCACCACAATGTATGGTCAGCTTGAAGTCAGCCTTTGGGAGCCCATCCTAGGTTTCTCCCGCACACCGTGATCGCGTGATGACATGAGCCAGAGCTTTTTTGCCTTCTACTGCAGCAGCAGTAGTCTTGTACTCGCCTACCATTGCTCTAGCTTTCTATGGATTTGCGTGATGTTGAGCGCAGATCTCATCTAGCGCGTTGCTATACTTTGCTCTGCGATGGCATGTGCTTCCTCCAAGATGTTCGCCGTTGCTCTTCTCGGCCAAGCTGGGTTACGCTCCGGATATGAGCCACGTAAGGTTAAGGGCTGGATGACGAGATTGACGTATACATCACTCTATCGCCTAGAGTAACTTGGGAAACAAAGAGATGAGCGTGAGGCGTAAGTTTGCGGTGGTTGTTGTTGCTCGGGTCAAGGTTTAGTTCCTACCTGCTACGGTTATCAAGACTGGGTTAGGTGGAGGGGGCATGTCCCTTGCACAATCATTGCTCTGGAGGCAAGAAGTGGTCCTTCCTTGTCCAATAACAGACTTAGGGCGAGCTCTTCCAAAGTTGATCTTCATCCATCGCCGCCCCAATGGTGACGAATTCTGGGACACGACGGCAGCATTGGCCTCGATCGCCTTTGCCTGGTAATCTTCCTCCATCTCGTGAGATAGTAGAGTCTAGCTCCTCCGGGCTGAAATCTATCTCCTCTGAATCTGCAATCAAGTGGGGTGTAAAGCGCCATTAATAACAGAAATAATAAGGTGCCGGGGCTTCTCGATGACGGTGGAGGTGCAACGCGCCACGATGATCGAGGTGGTGGCGCAAAGCTGGCGGCGATACGCCGAGGTGAGGTGGTGGTGGTGTCTAAATCAAAGCGATACCGCCAATGAGCGCAGAGCCACCTGAGTTGCTCCTTCACTCCGCCAGAGTTGTTGACGGCGGTTCACCATGCTCGGCGCTGGGTGAGACGCCATGAAGCTTATATCGTCACTTTAGAGAATGTCGGAGAAGTTGCTCCCGGGTCCAGCTCTTCCACATAGTGATACATAGCATCATCATTAGCGGTAGTGCGCCGCATCGCTCACAGACACGGAGCCACCGGCAAGGTAATCGCGGGGTTTTCGCCTTCCGAATGCAACGCGCCAGACGGAGATGGTTACCATGCCGGATTTAACTTGATCTTCCATTGCCCAGATGACGGCCTGGTATCGCCCGGGATTTGCCGCTGATCAGTAAAGATCTTCCAATCGCTATATCCTGCGATAGGGGCGGTTTGGGGTGGGCCTTGAGTTTTTACGATGATTTGCCGCAAAGTCCGAGAGAGAGATCCGACATCGATCCTTCCGCGAACATATCATGCTCTGTGAGGCGGGTCTGCGCGGGTCTTTGATGCTCCTCCGACTCCCGGGAACCAGTGCCCGTAGTCGCATTTCACCGATGAAGAGGTGGATGTCTCTAATGGGACGATCGAGAATCGCGAGGGTTCGCTGCTTTGCCAGATCCAAAACCTGCTTCTGGAGGGACGACCTAATGTTGCTTGAGAAGAGAACACTTAACTCAATCGCCACGGCTCTTGCCGATTTGACCTCATTTAAGACTTGGTCCTCGCCTCACAAAGAGCCTCAAGTTTCTCGCCTTCTGCCCTACTACAGGGCATGCCCAATCGGGCTATGGTATTGTTGACCGATTTAGCACGCCATGGAGGGGTCCTCACAATGCGTAGTTTAGAGACGTGGGGAGGCGGACGTCATGACGGGCAGGATCTAACATAGCTTACTCTAGGTTCGTGATCCCACGACGTGGCGTGGAATCCTACTCCTCATGCTATATAAATCACTATAATGGCAATAATAATACGCCGAGTTACATGGATCGATTCACAAATGCGAGGTTATGTGGAAGTTGTGCCCCAAAGGATCCCATAGGTCTTACTCTATATAGTCGCCAGTCCTAGGTTACAGTGGAAAAGTCCTAGCCGACAAAGGTTACAGAGTCCTACACTGCTCTATAACTAGTCTACGTGTCCGTTGCACTCCAGCAGGTTCGGCACGCTTGTGACTCCTCCGTAGGCCTTCCTTTATCCCAAGAGTGGGCTCCCTTCCTAATCTCATCTAATCAAGGTCGCCTTGAGCAGGCGGCCATGCGTTACCAACTTGGGCCACACCGGTTATCCCATGGATAGAGGACATATGAGGATACCCATATAGCATATCCCCAACACATGGATCATCAAAATTATAGATATGTTTCCAACATATCAATGTGTTGTCACATTAGAGAAAACAACAATCTTTTGTTCATGGAACAATTGTATTGTTTATACTTCACACATTGGCTATTACTGCTTAAAGTACATCCGTTGCTTCGTAAACTTAATAACCGGAGGGGGTTCGGATGATAACCTCAAGGTGGATTTCGGCTAGTCATAGATGCGCTTGGATTAAGGCTTCTACGATACCGTTGTAATGCCCAATCAAATCTCTTATAGGATCATGAATGTCTAGTATATGCATTGTTATGCCTTGTTCGGCCTTTTGTCAATTGCCCCCCTACTGTAATCTATGTTTACCCAGCATGTTATGTTATTTATCTTATGAGAACACTCTAGTGGAACTAAAAATCTTGTCCAATCTTTACCATTATTACATCATCTATCAAGCCATCGCTTACTTTCTCGCAAGCAACCATTACCTTCCACACCATAACGCTTAATCTTCGTTTTCAGCAAACCAAAGGATATTGTCAAACCTCAATTGTATGTTAGGGCAAAGTCTTGAGTTTAGGTGTTGTGCAGTGTTCCAAGTTGTTAGCAACACTCTTGGAGTCAAGCTCTTCCTTCCTTCCGCTAGTTTGATAACCTTGGTTTCTGTTAACTGAGGGAAGATCTTCATCGCGCAGTCATTTCTTTCCTCTACCTGCTCGTTAACCTTGGTTTCAAAACTGAGGAAGACTCAATCATCGTTGTCCTCATCACACCTTCCTCTTGGGGTATCCCAACAAAGATCTACAGCAGATCTCAGCCAAGCATCAAATTTTGGCACAAAGTCTCAACGCGAGGAGTCTGCAAGGTTCGATCTAAGAATCAAGGCCTTATGTAGAAGATCCCCAATGATCCAAGACATGGAGATAAAAGGGTGATACAGAGGCATGCGCGGATGCGCAAATATAAGGTCTAATTCACAACAAGGAAAAAAACGCTGGCGATTGGAGAGTAGCATCGGGATGAATTGGTGACTCCATTACTGAAAGTTTAGGCTAAATATGCAATCGCCTTCCGGCCATCGCCTTTCTCCCCCGCACACACATGATCAGGGCCAGTGTTTCTCACGCCTCCCTAGCTTTTAGCTTGAAGCATTCTAGGGCTCCCATACCACATCGCTATTCTCGTCTCCCCGTCAAGTACTATTTTTGGAGTGAGTCCAGCTTATGAAGGACCTATCACTCTCCTCTACAAGTAATCAAACAAGAAACGCCCAAAGAATGAACCTAAAATGCATGCACCTAAGAACATAGATATTCTTTCCTCGAGCTGCTGCCGGAAGTTTCCAAGGATAGATGCCACGCCCAACACGCCGCAAGTCATGAAGGAAATGGCTAGGTAGGAAAGCATCAATCAAGGATAAGAGGCCGTGATCAAGATTGTAGACTGTGTTGATACTTACGTTTCCACCAAGACTTCAAGGGTTCACTGTGCCTTCCGGTGATAACCGATGAGTCTCGGCTTGGAGGAACCTCAATGCTCCATCACTTTAGTCACAATTGCCTTCGGGTGGCTAATGTAGCTTCCGGGCTCACCGCTTTCATCTCCACTACTCATCTCATATGTTTCTTCCTTTACTTACTCCATCTCGAGAATAATTCTCGATATAGCACAACAAGCAAATCACACAAAAGCATCACATAATGTGAGGCCAAGCTTAGTAAAGTCAAAGAGTAATGGTATCGACACCGACGAGGGGTACGAGGTTAATAAATAGTGCCATTCTTCTT